>CM027660.1:6260000-6885000 GCA_015731905.1 Salix dunnii | reverse complement strand
GATTCCTCTGGCCTTCTTCGCAGCTACAGGGTAATTTCCTGATCTTTTGAATATGATTCGATTATTATAAATTTTCAGGAAATAAAGAGAAGAAGACGTACTCCTTGAATCTGGGTTTGGGGTAATTGCATAATTCTTTCACTCCAAAAGACGTGCTTTCTAATATTTTCTTATGTAGAAACACATGCACGAGCAAAAACATCGCTCATACTCTTCTTGTGGTAGAATATACGGTCATGAAAAGCTTGTCAAATTTGCAGAGTAAGGGTGTCTAATGAGTTGGGAGCTGGAAATGGCAAGGGAGCAAAATTTGCAACTATAGTATCCGTGGTACAATCAACTATAGTTGGACTTATATTTTGCGTGCTTATCATGTTACTACACGACAAGATTGCATTAATATTCACCTCTAGCTCCAGCGTTATTCATGAGGTTGATAACCTCGCCTTCCTTCTAGCCATCACAATTCTTCTTAACAGCGTTCAGCCAGTTTTATCAGGTAATTTTCAAACCCCACAAAAAAACATAAATTGCTGACACATTATCTTACTTCCTGATTCTCTAATGAGACTACCAATTTCTTCACCATGGCAGGAGTCGCGGTAGGAGCAGGATGGCAATCAGTGGTTGCATTTGTAAA
The DNA here is from genome assembly GCA_015731905.1 of Salix dunnii. Taxonomy (NCBI): domain Eukaryota; kingdom Viridiplantae; phylum Streptophyta; class Magnoliopsida; order Malpighiales; family Salicaceae; genus Salix; species Salix dunnii. The sequence goes on along the minus strand of CM027660.1, from coordinate 6,884,360 downwards.
CCTTGGCTGCTACTACATCGTTGGGCTCCCGCTTGGATTTCTTATAGGATGGGTCTTCAAATTGGGTGTTAAGGTGAGTTAATCGACTTCAATTGAATTTATTCCTATATAAAAAAAGCTTTTTTCAGGCAACATACTAGTTTACTCAACTAATATCAAGCAGTCATTTCATTAAATTTCTTTTTCTTTTTTGTGCAATCAAAGGGTTGCTAGTTTTTTTTGTCACTAATAGAAATTTGTTTCCCGGACCGCTGTTGTGGGTTTACTAGGGCATCTGGAGTGGGATGATTTTTGGTGGAACCGCCGTTCAAACGGTGATATTGGTCATCTTAACCATGAATTCCGACTGGGATAAAGAGGTAGGAAGCTTGAGCTGACTTCTCTTTTATAACTTCATCTATAATTCATGAATGTTTCTCTCATGATCTTTTACTCGTCAATGCATTGAATTTGAAGGCGGAAAAGGCTCGCATTAATGTAAACAAGTGGTCGCAATCTAAGCCAGTTGTTCAATGATACGGGACTCAATTTGATAACAGCCCTCGTTGGGATAGCAAATAAGAGGTTTACACCCAGAAATTTCTCGGAGTAGAAAACTAGTATTATTTGAGCTACAGTTCTTTGTTTCTGGAGTGGTAAAGTGTTTGCCCTATTGGTAGCAACAAAGTTTCTTTGTAAGCACATTTATTTTTTTCTTTTTTGCATTCCTTACACGCTAAACAAATTTATTTATATTACTTTTATCATATATATTCCTCCATGTTTCTCTTTATGCTGCTGCTGTAACATGGATATTGGGTATACATGCTATATGCATTTGTCTAGCAGCAGAATATCTGATGCTTCCATTCTTAACAAAGTCAAAGCATCATGTCCCAATTCGAAGAACATGGTCAAATCAACGGCCATTCATTCAAAATGAAAGAAAGAAGAAAAATCTAGACAATTAGTTATTACCGAGCAAGAAGAAGAAGATCTTGAATTCCTTACCAGAATATATCAATCGATATAATCAATATGACAGCAAGATCACCGATCGAGGAAGAGTGCATTGGTATCGATCATTTTCATTCGCCCCCAGATCATTCAAAATCCATCCATCAATATTTAGTGTTCCAATAAATTTACCTCAAATGTGTTAGTTTGATAAATTCAGTTGTGTATAGTTTGTTATAAGAGTCAATAAATAACAAACTATAAGAGTCAATAATTCTGTTAGAGTCAGTTATATACTGACTTTAGTTAGCTGTTATTTTGTTGTTTTTAGTTTTCCAGAATTCTTCAAGTGTGTGAAGAACTGGGCTGCCTTTCAATTCATGTGTATGGCTATATAAGCCAAGAATCATTTCAATCGAATAACAGAGTATTATACAGAAAAGATCCTTAGCAATTTATCAATTGGTATCAGAGCTTTTTATTCACAAATCTTGAGTGAGGAGAGAAAGAATCTTGAGCGAGGAGAGAAGAGTGAAAGAAAAAAAGGAAAAAGAAAACATACCTAATATTCTCATTACAATGGCAGAAGGAAGCAGCACTGGATACGTACCAAAGTTTTTGGGACACTATGATCATTGGGCTGAGCTAATGGAAAACTTGCTTCGTTCCAAGGAGTTCTGGGATGTTGTGGAAAATGGCAACACAATGAAGGTTGCAGGAGAAGCAAGAACTCTCTCTTCAGTGGTGGCTGAGTGGTGGCAGGAAGTCAGCCACCCACTGAGGCCCAAAGGAAGGCACATGAAGAAACCAGACTAAAAGATTTAAAGGCAAAAAATCTTTTATATCAAGCAATTGATAGGGAGATGCTGGAAACCATTCTTGACAGAAGCTCTGCAAAGGCCATATGGGACTCCATGAAGCAAAAATTTCAAGGCTCAACAAGGGTTAAAAGAGCACAATTGCAGTCATTACGCTGTGATTTTGAAGTGTTACGCATGAAAGAAGGGGAGTCTGTGAACAATTACTTTGCTAGAGTTCTATCCATAGCCAACAGAATGAAGGCTCATGGAGAAAATGTCAATGAAACTGTGATCATTGAAAAAATACTTTGGTCAATGTTATCTAAATTCAACTATGTGGTGTGTTCAATTGAGGAGTCAAACAACATGTCTACAATAACTATAGACGAACTCCAGAGCAGTCTTCTTGTGCATGAGCAAAGAATGAGGAGTCAAGGGGAGGAAGAACAAGTCCTCAAGGTCACTGTTGAAGGAAAACCAGGAAGAGAAAGGGGTAGAGGAGCATGGAGAGGTGGATGTGGCAGAGGAAGGCAAAGTTTCAATAAGGCCACAGTGGAATGCTTCAAATGCCACAGATTAGGACATTTTCAATATGAATGTCCTAATTGGGAAAAAGGTGTTAATTATGCCGAAGTGGAAGAAGAAGAAGAAGAAGAACTTCTTCTAATGGTATATGTTGAAGATGAGGAGTCAAATGCTACCTATGCAAAAGTGGCAGAAGAAGAAGAAGCCCTCCTAAGGGTATATGTTCAACATGAGAAGCCAAGCAAATACAGTGCATGGTTTTTAGACTCTGGATGCTCGAACCACATGACAGGGAATAAAGAATGGTTCATGGAGTTAGATGAGCAATTCAGACACTCAGTTAAGCTGGGAAATGGTGGAAGAATGCCAGTGATGGGGAAAGGAAGCATAAGGTTTGAAATTGAGGGACTAATTCAGAGAATAAGTGATGTATTTTTCATTCCAGACCTCAAGAGCAACCTATTGAGCATTGGCCAAATACAAGAGAAGAGACTTGCTATCGTGATGAAGGATAATGCATGCAAAATATATCACCCTACAAGAGGTATTATTATGCAAACTGTCATGACAAAGAACAGAATGTTTGTTCTGCACGCCACTATAATTACTCAAGTATTGAATTGCTTGACTACAAGTGAGGAGGATTCGTCAAACCTTTGGCATCAACGATATGGGCATGTGAATCATAGAAGTCTCAAGTCATTGGAGAAAAATCAGCTGGTTAAAGGACTTCCCCCACTCAACATTACAAACAAAGTATGTCCAGTATGCAACATTGGCAAGCAACACCGAGCAGTAATTCCCAAGAAAAGCCAGTGGAGGGCCTCAAGGAAACTTCAATTAATACATGCAGATTTGTGTGGTCCAATTACCCCAACTTCAAGCAACTTCAAAAGGTACATTTTGTGCTTTATAGATGATCTTAGCAGAAAAGCTTGGATCTATTTTTTAGCTGAGAAAAATGAATCTTTCCTTATGTTTAAAATGTTCAAGAACATGGTAGAAAAGGAATCGGGGTGTAGCATATGCTGCCTAAGGACTGATAGGGGAGGGGAGTTTACATCCAATGAATTTCATAGTTTTTGTGTTGGTGAGGGAATTAAAAGACAACTCACGGCTGCCTACACTTCTCAGCAGAATGGAGTGGCAGAGCGTAAGAATAGAACAATATTAAATATGGTTAGATGCATGCTTTATGAGAGGGAAATGCCTAAACTATTTTGGCTAGATGCTGTTAGGTGGGGAGTGCATGTGTTAAATAGGAGTCTAACTGTGGCTGTGAAGGGAATGACTCCTGAGGAGTGTTGGAGTGGGATTAAACCAAGTGTTAAATACTTTAGGGTGTTTGGTTGCATTGCATATGTGCACATTTCTGATAAGGGGAGGACTAAACTTGATGACAAGAGTCACAAATGTGTCTTCTTAGGGGTTAGTGAGGAATCTAAAGCTTATCGGCTTTATGATCCTAAGACTGAGAGGGTAATTGTTAGTAGGGATGTGTTGTTTGATGAGAATGAGGGCTGGAGATGGGGGAAGCAGAATGATGAAAGCGATGTCTTTGCCTGGAATGATACTGATGATAATGGAGAAATAAGTGACTATGATGAGACATTAGCAGAGGGAGAAGATGATTCCAGCACAGAAGAAAATATTGAGTCTGCTGGGAATGATAATGTTGCTGAGAATGATGTTGGAAAATTGGATATCACTGCAGAAGGGAATATTGCTGCAGAAGAAGATATGGACTTGGCTGCAGATTCAATGGGTGACTTAGACCAAATTGATGACAATAAGACATCAAAGGGAAGAACTATAAGAACTCCTAGATGGATGGATGATTATGTTCATGAAGCTATACTGTCTGAAGACTCAATATGCTTGATGGTAGATGATGATCCAAAGTGCTTTAGTGAGGCAGTAAAGCAATTAAAATGGAGAAGGGCGATGGATTTGGAAATGGAAGCAATTGAAAGGAACAAGACATGGGAACTTGTAAATCCTCCAAATGGCATACAGAAAATTGGTGTGAAGTGGGTTTATAAGACAAAGCTGAATGAAAAAGGGGAGGTGGACAAATGCAAAGCACGTTTGGTGGTGAAGGGTTATGCTCAAAGATATGGGATTGATTATGGTGAGGTCTTTGCACCTGTGGCTAGGTGGGACACTATAAGACTGATCTTAGCTCTAGTAGCACAGAAGGAGTGGATTGTATTCCAGTTGGACGTCAAGAGTGCGTTTCTTAATGGGAACTTAGAAGAAGCAGTGTATGTGGAGCAGCCTGAAGGGTATGTTCGAAGAGGAGAAGAACATAAAGTGTTGAAGCTTAAAAAGGCTCTTTATGGTCTGAAACAGGCTCCAAGAGCCTGGTATAGCAGAATTGAAGGGTTCTTCATTAAGCAAGGCTTTGAGAAGTGCAACTGTGAGCACACCTTGTTTGTCAAACATGAAGATGGAGACAAATTCCTAATTATCAGCCTCTATGTAGATGACTTAATCTACACAGGAAATAACATGGAGCTATGTGAGAATTTCAAACAGTCTATGAAACACGAATTTGACATGAGTGATTTGGGCAGAATGAAATATTTTTTGGGTGTTGAGGTTCAACAAAATGAAGAAGGTATACACTTGTGTCAACAGAAGTATGCAGGAGAATTGCTAGAAAGGTTTGGAATGGGGGACTGTAATTCAGTGAAAAATCCTATTGTGTCAGGTGTGAAATTAACAGCAAGCAATGAAGAACCAAGTGAGGATTCAACCTTGTTTAAGCAACTAATTGGAAGTTTGATGTACTTGTCAGTTACTAGACCCGATATTGCATTTGTTGTTTGCATGCTAAGCAAATTTATGACAAATCCAAAAGCATCTCATATGGCAGCAGCAAAAAAGGTGCTCGGGTATGTAAAGGGAACTACAAGTTTAGGGGTGTTTTACAGAAGAGGTGCACAGAACTCAGAAGATGAATTAAAAGTCTACACTGACAGTGACTATGCTGGTGATACAGAAGATAGAAGGAGTACCTCTGGGTTTGTGTTCATCTTGAGTGGTGGTGCAGTTGCTTGGAGTTCGAAAAAACAACCTGTGGTGACTCTCTCCACCACTGAGGCAGAGTATGTAGCTGCTGCTGCATGTGCTTGCCATAACATTTGGATGAGAAGAGTGTTTAATAGTCTCGGGTGCCCCTCCTGCAAATGTGTGAAGATTTTTTGTGATAATAGCTCTACTATCAAGTTATCAAAAAATCCAATTCTTCATGGAAGAACAAAACACATAGATGTTAGGTTTCATTTCTTAAGAGACTTGGTGAAAGAAGGTGCTGTGAAACTAATTCAGTGTGGAACAAGTGATCAAATGAAAGATATTCTAACCAAACCGTTGAAGTTGGAATCATTTCTGAAACTTAAAGACTTACTTGGAGTACAAAGCCTGAAGAACATAAACTGACTTGTTTTAGCAAGTGCAGTTTAGGGGAGGATGTTAGTTTGATAAATTCAATTGAGTATAGTTTGTTATAATAACAAACTATAAGAGTCAATAATTCTGTTAGAGTCAGTTATATACTGACTTTAGTTAGCTGTTATTTTGTTGTTTTTAGTTTTCCAGAATTCTTCAAGTGTGTGAAGAACTGGACTGCCTTTCAATTCATGTGTATGGCTATATAAGCCAAAAATCATTTCAATCGAATAACAGAGTATTATACAGAAAAAATCCTTAGCAATTTATCAAAATGTAGTAGCGTTCGAATTCAACAAGGTTGACTGATGATAGTGAAATCACCCCGCGACCAACTTGCTGTGCACATGTTCTCATTCCATCCATCTTCCAGCGAGCCTACAGGCTATATCCTTCGATGCCTTCTCTTTACGGTAATCTCCAGATATCTATCATGTATTTATCAATCAATCAATTCACTTCCCTTGAAAACTCCAAGTAGGAATCTCTCCCTCTCTGAAGCAAATAAATAAATAATATGTGGTATCGATGAATTTCAAAAAGTTATTGGTATGAAATTCTATAACTCAAGTTTGAGAAAAAAACATCGTTAGTTTCTATACAATTTTAAATAAAAGAGATGCATGTTAATTAGTTATAATTTGTTCCTATAATTGTTTCTCGAAAAAAAATAGAAAAAGAGTAGTTTTGTCCCTATTATATCCATAGAAAAAGAAACCATCTTCAACGTGACAGGAGTGGAGGAGAATCTGAATTGCAAGTAAAGTTGGCTGAATGTAAATCTGGCTTGCTGCGCTCGGAGATCTTATGGATGGGTCTTAACTCTGGCATGCCTTCCAATTGAGCACCCACTTGGATTTATGGTGGCCCTTCGATTAGCTGACGAAGTTCAGATGAAATGGCGATCATGCGGCCCAAGTTAGATTTTATGGTAATTAGCTATGGCCCTGTTTGAGATCATGAATCTGTTTGGCAACGTGTATATATTAATATATAAAATTCAAATTTACAAGTGCCTCCTTCAACAACATTCACTATTACGTTCATGATTTTTGTAGTGTTGCATGCTAGAATGCACACAAATCGTTATTACCTCACGAAGACTAGCCAATCCCGCTCCTCATGGATGGTTGTGCATGTTTGTACTTTAAAACAGTTAAATTATTTTTTTTGTGTGTGTTTTATATGTAAATGTCAGAAATATTTTTTTAAAAATATTATTCTAATATATTTCTAAATAAAAAAACCAAAATCGAACACATTTGAATCCCTTAATCGATCTACAATGATCCTTGAGCAATAAGTTAGTTTCGGCATCCCGTATGATTCTACAGATTTCTAACTATTTGTAGCGGCGGGGGACAACCACTGCATTGAAATACAACCATTAGATTGCAAAGCTTTCCTGGAAGCTGTTCCATGTTATGGTTCCAACAGTGTAATACTGTATGCATTACCAGATTGTGCACCAAGTTTTTGAATATAATTGAGTAGATGTGCTTGCGAAATCACAATCTTATTCATTTTTAAATGATAATAATGATTTAAATAAAAAAAAGGGGGATATAATGATAATATGTAAAAATGATCTAAATGAGCTAATGTTCAGGATTAAGGTTTGAGTTTCTCTATATCAAAATTAAACAGATCATGAACGTAAACGGGTATTATATTTTTTAATGAAACTTTTTCTTATTTATACATGCAGGAACCTAGATTATATTTGTCTTTTTTCCCTTTAAATGGAGTGTGTTGACACAGATAGTGAACGAAATCAAGCCTTGTATCTCCAAGATCAACATGCTCAAGGAAACAAGGACGATCTAGCAACAAGAATCTGGGTCGAAACAAAGAAGCTATGGCAATTTGCAGGGCCAGCCATGTTCAGTCTTATGGCCATGTTCTCCATGAACATGATCACTCAATCTTTCTTTCATCTATTTTTCTGTAGATGATAGCTAATAGAACATTGCGACAACTATTTTTCCATCCCTGAATTTTAATATTACTATAAATTAGACAACGGCCAATAGTAATAATAAAAAAGGTTTCAAGAATATAGATAAAAAAATCTTGTAGAAACCGATTCCGAGACTATAATTATGGCCTTTTCTGCTTTCCATTTCTTCTTTCTGGTGTGGAATGATTCTTGGTGGAACTTTTACTCGAACTGTTGCATTGGCCATCATAACGATAAAACTTAACTGGGACAAAGAGGTAGGATTTTACACTGATGACTGATGTTTTACAGCTTCGACTTGAGTTCATATGATCTTTCACTTAATTTGCAGGCTGAAAAGGCTCGGAATCGCGCAGACAAATTAATGGTCAAAACCCAAGCCAGACGATCAACCAAAATCTCAATATTGAATTGCAGTCCAAAGGGATGCGCTGTCTTCTACAAATATCGGAATCTTGATTTGTTGTTATATTTGCCAAGCGTTGTCGTGTTATCAAATACAGATTGTAATATAAATAATCAGAGAAAAATTGAATGATTATGGTGTTGTCTTCTACATTGCAGCTCGGTGTTGCATGATTATGGTGTTGTGTTGTCATCCAAACAGTCACTTAATCTATTTTAGACTTTTAAAACCAAACCAAAATCAAACTGAACTTTTCTTTTTGTTTTGTTCTTCTAATCGGTTAATTTTGGTTTTTTATTTTCTTGGTTTAATCAGTTTTTTTTTTTTTTTAATTTTTGTTCATCCCTATGAATCGTATTTCTTGTTGTCGCTTGATTCATTTGAGCAAGAGTTTCATACGATGCTGTGCGGGTCATCATCGAAGTCAATTAGATGTTTTGGTGGCTTGTGCTTTCTTTCTTTCTTTCTCCTCCCATTGAAAACGGGCTTTAAATCTCTCCTCCGTTCAGTACTCTCTCTTCTCCGTCCTTCAACTTATGTAAAAAAGATTTGTTCAAAAAGTTAAACCTTTGCTTATAAACTTTAATCAATTCAACTTTATGGATTTAGTTGCCTCTAATTGCAAGATTAAAAATTGGAATAATATTTAGAAATAAAAAAATAATGATAGAAAAACTAAAATGTTTTGAAAATGTTTCTAGAATAAAAACAATAGTACTTTTAAATATAGATTTTCAAAAATAAATAAATAAGTTCCAACGATATTGGTTCTTCAAAATTTCAGGAAATAAAAGTTTTAAAGAACAAAAATTCTCAAAATTCTCAAATAAAACTTTGTGAAATATTTAATCCTTGATATGCTTAGGAATTTTAATAACAAATAGAAATTGTAATATTTTAAATATTTACGAATAATATTGAGTCATTATATGATATTTTTGATAAAAAAAAAATATAAAACATTCTCAAATATATGATTGGCTGCCCATTTTGTAAAAAATATATGTTCATTTAATGGAAAAGTATGAAAAGTGTTGTTTTTTTTTTTAAAAAAAACAATTTGTTTTCTTAAAACTTTTTTTAAAATTTTATGATCGAGTTTCATAGGGTTATTTTGTTCATTCATATTTTTTAAATTAAAAATTATTATCAAATATTTTTTGCTCTAGAAAATCTTGATGGTTTTATTTCTCAAATATTTTAGAAGATAATTTGTATATATTGCAATTGAATGCAATCTACAATTGACAACAATTTATAAGCAAATGGTAATTTTTGAAAAAACTCCTTTTCATAATGGCTAAATTTGCAAGTTGATATAAACACAAGGACCACTATGAGGTTTTTATTTCCAAAAAATTGTCATGTGTATTCGTGATAGAAAGGGGAAAATGTCAAAGTAAATGAAATGATGAAGCGAGCGCGAAGTGTGTTGGTAGGCCGAAAGTAAAATTTTATTGACCCAACCCATCTCATTGTGGGCCCATGCAGCCCATCGAAATTTAATCGACCACCTTATTTACTGCTACGTAGCGAAAATAAGAAACTATCCTTAATTTAAGATAATTTGACTTTATTAAAAAAATAAAAATTTAAAGTATCCCTTAATTAATTACATGATATCTAATAATCTATTGAAAAAGACTCAATTATCCCTAAGATGATTGGTTTTCTAAGAAAGACAAAACAATAATTGTATTTGTATTATATCAATGAATAATTAAATAATTACTCTAGTATATGTGCACAATAATTTGCCTTCTTTTTAGTTTGATTTATTTATTTATTTGACCAACATGTGAGCTGTCCAAAGAGATTGCTACGTGTCGAGAATAAAGAAATCTTATTGTCTTTGACAGCAGGAAATCAAATATATTTACTTGTATGAAGTAGAATTGTTGATTTAAGCTTTTAAAAATGAGAAGATCTTCTAAACCCTAGACAAAACCTTGGTGGTGGTTTTTAATTGTTCGTCGAAGCCTCTTGCTTGCATCCCGTCGAGATTCGTAGAACCTCTCTCATTTGATTTTAAAATAAGACTCTACAACTAGTGAAGTCGCATTAGATTTGTACTTGTGTCCTTAATCAAAGATTTGTTTTGATACTCTAGTTACTTATGTCTTGTTCATCACTAGAAAAAACAACTCCATTTTCGTTGGATGCTCCTCTTGTCTTCTGTTATCCTTTATTCTTATTTGAGTAATGTTTGCAAGTTCCATCAGTGTTCATATATATCAAGTGGGCCGTGTCATCGCTAAATTGAATAAGGACATATAATAATAATAATAATAATAATAATAGTGTTAACTCGCAATTATTGGAGTTAAGGCTTCATCATCATTCGGCAGTCCATGATATACATTAGGCTGGTTTACTAAAAATTTTTAATTTAATAAAAAAATAAAAAAAAATTCAAAATGCAGAAAGAATATATCGATCTTTAATTTGTTGAGAAAGCAGACAAAAAAAGGATAATACCTATTCATAGGTAAGGCTATACATTATTATTAACTAAGGACGAGGGAGAAGCTGCGTATTTCACATCACAAGAACGACAATGAAACCAAGTGATCTTTATCTCTTTTTCAACATGAATTCTGAAGCTAGATTGCTCGACTCAGTCCTTCTCCTTGTAGTTGTAATTTATTTTATTTAGAAATATACTAAAATTATATATTTTTTAATTTTTAAAATCAATACATCAAAACAATATACAAATAAAAAAATATTATTTGAAATAAAAAATAATTTTTTTTAAAAAAAAATCTTAACCAAAGGGTATCATGAAACAAGCAGTAAGCAAGTTCCCAAGATTTCATGTCCATAATTGTATGCAATTAAAATGTTTGACATTGTGGTCCAATGTTTTTTTTTTTTTTTGAAAATCTTGATTTTTTTTCTCTTGAAAAAAAACTAAATATATATTTCTAGTGTTTTTTTCATTGTTTTAATATGGTGATATTAAAAATAAAAAATATTATTTTAATATAATTTTTAATAAACAAAAAATATTTTTTATCAAACTCAACTATGATGTGAACCAACCAACTTAACATTGCATATCAATCTTGATTATTTGTTTATTTGGAAGTGTGATATATATAACTATTTAAAAAAAAATATTTCTTGAAAATATATTAAAATAATATATATATCAAAAAATTATTTACAATTAGCACATAAAAATAATATAAAAAAATAATTTACAATTTAAAGAAATTACTAAACAGCAATCCCAAATACCATATAATACAGCAACCACCTATTTATTAATTTGAAATTAGCTGACTAGTTGATAGTTTGGCAGGTTAGAATTTTTGACAGCATGCATTCTCAAACCACACGCTATGATTATAGTTAAATAGGGCCGTACGATTAGAGGTCAGTGGAGGTATTTTGTTAGGCGAGGCGATGAGTTGTGACGGTGCTGGATTCAATTCCATCGGTACCGTAGGAGACAAAGCCTGGATTAGACACGAAAGGTTGTGGTTTAGTTCTGTCATGATCATTGACGATCCACTCTATCTCTTAAAATACATATTTTATACCCAATTAAACTATTATTTTATTCTTGATTGTTAAAATTAGCTGACCTTGATTTAAAGATAATAAGCTCTTTTTTTAAGGAATTTGTAACTCATCACATGAAACAACAATGTTAAATTATTATTTTTATTTTGTATTTTTCTTGATTATAGTTAATTACTTTATTGCTCTTTATAAAAAAAAAATATTAGATTTTAGTTGAGATTTTTTGTTTTCTTTGACTTCCAATTCACAACACTTAAATTATATCATTAGACATTTAAAAAAACTATGCCTTTGCTTTAGGAATTCTTTTAATTTTTTACATTTTTTTTTTAATTATTGAGGGTCTTTACAGGTAGGGGGTAATTTTGTAATCAAGCAAAAAAAATAAAATTAGAGGCATCTGAATTGTTAGTGAATTTCAGACAGAGCATGCATCTTCATCCAGTGGTTAAAACCTTGCTTCCAGGACAACAAACAAAACTTCTCGGCATTCTCTTCACCAATAAACAACACGTATAGCATAATGGTGATTATCTTGGCACATGTAGACTTCTATTTTCTTCCCTCTATTTCCTACTTGGTTTTCATGATAACTTGTTAAAAAATCAAATTAACCTTAGAGGTTTGTTGTTCTTAATATTATCCTTATTTTCTTTATTATAATTTTTTATTTAAAATAATTTATGAATTAAGGACTTCTTTTAATTTTATCACGATTTTCTTTATCAAAACTAAAATACCTTGAAAAGCTTATGAAGCTTCATGTACTTTATATAAACAATCAAGTTTTTTTTTCCTCTTCTAATTTAGCCTTTTTCTTCTTTTCTTTTTTATTCAATTTTGGTTTTTTTTAATCAATTTTTCTATTTTTTTCATCAATTTCATTTAATATTTATCTGGATTGTCTTTAAACTAGTCAAATATAATGAATCGAGTTAAGACAACTTTCACTTTGGGTTGCTATAATATCTACTAGTACCGGATAAAACCTTAGACTTTTATTTCTATGGATTTAATCAAGGAGCTAACCCCTTGCATTTATTACATAATTGTTTTAATGGTGGTGGATAGGCTAACTAAGTATGCATATATCATGGTAGTAGTGCATACACAACCTCTAAGTGTCAAATTAAGGAAGCTATATAAGATGTTAAAGGATATTGTGGTAAGCATTGATCCAAGTTGTATTAATGGGTTTTGAGAGGAACTACTTAAGGTAAAAAGGTTCAACTTCATGTACCTATAACCTGTTATTATCAAATGGATGGACAAATGAAAGCAATTGTTGAGCTACAATGGACAACCTGAGGATTACCTAACGCCCAGTAATAGAATCACACATCAAAGATTTTGGATATAATAAAGATGTTACAGAATATCAGAAAGAATTTATAGAAAGCTCAATACAAATTGAAGATGCATATAGATAAAAAAAGAAAAAGCAAGGAGCTAGAGTTAGAGCTAAGAGAATGAGTATATCTCCAGTTATACTGTCAAACGAGCATGAAAAAAATAGCTTATAAATAGTATAGGCCATTTCAAATTAAATAAAGAGTTCAAATAGTAATTTATTGTTTAGATTTACTGAGAAGGCCCAAGATCCATCCAGTTTTCCACATACAACAAGGATTGTATGAGAGATAGTGAATGACATGATTTCACTAGTGTACCAATATGAAAATGTGTAAAAATATTTTTTTATTCAATTTAGTCCTTATAGTTATTGATTTCCCAATTCAATAAATTATTGATTACGGTTTCATTCATTCAATCCCTATTAGTATCAATTATTTACATAATTGTTACAAAATCACCATAAAAAAATATGTTTTATCTTTAATGTAATTTTTTAACTTGTTAGAAGTCAAGGTAGCTACTTATAACATTATCCAAAAAATATATTCTTGATACATGTATAAGCATATATCAAAATAATTCAAAATATTTTAATTATCTAAAATCCTTAATGTTAGTGGTTATACCAAAACCTCCACTTGCGCATACCTATATTATCATCACTAAAGTCCCGGAAACCCTTATGATTCTTGTTCTTCAACAACAATTTAGAAATTAAATGCGACATCTTATAGATTTTCTTTCCAAAGCACCCGGACTTATGGCGTTATACAACTACGTACGGAAGGAGTAGGGTGGTAGCCAAAAAAAAAGGAGCGAGCTTCTCAATTATGCAAACTAAATCCTTAGGATCTTCATTCATCGGAGATCTTTGTATTCAATGATTTGCTGGCAATGGATCATATGTTTTTTTTAAAAAAACAAATCCTTGAGATTTGGATTCTAATACAGATTTAGTCCTCCGATTCAATTTGTTGCCAATTTTCATTACAATCAACGGTCAAATTTTGACCGAAATTCAACAACCAATGTGTGTCACACATGCTTTTCTAGCTAATAATATTGACGTCAAAAGAAATCCCAAACAAAGATCCAATACGATTGAATGATTGAGTCACAGGAGCCTTCGGTGCTGAGAAACTTGTCGATTTATGAATTTATCTCCACCAAAACTATTTTGGAAATGATTCGAATCCAAGCATGAAAGTAGTGGGACAGAACTTCATGTGCTTGTGAAACCCTTCAAACCAAACTTGATGGCTCAAAGTAGCGCTAGCTCTGGCAAACACTTGATCTTCGTGCTGTGATTTTGCCCGATGAGTTACAGCATTTGATTTTGGTTACCTTTATGTGAAAGGGTTTTTTTTTTTCTTCCCCTCGATGAATAAAATAAAAACATATTCTTTCTATTGTTCTCTCTCTCTCTCTCTCTCTCTCTCCAGGGAAAAGGAAACAAAACACTCGTAAACATGTTGGAGTGAGTAACTAATTGAAAAACGATATGTTTTGTCCTGATTATTTGAATGATTATGCTATAATTAAATTCGTACAACATAAACTACTAAATTAAGGGAATGGAGGAGAAACTGCTGGGTGGTAGCGTAATGTGACACTCAAAACAGGAGTCTTATCGGTATTTCTCGTATTTTTGTGAACAGAAATTTAGTATTCCAACCAACCTACACGGTACCTTTCAAAGAGATCTCTTTGAAGAAAATAAGTGAATAAGTGGTATTATAATATCTAATTTATTTTTTATTAAGCATGCAATTTGACAAGGAATCTCATAAACTAGAGTTGTGGTGATACATTCAAAGGAATGCCAGTTCGATAGGGACTTTTTTTCCCATTTCTATTCTTCCACTGATAATTGTTTAATTAAAGAAGGCGGTGTATAGCCCCCATGGCTTGGAATCACATTTCTTTAAACACGGAAAAAAAATACCGTTTTGGGGTAATTTATCATGCTCTATGGGATAGAACCAAGAAAACAAGAGAGGAAACCCTAGAGAATGTCTTATTGACTTGTGATTAGTATTACTAATGTCATTAACTAGCATTAAAGGCATCGGTAAACAAGGTTAATTAATGTTGGGAAGTGTAATTAGGAAGTGGCAAGAGAACAACAAGGGCGTTCATTGGGAAAGGTAGACACAACAGGAGATGATCACGGAGTGGCTCTTCGTCGGGTCACATGTTTTAACTGTCCTGCTCCTACAGATTGCTCGGAATCTCTGGGTTTACACCGGCTTTTCGTCATGTTCTCCTTTCCATGACCGAATGTCCGACCACATTATTACCAAATGAATCCATTCAGGCATATCTTATAATTTATTCTTAGAAACTAATGCACCCTAATGGATCTTTGAAAGGACCAAGGAATCCTTTTAACATATTGCAAGAAACAGTGGTGTCGAAGGAGACGACGGCCCTTAGAAAATAATGGTCCCTTCTCACGAAACGGGACAGTACCTTTTGGACCCCTTTTTTTTTATAGCCAAAGGCTCTTCCTTTTGTTACCTTCCTATATAGTTAACTTTTTCTGGGGATGTGTAGGCAGTAGCATGATATTTTTTTTCCACCATGTTAATTCTCAGGAAACAGTATTTACAACCTCCAAGAGCCAAGAGAATCTAATCTTTCTTCTCTCTCTTTTAGCGAGGGTCTAAATTGCCATCTCACGTGTAAAACGCTGTAGCTTTCGTTAATTAATTAAACATCTCTAAAGCTGATCATGCTTCTCTCCTACGGGGAGCAAGATAAAAGGGCTAGTTCGTTTGTCCTTTGGGTTTGTGCATGTTACGTTCTTGGGGTTTCTCCAAACGGAACACTACTTCTATACTATGATTCTTCCTCTTTTTAAGCCCTCTACTCCTAAGACTTCTCCCTTGCACACACCACACTAGCTCGTGGGTCTATAATCCCAATCCTCTTTTCATGTTTCTCTGCCTCTTGGAGTGATCAGGGGGGAAAACAGAGAGAGATTATTAGAAAACACAAAAGGTCCGTCTGTTTCCGCGTTTGAGAGAGAGAGACAGAGAGAGAGACTAGACATGGAACTAGAGGCAGTCGTGTACTCTCAAGACCCATTTGCTTATGGCTGCATGGATTCTTACTCCTTGGCAGGAGGAGGAGCTTGGGGCTATGATTTTGAGCTGCAAGATAAAGCTTTTCATGGGATTCTTGAGAATAACAGCATAGAGCAACAAGGTCTCCATGCAAACTGGGATTCACCATCACCTTCATTGATGCAACAAGAAAAAGAATGGGATCGCAATCTCTCATCACCTGGGACTTGCAATGTTGATCAATCTATCCAAGGAATACTGTTTCCTTCAATAATGGAACCTGCACCAGTGACAACAACAAACAGGAGAAAACGGAGACGCACTAAGAGCTCCAAGAATAAAGAGGAAATTGAGAACCAGAGAATGACTCACATTGCTGTTGAACGCAACCGTAGAAAACAGATGAATGAGTATCTTGCCGTGCTTAGATCTTTGATGCCTCCTTCTTATGTTCAAAGAGTATGTTCTCACATATGCCTTTACATATCAAACCCCTTCCTTATACTGTGCATATTAAATCTCTATTATATCTTACCTATTTGCAAAATTTAATGAAGAAAAAAAAGAATTCCATAGCCCCGCTTATATGGAAATTGATTTTTCATGGAAGTTCACCAATGTCTATTACACAGTTCCATCTAATTGATTAATCGATCATCTTGATCGGAGTGGTATTTATTCATTGGAATTAATTAATCTTTTTCAAACATATCTTAATAAATTTAATCACATTAATTTGTTCTTCATAGGGTGACCAAGCATCGATAATTGGAGGTGCCATTAACTTCGTGAAGGAGCTAGAGCAGCTCTCGCAGGCCATGGGAACTAATAAAAAGAGCAAGCAACAACCAGACGGTAATGGCTTCTCTTCACGGCCATTTGCTGACTTCTTCACCTTCCCACAGATTTCAACTCGTGCATCTCAGCCTTCAGCAATGGAAGGTGAATCAGTGGCTGGTCAGAACCAGTGGGCTGTAGGGGAAATAGAGGTGACAATGGTCGAGAGCCATGCCAATCTAAAAATTCTATCAAAGAAACGGCCAAGACAGCTCTTGAAATTGGTGGTAGGGTTGCAAAACCTAAGGCTCAGTATTCTTCATCTCAATGTCATCACTGATGATCAAATGGTTCTCTATTCAGTTAGTGTCAAGGTTAGTTTACTTTATAGTCATTCCTGTCATTTTTTCTTTATTGAACAATTTTATATCACTTTTTTCTCTCAATAGAACCATAAAATTAAACACCAATTAACTGGAAAGGTCCATGTATATTACGATCATCTACAATTATACATTTACTTCACAGTATTTTTTTTCTTAAGAAATTCACTGGGTATGAATTTATTGGGACAGGTTGAAGAAGGATGTCATCTGAGTACAGTGGATGATATCGCAGCTGCTGTTAATCACATGCTACACAGGGTCGAAGAAGCAACTGCTTTCAGCTGAAATTTGCAAACCCATTCTGTACCTTTTCTGCAGTTAGGGTTGTTAATTTGTCTCTCGTAGTGGATTTTGCTGGTTTAATTTCCCCTCCACTTTAATTTCTCCCACATGATCTTATATAACCACGGCCGAGTGTTAATAATATTAAAAATTACAATTACAGCAGAGAAATGTAATAACAGTCATTTGATCCATGTTTTCAATCAATGTCCAATCAAATCTGTTATCTCAGTGTTATCCATGATATCATGGTGAAAATTGGATTAAAGTAAAAATAGTCGTTATTTAATTTATAAAGTAACTAAAATTCAGATATTTTTAGATAAAAGTTTGACTGTATTAAGAAATAAAAGCATCACTCTAAGCTATTATATCTACAGTAGGTTGTGTTATACTTGCATCTAATAATAGAGCTAATTATTGTGTTTTTGTTAAAAATAACTATATATAAGTGGTATATATATGTTCACTAAAGACTATTAATCCTATGAAAGTGATTGAGAACTAGGCTCTATTACAAGGCCCAATCTACCTTTCAAAAACACATAATCCAAGAGGATGACAAATGACAAGTTTAGCTTTAAGCTTTAAGCATGTGTCTTGAATTATATTTTAAATGATCTCAAAAATCATTACTAAATACTTGATAGGTTTTTTAGGTTACGCCAACGCAACATAAATTTTTTATGTTATGATGGATAATTTTTTAAAGAAAATATTTTTCAAAAGATATGTAGATTGATATTAATAAAAAAAAAATATAAGCTAAAATAAAAATTACTTTTAAAAAATATCCTTATAAGAGCGACTTTGATAGTAGAATAATTGTTTATTGTATAAAGAAAATTAATTAAAAGAGAACCTTCAATTCACAAATCAAATTCATTTATCATTATTTAAAAAAAAAAATTTAATTTATTTATTTTAATTTGAAAGGACAAGTTCCATGGAGTGATCATATTATTATTATTATTTTAAGAAATTAACAAAGTGTGGTAATTCAATTGACAAAACCCATTGAGTGATCATACGACCAACCATCACCTTTTGATAAAAATCATTAACATGATTTTTTATACAAATAAAAATATTTATTATTATTTTTTCTACAAAATATTTATAGCCCCAAAATAATAACACGCTTAAACATATCAAACACGAGATCCAGATCCAAATGTGTGCATATTTGTATAATTAACTACATCAACATAAAATCATCCTCAACACGGATCTAAAAACAAATATAGATCAATAAGTCAATGTATATATGATCAACAAAATATCACCCTAGTTATCATTATTCATTATGCACACAAAATCAATCCTTACCCAATTACCCACATATAATTATCACAACCAAATAAATTATCTTTTGACTTGAAATTAATCTTCTAAAGCTATAGGAAAGGAACATGGACAAAAGGAAGCAGAGTAATTCATGAAGTGGAGCGTTTAGATCTTAAACAAACTCTATATTTATATTAGAAGAGTTTGGGAATGGGGATGTGTTAACAACAAAAAGCAAGTAGTTAATTATTTTACTATAGAGCCACTGAATGTATAATAATGTTTACAGTAAGTTTTTATCTCTCTCTCTCTCTCTCTCGCTTTCTTTTTGACAACTGGGGATGACCAAATCTGTCTCTAGCGGTCGAGAAAGAGTTGCACTCTTTCAGTTGCCTCCTCATTTCACTTTAATCCAAAGACTTTTCACATGGCCAAGGAGATTGATCCGAAAAGAGAGAATACATGACCAGTCAGTAACATCTCGAATTAAAATCACAAAGAAAAGATCAAAAGAGAAGGCTGTTAACTCACAATAAATACAATAGATATTGATCAATCATTTGGTGGTTTAGTAGAATATCTTATGCCAAACACATGGTGGCATGTTTTAGTTAAATCATACAGAGCCTTTCCTTTTTGTCGGGAGCTCTTCAGCTTGCCCTGAACCGTTACTTCCTGCAAGGCTTCCTAGCTCTGCCATTCTGCAGTTCAATATTTCGTGCTCTTCCTGCACAAAACATCCAATTGTCTGCGGGCTCCACGTTTGTTTTTATCACATTCGATTTGATGGTCTCTGTTTGTCGAACTAGGTAGGCCTTTGATGATTACCCGCTACGTTATGTTGTTTTTAGTAACTTTCTTCTTTCGCTCTCCTTTTGCAATGAGACATGTATACCGGAAGCATCAATGACGGTGCCTTGTTTGTCTCTAACGATGAGAGGTTAAACGAATATGTACGCTGTCCAAGTATCTTCGAGTACGAAGAAATAGTTAATAAAACAAACTCAGCGAGCTGGTTTGATCGATTAAGAAAAAGGGAGGTTGGTGTGGATAGATAAATTATATTCTTAGTTCAGATCTTGAAATCAACATTCACGTAAATTAATTTGTTTTTTCTAATTGGGTTAGATGTAATAATACAAACCGGAAAATGGGAAATGCTTTTTTTAGTATAGATAGATTCAAGCCTCATAGCTCGATGAGATGTATAATAATATGATATCAACATTCAATTAAGCCTCAGCCGTGTTCTTTGGACTTCGGCATTCGCCTGTCACCCGAAATCTGAGAAACCTAGTTATCCACCCTAAGAAAGAAGTAGAGCCTTCCTTCAGTGGTAACAATATATATATATATATCGAAACGTTGTCAATGATGATGAACAACATTCCCATGTATCAATCATAAAATAGACAAGACATGCATAGGCATGTAGTTATTTTTTAAGATACTTTTTATTTACAAAAATATTTTTTAAATATCAATTCATTAAAAACATAAATTATACCGGATTTACGAGGTGATGAAATCCATTAGATTTTTGTTCTCGCTTTAGGGGATAAAGCAGCGCTCGAAAGGACTGATAGGGAGAGAGACGAGACAACCTACCGTGTAACTTTGTGTTAGACCCCGTGCTTTTTCTTCTTCTTTTTTTTGCTGTATGATTTGATGATAAATACACACTAGCTTTAAATACACAAAATGCTTGGCTACGCTGCTATGTTGATGTCAGTATCCAGGGTCCCGCAACCGCGATGTGGATGGAAGCCTTCTGTGATTATGGAAGAATGTAGACCAGCATGTTTGCCATGGAGTTCTTGATAACTGGGTGTCAAGTTTAGGTGACTTGGGGTGTTTTTAAAAGACAAAAGGGCTACTTCCGGTGGGATCGAAGAAGTTTCGTATA
Source organism: Salix dunnii (assembly GCA_015731905.1). Classification (NCBI taxonomy): domain Eukaryota; kingdom Viridiplantae; phylum Streptophyta; class Magnoliopsida; order Malpighiales; family Salicaceae; genus Salix; species Salix dunnii. Next base: position 6,863,687 of record CM027660.1, on the reverse strand, counting down.
TAGAATGATTGCCGGCTAAAGAATCATTAAGATTGTAAAACAATGGCGGCCACAAGAACAGGTACGATATTCCCCCATCATCAGGACTGCTCACACACGCGCACGAAAGAACGAAAGAAAAATAACCAACCATGTCATCTAGAGAGGAGAGATTGAGATTAAAAGATTTATTTTTATTTTAAATTTAAATTTAAATTATATAATTATTAATATGATAATTACTTAAAATCAATTTTAATAAAAATGATATAAAGCTTCCTGTAACTGTTGTGAGGATGGGATGTCTTGAAAGTGTTAGGGTGGGATGTGTATAATGCCTCCCTCTATTTTAGCTCCATGTGGCAACGTGCAAGGACGGGTGGGGCTAGTTGTATATTGAAATTTTGAATTTCGATGAGCTGAAGGGCAGGCAGGAGTCACGGTTGGAGATAGTGGCTGCAGTCATCATCCGTCTTGGCTACGTGAAAAATTCACTTGTTTGATGAAATTCGTGTACAGCGAAAAGAGGAAGAAACAAAACTTTACGAAGCTCCAGAATATATAGACAAAACCTTGATTTGACAAATTTTGAATTTCAACTATTCCATAGTCATGGTTATTATTATTATTATGATCAACATTCTTGTTGTTGTTATCAACATTATCATTACTACTATAATTATGATTGTTATTGTTAATAATAATAGCATTAATACTACTAACATTATATTTTTACTATTATTATTATTATTATTACCATTAGTATTAGTATTAATACTATCTCTATCATACCTACTACTAATATTAATGTTATAATCATGATTATTATCATTACTACACCGTCGCTATTATTATCATAAAAATTACTATTTTTTTATTATTAACAATATTATTAGTATTATTATTGGTTACATTATTATTATTATTAGTAGTAGTAGTACTATTATTTTTGTTGGTGGTGTTGTTTTTTCATCAACATCATCACTACTACTATTACTATTATTAACAATATTATGATTAGTGGTAGTAATAATATTAGTATCATTATCACTATTGTTAATAAAGTCGTTGTCATCGTTGTTATAAAAAAACTCATAAGCTTGATTTAAAGAATAAATTAAAAACCATAAAAATTTTAGAGAAAACAAAACAAATGAGAAATCAAAAGTAAAAGGACAAAATAAAATAAATACTATATATACAACTTAGAATTGAAGGATTAAATTGAAAACAAACAAAATCTTAACAAAAGAGAAAAGGACTAACTTAAAAAATCAAAACTAAAAGGATGGATTCTAGAACACTAATAACAAATAGATAAAAAAAAAAGAGCTAAATCTTATAAATAAAAAAATAAAAAAAGATGAAATTAAAGAAAAATCTTAAGAAATGAATTTTAAAAAAAAAAGATATAAAAAAAAATTAGGAACACAATCAAAATAAAAGAAACTTTAAGTGATGATATGAAAATGTGGAGGGTCAAACATGATTTTCTAGGAGGAAAAAGAGAGAAAAGATGTCAAAGGCTTATTGAAGGCCCTGCAAGTACGCGCAATGAAAAGAAAGTTGCAACGAATCTAATGAGGCTGAGAATATTTTTTTATCATTGTATATAACTATATACGCTGCTCAAAGATGATGAAATGGTTGACGCGCTGACATGTGCAACACAAATGTCAACAATTTTTTACCTTTTTTTACTCAAAAAATCATTGTATACAACCGCACACGCTGCTCAAAGATGATGAAATGGTTGACGTATTGACATGTACAACACACATGTCAACAATTTTTTACCTTTTTTTACTCAAGAACACTACCTTACCTCTAGAACCCAAACATCAATACAAAAAAAAAAAAAAAATCACCATTTTGCAATTACAAATTAGCCCCTCAAGTCAAGCTTTAAAATTCTTGAATCAAAGGGTAATAGAATCATTACAATATAGCTAAAAATATGAATTGCCAAAAAAAAACCTAAACCGTAGTTAATTGATTATTTGCTTTTAATGATACAAAGTCATTGAACATGTATATGCAGAATCATGTTTTACCTTTTTATTTAATATATTTTATTTCAATAAGATACCAAAATGGTTATCTAATTAAATTAAATTATGATATTACTAGAAAAAAAATTCATAAATAATAAGAAAAATAAAGATAAATCTAAAATTGCAACTTCCAAACCTAGTTTGGGTATGATCCCAACCTTTTAGTCTCACATAAAATTAGATCTCCAGAACATAATGACGAAATTTCAACAAATTAAAAAATATGTTTTTTTCCTTCAAAAATCTCACTTCAATTGTCTTTTTTCTTATAGATTTGTACATATCAATCTAGTTAATAAATATATCTACTAGATGTTAGCATTAATTATTAATTTAATCTAGCCAAATTTGAGGTTGCATATGCAGAAGGTGGACCGTGGCTCTATTGATTTGTAAAATATATAGCTGAGTCAAATCTACTTTGGCAAAAACAAAAACGAAAACATATACAAATCCATTCACGAGCTCATATCTTAGTAGAGCATGGAGATTCCAGCGGAAAATCTAAATTGTTAATATTATAACTCAAAAAGCCGTCGCCAAGTTGATGGAGGAAAGATGTAGATGTCAGTTAGTCTATAAAAAGGGAATTAATTACTTTAATCATATCACGTCTGATCTTCCTCAAAACACCACAGCTAACATATTCGCTGCTCATCTTTGTTCGATTTGAAAAAAGAAAGGAAAAAAAAACCCTAAGGACAGCAGGCTGAGGAGGTCCAGATGAATCTCGCACACATAAAGTCGCCGTTTGTATATTGTTTTATGCGTCAAGTGGGTTCATTAAACACAGTAATTAAGAGAGGCTAGCGAAAAGCCACCGAGAAAAGAACGTGCATGTGAGGTGAAGAATAGCCCGCAAACGTCATTTGTTTATATGAAATTAGTTAATCAGAATCAAATATGATTAATCTGTTTTCCATTTGTTTTATTTATTGTTAATTTTGTCGAAGTCTTCCAGTTTTGATGGAGGTTCACAATTAATCATTAATAAACGAAATCGCAAAGAAAATGATGCTGCCAGAGATCAGTTGACTGCAGATTTCTCATGAAGAAGGAGACATGTGAAACGTACCACAGATTATAAAATTATTGCTCAGCACTAACATATACAATATGGTGGTTGTATATTTCATATGAATTGAAAAGAACTTTACGATTTCTAGCTAATCCTTGCTCAGCAATTGGTTTTGAAGTAATCCTGACCCATAATATCCGGCCCAGAAAAGGTAATTGAAATAGCTAGCCGCAATTCTTTTCCGCCATGGATGGAGCTCAAGCGAAGGATAGGCCCAATTATTGTAGATTTCCCTTTTCTTTTCTAACGGGGACCAAAAACTTTTTAGCTTGTGCAAGCAAACGAACTCCCTACAGTAATTAAAAATTTTACACTACCTAAACAGTAATTATTAATATTTATCTTATAAATTATATATAGGAATCAAGAAAAAAAATAAATTTTGAAAGGAGAAAAATATTGTGATAACTTTTGATGGTGCGAAGACGATTTTCTTTCTTTATTTTATCTTACATATGGTAAGTATCGGTATTTACAGCTTGAGTTTCTAGATCATGAGCATTCCTTGCACCTAGGATTTTGGAAGACTCGTCTTCATTACCCAAGTTTGGAACTTTGGACTCAAACTTGAGAACGCGGTTGATTTCTTTTTTTTTTTGAAGGTGGTCGAAGCTTTAGCATCTTGCAATGTGAAATGTCAAGTTCGACAAAAAAAAGAGTTAGGTCTTGACTAATAGCCATTAGTTAGGCAGCATTGGTTTGGCAAAATGATAAGTAGGATTGTGATAGTCGCCTTCACCGTGAAGCTAAAGTTTGCCGAATCGTTTATGATCTCTGTGATTAAGGAAAACTGTGACATGACGTGAAGCACAATTGCACTGTAAGCATAGCTGTGTGAAGGTTTGGTTGGTGAAAGAGTGGAATATCCTAGCACATTAACAAACAGCTGTGACACATTGGAAGAGCGTGCCATTTTTCAAAATGTTACGATGGAGATTGGTTTTCATTTTGACTTTGAGTATAATTAATTAACTAAACATTTGATGTATAATACACTTGCTTTATTGAAATTTATATTTGATGTTAGAGAATAATATAAAATATATTATGGGGTCTCATCTAATAAGTTAAAATTTTAGATTAAATAATTTCTTAATATGGTATCAGAACTTTATTGATCCCATAGTTATGAGTCTGAATCTCACCATCCTCATTCTATTTGATAAAAATCAAATACAAGGCAGTGTGGGTCCGTGTGCAAGTTTTAAATCCAAATAACTTTTATTTGAGTAAATGTGTTAAACAATAATATAAAATGTTATTATTTGAGGTTTAGTTTGAGGTTTATGAAAAACAGTTTCATATGTTTAGTTACTATATTTTTCATATTGCTATTAACATGTAAAATTACTTTAAAGGACACACACACACAAACACATATTATAAATTTAATAATCATAATAATAAAATATAATTAATAATTCAAATAAATTAGATACTTGTTTTTATTCTCCCATCAAACTACTTGTAATTTCATCACGAACTGAATTTATACGTGAGGACCTCTGCGATTCCTTGCTTTTTGATCTAGGAACAACATTTGAAAAAACAATATATAATTAGAAACAACATATGCGATCCCTTGCTATTTGATATAGGAACAACATTTGAAAAAAATATATCATCAGAAACAACATCTGCGATCTATATTGATTTTCAGGATCTTTATCTACATATTGTAGAGATATAATTTCAAGGTCAAATCCAGTTGCAAGTTTCTGACCCATAATTAATTGAGAAGCAACAAAGTTGTGGAGTGAAACGAAGTCATGCGCCTTTCTATTTTATCAGGATGATCTTTATTTATCTTACATATATTCTTTTTTAAAATATAATCTTTATATTTTTTAAATAAAAATTGGGTTGGGCCTGACCCAACCAAATGGGCCAGCCCAACCCGGTTGAACCCAACTGCCTAACTTTGGTGGAATTAGGCTAGGCCAAGAGCAGGTCCAGCCCATGAATTTGGTTTGAAATGGTGCGTTTGATTGAAGTGTAGCTTGAATTATACTGTTCACGTAACACGTGAACAATAACATGACGACTATGACGATAAGGTTATTAGTCGATACAGACAGGTAGAGAAGATCGAGATGGTTCTTTCTGTGGTGATGACGTAAAAAATGGTGTCCTGTGATGACTGGGAGGTGGGTTGAAAGGTTGCAGTTGCTACTGTTGCCGTTGGTTCTGCTTACACCAGGGCTGCCATGATTATGGAGAGAGAGAGGGAGCTACCATGAATGTGGAGAAAGAGAGAGGGAGATGCCATGGCTGTGGAGAGAGAAAGGCAATAGCCGTGATTGTGGAGAGAGAGACCGTCGACATTGGTAGTGAGAGGAAGGCAACAGTGATGGTTCACGCGATGGACATGGCAGTAAAATTATGAAAGCAGTATTGTAATGGTTTTCATCTGTGACATGAAGATCAACTAGTGTTCATTTATGAACGCAGTTTGTGTAACCCAAAACAAAATGTAACCAAAAGCATCAAATTTCTACTTCATGTAAACGGTGGTTCGACCATGTTTTTGGTGGGTCGTATAATAATTAAAATTACGGTTCATTAGTTACCAAACACGTGCAAACAATGCTTTCCTTAAAACGCGGTTTGCACCACGTTGCCAAAGAACCACTTGGGATAAAATTGCATCAATCCCTCCTACCTGAACGTTCTCAGCAATATTTACTCTAGTAAGTCCATCCTGATGATTGCAAAAAAGAGCTTCTGATCATCTAATATAAGAGAGAAATGAGCGATAATATGGGCAAACCTAAAAATCCAGCATACAACATCCTGCATGCACCCACTATTTATATTATTTGGAGGAACCTCTGCAAAGGTGAAACAATATGATATGAACCCGGCAATAGCTGCAATAAAACCAACAAATTATACATGAAAAAACAAAAGGCGCTACTAGAGGAGTTTCTATGGTGCTGTTGTGCTATAATTTCTTGATATAGCAAAACATTAATATCACTGTTAAGCTATTGGAAACGCATGAACATGCGTTGAGGATATGTTTATGCCAATTAAGAGACATTTTCTTTCTGCATGAAATGGTTAAAGCAAAAAATAAACAACAAAACTTCGAGATGGATAGAGAAGCAACCAAATAAATCCATGCTGACAAAGGAATTGAAAAAAAAAACGTATTCCAGAATATTGAAGACATCGAAATATATAACATTAGGTTTAAATGTCAAATTTATTTAATGTTCAAACGTAAGATATTGACACAGTACCTACTAGAAGGTGTCGAGGGACGCAAAATGGAGACTCCAATCCAGACAGTGTAGCTTCCTTTCTGGTGGTGCAACCATCATAATCTTCACACTGCTGGGAGCCAATGCTAAGATTTCCTTGCTCATCCTATCATCAATGCCTGGGAACATGGTAAAGCTACCACTAAGGACAATATTAGTGCCATAGAGATCCTTCCTAATATTGGCTTTTTAATAGAAAAAAGTTTTCATTTATTTCCTTGTGAATCTAGATCGTTGGATTCAAATATACATCAAACAATACTATTTTGAGTTATTTTTTCAGTTATCCAGTTAATTATTTTTAAAAGACAAAGTCACACACGTTGTTTTAAAAATAAATAAATATAAATATTTGTAAAATTTTAATATTGATATTTATTTGTCAATATTCATTTCTTATTTGAATGTGAATTTTCTATGTTCATGTAGATATCTATGTGATGAATTTATCTTGTATTTTTATTTTTCGAATATCTTTCTTTGATGTTACAAGCAAATTTTGCTTGAATCAATGTACTCTCATATAAGTTCATGATTGAATGTGAACAGTAGATTTCGAACTCATTTCAATTAATATAATCTTGAAAAGGCTTATGAATACCATTTGTTCACCACCCTTAATTTTGGTTCATTGCTCGTGTTTCAACAGTGAGGATCGAGTTTTTACGGGCCCAAATCTTAAATTATTGTCTTGGATTATCGTTGTTTTTATTTTTATTAAAAACACACATGTAGTAGTTTAAATAAATTCTTCGCATGCAAGCATAATAAAAACAATACAATTTACTTTATATAAAATGTAGAGGATAATAACTATGTTTTTTTTACTACATATGTAACCCTTACCTAGAACCTGGGAAAATGAGTTAGAATTACTTATTTTTATAAAACTAGATGGTGATCATTTTTTATATTATTAGCAATTTACATGTGTTTGCTTTGTCCTAGGCATCTTTAATAAACTCTACCACAAGGTGAAGACGGGCAAGTACTACCCTATCACTGTATGGCTGCAAATCTCTCACCTTAATGTCATAAATGGTATAATTCTCTTTTTAATATTGCTAGTTTTTTTATGTAAGATGCATCTCAGATTGAAACATCACTGTGATAGTTGCAAACATCCATTAATGTCAAATAGACAGATTTAAGAGATTGCATGCTTGATATACTCGATCTATCACCTCATCTCTTCAGAAACACGAGTTGCATCCCCTCGAGGATTTCTGATAAAAGTGGAAATACGTACATAATGAGTTCTTGATGGTGGAATTGATACCTTCTCCTTCATGACATCAGTTTAATCACAATATTTGTCATATAGAAACATATTCCAGTTCTGTTTCAGAACGTGAAACACTGCAGCAAGGCGCATATCAACTTATTAATATGCAAGTAGACATCTTCTAGCTCACCTCTTTATCTCGAAGAACCCCAACTTATTTAGAGTGCAAGAGAAATCTCCGTTTTGCAGATATCTCATATGAAACTACGTACCAAAAAAGAGCCAAGTCTTCGGATTTACAAGGGAAGAATTGAGTTCAGGCTTGGGTCTTGCCTCGAAGAGAAAAACCTTCCCCCACATGAGAATGATCTTTTCATGGAAACAGGTCCTTTATGAAGACATGGTGAAATGGAAGAGGAACCGGTCACTTTAAACACGCTTGAATACCCACTATCTCGCTTCAAAACCATATTTGATTTTCTTTCCTCATTGATGTCAATTTGATTTTCAAGTGGACTGTGATCATTCAGGCCAATGCACATAGTTGTGGCTCTCAAAGAATCCATTGAAGAAGACCTCCTCGTCAGCTTTATATCATTATCCACAGTGCTACAAAGTACCTGGAGGTCACCAATATCATTAGAATTTACTTCATCCTTCAAAGTTCTTTCCTCACCAACCTGCAGTATTTCACCCATCTCCTCTGTTCCAGCTCTGTTTTCACAAGGTTCGTTACTCTCTTGATTATTACCCAATCCACTATCAGCATCCGAATTCTCCATCTGGGTACTGAAAGTTGGATTCAAGCTCTCGTGGTTCTGTTCCACCGAAATCAAGGGAGTGCTAATTGGACCAATGACTATATGTGCACGACACAAAGGGCAATTAGTGTGAGACCTCAACCAAGTGTCGATGCAAGGGATGTGAAAGGCGTGGTTGCACTTGGGCAATAGCCTAAGAGTTTCATCTTGTCGAAATTCACTCAAGCAAACTGAGCACTCGGTACCTTCAATTAATCCCTCGCCCTTCTTGTACTTGCAAACTGTGATTGAATTTATAATTGACTGTTGCAACCCAATGGTGGTAATGAACCATATCGGGTGATCAACCTGGTTCTCATCAAGAAACTCATCATCTGTGTTATCCTCTACAGCTTCGAGCTCCGTGTTATTCCTGGAACCACACCAACCAGAACAAGACTTGGCCACAATAACATAATAGCTAACAACAAGGAAGAAGCTGGCTAGCAAAGCAACTATGACGATCACATATGGTGATAAGTGGCGTTCTTGGGTCAAGAATGAAGGTGGTGGAGGTGGAGGTGGCGGTAGCAAATAGTAGTCTGAGTAAGGATAGCAATTGTAAGGACAGGCTGTGTCACAGAAGTCAGGGCAGTCTATAGTCTGGTTTGTTTCAGTTCCAATTGGGAACATTTTTCTGTGTTTCACCGCCATTAAAGCAGCTGTTAAAAGTGGAAGAAATTGAGAAAGGAAGTAAAGATAGATCTGCGACAATGTGTTTGTGTGAGGCTTAGTGATGAACTCACTATCTTTTGTTTGAATCTAAAGAAAAGAAATTAACAAGTTTAGGAAACTTGTCCTTTTCAATTTTTAATCAACAAGGTTACTGATTTGTTTGGTAGGTTTGCCTCCGAATCTAGAACTTCCTTGTCGTTTGTCCCAGCAAGTGTATCTGATGTATTTTCAGCATTTACTTGTATTTTTACACTTTCATAGTGCAAGACGAGGAGATCAAAGACGCTACAACATGCTGAAAACAAGTTAAAGATGCTTGATCTTATCAGGCCATGCATGAAATAGGTGAAACTAAAATTCCCTTTCCTGGGTACAGATGCTTCTCTTCTGGTGGCCCATCCCCTTATTCCTCATCTAATATTTTTGGTAGTCTTTCATAATCATGATTATTATAACATATCTTAAAGGTGATGCCATCAACACCGTCCGTCCTTGGTGGGATATCCTTGTGTCACGGTCAGAGTATTAGTAAAGAGTCCATTGAGTATAGACCTGTGAAGTGAAATGGACCTCAGACCTGTGAGGTTTATAATAATATATATATATATAAAAAAAAACTTGCAGTCCCATTTCATGGTCGCTCTTACCTTATTAATTTATCATATTCAGTCGCTTGTGTATGTCATTTTGGGTTTCCGAATATATTTTTTATAAACACAAGATTCATCTACTTTTTTTTTATAATGAAAATAAACTGCTTAACTATAGATATTCTAAGCGCATGTATGGGAGTATGGTTGAGGTTGTTTTTTGAAAGTGTTATTTTGTTTAAAAATATATTAAAATAATTTTTTTATTTTATAAAAATCATTTTTGATATCAGCATATGAAAATAATTTAAAAATAATATTTTTTTAAATTTAAAATATAAAATATTTAAAAAAAATATATTTTTTTTCAAAAATATTTTTCGAATACAAAAACAATCAGGCCTTAACTTTATGAAGTTTGCTTAAATTCTTAAATGGATATTTAAAATTTATGTACTTTGTTGGTAAATATCTTAGATTTAAAACTTTCAGACAGTGTTATATACATATCTTTGTGAATATTCTCATTTAAAAATTTATTTTTGACATTCATTCACCAAATCGCATAATCATGATACAATTATAACAAGCAAAAATTCTAACATGGTTATCAATAAGAAGATTTCATCAAAGTCGGACTCTTATCTTTATTCATAAATTTTGACAATTAGTTTAGCTTTATATGTTTATACATTCTAATCCATGTTAGTTTTTCTATTAAAGACTCACTCAGGTGTGTCATTTAAAATCCATACATTGTTGGTGTATATGGAATTCATTTTAAATTCCATAGCTATAAATATTTCTCAGAATCAATATTAGATTGTGTTTCCATATAGTTGGTAAGTTCATCAAGTATAAATAACTCATAATCATTAATTTCTTTTAAAGAATCATTTCATCTAAAAGTTTAAGCTTATAGGTGATGCCCTAGAATATGATTTATATTATTCTCTAACACCCCCCCTTAAATGAAAGCCCTTTGGGCTTGAAACTTGCACAAACTCACATTTCCTTATGTTTTATTTTTATCAAATAGAATGAGGATCGTGAGATTCGAACTCGTGACTGTTGGGTCAACAAGACTCTGATACCATATTAAGGAACCATCTCACATAAAAACTCAAGTTGATAGGTGAGGTCCTAAAATATAATTTATATTATTCTCTAACAACTTTTATAAGAAGTTGATATCTCAATGCTTCATGATGTGTCATACCATATTAATGAAATTCTTGTGTTTTTGTTGAGTTTCAAGCTCAACATTCAATGTTATAGCCCCAAGCTCTTTTTTAAGTTTTATTTTCCTTTCACTACTCCTTTAAATAATAATAATAATAATAAATTCTTGAAATGTGATATGTTTTGTGATAAACATTTTTTTCTCTCTCAATATAACGGTAAATATGATATTCAAATAAATCTTTTGAATATCCTATAAACTTATATTTGTTTGACCCAACTTCTAATTTTTTAGATGTAATATACTTCATATAAGTGTCATTTCCTCAAATCTTTAAGTATTATAAGTTTTATTTATTACCATTCTATATTTCATATAAAGTCTTATAAATAAATTTTAATTTTACTTGTAAAGTCATATCCTGAAATGCTATGATAATTAATCTATTTAAAAAAAAAATCAACCACATATGGAAAATTTGGCTAGTTTTGATAGTAACAGCAGCCAATTTTTTTTTTAATAATGAGAATAATAAATATTTTGGGGAAGGAGAATTTTGCATTTAATTTTTTTTTTTGTAATTAGTGTTAATGTCAAATAAAACATGCAATCAACAACCCTAACTGTTTAACAAAGTTTCTAATACCATTGATGGGTTTTTCAAAACACATATACCAAATTGTCTATTTACCCTTGATTAAAATAATGTGTGATCACGATCAAAATATAACACTTTCTATATAAGATAACTTGTTGATCTCAAGTATAATAATCATTTACACAACTATCATGTGAGACACCTTTCCACATGCATAGATAATCTTTCTATATAAGTTTCTATTGCATATCAATTCAATGCATTAGTAATTTGACAAACACTTCCATATTAATTTCAAGTATGGCTCACACCTCACTTTAATAAAATAAATGTTTTTCTAATAGAAAAAATAACATAATATATATTAGTCTCAACATCTCTAATCAATATCTAACCTTAATAAAACATTGACCATGAACATTTAAAAATAATGATTTTGATGTAATAAAATTTTTTATAATTATAATAGCTTTATAATTTCATGTGCAGGTCATTTTTATTTGGACTTTATTTTTACTATAGTTTCATTAATTGGATATAAATAAAAGTTAAATATAAACAAAATCGATACATTAATCACTATTCTAATATAATTATTGTTATGAATAACAAAAGGGGCATCAACAAAGACAAAAATGGTTCCATAGAGAGGTTACATCTGAACATAAACCCATCTTGAACTTCTAATATGGTGATCTCTTTTATTACCAAAAAGTCCTTTTCTCCTCTTTACTGGTATAGATAGATCTGTTCATTTCAATGATAATTGTTTCTCACAAATAACTTATGACAAAAATAAGTTCAAATAGAAGTTTATTTGATTAAAAGTAAAATGATTACAATCATATTTTATATATAATGTAATATCATAAATTAAAAGCTAAATATTTAATTTACTCAATTTGGTAACAAAATTTTCAAAAATAAACCCACTTGCGGAGAGAGTTGCCGGAGTAAGCTGAGAAGGTGCTGACAAGCTTCCAAACCGCGGAAAACGAAAAAAATGGTGGAAACGTGTTTCGAAAAAAGCAATCAAAGATGCCCATTTGACCAAGGGCTTCATTCAAATGCGGTGGCTATATGGACCATCCAAAATTAACCGTCTTAAACCAATTCAATTCTTTAGCATTAAAAGCAATCAATTACCTGATTATAATGAGTCTGGAAAAATTTAACAATCGTTTTCTTCTATATTTGCTGCTTTTTTCTAATAACACTTTTATATATCAGTGCTCGGTAGTTGACCACTTAATCTGATTTTGGTGCCGCTGTAAATGGATGAACTGAAGCAGGAGGTGATGGAAACAGTGTCTGGGCCATTTAAGCATCCGGGAAATCTTCCAGGCAAAGAAGATAGCAGAGAAAAAGTTGGATGACCATCATAATTCACTTCAAACAGGATGTGCATGTACAGGTATCAATATAAGTATTCGAGAATCTAAAAGAGATGTGTTTATGCTGAAGATAGAGTCATTATCCTCCTCTTAATGAGTTAGCTTTTAATAATCACGATTACTTACAATATATATAGACACGCTCACTCTTATTTTGAGCTGATATAAAATATTTGTCAGCCATGAACCTGAAACTCTAATGATCAATCAACAGAGAGCAATTTGCACGAATTTGAAACAGGAAAAACAGCCAAAGCGATGCAATGCAAGTAACCTTTTCTGACTGAAATTGCCAAGTGAAATGGCGTCAGAACAGACACGGATAAGGTTTTGGTAAAGACAAGTTCTCTTTGTGCAATATCCTACATTATCCATCCGCTTTATATATATTATCAAACTCTTGAGCCCAGACTCTTGTTTGCCTATTGATATTACAGCTATGTAGAATCTCACCTCAAACTATCATTGTAAACTGGCAATAAAAAACATGCGAACCATGCACTTGTCCAGTTGATATTACACGACACGCAAATAGGGTTGGCAACTCTCCTCGTTCTAATCTGTTATCTTTAAATGAAAAGTCTGTAGAGGGTTATCAACCACGCTGTGAAGCCGCCTAGTTTAGGAGTATAGAGAAGGTTCCATTGAATTTTATACCAATCAACCCTGACCCTTCTCTCTCCTATTTCAACACTGAGACGACCGTTTGGCGAAGCTTATATGGTGCTCAACCATCTTTAAATTCATCAGGATACGTGGTGCACAACATCCATCCACTTCTTTTAAGGATGGCATTCAAAAGATCCCAAATTCCGCGTGTTTGGCACAATCCAAATTATAATGTTGCCAATTATATATATCTATATATATACACACACACACACACATAGATATAGATATATCATGCCTCGCTAATTAAAAATTTAGCAATTACCATACCTTCTGCTACGTGATTTGATTGAATTGCTAGTGCTGTTTATTGAAATCTTTCGGCCTCAATCTCTGTTTGGCCCTTTTTTGGGGCCCCGGCTGGGATGTCGGACACCGCAACCCTTTCTTCGTCCTTGGGCCTAACATCAATAAATTTCTTCACTGAAAAATTTCAGTCAGAGCCCCCTGCAGGAAAATTCTCGGGCAAATCTTTAACTAATCCCCAGGCTATGAATTGATTCTCATATAATCCGAGATTCAAAATTATCTTAATTGAGCACAAAAGTATTATGGTTTTTCAATTGTCTCCTTTCCACAATCTTCCCTTTTGACATATAAACGTCAAATCATTTAATCATATATGCAATTTAGAGAGAGAAAACATAAATAAACATGGATGGGAGGATTCGATTGAGAACTTATTAAGCTTTTGAACCTAATTGAGATTTTCTGGATACTTGGAAGAATGATATTGATGTTTTTCCCAAAAAAAAAATTTTAAGTACTTTTTTCTGTAAACATCAGCGATTACTTTTTTTCTTGTTCAATTATCATTTGAGTTTGGAACAGCGAATGTTGCGTCTTTATAAAGTAATCTTTTTCAAGCCAACAAAAATATACTAAATCATGGTCTTAAATCCCAACGGTATTTTGTGATCTCATCTTCTCAACACGAAACCTTGGATGACCTTGCGGGAGATGATCACTTCCGTTTCTTATTGCAGCCCAGCATGGACTGTTTCAAAACCTCCTTAAGAAACAGCTACGAGGTTTCCAAGAAAAATTATAATGTAAAGGGAGGATTATAGAAATATTTAAATAATTGAACTCTGTATATATACATATGGTTCAAGCCTTCTACAAGTCAATATCATCCTAAAGTTTTCAAGCGCTTTCTGCACCAAACTTGAGACTTTTGAGATATCTTCAATTTGATCGAGAGATTTCTTTGATTGCTCGAGTTGGAAATTAACTTTTGCAGTGATGATATCTGTAACAAGATCAATGGTTCCCTGCAGCTCCGTTAGCCAGATATTTCTAGTTCCTGGTCCGGTATCTGTTAGCACTTCGGAAATCTCGAAATTCAAATACAAAAGCCAATCTCTTGGAAATCAAAGGTTGGAAATTTTCAGCACCTCTCCGAAACTGCTCTATGCGAAAAATACAAAGATGTAAGTTTGTTTTCTTTTTTTCCTTTTGCAAAACTTTTTCTGGGTATAACAATCATGCAGATGCAGATATTTTGCAGCTCTGAGTCTAATGCATGTAATCGTGCAGGCAAATGGCTGTATACAATAGTGTTGGAACAGGATCTGCTGGCCCTTCTGCTCCTTCTCCTTGGTACGTTGACTTTTCCAACGATCTGTAAAACAGATAAATTGCACTCTGCCCTTATATTTCATGTTCTCACTTTTTGGTGATCTACTAGCAGGAAGGGTTGGATTCTGGGAGTGCTGCTATCAGTAATTCTACCCTTTTGTAGAAATAAATGGGGGGCATTACTGCTGATAAAAGGTAAAGGATCGAAAGGCTTGTCTTGTCAATTCTCAATAAAAAAAACTCACAAGCTGTGCATGAGTTATGGAATCCAATGTACTTATCTTTTAATTTGGATGTGTAGACAAAGTTGAAGAAGTGGTGGAGTTAGCAGATAACGTTGCAGACATTGTAGAAGAGGTGGCTGAGGGAGTGGAGAAGGTAGCTGAAGAAATTGCCGATCATCTTCCGGAAGGTGGGAAACTTAAACAAGTGGCCACATTTGTTGAAAACGTAGCGGAAGAGACAGCGAAGGATGCTGATTTAGTAGATGAAGTAATTGAAAAGGTACAGCCTAATACACGGTTTTCTGTCTTAGTATTTAATTACCTAATACCATATTAAACGATTATTAATTGGGTCGGCTTGAATCGATTCCTTATATCAGGTCAATGTATTTCTCGGAACGTTGCATCCATGCGTAAGCCTAAATGCTCTTCGGTCATGATTTTGACATTTACTTTAGTCGTGTACATGGCTGAATTATAACTAGCAGGAAAAAAACATCAGCATATTTCATTTTCTTGTTGGCTGCCAGCTTTAAAGAAGAAAGGGTTAAAAGAAGAAGAAGAAGAAACTATCCCATCAGACCCACCCAAACCAAACTCCATTTTTCATATGAATAGCAACCTGGCAGCTTCAGGCCGCAGTCGAAAATGAAAACAAACACTTGATTCACCCATTGACAGCCAGTTCAGGTTGTTTTAAACGTGTAAAAATATAGCATGAGATACGCTGTGCATCATTGTGGGGTCGCCAATTTTGTTTTAAACATGTAAAATAACCTAAGTATTTTGCTTTGTTTCTTATTAAGATTAAAATGCAGATGGAAGAGGTGGAAAAGGAGGTGGTGTCTTTGTCGGAGCAGGTCACGGAGCAAGCCAATGGAATATCCGAAGAATCAAAAGGCTGAGGCCAGCCAAGAAACACTTATTTTATTAATTGACTTGTGATTAAGAAAAGCTAGATAAGTAGCAGATACACTTTTTTTTTTCTTTATCTATTTTCAATCCCAATTCCATTTCATTTTGCTTGATCTTGAAACTTATCGTTAATGCTAGGTTTCTTCCTGGCACATCTGATTATTCCAATCAGGATGGCCCCACCTTGAAAAAAAAAAAAAAAAAAAGACCTACCGATTCTTGCAGTTCAGTCCTGAATTAATCATTTCAACTAATAACACCCTCCAAATTATATAAATTAGATTATGAATTTGGATAAATTACGATAACCCTCTTAACTTATATCCGAAAGTTTAAAGATACTATCACGATCCTCTTTTATATTCAAGATTCCCTTTAAATGTTTCTAAACATGTTCCTTAATCAGAGATGATCTTTAAGTATATTTTATAATATTTAATTACTTAACCGCACATGGATGAGACTTATTGACAAATTATAATATTTAATTACTTAACCGCACATGGATGAGACTTATTGACAAATATATGAATGGGACTTGTTGTCAAATCTTTAAGCGTATAATACATTAAAGGTTTTTGGCAATTTAGGTCATTAAATTGGATGAAAAGGGTCTGCCGATTAAACAAATGATATGAAGTAGCGTATCACTCTCGGTTTAGTTATATTTTTATCTATAAAAATAATTAAATAATTTTTTTTTCCAAAAAAACCACGAAATCGAACTCGACCTTGTTTCAATTAACCCTTTTTTGGTCCAATTTAGCTTGGTTTTTTAAACACAAAAATTAGAAAATAGTTTGAGTTTTTTTTTAGGTTTTTCTTTATTTTAACCAAGTTTTCCTCTTCTTTCATTTCAAAATGAAATCAAACCAAAAAATTATTTGAATTGAACTAGAAAGAATAAAAAAAATATAGTGCATTTTTTAAAATTTGAATTGGTTTGATTTCATTTTATCTGTTTTTACCTTAAAGAACCAAACATCAAACTAGATAGAAAGTTTTAAAAAAGATTCTAATCGTTTTAATTGATTTTTTTTAAATGGTTTGATTTTTCTCAATTATTTTTTTCAGTTTAATCAGTTTTTTTAATAATTTTTTGCTCTATGAAATTTAATATGTTTACTAATAAAAATTTATGTTAGTAATTATTTTTACAGTCCATTAGTAAATATTTGACCAACAAGCTCACAAACAAAAACAATATGTTAAAAAATTCTGGTTGATAACTTGTGGTTTGTTAATGAGTTTGTCGATAATAAATTTACCGATGGATTTGCAAATGGACGAAGTGTGCAAAAAAAATTTTATCAGGTTTATTTCATCGATATATTTAACATATTATTGACAAAAAATGGTAAGTAATTTCATATGTGTGTTCTTTTCCGTTGATATTTTTCATAGTAAATATATCACATTACAAATAGAAAACCATCAACAAGTATGTCGATGAGATAGCATTAATAATGATATTTGTAATATTTTTTCTTCAACTCTCTCAAATATACCAAAGGATGTAGTTTGTCGGTAACCTTGTCAATAATATTTTAAAAAAACTATTTTGAACATAAGTGGGCAAATAATTAAAATTATATGATTATATATAATAAAATAAACTAATATAAAATTTAAATATTCATTATAAATTTAAACATTTATATATTTAAATACAATAAATCTAAAATAAAGACGACATTGAAAGAAAAAAAAGAGGTTGGTGCATTGTTGCCATGATAACAGGGCTAATTAGAAGGAGCACATGGACCACTTATGTGTGATCTCATCTAAATCAACATTTAACATAGTTCGATTATCTTAACACGAAGTTTGATTGTCTTAACATATAATTTGGTATTGTGAGCCTAAACTTCCTAGCCTAACATTGATACAAATATTGAAGCTTTGTTACTCGGAATCAATTATGAGGATCTAACGACCGTAACACTACAAGTCATTTACAATTTCTGAGTTATATTGTTAAAAAGTCTATAAATCTTATTTTTTTTATCAAGTTCATTGAATAATCCTAACTCCAATCATAAATTTAAATTGAGATTTAGATGGGTAGAGTTATCATCTTTATATCTCTCATTTAAATAGTTGTTATATATATCATTAAAAGAAAAAAAAGTCTATAAATTCAAGAAAATACTAAATTAAGAAAAAATATAGTTGAAAACCAACATACAATAAAATGTTTAGCTGGACTATCCATGAACTATTGCACTTTTTTATGGCCATCATTTCGCATATGCTTTTCGATAAAAAAAACTCAATCATGTTTGGGTTGTGTTCAAGAATTGTAGTCAACAAGATAAAATATTATCAAATATTATCAGTCAAATATGTTTATAAAAAACAACGAATAAAAAATGAGTGTAATAAAAAATATCTTACCATCAACTTTATATGCGAAAATGAATAGAATGGACTTGTCGACATGCTAAATCCAGCTCTCTGAACTAGAATATGATTATCACATGAAACTTGCGGATGTGTGAATATGTTTATTGATGATCTAAAGGTAGATATTATCTTTCAAAGTGGATGTGTAGACAAAATTAATTCGGTAGTGAAAACGGCAGATCATGTTGGAGACGTTGTAGAAGGTGGCTGAGGAAATGGGGACGGTAGCTGAAGAGGTTGCCGATCATCTGCTAGAAGGTGGGAAACTTGTAAAAGAGGCAACTTCTTTGTTGGAACGCGAAGGATCCTCATGTATAATTGACGAAGTCATCGAGAAGGTTCTCTTTATCCCACCAACTTTTTTTCTATAAAAACATGTTGAATGATCTTGTTTGAAGATCATCAGGATCAATGCCAGAGTTTTGACTTTTTGCTCTGATTTTGCTTTAAACGTGCTGGAAAATCTCTATCTCTGAATTCAAATTATAACAGCTATTGAGAATGTTTAAATAGCTGAGGCTGGGAACCAAATGTGAGCCAGCTGGACTTGAAAACGTGTCTGTAATTTGATTTCGAGCCGTCTCTTGTTTCGATTAAAATGCAGGAGGGGGGACAATGACAAGGAGATGGAGTCGTTTGTACGAAAAGTCGCGGCGGAAGCCGATGACATGTCCAAAAAACCAAAAGACTGAAGAGCCGGGCAAGAATGACAAATGCAATTTGTTTGACCTGTACTGCTGTGAATTGTCAGAATAATTTTCCTTGAAAAGTGACAGTTGGAGGTGTGCTATGATATAATTATCTTTTACGTGATAATTTATAACTCTCTTGTCAAATTATTTTGGTTATTTTACATTATTTTATTGTAAATTTGGAGGTTTCTTGAGGGTGTTATTGTAATTGACATATAATGAATATTATTTTAAAAAACTAGATGTGGATAACTCGTGTGTTAATTAAGGGGTATGTGTCGGGCTATCCAACTACCAAACACTATTTTTTAGGACAATGTTTAGAAGATCACAATGCTCTCCACATAATCTCACGAGAATTGCCTCTAGTTTGGAATTGTAATTAGTTATTATTTTCCCCCTTCTTATCATTTTGATTATTTTTTTTATTTTAAAATAAATTAACATCAAAAACATTTTTCAATCTCACCCCATCATTTTTTAATCGATAAATAATTTATCAAATTAAAAATATTTCTTGTTTTTACCCTTTATCATGTTTAAATATATAAATAATATATCAAATTATAAATAATTTTCAATTTCAACCCCCTATAGTTTTTTTAATCTTTCAAATCCGATACTTATTATTTTAATTGATATTTATTTTATTTAAGATCATTTTTAACAATTCTTTTTTCAATTTCTTAATTTTATTAATTAAAAAACAATGAAGAATATTTACCTTAATTATTTCCTTAACATCCATCCTTGTAAAACAAAAGTACAGAGAAACTGGAAACCAAACTCGAGCATAATATCTTATCCCAAAAGTATGCATTTCAAGATTAACCTTCCTTAGTGACTGACGCTCGGTTAAAAATTAAATTGATTTCACGAATAATCTTGCTCTTATTTGGTTCCATACTAAAACACTAGAAAAGATTGCAATTTAATTATTTTTATTTTTTATTTTAAATTTAATATTTTTATATTATTTTCTTATGCTAATATAAAAAAAATAAAAAATATTATTTTGATACATTTCTACGCCAAAAATATTTTAAAAAACAATCTCAATCATACTCCAAAACAAACATTTAATATATATAAAAACAATAAAAAAAAATGAAAATTTTATTATAGGCTAACCCACTTTTTTTTGTTTGAGTTGCTTTTATGCCTGTAAAATTAATTAGATCATGACTTAATAACTCTCACTTGGTTTAATTTGAAGCTTGACCAATATAAACAATTGGATCAAAAGTATTCAAGGCAGGGTAGATTTTTTAATTAAAAACACATATTGATGGTCATTCAGCCACGTCTCCCAAACATAGAAGAAAAGAGTATCTATTTCATCTCATAGTCAATTTTGGTCCTCAAAAGTTTAATTATTATTTATCAATAAAATTAAATTTGATATTGTCGGGATATCTATTCATCACCGATAGAATTTAATAGAAAGTTAATTGAATCAAACTATTAGCCTTAAATATATAAAAAAACACTCAACATGTAAAGATAAAATTAAAAAAAATCAATGATCAAAATAAATAAAAAATCGTAAAAGAACAAAATAAAGAAGAAGAAACACAATTAAAATCTACAATGTGTTCTCTCATATTGTACGGGTGCAGGTTTCTTCTCACATTTAACATTAAGTGTTTATTTGAGAGTGTGATTGTGACTGTTTTTTAAAGTATTTTTTATTTAGAAATGCATCAAAATAATATTTTTTTATTTTTTTAAAAATTATATTTGATATGAGCACATCAAAATGCTCTATAAACACAAAAAATTTAAAATTAAAATAAAAAATAAAATAAAAATTCAATTTTTTTTCATAAATATTTTCCTATCACAATTCCAAACAACCCCTAAAAAAATACTCTCTTTTAGCTCTCTCTCTCTGTTTTTTTTTTAATTTTCAAATAGTCACGCACTTTTTCGGGCAGGGTCGAAACATATATACCACACATTTTTAGTTCTAGTTTTTTTGTTAAGTTTTAGCCTGCTATGGGAGTATAATAGGATTTTGTTCATTTCGAGAGAAGAAAATCAATTATGTAGATTCTATCATTAGTGTTGTGAGATAGTTAGATTTGAAGAATTATATTTTTATATGGATTGATTTTCATTCTAATATCTCATGAAATACACGAGTTTTAGCTCGAATTTGTTAATAAAATAGGATAAAATATCAAGTTCAAGTATCATAAAGTTTTTTTATCAGGAGGTGTTTGGAAAGCGTTGAAAAAATATTTTTCAAAAAAAGTTGACTTTTTTCTTTAGCTTTAAATAATTTTTTTTAAATTATTTTAATGTGTTGATATAAAAAATAAATTTTTTAAATAAAAAAAATATTATTTTATATATTTTTAAAACACAACTGCAACCGCGAACCTATTAAGATGATGCTTTAATATTTTATTTCTTTTTTTTTTTATAAAAAAACTTGCTTTCTGTGTGATTTAGATAGATTTTTATTTAAAATAAACGTAGTTTATGTAATCGCTGCATAAGGGATCTTGTCAAAGCATGAAATAAATCGTCTTTGACCTGCCTTATCCCGTCTTAATCTCTCTCGAGACAGTGGATGTTTCAAACATTTCTAAAAGTCTTCTATATGGTCAAACATGGAGAATGGTCGAAAAATGAAAATAAAGCTCTCCTTGCAAGCTTCTTGTATGTTTATAAATTGAAATTACTACTTCTCTGTACAAAGGATTTCTGTAGCCCCGCAGCCTAGACACGCACAAGCCTTTAAGAAATCAATCAATCCTAGCAGAGATGTTGTGTATTGCAAAATCAGCACTTACCCCTAACTGGGCTAGTCTTCCTACCGGATCCAGTCGGAGATCTCAAGCTTACGGCATGAATCCCAATCTTCATCTGGCAACCTCAAAACACAATCACAGAATCCAGTTTCTTGGGTATCAGAAGATGAATATTTTCACCGACACCCTGGAAGTACTGCACTATGGAAAGAATAAAAAGATGTATGTTTACTTTTGCTTGGCTATAATTTCTTATATTATAATTATATAAAGCTGATTGCATCAGATCCTTATGTGACTGTACCTAATTGTGATTCAGGGACATCGCTGTCTACAGTAACGGCGTTGAATCAGGACTTCCCTTTCCTCTTCCTTTTAATCTTCCCTTTGATCTTAACCCCGGATCTTGGTGAGTACTATTTTGAAATCTCAACTTGTATACGATTCGTGGTGTTCTTTCTGTAATCTATTATTTGAAGATGTATTGATGCAGTACACTTTCATTGTGTAGGCAAACTTGGGTTCTGGGATTGGTTGTAGCCTTAACTTCCTTTGGGATCCGCACTTGGTGGCCTATACTAAAGTCAAAAGGTAGAGATTTTCATTATCAGATCAAAACACACGCTTGGCCATTAATCATTGACTATTTTATACAGTCGTATGATATGATTCTGGACCTAACTTAGCTTTTGAATTGGGTGTGGAAAAAAGTTGATTCAATTTTGCAGACAACAGAAGCTGTTGCTGAAACTGTAGAAAAGGTGGCTGATAAAGTGGACAAGGTAGCAGAAGACTTAGCCGATATTTTGCCGGAGGGCAAGCTCAAGCAAGCGGCAGGATATATTGAAGATATAGCCGAAAAAGCAGAAAAGGATGCTCATCTAGTTGATGAAGCCATCGAGAAGGTGCTTCTTTTCATTCACCCAGTACCTCGTTCCATATCTCATGTTCTTACCTCTTACCATGCCAGCTATATCGGAATTCATTATCTTCTCTTAAGAATTAAACTTGCCCTGTTAAAATTATGTGACTGTGATAGTAGGAGGCAGCTTGTTGAAGTGCTATTTTGAGATTGCATATCAAGTAGAAGCACTTGTTTGACTTTTGGTTTCAAAAAATTGCAGTTAGAAAAAATCGAAACAGAGCTGAAAGAAGAGGCCGAGCGATTCGTTCAAGCCAATGCCAAAAGCAAAGAAGCCGAAAACTCTTGATGGCTTATGGAGGTCTCTTGTCAATGTTCCAATCCACTTGTAATTTATGAATCTGAAATATTTGTGGAGTCATTGATTTGTAATCTCTATTCTATCATCATCTCACCAGCCACCTATCTTGTGGTTTTGACAATCCTCTATGACTGCCATTCATTATTCAAGTGGTTTTTAATAGCATTTATTAGTAATAAATTAGCATTTTATTCTTTATACATTGAATAATTGTTTTTTTTATTCAAAATAACTGCGTCTGCATTTATATCATGCATCAACACATCAATAATGTTTGTGTTTTTCTGGCGGTATGTGAGATGCCTCCTAGTGGCCACACATGCCCTTTCTCTTTGCCTTTAAAACATCACCATTCTCTCTTCCTCGTGATGCCAAATGTAATGAGGATTAAAGAGTGGTTTGTTATCAATAGTCTTTTTTTCTTCTAAAATAATATATATTTTTAACATCGATATATCAAAATAATTAAAAAAAAAATTAAGATAATAGAAAATACATTTGTTTAAAAAATATGTTTGAAATACAAAAATAAAATAATTTAAAACATGGTTGACAGCCCGCTAAGCTGGGTATTAGCCTAGCACAGGTATATATGAAACGCCTTAAACTATTTTAGGGCCCACTTGATATGCCGCTTTAAATACACTCCAAACGGCTAGTTTCGATTCCAAAAATCCTATATCCAAAAACCGCCTTCCCTTTCGATTTGAATTCTCAAATCCAAAAGACAAAGAACTCAGAAGCCAACCGAAACAAACTTTTAATCTCAATTTTTTTGAGATTAGATCAGCGAGATCGATCTTGTAGGGTTTGGTGATCTGACTTTTCAAGATCAGTTCAAAAGCTAGGGTTTTTTTTCCTCAAGATCAGAAATGGATCTACTTCAAGAAATCGACGATTACATAAAAGAAACAATCAATGAATCCTTAGGCCTACCAGTCTCTGCTCGCACTCTCCAATTAAAGCTTCGTGTTTATGAGGATGCTTATTTCCGTCTCCGTGACCAACACCTTCATGTCCTCGGCAAATTTCGCCAAAAAGACATCCTTATTAACCGTGCCAAGGTAAAAAATCACTAATCAATTGTATTATCAAGTTCATTTTATTTCCCGATTTTCTTAAAATTCGGTTGCTCTTTTTTGTTTGTTTCGGCCTCTAGGCGGAGGCGAATATGAATGCAGCGGCAATAAAGAAATTTGTGGAGGAAAATCAAAGATTGGCAGGGGAGTGTGCGAATTTGGTGAGTCAGTGTAACAAATGGGAAAGAGAGTGTTCGCTTTATGACAATGATAGAGAAGCTTTAATGGAGTTTGGGAATGAGGCGGATGAGAGGGCAAGAGAGGCGGAGGAGAGAGCGAAAGAGGCGGAGGATAGAGCGAAAGAAGCGGAGATTAGGGTTCGTGAGTTGGAGGAGGAGTCGGGGAAGGCTCTGGAGGAATTGCAGTTTTATAAGCTCAAGGGCCGTACTCGTAGGGTAATTTTTAAAATCCTTGTTTTGGTTTCCTTTCCTTCTGATTGATTGTTTGTGGGTTTTTGAGAATTGGATGTTGCTTATTTTGTCTGGGCTTATACCTTATATATGATTTATTATTACTGCTTAGTTGATTCAGTATTGTGTGTAAGGCTGCCTTGTAACGTTTTTTAGTTGTTTGTGCCTACTTGATATATAGACTGTAGTTCTTTATCCAGGAATTTTATTGCTACTTCCATGTATGGACAGTTAACAGAACTCAGTGAATTCTCATAAGGGTATTTTACACTCATGCAAAATTTTCCCATTTAATAGCGTTGCGTTTGATTCCTCGAAAGGCATCGATTTTACTTACTGGATCGTGGCTCAAAGGAATGTACACTTTGTTGACACTGAAATTAATGGTTTGCTAACCCGGTAATATTGTCTGGTTATGCATGAAAGATTAATGCCCCTTTGTTATGAATGATTCTGCGTTTCGTACATAGTTTCACTTACAATCAGTTTTTGCTTCTCTTTGTGTGCGTGCATATACCACTCCAAGTAAAGGATGACAATGCTTAATAATTGTAACCTTGTAGGATGACTCATCTGCTGAGAGCATTGATATGGAGGAGAATTCTCTTGAGTCCATTTTAGCAACATTGGTCGGTAAAGATGAAGTGGAATCTGGTCAAGCTTATTTGGAAGCGAACAGTAGCTATGAGTCATGTCAAAATTTGCTGAAAATGTGGAATAGGTAAAAGAATTTTTCAGTCTTTTTTGTTTGTATGTCAAGTTTGTTGAAATATAGTCCATCCCTGTACAACATATCGGATTGTCTATCTGACTGCTCAATTATACCTTTAACGGGCTTGTAGACGAGGCAGTGTTCATCACCATCTTTTTTTTTTTTTTAATTTATTTTATTTTCCAGAAATGATAAAATAAGATCCTTTTAGCACACCTTGTTTCTCTGACTGGAAACCCAAATCAACACCAATAGCTTGCCTTGCTTCACCAATTTTGACAGCTTTCCAGCAATTACACTATGTTGTACCGTGTCACCTGTTTTTCTGATGATGACAAACCAACCACTTTGTTGATAAGCAAAAGAAACTCAAGTAATTCGGGGCATTAAGATAAGGAATAATTATTATTTTAGCTTAACAAGCACTTTTCACTTGCGTGAAATGATATTTTTACATGTGTCTAATCTTTTACTGATAAACTGGTGCTTTTGACAACCGTGTGTTATCGTCACTGTGTGGCCTGGGAATGTAATGGTGTGTGCCAAAAAGTGGATTTGACATTCCACTTTCTCTTGTTGCATGCTCGTTTTTGTTTCTTGGAAGTTTCCTCACTCAATACTCTTATCATCTTTATTTCGTTTTTACTTTGCTCTCTGATGGTGGTAGTTTGAGGCCTTCAACACGGAAAGTATTATCACTAGCTGCTAAAGCAAGGACACTTCAGCAAGATAAGGAACATCTCAGGATTAATCTTACAAGAGCTGAAGAGGAGGTGAGAAGACTAATGGAAACAATTTTCTTGAAGGACGCAAGTTTTCCTGGTAATAATTTAATGAAACACTGTCTTGTGTAGGTCAAGTTATTATTTGAAGAGAACAGTATACTGGATGTGGAGAACAAAAGGTTGTTGAGGCGAGAACAGAACTTTGATGGTTCTGGCGGAAAGCATACTAGCAGTGCTTCTGCTAAGGTAAGAGAGAAGGAAGGCTTCTTTCCCGATTTGTGCCTGTATGGTCTGTTCATTTGTGCGCACGACCATGTCTGTATGTGCGTTCACTTTCATGAGCGTCTTGGCCATTGAAGTTCATTTCGCATTTTAATTTCCTTGACTTTTATTACAGAGGAGCAAACGGAAATCAAGTTCCAGGAGTAGCCCTGTTGAGAGCAAGATTGATTCCGAGAATATAGACTCATTGAGACAACCACTGTCACCATTGCGTCACAACTCCCCCGGTTGTAGACTGTATAAGAAGTGACTGATGGTGGAAGGAAGCATGACTGGAGGGTAAGATAGCTTCAATTGCATCTGCATATATGTTGTAAGAGAATTATAACCAATTCATAATGAACCGAGGATTTATTCACCCTCTTTTTTTCTTACCTACATTTTAATTAACGGAAAAAAATTGATGCGATGAGATGGTGAAATCATTCAACAACTAGTGTTTGACCTCCTCTCTGTATGCGGGTGTTTCTTTTTTTCCTTTTTATTACTATTAGTGTTTACCAAAAATTCATGCATCTCTGTTGATCTTGCTCATTTTAATCTGTTTGTCGACCCTACTGTTTTGTACTCCCAGCAGCTGCCCCTTGCCATAGATTACGTGCGGTATAAACTAAAAATTTATTGTCTAACAGTTAAATATACTTTAGGTACCCTGCTAATACAGTGCGTTTCTTTCAATCCGTTGCTCCACTCTTCATTCTTTAAGCTTTAACAAATCCAAATATGTCACTGATTTAATTTCAGGCTTCAGCTACTCTGTTTTAGTTATCTCCTTTCGTATAATTCAATAAGCAATACCCCTTCCCTTAATTAGAATACTTCCCCTGACTTTTCGTTTCCTTAATTAATTTGGATTTTGTGAATGGACAATTGGCAGTAAGTAATATAAAAAATTTGTGTTAATATAAAAAATAATTATTAAAATATTAAAAATATATTAATTTGATATTTTTCAGAGAAAAAAATAATTTAATAAACAATTACTGCCATATTTTCTAACACTGTCAAAAATTGAACTTGATGAAACAATTTTATCTAGGAATGAGTACAGATGATCATTCCTTCTCTTCTAGTAACAATTTACAATACTATGTTTTCTTAAGTGTTATGGAAAGTATATTAGTATATTTTAAAAAATAAATAACATGGGCAAATATAAATTTATTAAATGAATTGAAATGTTTTTTGAACCAAAATGTAACAGATTTAATCATGGTTTTTAGTTCAAACGTACTTGGAATTTTTTAGTATATTTCTTAAGTATCTTATATTGATAGGTTGAAGCTAAAAAAAGATAAAATAAAACATCGTACACCTTTTTAGGAAGGTGAGAAGAAAGGATGAGCAAGAGTCTTTCATAAACCAACAATCTTGTGCAAAACCTCCATTTGTTGTCTGAAAATTTGTTGAAAAATAGGAAGAAAAACGACTCGTTTCAACATATTAACATTTGTTGATGAAAAAAACTCATCAGCAGTTATGTCCGTCGGTAAATCTTGACGGCTAAACTACCACCATAAAGGCAAATCTCGTCTTCGTGCACCAAAGATGCAAAACCTGGAATGAGAATGTGCTGGATGTTGATTAAAAGACAGAGAACGAACAGAACAGGCAAAAAAGGGGAAGGTTGGGCACTGGGTGGAGCTAGAAGAAGAAAAGGGACGAGAGTCATTTAGGAGTGGGGCAACCAGCTCGTAGTTGGTAGTGGCTCATGTGAAAGCAACACACACATGGGAGTTGGTGAGAACATGAAGGACCCTAACAGCACAACCAAACCAAAAGACACCACGCCTTTATTTCTTGAGCTTGGTTGCACGGGGTCCCGGGTGGGGTTGTTTCGTTCTAGATAATCATGCCACAGTTTAAAGATCTTGGTGATAATCATATCAATGGGTTATTACTTTTAAGCACATGTTAGGTGCTCTTCTTTTTTTCTTTTTTCTTTTATCTAAACAGGGACGTCGAGATAAAAGTTAATGCTAGAGTAATATACGTGCAAAACCTGTAAATGAAACATCGTTGTCTTCTCATGGAGTCTTCTGGTGGCTTTATACAACATGCCGATGAACAAGTGTAGATTTTTGAGTAAAAAAATCACGCAAGTCCTTAAGATTTGTCTGACTGTTCCTGAGTGGTTTTTCTCCATGATGTTCAGGAGATATAAATGATGGAATTTCGATGAAAAAGGTTTCAGGCTAACCTAGACTCATAGCCATATACCCTTTTAACAAGGAAGTACGCTTTCTAGAAACCTAATTTGATGGGCATATAAGCAGGGCGTTTAGTTAGGAAGTTCTTGTCATCTATCAAGTCAAAGCAAGGCTTTTGTTGCTGGGAAGGAATGTCATTTTACTGGTATTTTATTTATTTTGTCAGGAGGGGTTGGACTTTGGACAAGAGCGCATAGAATGTTCGTTCAGAAAGGTGTTTTTTCATTAAAAAAACAAAGTATTTTTGGAAAAACTACATTATTATATCCCTCCAACTATCGTTCAGAAAGGTGTTTTTTCATTAAAAAAACAAAGTATTTTTGGAAAAACTACATTATTATATCCCTCCAACTATCATATATGTTTAATTTTGTTATATCCATCTAAATTTCAAAAGCATCTATCCTTTAAAATTTCAAAAGTATCTCATAATCATGTATAATCTCTCCTAAGAGAGACAAAATTCTTGAATTACATTTAATTTAATTTTCTCATATTTTTTTTTATTAACATAAATATTTAGGTCAACTCGTGCACACCTCAACTTATCCCAATTTACTAAGAACTATCTTACTAGTCACTTGGGCTATTCATATCAAGCTATTAGACACCATGACTAGAGATAATAGATTAGATTGTTAAAACCAAGTGATTAATCAATACACAAGTCTTACTGCTAAATATATTGGATTTTAAGAGCTCGTCACTTCTCAATCTAACCATTGAAGATTAGCGAATTTGCAACATTCTTTTTCCCTAGTATCATCTAAACCTAATTTAGCTTAATTGATTTTTAAATGCGCAAGATGGAAAAAACAATTGAGGTTTTCTTTTGGTGATTTATACAGTGAAGAAATATTGTGTGTATTTTGAATGTAAACAAATGATTGTTGGATGAAAGGCCGATCTTGCATGAATAGTTATGATGCAATGGCTCAATATAAACTATGGAGAGATTAAGGAGCCAATTGAAAACAGTACGTTAGTTGGAGGGTCGGCATGTATTATGCCCAAACACTCTCTTCAACCTGTATCTCTGAGAAATCCATCCGAAAATGAGAAAACAAAATGGTCTTTTGATATAAGAAGATGATGCTTAGGATACCAAAAGCGCTTTGTCCATCAGACTTTGAAGATAAGACCACATTTCCTCTAAAAGCTAACATGGCATATCTTTAATCTCTTTGAACTTGTAGACGTAGGCTTTAAGTGTTCTATGATGTTCAGTCACATGTTGCTGTCTAATTAATTATGAGATTTAATTCTTTCGGTTCGGAAGAAAAAAGGATCATGATGTTGAAGAACTCCGCCCATTCCTTAGTCACGAGTCAGATAAAAATGATGCGGCTTTCACTTGCATTAGGTATGGAGTGTGGGTGAAGTCATCCTCATGAAATAAGTCCCTTTCATATTCTAAAAGTTTTGTGGAATCCAGTGGACCTAACTCTACTCGCTCTATATTTACTCATTCCGCTATATAACACCCCCAACAACTATCCATAAAGCAACCCTCATACCTTCTTCTCTTCTCTTCTTTTCTCCTTGAAAATGGCCAGTTTTCATTCAGGATCAGTTTTTTGTGTAATTCTAGTAGTCTTGTGTATGGCGGTGCCCATTTTGGCCAAGGGTCACACGGTAGGAGATAGCTCAGGCTGGGCAATTGGTATGGATTATAGCACCTGGACCAGTGGCAAGACCTTTTCAGTTGGTGACAGTCTTGGTGAGTCCTTTTCTCTGAGCACACGTTGCTGATCAAAATGAGTACTTGATCTACTAATCAAGTTTCTGTTATGTATTCTAGTGTTTAACTATGGAGGAGGCCACACGGTGGATGAGGTGAGTGCCAGTGACTACAGCACATGCACTACAGGCAATGCAATCACTTCAGATAGCAGTGGTGCGACCACAATAACCCTCAAGACAGCTGGAACACATTATTTCATTTGTGGTGTTCCTGGGCACTGTGGAAGTGGCATGAAGCTTGCAGTCACTGTTGCTGCAGCAGGATCGAGCACAACACCCTCCTCCTCAGAAACTCCAACTTCTGGTGGCACTACCACCTCTCCGGCCAGTGGCACTACTAGCATTTACAAGCCTTCATCTAACAGCGCACCCACTTCATCCTCAGGGATCAATTTTTCCACACTTACGGCTTTAGCCAGTGCTTGTGTTGCACTTTTTGTGATGGTTTTCACATAATTGCCAGGATAGAGGCAGTGCCCTGCTAGCTCTCTGTTTTTTTTTTGTTGGTTGGTTGTTGTTTTTCCTTAAGTTATGCCTGTATCCAGGATTATTAATGTTTATCGTCACGAATTAGTAGTCATACGAGATTATGGGTGAGGTATGTGATCATGGTTCATGATTAAGTTTACCCCTGAAATTCTATTTCGTTTCTGCCAACAGAGGTTCAGTTTAATCCCTTCGCTTTCCCCCATCTCTCATTTGAATACGGATGGTATAAAACACGGCAAAACCCACAAGAACCAAGGAAACAAGCGACAAACAAAGGAGAAGGCCACCCTTTCATCCCTAAATAATAGAGGTCTTACAGTTTGACCCAAATACTCCTGGCTAATCCACCTCCATCTCCCTTCCACATGCAACTTTGAAGATCAAGTTTTGTCTCATTAATAATAACTAAGTTAAGTGGCGAACTTTTTTCCTTCATTTTTTTTGCCACTGTGTACCCGATGGCATTGAGACGCTACCAAATATGGTATACACTATATCATTATGCATGATGACCTCGTCAACATGATGAAAAATAAATTATAAAAATTGTATCTTTTTTAATTTGAAAAATAATTTTTTTTTGAATTTTTTTTAAAAAAACCCAAAAAAACAAACTATTTTAGTCTTACCTATCAAACCAATAACTCGATTCATATAACTAGGATATCTCTTTAGAAAAAAAAAACAAAAAAGATTATAAAGTTGAAGGATGATTGATAAAAAAAATACAATAAATAAATAAATCTCCATTGGTTGTTGTTGTTATTTTTTAATAATATATATTTAAAAAAAAAAGCTGTTAAAATTGTAAGATTTTTATTTATTTATACCAGAATCTTTTTCTCAATTTTCCTACTTCATTTTAAAAAGATAAAAAAATGATTTAAAACATTTTGCTATTTTTTTATATTATAATTTTATGTTTTGCCAACTGATTGCTTGTTTATTTAATTTCTTTTACTTTATATTTAAAAGAAGCACTACTTTGTTCTTATACTTCATCAACGAAAACAACTATGACTTTTGAACCAAAACAAAAATTAAATTTGAAACCCTGATTTCAAAAGGAAAATAAATAAAAATCTTCTTTAAAGCAAAACAATAATTAAATTTAAAACTCTAATTTCAAAAGGAAAAAAAATTAGAAAATCACCACTGATTTTTGTAGAGTTCTATCTGCAACACTTTTTTTAGCTCTCTTGTCTAGTCGCCTTTTTTTTAGTTTACTCGCCTTTATAGTCACTTTCTTCACTGTCTTTTTTTGTTTGGAGCATCTTTGATAATATGATTTAATTGTTTTTTTTTATAAATATATTAAAATATATTTCTTTTATTTTTTAAAAATTATTTTTCACATCAACATATAAAAATATTTTAAAAAAAAAAACTTTTAAAAGGTACCTCATACCCTTATCTTCTTGGAGAAAATTCCACTGGGCATGAAAGTAAACATTTTAAATACTTAATTGGCCCTTTTAAATCTGACCATGACAAGTGGATTCTTATAAAATTACCTGACTACCCTTAGCTAACGGCAAAATAGACAACAAAATACCTCCATATATAAGATTTTAAACCTTTTAAATCTGACCACAGCAAATTAACCCTCATGCAATTACCTAACTACCCTTTACAGGTGGTTATATGGCCTCGCCCCTTGAACGTAAAACAGGTATTTCACCATGAATTGGTCTGGTGAAATAGTCACACCTCTGGGAGTTTTTATTAATGTTAATGGCTGATCTGTGAAACAGCACCCGTGAGCAGGTGGTGAGAACTTGAAGAAAGACCCTAATAGCACAACCAGAGCCAAGGTCACCCTTACCCAACCCACCAAATCTAAAGTACACCACGCCTTTTTCTTGAGCTTGGTTGCACCAGGTGCCAGGTGGGGTTGTTTTGACTTGGGTAATCAATCATGCGGCAGGTTAAATACCTTTGTGATGATCATCATGTCGATGGCTGACTTTTAAGCACATGTTAGGTGCCCGGGTTTTATCTAAGCAGGGACATGGCAACAAAAGCTAATATTAAAATCGTATACGTACATTACCTGTAATTCAAACATCGTTGTCTTCTCATGTTTCTCATGGCTTCAAATAACATGCATGCAGATAAACAAGTGCAGATTTTTCCGTAAAACTTAATTTTATGGAAGTGTCCAACTCCTTAAGATTTGTCAGACTGCTCCTGGGAGGTTTTTCTCCATGATGTTCAGAAGATATAATTATATAAACGATGGAATTTACAGGAAAAAAAGTCTCAGTGCATTCTTAGCAGAAAAGCTGTATCAACGAAGACAAATGATGCTGTTTAAGACTAGGCGGGGTAATATTTACTCGCAAGAGATTTGGCATCTTTTCATCCAACAATATTTTGTTGTATCCATCAAATACTCATAATCATGTGCTTTTAAACATCTCTCCTGAGAAAAAACAAGATTCTTAAATCACACCTGATGTGGGCATGTTCTAAACCATGTGTGTTGAGGGGATGGATAAAAATGAAAAATGGTATAACTTCTCATTCTAACTATTAGAGAATTTGCGACGATCTTTCTCCTTACTGTGATCTAAACCTAATTTGAGCTAATTAATTGATTCTTAAATGTATAAACTGAAGAAGTATTGTTTGTATTTTGATGGCAAACAGATGATTGTTGGATGAAAGGCCGGTCTTGCATGGATGGTTATGATGCAATGGCTCAATGTAAACTATGGAGAGATTAAGGAGCCAATTGAAAATAGTACGTTAGTTGGAGGGTCTCCATGTATTATTCCCAAACATTCTCTTCTACCTGTATCTCTGAGAAATCCATCCGAAAATAATAAAACAAAACGGTCTTTCGATATAAGAAGATGATGAATAGGTACCAAAAGCGCCTTGTCCATCAGAAGCATTAAACTTTGAAAATAAGACCACTTTTCCTATAAGCTGACATCTCTAGCATCTTTAAATTCTTTGAACTTGTAGACGTAGGCTTTAAGTGTTCTATGATGTTCAGTCACATGTTGCTGTCTAATTAATTATGAGATTTAATCCGTTCGCCTCAAAAAAACTAGAAAGATTATGATGTTGAAGAACTCTGGTCATTCCCTAGTTACGTGTGGCATAAAAATGATGAATCTTTTCCCAACAACCATATTGTTCCAGAGAAGCAGAGGAAAATCGGACCCACTTACCCTTGCATTAGGTATGCAGTGTGGGTTAAGTCATCTTCCTCAAATTAGTCCCTTTCACATTCTCAAATTTTTGTGGACCTAATTCCACTCGCTCCATATTTACTCATTCCACTATATAGCACCCCCAACAACTATCCTAAAAGCAACCCTCGTACATTCTTCTCTTCTCTTCTCCTTGAAAATGGCCAGTTTTCATTCAAGATCAGTTTTTTGTGTAATCCTAGTAGTCTTGTGCATGGTGGTGCCTATTTTGGCGAAGGGTCACACTGTAGGAGATAGCTCAGGCTGGGCAATTGGTATGGATTATAGCACCTGGACCAGTGGCAAGACCTTTTCAGTTGGCGACAGTCTTGGTGAGTCCTTTTCTCTGAGCACACGTTGCTGCTCAAAATGAGTACTTGATCTACTAATCAAGTTTCTGTTATGTATTCTAGTGTTTAACTATGGAGGAGGCCACACGGTGGATGAGGTGAGTGCCAGTGACTACAGCACATGCACTACAGGCAATGCAATCACTTCAGATAGCAGTGGTGCTACCACAATAACCCTCAAGACAGCTGGAACACATTATTTCATTTGTGGTGTTGCTGGCCACTGTGGAAGTGGCATGAAGCTTGCAGTCACTGTTGCTGCAGCAGGATCGAGCACAACACCCTCCTCTTCAAAAACTCCATCTTCTGGTGGCACTACCACTTCTCCGGCCAGTGGCGCTACCACCTCTCCGGCTGGTGGTACCACTAGCATTTACAAGCCTTCATCTAACAGTGCACCCATTTCATCCTCGGGGATCAATTTTTCCATATTTATGGCTATAACAAGTGCTTGTGTTGCACTTTTTGTGATGGTTTTCACATAAATTGCCAGGATAGAGGCAGTGCCATGCTAGCTCTCTGTGTTTTTTTGGTTGGTTGTTGCTTTTTTTCAAGTCCTGCTCGTATTAAGGATTATTACTGTGTATCGTTACGAATGAGCAGTAATATGTGAGTATAGATTAATAACTATTTATTTTTATGTTTTGAAAATATTTTTGAATATCATTGAATTTTTTTTATTTTTTATTTACTTTAAATTATTTTATTTATATTTCTAGATTATTTTAATAAATTGATGTCAAGTAAGAAAATATTTAAATATAACCATTATCACACACCCTCACGTTCATAATTATGTGTACCTCTTTAATCCCTTTGCTTCCCTCCATACCTCTCATTCGAATGCGGATGGTAATTAATTTGATCATTAAAATCTAATTCAATTAGATAAAATTACTTCTTTTATAATTAAGTTAATTAATTTAGATAAAAATACTATTTTTAAGTGAATTGGAACCTGTTACCACCGGATCGTAATTTTTCAAATTAATTGGAACTTTGGAGGGGAAGGCTACTAATTTCATCCCTAAACAATAAAAGTCTTGCAATTTGACCCAAATACTACTTGCTAATCCACCTCGATGCTTGATCGAAAGGAAAGCATATAGGTTTCTTTTTTATCTCCCTTCCACCATCTTTTCGAACATTGGTACATGCAACTTTTGAACACTAAATTTTGTCTCTTAAATAATAAATGAAAATATAATAACTCCATAAAAAGAAAAGGAAAACAAAAGAAAACATAATTTCTAGGAAATAAAATATTAAAGCATAATATATATATATATATATATAAATTAAAAAAATAAAAAAAAATGATCCCGGCTAGCTCGTGTCAAGATACAAAATCTATGATCTAATTGTGATAGTAGGGTGACCACATTCAAAAGAAAGTTGAATAAAATCATGAATTTTAACAAGTCAACATTGAAGGACAGAAATAAAGAAAAACAATAATTTAAAAGGCAATAAAAAAAAAGAGAGTCAAATTAGATTAATAAAAACAACAACAACCATGGGCATATGATGGGGATAACCCAATGGGAAAAAAAAATCAAAGACCAGTTTTCAATTAGTCAAATATTGAAATATAAAATTGAAATAAATTAATTAAAAAAGGACCCAAAAAAGTCAACTTCCATTAACTTTTAAAACTAGTGAGTCTAGTCATAAACCTAAGACTAATCTCATAGCAATGAGAAGAAAAAAAAAGAGTCAACTTGGTTAACCTACAAATCTCATAATTATGGGTGCAGGATGAGGATAATCCAGTAAAAAAAAGGAAAAAGTGAAAAGAACAATTCTCAATAAATCAAATGTTAAATATGAAATTAAAATAATTAATTTGTTAACAAAAAAAAAAGAGTTCAAAAAACTATAAATTCACATTAACCTTTTAAATTAATAACTCTGGTCATGGACCCTAACCCCATAGAAACAACAAGAAAATCTGAGACAGCCTAGGTTATTTCATAAACCTCATAACCATGAACACAAGATGAAGACAACTTAATAAAAAAGAATGGGAAAATAAAATAGGAAGGTCAATTCCTAATATATTAAATGTTAAAGGATAAAAAAAAATTATTTTTAAAAAGATAAAAAAATCAACACATGTTGACTTTTAAAAATGATAACTTTGGTTATGAACCTATGAAGCTAAGAATAATCATATATAAGGAAACCATTAAAAAATTATAAGCAAAACTCTAAGAAAATGATAAAAAAAAAACCTAAGTAAATCCAGATAAACCATCAAAACCTTCTAATATCTAAAACTCAACTCATGATATCCTAAACCTGGGTTCAATAAAAAAAACTTAATTTTCAAAAAATTTAATTTTAAGGAATGAAATTGTGAAAAAAAATATCGAATTAAAAAAAAAACCAATGTAAAAGGATAACAATAGAAATAGAAGGGATTGGTATTGATGAAGGAAAGTAAAATCATAAAGGGTAAAATTGTAAATTAATGGTTCTATGATGAAATAAAAAAAAATGATTAATCTAATGTAATACAATTTGTAAAAAATAATGGTGTCTTGGTGAAAAAATCATGTGTCTCCTATATCTAATGAAATTACAGTCTGTGAACCATTTAAAGGTTTGGAATTTGATGGTACTTCGGGTGAGTTGGAATCTGACAAGGTGCAAGCGCATTCAACTAATGACAATTGAAAAGGAAATCTTTATAGGCCCTGATATTATTTATTGTGCTTCATTTTATTTTTGTGGGTAAAACTTCTTAATTTTGGACCTAAAGGCCATAAAACAATTATATTATTTCTTCAGCATGCTTTCACTAAAATTCAATTGGCATGTTCTTTTATATTGTAAAGTAAACCTGCAGGTTGGATACCTTCCCTTTGTGTTTTGACGGAGTAGATATTTTGTGTATGTCAAAATATTATAAAACTGCAAGAATAGAAATAAAAACTTAAAGCTTATTTATGCACTGTTCTTGAATATATTTCCTCAATAGTATGATATCCTTCAAAATTTAACAAGTTCTTCCTCAAAAGTAAAGGACAATATAGAAACAGTTTGGAAATAAATAAATAAAAAATCAGCAAATAAAAAGAGGAAGAAACGTAATTTTCATATTCTCTTTGTTTGAAAAAGCTGCATGGTATTTATAGACAATCATAATGTATCGGTCACATTTAATTTAATTATTAAATTAAAATAGCAATTACAATAATTTAAAATATATCCGTTAGAAAATTAAATTATGGTTTAAAATGTATTCGTTATAAAATTAAATTATGGTAACATTTATATTTGTAACTAATAAAAATAAATCTTTCAATGTTTACAAATTTACCAAGTGTTTTACCAATGTAGGATAATTTTTGAAATATCTATTATAACTTTTATAACAACCCCCCACATATTTCAAAAGACTTTTTAAAATTGATAATAATAACAAGTAAATCAATTTGATGGATCTTTTTCACAGATGAGTGTAATGCATTTAACCTGATGTCTTTAGGACTATGAACCAGATTATAGAAAATATGAGATTTAACTTACAGAATTATTGGTGAAATATTTAATTTCTATGAACACAATAATTCTCATTGTAAGTTAGGTATCTCACCAATCACATTGTAACCTTACAATTCCTTGTTGTTTGGCTTGGTTTTGCGTTTTCAATAAGCTATGTGCAAGCCTAGTTATTCATGAGTGCTTTAAAAATTATTTTAAAAAAAATATGTCAAGATATTTTTTTTTATTAACGTATCTATTGTTTGTTTTAGTGAAGACAAGTTTTTACCAGTAATCACTGTTTTGTTAAAAGACCATTTTATAATTATTAAAACAAGTTAAGAAAAAAAATCAAAATAATAAGTTTTATATGTAATTAAAAGCTATAAAAGTCATAAATATAATAAAATCATGTTCAAGATCTATTTAACAATTTTAAAAACAAAAAAAAATGATTTGAATTGAGTTTGTAGGGAAAATTTATTCTTAGTATTATTATTTTCTTAAAAAATATATAATAGAATTATTAGATTTAAAATAAAAGTTTATGATACCATTTAAAAACCATGTTAAAACTAAACAGTAAATAAATCAATCCAGTAATTTTTTTTATTAAAAAAAATAAGCTAAAAAAGAAAGACAAAAAGGAATCAGGACCAACAGCAGGCCCCTAATATCAGGCCTAGCATGCGCGGGTCAGGATGCCAGAACTACGATGATGGCCTTGTTTTAAATCTTTCTCATTAAGGGGCTTAATGACATGTAGTTTACCTTTTCAGAGAAAATAATAAAGATGTTGTCGGCAAATAACACGTCTCGCTTCCTCAATTTTTACCAGTCAAGGTGGTCAAAACGAGGCAGAAAATTAATTTTTATTTTTATTTCTTACTAATCAACTGAATTTTCACATGAAAACACCATAAAAACTTCAATAAATTAGCTTTTGTCCCTAAAATAGCAAAAAATCAGTTAAAAATTGAAAAGTTAAACCAAGACCATAAATCTTCTCAAGCAATAGTCTATTTTTATTTTATATTTTACAAGAAACCCAAAACCACAACTATTCGAGACTGCATAATAATAATAATAATAATAATAATAAAAATAATAAAAATAAAAATAAAAATTGAGCAGAGCTTCACTGATTACATGAAAAATGATTAATCCCTGAATTGACTTGTATATCATGCATTCAAGCTTTTAGTCGTAATGAAATTCTTTTCTGGGATTAGAAAGTTGCTTAATTACTGGGCCTAGCTTTTGAGTCTTGTTATTGAAACCAAGATCACCAAAGCCAGTGAAAAGATTAGGATCTGTGACGGGGTTCGTCATGTCACCTGGCCTGTGCAGGAAGGCAAATCTACGTGTCTCTTTCTGATGAAGAAAGGTTGTGTGGGTATATTTAGTAGCGCATAACAGTTGTATTTTTTTTAATAAAAAAAATACCTTAAAATAATATATATATTTTTTAATTTTTAAAAATTATTTTCGATTTTTAAAACATTT
The DNA here is from genome assembly GCA_015731905.1 of Salix dunnii. Classification (NCBI taxonomy): domain Eukaryota; kingdom Viridiplantae; phylum Streptophyta; class Magnoliopsida; order Malpighiales; family Salicaceae; genus Salix; species Salix dunnii. Next base: position 6,824,178 of record CM027660.1, on the reverse strand, counting down.
AATTATTATTTTTTATTGAAAAAAAAACAGGTGTATGAAACATGGTATTCGATTCACGTCTCTTTGTGATAGAGAACTGCGCACAAACTCTCTTAAATTGACAGCTGATAAAAGAAAGCAGCAAAATCCACAATGGCATGATGTGCTGCTGGGCACCATCATCAGCTTTTGCGCAAGTTGTTGGTTCATACACGCACGCATCATCATTTAACCAGGGTTTACTATTTCTTCTTACATGACCACTGACAATTTTTTATTACAATAATATGTTTTTTTAAAAGTATCTTTATGTCAGTATAATAAAATAATTCAAGATATTAAAATTCATTTAAAATAAAAAACTCATTTTTTTTTTTTTAAAAAAAAGTAAAATCAAACAACTCTCTATGGTCAATGCCAAAAGGAGAACTAAAAAAGAACAACAGCTACCAGGCAAGTATCATGCAGCTGCAGCTGCATCCACATGTGAGTGTTGTAGCAGATGGTCTCTCTTGCGTGTTAGTTGGCAAACCACATGGGCTTATGTAAAAATCTTCAATTTACAGCTGTGACCACGTGCGTGCATGAGAAGAAGCCTAGCCTACAGCTCTATTTTACTCTCTTTTTTCTCCCAACTTTCCTGCTAATATCTAAACATAGAAAAATTAAGTAAATTGCCTCCCTCTACTATTCCTTCACAACCAGACAAAAGAAGCCATTTCAACCTTCCACGTTACTTGCTTTACCACTCTCTCTCTCGCACAGAGATGTCAATGGATCGCTCGGAATCCAGATCGAGTTAATTGCTGCAAATTAAGTACAGAACACCGAGATGTGTAGGAGGAAAAATAAAAAATTATTGGAAATAAACGATCGATTACATAATAATGGACAATCATAAAAATGAACAATGATGATAGCAATAATAACAATCAAATCTCAACCGTCAAAATAAACCAAATGAGTCACCATCACCGTCCATAAATAAAATTACAAAACGACTCGAAATAATTGCGATCATGATCCCCTACTAAAGTGAAGCATAAATAGAATTGTGATAATCAACATCCGATGATCAGATCTACAGCAGCAAAGACCACACACCAGCGGCTCCAATCAAACCAGCCACGGTGGCTTTGTTCAAGCCGGCAGCGCTTGGAGATGGAGGCGTAGCGGCGCTTGGAGGAACAGATACGGAGGGGCCAGGGACAGAGGGAGAAGGTGGTGAGCTGGCTGGAGATGAAGGAGAGGGACTGGATGGAGCCAAAGAGGGGGTTGGAGCAGTGGAGGGGGTTGGAGCCTGGACTGGTGGAGAGGGAGTTGGAGCGGGAGGTGGAGTTGTAGGAGCAGCAGCGGGTGCAGGAGATGGTGATTTAGCTGGTGGAGCTGTTGGGGAAGCTGTTGGGGCAGCTGTTGGTGAAGCTCCTGGTGCCTGAGCCAAAGCTGAACCGGAAAAGAGAGCCAGAAGCATCAAGGACACCATGATTTTGCAAGCCATTGCTGCTGTAAGTTATCAAGGAGTCGATGAAGAGGAGAGAAGACAAGCAAATATACAGACAGAAGATGATAAAGGGACTGATGAGAGAGAGAGGAGGGGGGGCTGCAGTATTTATACAGAAAGGAAAAGTTAAGGTTTAAGGTTTTCAGAGACAAAGGCAGCTTGGCTTCCTGTTTATTTGTGAAATTACAGCTTAGTCCCTGCTTGGTGTAAAATTAGACAGGCGATCATTGTATTTTTGTAAATGGGAGAGGATCAAGCAAGTTGTAAATGGGAGAGGATCAAGCAAGTACGCGTGGCTATAAGGGGTAATGAGAGCCGTCGGATGTGATTCCAAGTATTTGCTGATTCGAAAACGCGTAGATTTCAAGCATGGGTGGGAGAGTTTACTTGTTCGGTTCGGGGAGTAGATAGATTGGGTTGTTGATCCGGTAAAAGAAGAAGAAGAAGAAGAAGAAGAAGAGAGACCAGCCAATCATCTATTTTTAATTAATTATGAACAAAGATTCTTCTAACCGATATGATTAGCACGTTACTGGTTCATTTTCCTACTCTATTCAGCAGGGTTTTTTTAGTCGTTACAGGGTCACTAGTCCAGTTGTCCGTAGAAAAAGAAAATAAAAAAATAACAATCAATTTGCTCGTAAATTATTGCGCTAGATTCTATGCGAAATTATTACCATTTTTTATTCATTTTGATTTGCTAGCATTTTAAGCTATTTATATTTGAAGTGTCCAAATACAATCGCATTTATATTTAAAATCATTTTAAGCAGAGACAAATTTCAACCACTCTTGGAGGCTGTCCGGGGGAGGGGCGCCCCACTTGATGGCTAGAAAAGGTCCATTCGCGCTCCAACTAGGGTTATTGTTTCTTTCCAGTTAAAATGGGCTGGCCATGACCGCTTCCTTGCCAATTATTGGTTTAGCTTCTGAATAGGTATCATTCAAGAATAATTCCAAGACATTTATATATTATCTCGGACCCACCTTTCTTTTTTCTTCGTTGACGACATATATATATATAATACAAACACACAAATATTAGGCATTTGCACTTTAAAAACTAAGGTCTGAACATGAACTTAGTGGGTTTTTTTTTTTCTCTCATTTTAACAGCTGATCATGTAATTCAATCATGGAAATGTTAAATTAATCAAGGAAAATACAATTGGGTAAACACCCACATGAAAATAAAATACGATGCTTCACTTTAAGAATTCAGCAATATAATCCAAAGTTTTGAGCTTCTATTGACAAATAAACCATACAAATTAAAGCTGTATATGAGGTAATTTGGCGATTATTCTATTTTTCTCTCTTGATCATTTAGCGTTAATTGAGTCAGCTCTCGCATTAGGTGTAAAAGAAATGAATCACAGTTAAATGTCAGGGTCAATGAGTAATAAATATATTCGAGTTACAGGTTTGATATTTTCGTACTTGCTTGTCATGGTCGTATATTATAGCCGCGATTGACTGTGAAGTTTCGAAAGAAAAGAAAGAAAAAAGCGTTTTGAGTTTTTATCTGCAAGAGACATGCATGGATTCCGGTCATTTTTTGTGCAGCCAGATGGGTTTGGGCTGATCTTTCGGTAAACACACCAAAAAAAGTCAGCCCCACTCCAGGCTTAGATTTGACGCCTTCAACTCTGTAAATCATGTGGTTTAGATTAGATCCTTACTTTGAGAGTCAAAACCAGTGGTTATTTGCAAGAAAGAATCAAAGTTACTGATGAGATAACATGGCAGGTTGTGGAAGAAAGAACACCGGTGCAGGCGGGGTGCTGTGACCATAATTTTGATTGATGGTCCGATTGGCCCAGGTTTGTCCACTGATCAACGGGACATGGACCTTGTCGATGCATGGCATTTCCCAACATCCAGATTCCAGACAGCTTTTTAATTCACTGAGGATGTCAAGCTAATTCTTCCATCAAGGGGGCTTAAAATGACGATGTTCAGAGACAAGTCGACTGCCCACCAAACTGGACTGTAAACGACACGAAGCGAGGTACCTGTTCTGCTGGAATTTCATCGTTGATAAATTTGCATTTGACCAAACAACAACAACAATAATAATGGTGATTCATTTTTCTAGCGAATACAAGCTGCCATAGTACACACGCAATTGCACTTCTCTCCCGAGCTCTGATGAAGATATTGCCGACAATATCCATTTTCTTTTAATATAACTTGACTGCTCAGCTTAAACTAATTTCAAGTGCAACGTATTCCTTGCATTGCCTCCTGTATCCACCCAATAATGTGCCGTGAAAAATATTTTTTATTCCGACGAGAAACTAAGATCATATAAACCCAAACACGTACAGAACTACCAGTGACTAAAATATAACATGCAGCTAATACAATGAAAGAAGGGATACTTGTACGGGCAATATTAAAATTAGGGTTTCATAAGGTCTCGTGAATTTCCCATGTATTGCTTTGAAGGAAGAAAATGTCAATGAACTGAGATGGCGTTATTATATACATTTCAACTAAAATAATAAAAGACAAAAACCAAAGGAAGGGTTTTGTTATATTTTTGTAATTTTGGGGTGGTGGCGGTAGGATGGAAAAGATAATCTCATGAACTTTTAAGAATAAAAAAAATATATATATTTTAAAAATAACAGCTGTTCCAATAGGTTCTAGAACAGGTCCTATTTCTTCGAGGGTACACAATTACAAGGATTTTTTGCTTGGGGGAAGAGAAGAGGCATCGTGGATAATTAGATTGTCCTGTCTGTCTGCCTGTCACAATGTGTGAGGGTCACTGCCAGATTGTACTTTTGAAGCTTCACGATTCATACACCTACCAATGACAAATCTAATTTTCACACGGGACCCATGATTAAGACCGCTGTGCACATGCTCCAGAATTATTAATCTGCCAGGCAGATTGTCGTTTTTGCCATGCTAATGTAACAAAAACATTAAAAAAAGAAGAGGAGGTGCTAGTAAACACCTGTTGCCAGCCGGCGTCTGCTGCTGCTGGTGTCTTAATGGGCTGCACTAAATGAATTGGGAGAAAGAACACCGAAAAAGAAAAGAAAAGAATATATCATTTTATCGTCGTGATTATTACTACCAGTTCATTATTTTTTGAGTTTCTCTCGACATTCTTTCTTATATATTTAGGAATTTACCAGCTGTAGTACCCCAGAGTTCATCCCAGTATCACACCACTCATGAATAAAATACACAGCAACACCTACATCGAATACGACATTCTACTTATTGCTCAAGTTGAAGTGTTTTCTATTAGTTGATGTAACAACAAAGGAATGAGCGGACATCAATCACATTGTAGCAATGATAAATCTCCATGCTCTCTCAAATCTCTTTGATTGCATTCATCCAGGGTAAAGTGACATCTATATCAAGTACTGTAACCATAACCTGATGCCAGGAATCTGAACATTTCCCAGGGCAGATTTTGCGATGCTCCAGATCAGGCAGGCCATTCAGAATATTCATCAGTGATCAGCTTCAGGTTATGCCAGTTTAGCTTCAAGAAGAATCGAAGAGTATGGAGCCACATTATAGGTGCTTCCAATGCCTGGGAGACCTTGAGGAACAAAGTCTTCCGGAGATTCAAAATTGGTGTCTACCTGCATTTGAACAACGAATTTGTACATATGATTCTGATGGAACTGATTGATACGCTACAACTTAGAAAAATACAACTGCTGCAAAGTATAATCAATATAATGGTGTGACTGATTTTCACAGCCTGTTTTTCACCGTTAAATAACGTCATGTCTAACACCGTCATTGTAAATTGAGCAAGGGATATATCAGCTTTCAGAAAAGTGGAGCAATAATGCATCTCTTGTAAGAAGCCATGGTTTAAAGTGTGGGAAAGAGTGCAGTATAGGAGTCATACTCGTGTGTCGTGCTGATTCTCACAATATCAATCTTCTATATGACTACTAAAAAAATAAGGCAGGCGAGTAAAATAGCTGTCTTTGGATATTAATAGCAAAAGTTGAGGGATCTTTATATAAATCCAATCTCAAGAACACTCCCCCTGTTGGAAGCCAACAACATAATGATCAACTTTGTCTTGAGTTTTTCCATGAGATTCCAAACGTCAGATCTCAGGCCAAAAATCAGTTGGGTTACAGAGATTAAACCTGTTATAAAGTTGCTTTAGCAACATTGAAATGTGCAGTTTGAGTGCTCCAACATACGAAAAGCTTGCACAGATACAATCACACCAAAAAGGCAAAAGAGTTGCAAGGATGTAGTTTAACAGTGACAAGTAGCAGCAAGAACATTAACATATGTGCCAGAAACGGAAGAGACACTGACCACACGAAGCCAGCGCCTCTTGGGTGGTGGTGGGGGTATTGAAACTTTAACAAAATAATCATGAGCATTGAAAGCCAAATACACATCTCCTCCGTTTTTGTCATGAAGCCTGTGTAAGAAGTATTTTGATGATGCAAAGCATGGTACTACAAAAAACAATAGATGCAAGATGAAGAATTCAGTTGGAAGACGGGTATAATTTCTTACGTAAATGCAAGAAATTTGCTTTCGTGATTGTCCCAGTTGTTCTCATGCCATGTCACATCATTCTGCATAACATGCACAGAAAAGCGTGTTGAGAGCTCTTTCATAGGTGTTCATTTAATAAAAATGCATATCCGTTAAGTCGCAGGTGAAAGCAAATTACTTTGCTGAGAAAATTGTCACTAGTGAATACTTGATGTGCCTGTCGAAACTTTATAGCCTCTGAGAAGAACCTGAAGTGACTACTCTTTTCTGCATCCAACTGCCTTAACAAAGGATTTCACTCAAAGACATTTATTGGATTGAAGCTGTCAAAGGGCAAGAATTGTATACAAAAACTTACGAGCCCCCACTGGAAATTGTTCATAGAGGTGTCATGCCCATAACTGTTGTTATTTCCATTGCGGGTGTGTCCATATTCGTCCCCCATAAGCATCATTGGTATTCCCTGGTGCAAAGTCATACTTTAAAACGATCTCCTGATATCTTAACTTCTCAAGTAGTGATGGATAAGCTAGGAATGCTAAGAATTATTCATTGGGCAAGAGACGGAGAAGAGGATATAAATGACATAAAATCTTGCAGAAAAGCACAAAGGAGAGGATATGAAAGATGCATGGAAACATAGTAGAAAAGCCTCCGATTGAATAAAGTTTCCAAGGCATTTTTTGTATGTCTGTTCTCTACAGGGTAAGGAATACGGTGCCACCAGCATGACACAAACATACTGTACCTGAGATATCATTAATGCTAAATGGAAGTTTTTCATTTGCCGGAAACGCAAAGCTTTAATATTATGATCATCAGTTTCTCCTGCCCAATATATAAAAGGTAAATTAACACCTAATGAAATGAAATAAATAAATCTGAAATAGATGCTCTCTTTGCAAAAAAACTAAATAAAAGAAAGAATATATTGGACCCTTGAGATTTCAGACAGTTAACCCCAAGATCAACAACCCAACCAAATTAGAGGCTAAAATAAATGCATCAACTATATAGTGAAGCAACTTGACAAAGCCAAAAAAAATCCAAGTTTCCATGAATAAAAACAGCATTTTAGACCCTGCCCCCAATTTCCCTTTATGTTAGCATGCATGCAAGGTGATGAATCTGATTTACTACCTCCAAAAACACTATTTGATTGCTACAAGATCTAGCACACCAAAGCTAAAAATGATTCAAGGAACAATCCTGATACAGGCTGATTTTCAACTCTACCTTCAAATCCACAATTCCAGCTAAAGTTGTCATTGCATCCATCATTTCCACCTTCTCCGTTAGCATCATTGTGCTACAAAACCAAATAAAATGAGAAAAAATAGGACATTGATTGATTCACTTAATCAAATTGATGACTCCACCTACCTTGAAATTGTATGAAACAAGATCACGCAGCGTGAATCCATCATGTGCAATAACAAAATTAACACTATGACAAGGCTTGCGCTTATTAACCTTCAGAATAAATAAAACTATGAGTTGCTGTTAACATGAGACAATCTTAAATATGCAATGATATACTATTCCAGGTAAAATAATATAAATGGATGAAAGTTGCAGATCTTGCAACAATCATTATCTTTATGACATTAAAATGCTTACTTTGTAAAGGTCAGCAGATCCAGCAACCCGGGTAGCGAAACTTCCTTTCATACCAGAATCACCCTATAATATGCAAAAATTATAAAGGAAAAGGAGCTGGAAAACAGAAACGTTCCCAAGAAAACTACAAGAACATTTTGTTTCTCCCTTTAAGAAACATAATCATGTTGCATGGTAGACTGCACACTACATCGTCATCTAACAGAAGCATAAAGGAAGAATAAACCGTATTCATGCAGTGATAAAAGAACAGGAAATTAACAAGAAAAGTGAAGGCTAAAGAAGAGGTAAAAGTTTCATGAATTTGGATGCCAGGATATTTCTTTTTGAAGGATAAACAAAAAAATGAAAAATTTCAGAAGAGACAGAACTACAAGAATGTGACTGCAAGCATTAAAGTTTTAGAACAATGGTATTATAAAATAGTTTCAAGCAATACCTAGTAATTCCTAAAATAGATTCTAATAATACCTAGTAATTCCATCAAAATAATCTCAAATCCATTTTAAGCCTTTCCCAGCATATCAAACCATTTCAGGATAAGTCACATCATTCATCACTTTCAGTTAAAGTTTGAGTTGCTATGTTGCTGAGTTCTATATCATGTGCTTGTTGAGCTATCCTTAATGTTAATAAGTCATGCAGTGATCTAAGTCAGATCGCTTTCCCACTGGCATCACCTTAATAAATTTTCTTATGTCATCACGGTACTTTCCATTCCATTCAACCCATCTGTATAAAAAAAAAAAAAAAAAAAAAAACATGGGTGAGGTGGAACCAGATTCCAAAAGCATATTACAAAATGTAAATATGATAATAATAAGAACAATAAACCACTGTGATTGTGTTTATCTATTTGATAATGCATCTTATAGTAAATGCCTTTATTATCCACAGGTTCACGAAAAATAATAAACAAAAGTTACCTGTCCCAATTTGGAAATTTTCCAACCAGATAAAGGCCTCCACAATCCCAAGGCTCTGCAATAATTTTACAGCTTGACAGGATGGAATCTTTTGCAATTGCCTGGTTAATTTAAGAATAACAAGTCGTTGCATAAAACTCACTATTGTGACTATATATGCCAAAGACCACATGAATTCGTATATGGAGGCTCTATTTTGCCTAGAACAAAATAAGCATCCCGTGTGTAGTTCTAGGCAACTAAACAACACTTCAGCATTCTAAAAGATTTAGAATTTTTTTTAGCTTCTAATACAACAGCACGACATAGTTCTTCCAGGTAAAGAAGCATTGCTATCATTGTGAAGGTATGCTAGTAAGGGATACAGCTTAAAGTTACTAAATATCACATGAAGGGGATACAGCTTAGTGATTGTGTGTGCCCATTTACATTATGATCACACATGAGGAAAGAGTTTATATAGATACAAATTGGAAGAAATAAATTTTTCGTTTAACTTTGAATGCATGTTAAGAGCCTATCCCATTCTTAAGAAAAGGTCTGGCCTTTACCAATTAAAAAGAATTCTTCTTGTGCAATTTATCATTCCAATTTCTTGTCTTCTAAGTGAATTGACGCAATATCAAATCACTGCTGATTCTATTCTCCATTTCTTTTAATTGATAGTAACTGCACTATTTTGACAGGTATAATATCAGATGTGAAAATATCTCACCCTAATAAGTGGGGGAGCGTCGAGTGGAGAACCATCTGTTCCTCGGCAAAGTACACTGGCAAGGTCAAATCTAAATCCATCCACATGATATTCAATGACCCTGCATTCAGTAAAAGAGAAGGATGGGAAATAAATCACATGGGCACAGGCACTTAAACCTAAATCATCTGAGTTGAGGATCACCCAAGAATATAGATTGACTTAAGAGGTGATATCATTTGGCAATAAGATCAAATTGATAAGTTTGGAGCAATTCCCAAACAATAGAAAACTTCCAAATGAATAAATTTCACTGAGACAAAAGGATTTTTTTTCATTCTAATTTAGCACATACCAGTGTCTTAAGCTGTCTAGGATTAGCTCCATGACCACAGGATGGTTACAGTTTAATGTGTTCCCTGGACAGAAATAAGAAACTGCTAATGAAAGAGCCATAGATGCATATAATAATTTCAAAATTCTTCACAGAAAAACATAATGAAAAGGCATTTGCTTGCTTGTTAATTTGAGCTTAACAATCATGTGAGCTTATTCCTGATTTCATCCAAACAGCAAGAAATACCAAAAGTCCTAATAACCCTGTAGTTGTCCTAACAATAACACCTTCCAGGAAAATGTCATGTCCGCATGCTGCATTATAAAACCAAACAGGATTTGGACGGCCCAGTGGAATTGAGAATTTTCTTTAACTTGTACAAAAAAAAAAAAGAATTCAGATGATCTTGTCATTCTAGTACTAAAATAGTCATTGGTCCTTCTAAAATTGAGAATCTATAGGGCCTTCAAATACAAGGAAAATATTGCAGCTTATGGGAGAAAAAAGAAAGTCTTCTCCCTGTTATCTCTGTTTCAAGCTGCGTCGGAAAAAACAAATAGATAAATGAGAAGCTTCAATTTTCAATTTTGGAAGTAAGCAGAAGCAGAGGTATGGAACTGATAGCTGCTGGCTGTAGTTCGTGGAGAATGTTGTATGGAACTGTCCAAAAAAATCATTGATTCAAATATACTAGCTATCACTAGTTAGCCACTGCACTTATCACAGACAGTAACATTTTTCTTTCTCCCTGCTATGTTTCAAAAAGTTGATCATCATGGGATCTCCCAGAATTCTCATTGAACACGAAACAAATTACTTGCCTGTTAGTCCTAAACTGTCTTGTTTGAGTATCCACTACTCTTGTGATATATCAAAAATGAAGAAATGTATCAAACACTGGTTCTCTAAACAGTGCTCTTGCAATAAGAAGAGAGCCAAAATTCATTTAGGAATAAAAAGTAATAGAAAAGGGAAAGTAATTGAGCACAAAGTTTATACCGCATCCAGAGAAATTCAGCAACTGGCCACTGTTGTTGAGGTCAACCATGTAATAAACCTGAAAATGGATAACAAGACATGTCGATGAGAAATGAAGAAATAGCTAAATAATAATGCATGAAATGCTATATACAGAAACAATTAGAAGTGCATATAGTGAGCTTTTCATGGTATAACAACCAATCAGATACACCGGAGCATTCACTAAAGGCTCATAATGAAATAATAGCGTAAGCAAAAAATTACAAAGCTGAAAAGTTTGAAGACAAACCAGGCTGCATTCCACAAGACTAAAAGAAAATTATACTAAAATTCAGGAAGTCTCCACAAAAGTGAAGGTACTAGCAACATTGCAATTGTTAAAATATTAAAAACCAATCAACCAATGCGTAAATGTACAGAAATGGGTGTTTCTCAGGCCTGAACGATTCAAAATGCCTATAACATATGAAATTGTTGTTAGTCAATTACAATCCTAACAGCAAGAAACTGCAAAAAAAAAGTGTAAATCACCTTATTATCGATTCCACGAAATGAAGTTGTATAAGGATTTTTGTCATCAGCCTCATTTGTATGGTTATAGACTACATCTAAAATAACCTGTATGCAAAGAAAAAACCCATCAGAAAGGTGCTTCAATAACTACTCAGGCTTCATGCGCATGTATGATGGTGTGCATACATCACAGACTTGCCATATCAGAGCAAGAATGAAATCATTGCTCCCAGATTTGAAGAATGTGGTCTTAAATCAATGACCAAACAACACTTTATTACCTCAATTCCAGCACCGTGCAAGGCTTTAACCATTTCCTTGAACTCCTGAGATGCATTACGAGGTCCACCACCTCTACTAGCATACCGATTCATAGGAGCAAAGAAATTTATTGTTGAATAGCCCCATGTATTAATCTAAGAGAAAAAGCAGGAAAGAGAAAAGAAATAATACATTTAATTCAGTATATCAAATTAGAGCACCAAAAACAAAGGAAATAGGGAAACTCGGCCGCAAAAGTAATGTCATAATATTGAATTTTGATTTGACATGTCTGAGGGCACGTTATCTTGAATCTGCTTAGAAATAGTGATACCAAAACAAGAAAATGTAGTATGGAACTGTTCCAAAAATTTTATTAAATACAGAACTTTGTTTAAAATAAGAAAAATATCAATTCATTAATTCAAATATGAACTTTATTTGAAGACTAAAAATAACATAAATAATGGAAAAGGATAAAGAAAAAAGCAAAAGCAATCAAGGCTTCACAACAAATGCAGAAATTGTAAAGAAAAGGCACAAATTTTAAAAAGTTTATTTTACCAAGTGATCTCTGGGATTTGGGCGCCTCTGAAATTCAAACTCATCAAATTCAAACACAGGCAGCAGCTCCACTGCATTGACACCAAGCTCCAGAAGATGTGGGATCTTAAATGAATGAAAACTTATCGTCAGGAGAACAAGATAAGTGCAAGCGATCAAATACCACTAATATAGTCTACACATGAGCATCAAGACATGATTTTAAACCTAAGATTTATGCAGTTCTTTTTCCTAAGGGAATGTTGCCATTTTGGATATTGGTCCTAAGATCTGTCCTCACCTTTTAGAATAGCTCTTATGAGCATCACTGACAAAAGAAACTGAAAATGTAAGAAAGGATATTGAAGATGCAAGAAACCTTGCAATATTGTAGCTTCAACATGATAACAGCTGGCTATCTAAGTGATTACTGGAAACAATTAGTAATTGGAAAATCAAATCTTGCATTCGAAATGATTTTCTAGATTTCTAGTTACTGCACATCATCAAAATGCAACAAAAAGAAAAAACCTCACGTGGAAAATTTATAGTTGCTTTAAACTTCAAAGGATGACAGTATTGACTCTAGCAATGAATTGAGCATCCAAATGTTATTAGTAGATTATTGTCCTATTGAGCTCAACATTACCTTCTCAATTACACCAAGGTAACTTCCACGTATATTTGGATCCAAGCCACTGGATTTATCAGCTGTAAACGCGCGAACATTCATTTCATATATAACAAGATCTTTCTGCAAACACGGTAGCAAATATATGAAAAAGAAAAAATGGAGATAAAAAAAAAATGCAACTCAAACACAGGTGTGTCAATTTATCAACTGAATGTCTCAATAAACGCATGGAAGGTGCATAGGAGAGATAGCAAAAATCATTTAGTGAGAGACTTAATTCAGCATAAGAGAAACAGCAAAATGAATTAGTAATTCACTCATTCAACACCAGTCAGAAAAAGGGGTAAAGGAGCATGCAATTGCCGAATTTCATTTTGTAGCAAAAATATACCATGGGAAACAAAAATACGATACATAACAGAAATGCAAGCAACATTTGGTACCTCTGGTATATTAGGAGGCGTGTAGTTATCACCCCAATCAAAAGGCAAGCTATCAAAATCATAAGTTCCATAAAATTTCGACAGCTTACGGCTGGCATCACCAAAAAATCGGCGACCGTCAACTAGCTTAGCATAAGGATCAATAAGCATGATGCTGCTATCAAATCGATGTCCTTTACGCCAATCTCGAGGACCATCTATCTTATAACCATAAAGCACGTTGTCCCGTGGTAAATCCTGCGCTTATATAAATAATACAGATTTATGGGAAGTAATAATTAATGGCAGTTGAGCTCCAACAGTAACTCACTTAAATATGGAAAACACATGGATAAACTTAAAAATAACCCCTACTTATGACAGTATCACTACCTCAATGCATATGTGCCAAACGTCTCCCGTTTTATTAACTTTGGGATCCAAAGCCACCTCAATCATTTCACCATCCGGCCTTCCAAACTTTCCCCTACCAGAAAAGGCATAAAGCTTGTCAGAACGCAACTAAAAGAAAAAACAAAGATCAAACGAATCATTCAGTATGGATTCGCAAGCCTGTAACTTTTAAAGCAATATTACCCTTGAGGGAGTGATATGCAGAGTGTAACAGCAGTGGCGTGCTGCGAAAATATAGCAAAATTGATCCCATTTTCAACTTGTGAAACACCAAATGGAAATGCCTGACCTGGGAATGTTTTAAATCCCAACTTTTGAGGGGCTTCTTCCTAGAATCACAGAGACAAAGAACAAACATTGATCTCACACACCTCGATAATCCAGAATACTAAGAGAAAAGCGATGATCAGTTAATTATACCTCAAGCACACTTTCATGAGCGTGACGAGCGTAAACAGTAATTGCTGGAGTAGTCTTGGCTCGAGCCTTTCTGGAGAATCCTCGTCCACTGCTGCCGCCGCCGGATGATTGTTTACTGAATTTCAATCTAGAAGAACACATTGAAATGTTAAATATCTCTACTTGCACAAGAAATTAGCGGTAGAGGAGGGAGATTTCTGACCCCACATCGAGAACACGAGAAGAGCCGACACTGCTGTTGTTGTTTGAGAAATGTAAGATAGAGAAAGGTATGTTATCAGCAATTTTGGAATCACAAAGGAGCGGAAGTGATTGAAGATGAAGCATATTTACGAGCTACCTCTTCTTTTTAGCTTTAGCAGCAGAAGTAGCAGCAGCAGCAGTTCTCTCACAGAACCAAAAGATTCGATTTTTTTATTTATATTTATATTAGTGGGAGATGGAAAAGGGGACTTTCTAATATCATCACTCTTGTGGGTGAGGAGCCGGCTCTCTAAGATCACTATTTCTCGAGAGAATGAGAGGGAAGGAGTTATGTCTGCCACGTGAACGGTGTCGTTGGAGTGTAGACGCTTCATGTCTTTACACGTGGTTGTCGCCTTTTCCAAGGCATCATCAAGATCATGTTTCTGTTCATGGATGGATCCTTGTAGCTTATTAGATTTGTTGCCTAAAAACTATCTTGTGGAAAAATCCCACTAACTTTTGGATCCATTTGCACGTGTCGTTTTTGCTTTCTTGGTAGGCTCTTTCACTTGCTTTTGTCTCCTGCCACTGTTTAGTTTAGCGGCATCACGTCCCCGAGTATCATCGTCCGGTGAATTCAACTCTGTTTATTTCTAGCCAAACACCAGGCAGGATTACCACTGCAGGCTAATTTATAACCTCAGAAAAGCGGATTCCGGTGATATCTGATGCGTGAATCTGTATTTTTCTTACAAAAAATAATATTTAAATATCATAATTACATTTAAAAAAGAAATCTGACTGGAGTAATATAGCTCCTATCAGATTTAATAATTTTATTTTAGTTCAATAAGATAATAAAAAAAGAATTACAACGACGATAAACACACAAAACTTAAAGAAAAAACATGATAAAGCTAAGGGACTAGGTTGAATTCTTGTATGCACGGTGGACATTTTAAACTGACATGGTGAATGCATGATAGCAATGCAGAGAGTTTTAGTGAGAGGACTGCAACAGTGAAAGGTATCCTCTTTTGGTTTATTTTGTATTTTACGATAACCATCCATTTTCATTCTATAAAATGTTGTCCCTTTAATTTTTGAAGGAGTATTGCGATTGGAAATACAGAAAGGAGGCGCTTCGCCTTAAAAGCGAAGAGCCCAGATGAGAGGCCCAAAAATCCAGCCCATGTCTAGTCAGCCCAACCTAGATTTAAACTAACTTTACACTCTCGGCTCAAATAAAAGGGCTGCTGGATCGAAATTGGAATGTGATAGCAAGACCTACTTGCAGAGAGGGCTATTGTGGCTAGCAAACATAGAAGTTAGCGGAGAGTTAGGACCCCAGCTATTTCCTGCTGTCCTTCAGAGCTAAAGGATTTGCTTTGTGAGGACTATTGTGGCTCGGCCTCCAGTACAATGTGATCGGGTTTGGTCTTTTTATCTTTGTTTTCTTGGGCCCTTGAGCCTCTTTCTGTACCAAGAAAAACGGAGAGATCAGTTTCGTAAAAGCAGCAGTGGGGCAAGGGAGAGCCGAAAGCACAATCTTGGCCATCATCAGAAATCTTCTTGAGGACTCGTCTTGAGCATAAACTAGTCATATTCAGCATTCGTATCAGCAAGATAAGTATATAAATATATATACATCTCGATGCATACCACATTTCCACAAACCTTGAACCTTGCAAGAGAAAAACAAGCACGATTGAATGGGGGGGGGGGGGGGGGGGTTTCTTGTGTGTAGTCGTAGCGTGAGGTGTACAAAGATTTCTGTCAAAAGCAGACCGGTACATGCATACTTTCAGTTGAAATCATCCCGAACGAGGCACCAATTTTGGAATTTTGAAAAATAATGGTTTTAGTTTGGCTTGTCATCTCACAAATGAAAAGGTAGACAAAAAATCATCAGACTCTGCTGCATGCTGTCCCCGTTACATGTTTAAGAAATCTTACACGCCGTTACAACAACAAAAAAAAGGAATCCAAATTTATATGCAGTTTGTATGGGAGAAGGTTTCGTAGTTTTTGACATATAGGGAACATCAATATGCTGCATTTCCCCCAGTATCAAGTGAAAAAATAAGCTTGTTTCTTGGCGGGGAATAAACATCAGGCATCAAATGGAGATACATCTGCTCTAAAAACCACCATTCTTCTCTTTTTACTGTACGGATAAACTGGGTGTTACCAGTTCAGCCTTCAACTAATACGACCTGCATATACACCAGGAAATTTTGTGAGCAATGAATGGATCTTTAGTTGGGGGGGGGTTTACAGAATATGATGAGCATCAACTGAAAGTTGAAAAAAATGAGACTAAAAGGCATAAAGATTAGAAGGAGCTGAAAAATAAAATAAATTCTTCACGTTCCTTCGTCAGAGATGGAAGCTGGGAAGATATGAAAAGCAAAATAAGTGCAGTGGCATGGCTTAGAGATGAAAGCAATCCACATTTAATATTTCAGTAAAAATGCATAAAATAAGGTCTAAGAAGTATAAACCTTTCGCTGCCAGCAATTGTTTTTCTAGTTGCCTATTTCATTAAAACAATTTGGCTCTTTAGGGTATCATAGCCAGTGTTCCAAACACTGGTACTTTTCTGTGATATGGGATTTTTATTATATTAGTTTTGAAAAAATAGTCAAACAACCGCCCATATCAAATTGCACTAAATGCAGTCAAGTCCAAGAAAGAAATGCAAGGTGAAACAGACAGGTTTCTCACCCATAAGATTTCATTTAGAAGTTTAAATAAAACCAGCACATAAAACGAGAGAGGGAGAGAGAGAGAGAGAGAGAAGCACACAGAGAGAATGAACTTCAAACCTCTTGTGACATTATTTTCAATTATATATAGTGAATGCCTATATTCAGTATCCTTAGTCCATAGTAGAAATAAAAAAAATAAAAAAAGGAAAAAATAAAACATCTCATGTTTGTGATCTCTGCCTATATGGCATCAGGTAAAGTGAAATTTGGCCTGCCTCTGGGTTTTTCTTTTCCTTTTCCCATTACAAGTGCTTATAAAAGGAACATAAAGCACTTCCCAAGGAATAACTAAACTTGTTGAAATCTAACCAATTATTATAGAAAAAGGAAGACATTGCATTTACCTCATGCACAACAAGCAGCCTCAAAGGTGAAAAAGGTGAGCCAGGCATCAGAATAAAGCTGGTGTAATGCCCGTCAACTGCCAGTTGTTGGTAGATTGACAGATAATTGTGTCTACCCCATCAAGCAAAATGAGGACCTATTTAATTGAAGCAGTAGCTGAGGCTGACGCAGCTTCAGCAATTAAATAAACCGGTTGGCGAGCTTGCAGGCAAGCACCTATGTCGAAGGGATGCAGTTCAGAACCATCAAAAATTAGATTCACACCAGGAAGAACTACTTCTCTACTATCAGCTTCATCAGGATCAGCTTTTGTAGAATTCACCATTGGGGTTTCTTCAATGGACCTTGTGGCAGCCTCATATACTGGAGTTAGAGCATATGATCTGCAATATTATTGGACAATTATAATCTTTAGGTTCTTAAATTGCACGAGGTTAAGGCAAAGTACATTTGCAAATCATTCATCAAGATGAGCAAGCTTGAGAAATACAGACAGCAAGTTTCTGTATTATGACCTCTCCTTTTTCATAAGTAATCCCAAAAGCCGTTCCAATTTTATGCATATATATTGATGCAGACATAATTCCAATTTTATGCATATATTCTGATGCAGACATAATCACGTGCTAAAGTACTCAAAAATGGACATCAATAAAAATTAAGAGTTTATAAGAGAGAACTATATCAACAAATACTAACACAGAAAGCAATGAAACAAACATACACGGGCAAACAATACGAGAGATCCAACAGACCTTAAAATGCTACCATCAAAACTAAGGACTTCAGTTCGGCATCGTTGTCGATTGGCAAGTTTTAGTCTCTGATGCTCACTCAAGGCTCCTGAAATAGGAGAAGATGGATCCACTAGGGGATTCCATCTTCCACTGGCATAGTTCATGAGTTGTCTAGGTGACTCCTTTGATTTCTCTTTCTGGTACAGAAGTTTTGCAGTAGGACCTGTAGCCTGGTACTCTGCACAGACATCACGCAACCTTTTTCGTATGCCTTGCATGGCCTCATAGTGTTCAGTAAGTGTATCTGATTGAAGCAATTCTGATGCAACAACCCTTTTACATATGTTGTTGCTTAATTTAGGACTAAAAAGGGGGATTCCAAATTCCACACTTAGTGGGACCCACTCATATTTTTTATCACCAGGTGCAAAGTGGTCTGATTCTCTTTCACTGAAAAGCTTTAACAGGCGAATGTAACCAATAGTTGGCAATTCCATCATGTGAGTTAGATTGGTTAACAAAGTGTTCAGTTTCAAACTTTCCTCTTCACAGAGACCCAGTTCATTCCCCACACAAACAATGGAACCGTCTGAGTTGTTGAGGGGCAATGGTACATCCACAGTAACAACTCTTCCTGATTCATCAAGGTCATACTTACTGAGAGGCTGCACCAGGACAGCTGAGTATTTAAGGAGTGAATTTAAACAATGTAAAAGTATACTTCCCTTGACCAAGTTTCCCTCAAACTTGCCTCCCAACCCTCCAATTGTTGAACCATCCCAGGACCATATAAGGGCTTTCTCACAACCAGCCAAAGGCGCAGGAAGCAAACGTAAAGATTGCCCTTTCATCAAAACAACTGACAAAGGCCCGCTACCCACAGTTGAATAAAGCACCAACTTCATCCATGGAGTCAAGGATGAATGCGAAGGTGGACCGAAGTGGATAGGACCTTTTGGTCCAGGCAAAACTGCTGAATGAGGAAGAGGAACTATAGACACAACAATATCATAGTCACGGAGAAATAATGAATCTAAAGTTGATGGGGCTAGAGCAGCCAAACTTTCACAGCGGAGAATATCAACACGATAATCCCTTCTCCTCTTTAAAGTTCCTTCTCCAGCATCAGATCCTCCAAATGGAATAAGTTTATCATCATTCTGGACATCTAGATCTGATTTGGAGACTTCACTAGGTGGATTTATGTCTTCAGATAAAATAACTGGATCGTCAGTAGTTCCAGAAACAAGGTGAGCCAAAACAGAACCAGCTTCAGGCATGCTTGAATTCATGGAATCATCATTGTATATTTTCACTTCATCAGCCCCAATATTTTCTGAATTCTCAGTCAAAGCAACATCAACTATCAAAGACGAAGCCTCATCAATGCTTGAAGCTGCTGTGCCCATCTTATTGCTACCTTCCTCCACATTTACATCAGCAGCAACCCCACCTGATAGGAGGCATTCCAGGACACAACGGAGGCTAAAGGCATGATTTGCGAATTCCTGCAATTCACCCTCAAACTTTGCTCCTTCCAAGGTACTCAGATCCTTGCAAAGATCTGCAATGCTAGCATGACCCAACTTCCCTGCTTCATATAAGGTTACAGCATGGGATTTTAAGCCTGCAAAACATAAGAAATCTTCATGAATTGAAACAACTAAAAAGGAATATAGCAATGTTGGAAAGATGATGTAGATGAAATTCACACAAAGTCTTTCACATGTGATAAACTAGTTATATTTCTGCTTGTGGAATAAAATAACCATGATACGCCTCATGTTCATGTCTCCATTAGTACCATTAGGCTACAAAATTTACTGACATGTGACTAGCCAATAGAATAACTGGGCTGCATGATGGATCAATTATCTCCAGAGTCTTATGGAAAAGACAGAATGCAGTGTCTTGATAGCAAAATCCTAGTACATGGATTACAAAGAATAACAAGTTTGTCAAGCTAATCTCTCAGTCTAAAGGTTCTTTAGACTCTGCCAGCATCAAGTCATGTTGTGCTTTCTCAAACATGTTCTACGGTGGCTATAACATTTAAAGTTAACACCCAACTATCAAACACATCTCAAACCAACTATCAAACACGTCTTAAAGGAAACTTTACATGCCAGTTATCACTGTCTTTAAGCAATATTCTTTACTTCATGGCACTAAAATCTCAGATGGAAAATAACAAATCTAGTCATCCTGGGAGAAGCATCTAAATGCCAACTCAACGATCCAAAAAAGACCTTAGTAGACCATCACCGGGAATCATCCATTGCAAAGTGTCAAATAATATCTAAATCCAACAGAAAAATTGTTAGGGTGATAATTTTCAATGTGAATGCTTATATTTATAAGCCAAACAGTTTCCAATATATTTTCCTGTATTTATAAAATCCAGCAATGAATGATAAATCAGGGTGATTACTTAGGAAGAACGATGATGAGGGCAATGGAGGAGGTTTGCCAGAATTTGTATTTTGCTAAATTAGAATTAGTCCCCCCCCTCCCATGACATCTGATTCAATCACTTTCTCAAAAAAGGGTCAAGCCAAAAAGGAATGGTTATGTTTCCAATCATTCTAGTGCAAAGTTGAATACTTTTGAGGCTCCACAATTCAGCTCCTGTGAAACATTAATAACAGTATTTATGAATCCTGCCTACATGTTTGCTACATTATCTTATTCTCACTTACCTTCGACACAAAAAGGAAAGGGACAAAAATGACAAAGGAGAAGGAAAAAACCTGGTGAAACAGATCCCATCATGAGATAAGATGTTATATTAGCATCAACAATAAAAGCTACTTGAGTGTGGCTGGAACGTGGTCCATAGTGTTCTGTCACCGTAAGATCTCCATGCTGACTAGAATCACTGTCGTTGAACATGTTTGCTGAGCGTATACTAGCTTGAAAAGCATCTTCCTCATCACCAAGAGTGATATTAGGAGTCCCAGGTATGCTTGTTTCTTGAAGAATGGATCCTGGATCAATCAATTTCTCTGCCCATCCTAATCTACAAGCAAATGATGCAGCCGCCTGCAGCTGAGACAGGTCAGCCTGCAATGTTGATGCCAGTTCAGCAACAGTAGCATTCTCACTTGAAACAACAAAGACTGCATATAGCAACCTGGATAATTTTATTATAAGCATTAGGATCTTAGTTTGCCACTAGTAAATGGCAAAAACTGAAAAAATCGCTGCCTTACTCTTCAGTAGGATCTTCGTAGGACTGCTCCCTGTTGGAAACAAACCCTTCAAGCCTGGAAACTGAACCATCAAAAATAGTATCAAACAGGAAGAGTGATGTTAAAAGAGACATTCTCAATTAAAAATTAACAAATCTTATTGTTAAACCATCAGATCTAAAACATGTTTAAAAATCATAGAGAGAAAAAAGGAAAAGAAAAGGTCTGAAATAATTTCGAAAATCAGTTTCAGGCTACAAACCAAACAGAAGGCATGGTCAGGTATGGATGCATACCATTATTGTGCATATTTTACGACGAAGCTATAGGGCTCACTATGTGATACTGCAGGGATTAATATGTTGCAACTGTGAAAAAACAAAGAATTTGGCTGATATTCTGGGCAATTTAAACTCAGTCAACTTTGGGTTTGAATTGTAAGGTCTTTGTGATAGAGTTGAGACAAAGATTTTTTTGATTTTGGCAACTTATGGTTTTGTTTTATGGAACAACTGTGCTATACTGATGCAGCAGAACATACTATGGTATTGCAAGTTTTCTTCTCTTTCCTCTTCCTTGTCCATGATGACAGAAAGTTTAAGCAAGTTACTTTTCATCACAGCATCAGCTATCCATCACCAAACTGTCATTTTCATACCACAGTCTACAAACCTATTTTTCTAATACATGAATCTAAAATCCCCAACTCGTTAAACACACTGCGGTGACAGAAAATGATTCATAACCATTGAAATTGCAGTAACACAACCAGAAACTCGGGACATCATTTGGTATAATGTGATCTAGGAAAGTATAGGCATTTCGGTTCTATACAGTTAATTCTCTTCAAATCATTGGGCTCTTTTTTTCCAAAGGATTAAGGGGGCACATAACAGATAACTCTCATGCATTCATCAAACAAAGTCAGGCTGGCATGGTGTTTCATATAGAAATGTGCATAGGTACAAGAAGTCATAATAAATGATATTGAGACACAATCAAACAAAATGTACATTATCCAGCAACAAACTCAAATACAGACTTTCTAGTAAGAAGATAAATAAATGCTTTTAACAAACTGGAAAACATGGTTAAACTAACTGGCATAACTTTGCAACAAGTAAAAATACAAATAACTGACCTTTAAAACGATCATCAGGGTAGACAGAGACATCAAAGTAAATTAATCCTCGTCGGTACAAGCCTTTTACTACATCAGGATCAAAGAGGATAAATGCATTAGCCTCCTCCTTGCAAATTTTATCGATTGTAGTCGTCTCTTCTTCAGAAAGTTTCTGAAAAAAGTCATAAAAAGGGTTTGTTGCCATCAGCAACACAAGGCTCGCCCGTTGAGCAACCAAACACGGACAAGACTTCTAAAGGCTACCTAAGTACATCTGACTGTCTCATATGAATTGCGTGTTTAGTAATATGGTGAAGTGTGTTTTTTAAAAGTTTTTTTTGCTTGAAAATGCATTAAAATGATTTTTTTTCTTTGATATCAACGCATCAAAAACATCAAAAACATCAAAAACATCAAAAAACACTAAAAACATCAATTTGATGCTCTTTGAAACCAAACTCACTTTTGAAACGCGCACAAATGCAATTTCAAGCGCAAAAACAAACAGTCTATAATCATAGGGGGGAAAAGAGAGAAGCGGAGTGATTTTGTGCAAGCACTTTGCAGATTTGGAAGCATCTCACCTTAAATTCTTCCAAGGTAAAATTGACAAGACACACTCCCCACCATGGTTCAATTGCAAAGTCCACAGGTTGTGTGGGTAGGAGTTCTTTTGCAATTGACTTGTTCAGCTTCCACATAATTTTCTGAATAGCTTAAATGATGGGTAAGAAAGCAGTTTGTACTCCAATGAAAATAATGATAACAATGAGCTCAACCTAAGGTCCAAACATACATCAATGTGAGTATCTAAACATACGAGCAATCCAATCCAGTACCTTAGATCTGCATTTGTTCATGATATCAATAAATTCATTTCTTCCTATTCCTGTAAGACGCAAGGCATCTGCAGCACTAAAATTCGGGATGCTGTCGTAAGGTTGCTCTGTAAACAAAGGGATTGATATGCAAAGTCTGATCAACAATAAGATATAATGGCTGCATAATTGAGCAACATATTAAGTTTCAAATGGAGAAATATCTTCTTACCATTTCTCATGACCTCAAATATCATATCACAGTAATATCTGAAAGGTGATAACCGCATTACACGGCAAACATATTCTGCAAGATGATAGGGAAATAGCTGCAAGCAATGAAGTCAGTTAGTAATATGAATGGAAACATAAAAGAAATGATAATCTACAAGGTGAAAAGAATGGCAGTTATATTGGAACCCAAAACATGAAATTCAGTTTACAGCAACATTACACAAGTAGGATTCCAGAAGCACAGATACTATTCTAAAAGGTGAGACCCATATTAATGTGGTAAAGATAGTTTGAAACTTTCTATACAGCACGCACCGCCAGATTCTTTCGCAAGTAGCGCATCATGTCTTCATAATATTCACCTTCTTTACATACTTTGCG
The DNA here is from genome assembly GCA_015731905.1 of Salix dunnii. Taxonomy (NCBI): domain Eukaryota; kingdom Viridiplantae; phylum Streptophyta; class Magnoliopsida; order Malpighiales; family Salicaceae; genus Salix; species Salix dunnii. The sequence goes on along the minus strand of CM027660.1, from coordinate 6,800,641 downwards.
AGCAAAACATGTATTCCATTGGAGTCTTTTCTTAATACAATGTTCAATGACCCTGCATGGAGTCCTCAAACAAATTAGATTGTGAAGAAGGGAAGCAAATCGAAGGGGACAAGAGAAGAGGAGTAGAAGTAAAAAAACAGAAGTCCACAATTTAAGAGCGTCAACATCAGTTCCAACCACAGAGGCAACTATTCAGTCCTCAAACCTCACTTGTTTACATAATTCAAACTCTAAACCTCCATAGAAAATAAGAGGCAACTCAGTCTAACCTTCTATGCCATTCCTCTTTAGAATTAAGAGTGGCTTGAAGCCTTTTTGGGAGATTCTCCCATGGGCATTCCTCCTTTATCGCTTTCAAAATCAGCTGCTCCTCAATTGTCACCGGAGCACGCTGCATATTGCCAAATACTCGATCTGACCCCTGCAGATAACACAATCAAGCATAACAGACAGAATTGCGTATAAAAATCAAGAAATGCCACATAAATCACACCCGCCAGCCATCAAAGGCAACATGAGGTGTGTGCATACAGGCAAACAAACAAATTTGCCATGCGTATTTCTTAGTTCAAGTAAGAAGCCACGTTGATTAATTGAAGTAAAACGACGAGCAAACAAATTGGATCAAATTCAGATCAACACGAGTCAATGTATCTAAATTTTATTAAATGACAAGATAAATCAAAGTTTTATACGTTGAGAGGGAGTTCGGAAGCCTAGACAGGCAATGAATGAATTGATGAATATGTGGATCTAGTAACGAAACCTGACGAGAGGAAGAAAGAAAGAGAGTGGGTGGTACCTGAGATCGCAATTAGGGTTTTAACCGGTAGGAGATCAAGGAAAATTAAGAATTGGAAAGGTTCAAGTTGAAAATTGACAAGTCAGCATGGCTAGCTTTGCCTGCCTATGTGCTGATGACACCCGACGTGACTGACCCGTTCCATTGTTTTCTACCTCCACAACTGTCAACCAGCCTTGTCATTTCAATTTAACCATATTTTAATGTATGTTTGTGTGTCTGTATGTATGTATGTACGTACGTACGTATATAATTTTAAATTATTTTTTATATATGTATTTTTGAATTGTTTTGTTACACTAAAAATAATTTTAAAAATACTTATTATTTTAATATATTTATAAATAAAAAATAATTTAAAAAAAAATATCTAATGTATTTTTAGCATGCTATTATGTATATATTGGTTTCTTGAATTTGAAATGAATTAGGTAATACATCATCTATATTCTATTTCTACTCTATTCTATTGACATAGATTATTTAATAGCTAGTTAAGGATTCTATTGGTATGATATTTTTTATAAAATAAAAAAATATTTAGATAATAATATCCAAAGTTAATTTAACCAATACATAATTTGAAATATAAAATCAATATAACCCCATAAATAAAGTTTTAAAAAATATTAAAACTCTAACCTCAATAACCTAATGTTAAACAATAAAACAAAAAAAATAATCATTTCAAGGAAAAAATAATGTTAAAGAAAAAAAATCAAAATCAAAATCAACATGGATTAACTTAACTAATCTACCATCCATGATACATTATATTTAAATGAAAAATAATTTAAAAAAATACTAAAGTTGAATAAATAAATGATACACTCGTAAGAAGTCCCCATATATTATTTGATTGTGTATCATGTTTTATATTACAATCATTACTGTAGGTCGACCAATAGTTTTGGTTGTAATAAAATATATTTCCTTCAATTTTTTAATTATTTGATTTATTATTATTAGTTTTTCTAATTTAATTTGGTATAAGCCCATTATGTTTTATCGCCATCTCATAATCCATTTAATGGGTTTCATAAATTAATCATTATTGATCTACGTTAACTTAATGTGATTACATTTTAATATTTTTTAAAATAATATGTCCAACTTGTTAGTGATTAAGACGGAGTTTGAATTTAAAGTTTTGAACTTAATTCTTATTAAATTTTATTTTTTTTAGTGTTTTTATTTATTTTGATGTGGTGATGTTAAAAAAAAATTAAAAAAATATTATATTGATATATTTTTGAGTAAAAAATAATAGCTACCATACTCTCAAATACCATTTAAGTATTTTTTTTATTTTTTAATATTTTAAAAAATCTAATCCACGAATAAAAAACTAGGGCACCCTAAGGAACCCTAAGGAAGCTCTACAGCATTGCACAAGCATTTAAGGCCCTAAAGGGGGGAAGCTTTCTCAAATTTGAACGATCCTATGATGATGATGAAAAAAAAAAAAAAAAAAGCTAAAGAAAAAAAAAAACAGCACGAGAAAGGCATCCTAGGGGAAGATATTGGGTTCTCGCAGCATGGCTCTTTATACCGAGCATCAGGTCGGTCCTAATGCAAAAACATTTCCAAGCCCCCAGCCTGCAAGACATCCGAAGGCTCGGGCTTTACTGGCTCCATCCTTTTCTAGGTCACGACGTTTTCTTCACCGAATATGTTTTGAACCGCACTGGTCCCCCACTCCCTCTAACACTTAGAAAAACAACGTATGGGCATAGCCGCCGGGGCAGAACTGGCTTTGCTCTTTGGCGCAAAACATTCCTATACCGCACTTTCACTTCCTCCCCCCCGCCATCAAGCTGCCGCTGCTACTTTCAGTCATTGTTTCTGCACTCTCTCTGTGAAACCTGCAGACGAGCAATCTTCAAATGGCGCTTCGTTTTGAGGTATGACTCTAATTTTCATGTGCCGCCTTTTCCTTTAATTTCTTCTTATTTATCACACGCCATCGCAACGCGAATGAACTAGTGAGGTGCTCTCCCAAACTTGAAGGAACAGGTCTCCCCAGTACGTATCTGGTGTTTTTATTATATCGAAGGATACATCATGCTTTCTTACTTGACTTAAAGATTGATCAAGAATGAAAACCAGTTTTAACGAGCGAATCTTGAACTTGGAAAGATTTTTGTTCTCTTTTCTGCTTATTTCACGTGCCTTTCCTTTTTCTTTCCATTTTTGTATACCAAGTTGGAATAAAATGTCTATTATTTTACTCTCAGGGTGGAATTTAAATGCTAGACTTGATATTTGTTTTGTACCACGGTCTCTCTCCTTTTCAGGTTCTTGGAAGGTTTAATCGTGCTCGCGCTGCTCGTCTGACGCTTCCTCACTTTGTATCCCAGACTCCTCTGTTTATGCCTGTGGGCACACAAGGTTAGATTTCCTTTGTCCTTCATGTTCTGATTGTGTTTTCGTCTTGCTAAGGCTAGAAGAAAGAGTTGGATTAATTCCAGGAAATCCACAGCCTCCACTTACTGATTGCAAATGTTTTCATACCTTTTCATTAACACAAAGACTCAAATACAATTGGAAATAACGACCGACCGGATTACAAGGACTCAACCCATAAAAATAACATAACCACTATGTTGATATTCAGCTAGCAACCCAACCTGAAGACTTATTCTTAAGCCAATGGTCATGAATCAACGGATTAAGAACAAGCATTAACCTGATGCACACGTACAATTATTGGACTAACGTACTAAAACTAACCAAACTCAACTAGACTCTACCAAATTATTGGGACCTTTATGAACACCATGACCCGACCCTTGTTGTGCACATGACATTGCCCCTCGAAATTCATTGACTAGGGTAGAATATTCCACCCAAGATGCTTCTTCTTCATCAAGTCCCTCTCATTTCAGCAATACTTTAGTCACATTTTGATTTTTTTTTTCCTTCTTCAATCGTCTATGCAATATTTCTTTTGGTTTCGGCCAGATAATTCCATCTTTGCTTGTTGGTGGAAGAGTAACAACCAGTTGGTGTCTTTCTCCCAACTTCTTCTTTACGGAAGAGACATAAAACACCGAGTGTATTTTTACCTCAGGAGGTAGCTCAAGCAATAAGCAACAATACTAATCTTCTTAAGCACTCGATATGGACCATAGAATCTTGGAGATAATTTCAAATTCCTTCTTTGCACCACTGATTGTTACTTGTACTAATGTAATCGAAGGTAAACCAAATCTCCAAAGTTGAAGCTTCTCTCAATCCTTTTAATATTTGCACGTTTTTTCATTTTGTCTTGTGCCAACTGCAGATTCGCACAAAGAATGTGGATGATTTTGTCTCTTGTCTTTAAGGTATTTTCTACTCATTGGATTTGTGTCATTCCTAACATAAACAAAATTAATTTTGGGGACGGGTAGAAATAGATAGATTCAAAAAGGGATAATTTGGTAGAGACATGAATGTTAGTGTTGCACCACCACTCAACCAATGAAAGCCATATAGCCCATTCTTTTGGCCTGTCTCCCGATAAACACCTAAGATATTGCTCAATCATATTGTTGACAATTTCTATCTGGCCATCCGTTTGAGGATGGTAAGCCGATGAAAATTTCAAAGTATTTTCATGCAACTTAAAGTGCTCCTTCCAAAATGTACTCGTAAAAGCAAAGGTGTCTAGATGACACGTGATCTGGTCACTATTTATTTTCTTCCCTAATTTTTTGCTGAAAATCCTGCTTTGGTATAGCTTTGCATGTGCATTCAATACCTTTATCCTTTATTAAATTTAACAAAACATGAGCAAAAATGATTACCTGATTCTTGACATACTGGGTTAAGGTCAGTTTTGGTTGATTGACACCACACAAGCGGTGGTTCAGCCCTAAAGTTGACAACTCAGGCAACCTATTGTAGCTGTCAAATTTGATAGTTCATGACATCTGCTTTGAACCAACTGTTGGGATGATTCTGCATTGAATCAATAGATGAAATCTAACCTCATTATAGACAAGATTTCCCTCTTCCACAAGCTATAAATATTGGTGAAATCTATGACCTAAGAGAGGAGAAATTGAAAGACAGAGTTTGAAGAAAAAAACCCCTTCCCAAGTTTTTTTTGGCATCGTTGGTATGTCCTCTGCTTGTTCGTCCACCCGCGTCCCACGACAGCAAAAACTTCACTGTAGGGGATTTCCTTCAACTCACCTTCAACTACCACTAGCAAGTCTTCCAAAAACCTCAGCAACAACAACTCTCCATCATCGGAAGCTCCAACCATTTTCCTCTCTATGCACCAGTAACAACAGTGGGGTGGCAACTATTTCCTCCTCTTCATACACCCCCCCCCCCCGACAACCATTCTCTCTATTAGCATCGCCTCTAGTACCAGCTTGACCTCCTTTACACAATGACAACATGTGATATACTTCTTCTCCCCATCTACAAGTGAAGAGTAGCCACTAAAGGGGCTGGACGCTACGTCCACCCAGTCCTTAAAATATTTTGGGCCATTTCAGCCCATTTGGTTGGGCAGCCTAACCGAAAAATATATAAACAAAAGAAATTATAAAAAATTGCATTTCAAAAGAATACAAAAAATATTTTGTTTTCGTACATACAGTCGAATCCTAAAATTTCTTAGTATATTTTCATAAAAAAAAAATATTATGTTTTAAAATGCAAAATGAATATCGTAACTAATTTATGATTATTCGTTACAATTCAACCAAAATATCAAAATGTTTCAACAATCATTTTGTTTATTTTATTTAGTTGTAGACTTTAATATGTGAGGTGTAAAACTACATTGTAAAATACAATCTTAGATATTTAAAAGGCAATAAATGTAGTGGTAAATTTGAACATTAGAACAATTAGGGTTTTTTATGCCATTGAGGTAGAGACTCTCTCACGATAAGAGATCTACTTTGAACCTTATAAAGACCGACAAATAGAAATCTGACCTAGAAAAATAATCAAACAACAATGTGGCTTACCTTCGGTAGGGTGCACTTGGGGTGAAACATTTTTTCCTTGCGCAACAAGTTCTTTTACCCAAACTCTCGTAGACCATTAGATTTTCTAGTGATCTTAATATTAGATGGTGACTCCTGAAAATTATAATCATAATTTTATGATTATATTAAAAGAAAACTTTTTCGACGTCCTCCATCTCTAAGGATGGCCACTCAAAAAAATGGTCTTCGCGACATGTATGCAGAGGTATTGCTGCACTACTCCCTATTGTTTGCTCAATAGCCATTTTGATATATAGTCCTTCTATTGGATTAAATGGTAGGTGAGCCCTTTGAATAATAGATGGGTCCATGAAATTATGTGTGCTTCCTGTGTTGACCAAGATAACTACTGCCCTTCCACAAATGTGCCTCACGAATCTCATTGTTTTTAGGTTTGGTGAACTAAATAATGTATAAAGGATATTTCGGGTTCTAACTCGTAGGTAAATGTTACCTCCTTAAACTTGTTTGCACTCCTATCTGCAACTTCAAATTTAGGTACCTCATCATCAATTGATTCATCACCCTCCATAATAAATAGTTGGGCTAATTTGTACTTATACCTTGATGCCCATTTATCATTATAATTATAACAAAGCCCTTTATCGTGTTGCTCTTTCCTTTGGCTAGGTGATAATCTTTGGATCAGAACAATGATCATTTTTTTAGGTGGGCACGGTGGCCCAATTAGGAACAAATCCTAGCTTTGCAAGTCTTCTAAAAGCAACCACATTCTTTTCTTGAATTTTTGCTAAACCAGAAGCAATATGTAAATTTGAAGGATTAAGCATACGTACCAATCTTCCCGCAACCCACTCAGGAGCTTGTAATACTCAACCATTCCTCAAAGTTGGTTTAAAATAGCCTCAAATTAGCTCTTATAATCTTTCACTATTGAAGTTTTCTTTAGCCAAATAAGAGCTTCCATGTGGTCTTCATAAGGTGATGGTCTAAACCTTGTCTAAAGTGCACATACAAATCCTTCTCAACTACTCTTTCCCCTTGTTGCTCCAATGTCTCAGTTACAAACCAAAGTCTTCCTTTACATATGGAAGGATGCCAATAGGACTCTGTGATGCAGATTGGTTTTATGGTAATTGAAGATTTGATTAGCCCAATAGACCCATCCACTCGGGTTTTCTAATTTAGGTAATTCTAACTGAGTCTGAATCCCCCCATTATCTTTAAAAAAGGATTATTCATTCGTTCTTCTAGATCACTAGAATTATGTTTAGTCTTCATTTGCACTAATTACTCCACATTTAAGGCAACCACTTATAATTGATAGGCCATCCTTTGCACCATTTGTTACAAGGAATTATGATTTTGCTGATACTGATCTTGATTTTGTTTGATAGCTGCCAAGGATTCTGTAAGCTGGGAATATCTGGTTCCTACATCTTCAACTCAACATGGCTTTGGTATCAATTGTCAGGTTCAAGCTAGAATAAAGAGTTGAGATTAATTCAAGAAAATCCACAACCTCCACTTTACTAATTGCAAATGTTTTCATAACTTTTCATTAACATGAAAAGTTAAATATTGGAAATAACAACTGACCGGATTACAAACACTTTACCCAAAAAATAACATAACTAAGATGTTGATATTCAACTAACATTCCAACATGACTCTGATATCAACTGTCAGGTTCAGGCTACATTAAAGAGTTGAGATTAATTTAAGAAAATCCATAGCCTCCACTTTACTAATTGCAAATGTTTTCATAACTTTTCATTAACACGAAGAGTTAAATATTGGAAATAACAATTGACCGGATTACAATTACTCTACCCAAAAAATAACATAACTATGATGTTGATATTCAACCATGCAATCTGAAGATCTATTCTTAAGCCAATGTATTTGGTTGTGAATCAAGAGATAAAGAACAAGTCTTAGGCTTTGTTTGGCATTATATTTCAAAAATAAAAATTGAAAAAATTTAATTTAATATTTTATTTTTTACTTAAAGTAAAATTTTTTTAATATATTTTTAGATCATTTTTATATGCTGAAAAATTAAAAAATATATCATTTTAATATATTTCTAAATAAAAAATATTTTAAAAACAACCAATTTAATACGTACGTACAGTTATTACCCACATTCTAAAACTAACCAACCTCAATGGACTCTGGACTCTACCAAATTAAATAATAAACAATCAGTCCTTGTACACATGGTAGTTTTTAATTTCTGTGGCATTTAGAACACACTGGTGATCTACCTTGTTGCAGGGACAATTAAAGGTTTGACCACAAACCAGCTTGAAGAAATTGGCTGTCAAATAATTCTGGGAAATACATATCATTTGGCGCTTCGTCCTACATCTGAGCTTATTGATGAAATGGGGGGTCTTCATAAATTTATGAACTGGCCTAGAGCTATGCTTACGGACTCCGGTGGCTTCCAGATGGTTTGTCTATTGATTACACGATCATGTTGCTTAGAATTTCAGTAATTTGTTGTTGTGGTATCTGCCATACCGTAGACTACATGAGTTTATGATTCTTGCTTCTGAAAAAGTATTTACCAGAGATTTCGAGTCAAAGCGTGTCTGATTCATGTTATTGAGCTGTAGTTTTTTTATCAGTTGGTTCAGGCCAACTGTTTTATAGGTTAACTAACATGTATGAATTTTCAGGTATCATTATTACATTTAGCTGATATCACTGAAAAGGGTGTTACGTTTCAGGTATGCACTTGTTATTAGATACAGTAAGTGAAATTGTGTTAATCTGGTTTGTTTTTAACTATGATGATTTACTTGATGAAATACTGGTAATGATATTCACTCACCACTGCTTGTGTTTAAGGATCGAACTCAATGACTTTCCCTCTCTGCAGATAATATGCTTGCTTTATTAAAATTTATAGTTTAAACCTAGTGCCATTATTTATAAGAATTGTTAGATTATGTGGTCAAATGTTTGGTATGATAATTTCTAAAATGTGAAACACGCTCTTGGGGCACAGTGAGAGTTTATCTTCTGCATCCAATACTCCTCCCTGTTTTCATGTCAGTCCCATCTTGTTATTTTACCCACTCATGTTCAAATTATAAATGTGCATGCCTAATCAATTTGATAAACAACTCTGTTTTCTATTTTAATCTTCCATTGTTTTCTTATTGTTGCTTATATTCTACAATAACTGGAGCACACTGCTGTTTTGGTGTTGTTTAACTAAGGCTTCATTTTCTTAGTTCAGTCACCAGTTGATGGAAAGCCTATGCTTCTAACACCTGAGGAATCGATTCAAATCCAAGTAAGCACTCCTCTTTATGTTTTCCTCATGTTCCCATTTTTTTAATATCATTCAATCCATTTCTAAGTTTTTTAGTACTCCATCTTATGCTTTTTTTACTTTTCTTATTTTTTCTTTTCTTTTTTTTTTGCAGAACCAAATTGGAGCAGATATTATTATGGCTCTTGACGATGTAGTAAAAACCACCATTACTGGTCCAAGGATTGAGGAGGCCATGTATCGCACTCTTCGATGGATAGATAGATGTATAGCAGGTAATTTCGTTTAATGCTAAATGCCACTAAAGAAATTTGGACGCAAACTAAAATGAACCATATATCTAATTTGGCATCTCATTAACTCAAGCTTAAACTAAACATTCTCTGCGCTACAAGTATGACCAACCTGCGGTTGTTTTGTTGGAAGAGAAACAGCCTTATTTAACTTCCAGTTTAGTTCTAACTTTAAACTAGTCAAAAATGCTCTCTTTGAAGGATCAATTTACAGTCGTGAATTTACTAGATCATAGCGCCAGGCCTTTCATTGGTAAAATTGAAATGAGATTTAAACAGCCCCAACCCCCCCCCCCCCCCCCGTTTACAATTTTATTAAAGCCCGTGCCTTATAGATCAGCTACCTGTTTTCCTGAATGCCTCGTCTTCATCGTAACTTCCAGATGTCTCCATCGACCATCCCTTCTTTTTTCTGTCTCACTATTATAGTTTTGATTGGTTTTCTGTTCCGCATTGTTGTTTCCAAACAGCTCACAAGAAGCCAAATGAGCAAAATTTATTTGGTATTGTTCAAGGTGGTTTGGATCCTGTACTAAGGTGCATTTACTTAAACTATACTCTTCGTTTATAACCTTATTGCTGGATGCGTATTTAATTTATTATTGTTGCTGGTATTACTTACCAATTGTCTGTCTAACCAAATAATCAGGGATATATGTGTTAGAGGCTTGGTGGAGCGGAACTTACCTGGGTATGTTCATTCATTCTTTTGTAGAAGTTTATTCTGCAGTTAAAGATTATGCAGACATAATTTACTGATTTATTATCTCCATTCATTCTGGGCCTTCCTTTGTATTGCTACAGCCCTCAAGATTGATCATTGTTTTATAGCACATGGCAACAAAGTTGAAGTGATTCCTTTGTAGATTGCTTTGCAGAAAAGATAAAACTAGGCAATTAGATGAAATATTGTTTTCTAACATACTTCATCATAGCTTTATATGTCAACTTTTATCTGTTAAAACATAGCTTTATACTTCATCATAGCTTTGCTTCTTATTTTACAGACTCGGTAGTTGCCATTGTCAAGTTCATCTAATCCTCTAATCATTGTTGTCAAAATCACGAGTCAACTCTTCAAACCTTACGATTTTACGAGTCAACATGTATTTACATGCATATCTTTCATGTATCATCGAGTTACTTCATGCTTATAATTATGTTGTCACTTGTAGATGAACTCTCCTTATCTCGTTCTTATTTAACTTCAATTTATGTTCTGATATTATTTTTTAGTGATCAAACAACCTTTTTGACTGATTTTACTTCTGTGACAGCTATGCTATTGGTGGTCTTGCAGGTGGCGAGGATAAAGATTCATTTTGGCGAGTTGTTGCTCAGTGTACTGCTTCGTTGCCTGAAGATAAACCACGATATGTGATGGTAAATACAACTTGTCATTTTATCTTATATTATTTAAACATGGTTGGTCAATGAATTAGTAGCTGCTTTACTTTTCTAATTTGTCTACCATTAATACGTGCATTATATTTCAGGGTGTTGGTTATCCACTGGACATTGTAGTTTGCAGTGCTTTAGGTGCTGACTTGTATGACTGTGTTTATCCTACTCGCACTGCTCGTTTTGGCACAGCTCTTGTACCAGAGGTGATGTTTTCTTGTTTATCTTCTTAAAATATGTGAAGTGAACTTCAAAAAAACTGTGGAGACTAAATCTTCACATTGTTCAAGTTGCTGCTGCTTCCATGTACTCTAAACCTTATGTTTTTATAGAGTTGTTTTGTTATGGTTTCTTGTGTCAACCAAATAGTTTTTTCTTTGAATCTAGATTTTCCTGTCTTTCAATTACATACAGGTGATTCTAGATTATTGGGTTTAAGCAGCATTTGACTTGTGTTAATTTTTCCCCTTTCTTTATCTATCCATGTAGGCTTGTAGCTGAATCACGCAAAATTTGTTTGAGCATTTTGCTTATCTATATTCTTCCAAATTCTCTTGTTTCAGTTAGACCATTGTGGTGGTTTTTGTTCAGCCTAGTTTTTTGAAACAAATGTAAATTGTATCTGTTTACTTTTCATGCTTTGGAGTAATATGTATCTTGCATCTTTTGAAGCAAATTTTGTTTGGCTAGGGAAATGACTTCATGTTACCACATTATGAACTTTAAATAAACACTTACCATGGACTTACTTTAATGAATCTTTTGCAGTAAATGTCTGATCAAATAAATTTAAAACTAATCCCATTTTACTGAAGCTTCTGACTGCAAAGTACTTCATGCAGGGAGTGCTGAAACTCAAACACAAAGCCATGGCTGAGGATACTCGTCCCATTGATCCAACGTGTTCTTGCATGGTATTCAAGTCATGGAACACTCATTGTCTTGAGCTGCTAGTTTATTAATTGCTGTTACTGTATAATTTTTGTTGATCTTCGTCTTCCCTTGCAGGTTTGTAAGAATTATACAAGGGCATACATCCATTGTCTTGTTACAAAAGATGCTATGGGGTCTCAGCTTCTATCATATCACAATTTGCATTACATGTTGCAGGTGCAAACAAAAACAATAGCTTCTTTCTGTGAGTTTTGTTCTATCTGGTAATTGAGAGTAAGATTTCTTTAATATTGCAGCTTAGCAGAGATCTACACTCTTCAATCATTGAAGAAAGATTTCCAGAGTATGTGCTCCCTTTGTCATCAAAGTGCTTTAAAAATTATCATTGCACTATTTAATTTGCAGAAGCACATCATGCTATAGATTTGACCTTCTGTTCTATATGTTTGATACAAACTGATTTTTATGCTCTGCCTTCTCTCTTTGCAGTTTTGTCCGTGGATTCCTGCAGAAAATGGTAAGTGCTAAGTGTGAGAGTTCTAGAAAAGAGAGGGATTAGTTGGATAACTTTTAGCTGTACATTAATAATCAAAGGTTTTCACTATGGTGTCCGTGGTGAATTTGATTCATATAAAATCGATGGATTTTGACAATTTCTGTTTGTGTTAAGCTGGTCTGTGTTTTTGTCACTATTTTACTCTGGTTTCTTATTTTTGGCAAAGGCAAGTATGCCAAAGCCATCATTGGGGTGCCCTATTATTTGTTTCCTTTTTCACTTGATATCATCTGCTACTTGATGCACCACGCAAGTTTCTTACATATGCAAGTGTCAAAGCTTGGGCTCTGGTTCTGCCGGTAAAGTAGTGGAGACTGGTCATAAGTCTCTCTTACGGAACATGAGGAAAGTGATTGAAGACGTCGCATGAAATTTATTATGATGTTTACTCGTATGATTTTTGTCTTGTAGTTTCCTAAAGGGGATGTCCCTGAATGGGTCTGCAATGCCATGGAGGTCGCTGGAATCAACATCTCATCCTGCTGTGCTCAATTCTCATCCTCCCATGATTCAGAACTAGAACAGGATGCACCAACCAAGAAATTTGATGACAAGGAGATAGCATTTGATGATAAGTATACATTGATCAATAAATTTGACAGCAAGAACTTTGATGACGATGAGGCAGTAATTGATGATAAGTATATACCAACCAAGTATTTTGATGAGGTAGCATTTAGCAATAAGAATAACATGAAACAAGAACTTTGATGCAGGGCTTGGAAAATTTTGTTTCCTAATGAGAGGAGATCAACATTATAAACTTTAATTTACAGGTAAAAACACAGGGGAATATGAATTTTGCATCTCACACAGCTTATAAATTGTACTCTTTTAGGAGATTTGTTCATTTTGCCATTTATGTTTTGTCCATCGGTTGATTCTTGTGCACATTGCAAATTTGTAACACATATCAGGACATGATTCTGTGAAGAATTAATGATCATTTCACAATTCTTAGAGGTCAGAATCACTTGTAAATTCTGAGCATGGGAAGAAAAAAAGAAATGAAAAGCTAGTTAGGTATCATAGGGCTGCCAATTTTAGTGATTTATGAACCATGGGGATTATGTAAGGGTTTGATCGATTAAGATAAATAAGAAATGAACTCTGTTTGGTTTGACTTCAACTAAAGATTCTAGCAGATACCCGGTGTGAGAATAAGAATATTAATATCACAGTATGATCGAGAAACTTCACTAAATAGTTATTAGGAAATGAGATGGATGTTATTTTTTTAAATGATTTTGCTTGAAATTATATTAAAATAATATGTTTTTTAATTTTTTAAAACAATACAAAAATATTAAAAATAATAAGTTGAAAAAATATATATCAAGGTAATTCATAATATTTATAATGTTTGTATTCTACATGGTTTTCTGGTGAGCTTGTGTCAATTGATAAGTCAAGATAATTTTAGCTTTATTTCCCCAAATACCACGAACAATCAATTCATCTAACTCAAGAAATGTATATTTTTTTTCTATTAGATAAAATATAATAAAGTAAAATCGAATGAGTCGTAATTTTCATGTGATACTATACTGCTAGATAATTACAACATCCATGCATATACAAAATCATAAAATCTTGAGATAAAGTTGGTGGGGTTATGGTTTATAGGTACATGGTACACAATTCAACTTCTTCGAAATATGCTCGTAACTATTGAAGTTTATGCCAAAATATGTTGAAAATGGAAACAATATGACTTGAATATTTTATTCATGCATGTTCACTCAAGCTTAGCTCTATAAAGCATAAACATGAGATCATTACTTTTGAGCAATTTTAATTATAAACACTAGATAATGAATTTCTATAAGACTAGAAGGTGATAAAGAATTTCTATAAGACATCTTTTCAACGTTGCATCAAAGTGCTAAGTAGTATGACACCCTTGAAGACAACATGTCTAACAAGATGGAACTTATTGTTTATTTTTATATGTATTTTTTATATTATTTAACATTCAAATGAATTTATTATTCCATGTAATATGCCAAAGTCTATAGTTAGTATGAATTCTTTATCATATTCATACATGGTAGAGTCATTATAACTTAGTTTATCTTATTGATCATTGCAAGAGAAGATGAAAAAATGAATATATTTCCAAACTAAAACGGTAAGTGACTTCCATAAGAGAATACCTTGGAAATCGTATTGGCTCTAGGATATTAGATTTAAATCAAGGTATGTTCACACCTATGACCCCACACATACTACCACAAATGGCTCCATGAGTAATAACATTCACATGTCTCCACTAATATATTGACTTGGGCCTTGACCATCATATCTAGTTCCACCTTTACATCAATCCATAGTATTTTATTTTCACCATGAGCAAATTTTTTCATTGTAGCGAGAGTTATTTGCTCTAACATAAGTTTAAATGAATTTTTAAATTGTATTATGAATTATGTTTTAATTCAACTTATTATTGTTGATAAAGTAGTTTTAAATATGAATGTATGTTGTATATATATGCTCTACTACTTTCAGAATATCTATGAATAATTACTAAAAAACATTAATTAATCAAGTGAAAACTGATAGATTAATAATAATAAAAAAAACAATATCCACTATTTTTTTTCTTTTTCTCATAATATCTACTGAAAAACACTAAAAACAAAATTATCGGCGCATTGCTTGAAGATTTTGCTCAATGACGTGTTAATTAGGAGATGAGGTCAAGTGGACAGAGGTAATAATGATGACTAAACTTAATTTAGAGGCCATATCAGCTGCTAATTTATTTTATGTGACTACATAAATTAATAATACTACTAATTATCGTATAATTTGCAGCAAATACAGGGATGAGACACCACTTACAAAACACACATAAAGATTTAAAAACAAACTAAAATATAATTTTTAATCAATTTCAAATCACATTCACGGGTAAAAAATAAACATAATTTTTTTTCTTTTTAAATTAGGACAATTATTTAAAAGTTTTGGCAAAGCAATACCGTTTAAAAATGATTTGATAAAATAATATATTTTCATCTTATCGTACTTCTGAAATAACTTAATATATAACTTTATTGATAATCCTCTTGCTTAATTGGTTCACCGTTTCCTATGAAAACCATGATTTTATAAACTTTTTCTTTTTTACTAAAACATTACATGAGTGTCAATAATATAGTCAAGCTTGCAATAACAACTTATTTTAAGAAGGTGTTTGGTATTGTGGCACACCATAGATTGAGAAAAAACAAAGTATTTTAGTATTTAGTAATGGTTGAAAAGTTAAAAAAAAAATGATACAGACCTCACTTGAAAAAGTTGCTAAACATGGATTCGTGAAAAGCAACAATTTGTAATTTTTCACGCGTGAGATGTTTCTGCTTATCTTGTTTTATTATCTCAAAAATGTGCCGACGGGTGTGTCTAAGGGGTTGTGCTGTGATATGGTTTTTCTAGTTTTTTTAATAAGGTTTTTTTTTATTTGTTCAAAATATATAGGCACCAATGCTTCATTTCGAATTGCTTTTAAGAAAAATAAAAAATATATGTTTTAGAAAATATTTTTTATTTATATATAGTTTAATATATTTATATTAAAAAATAAATGGTTTTCTTATTCAGATAATGGATTTAAAAAAAAAATTTGAATTAATTTTTTGATATTTTTAAATTATTTTGATACACTAATATCGTAAATAATTTTTAAATTTTTTTTAAAAAATATTATTTTAATATGATCTTAATCCCAATTATATCATGAATGATTTTTTTCCAGATACTGTAGCTCACACAAATAGTTAGGAATTGTAGAGACCTTCATTTATAGATATTGTTTGTGATTACATTGCAAGTAATTTGGTGAGAGAATAAAAAAAATCAAATTTACTTAAATTATTAATTGCATTATATTATTATAATTATTAAATCTAAATATTTAAAAAAGTATGTGTGTGTGTGTGTGTCCTTTAAAGTAATTTCACAAGTTAAAAGCAATATGAAAAATTTAGTAACCAAAAACATGAAACTGTTTTTCATTAATCTCAAACTCAAAAGCAGTTTTAACCAAATACTTCAAATTTTATTTTGAATCGCACCTAAAATATTTTTTATGAAACTATTTTTTTAAAACATCAACTACAAAAACAAAAACAAAAACAATATCAAACACACCCTAAATAGTCAAGTATACGCATGTCATAGCAAAATAAAAATTTATTCCAGATATATTACATGAATAGTCTAACAAATGTATTTATAGATTAGTGGTGTAAGTCTAGACTCAAGCGAAAATTTGGTAGATTTTTGTAGGAGTCTTTAAGGAACATTTTCATTATGAAATCACTACTTACAATTCATTATGAAATCTCTGAAGTAATTCAGTATTCGTGTTTTATTTTATGTGATAATTCTCAAATTTGTCCCAAATAAACTATATATAACAAGTGTGAGAGGTGAGCAGGTTCACTGTCAATCTTGGAGTTACAGCCCCTTTTCTCTAACATGATTAGACAATGATTAGCTAGAGATATGCTTTTGATTACTGTTCTTCTTCCCACAGTTTTGTCCACTTGATCAAAAGCTTCTATTTTCTTCGGTTGGGCTACTGAGTTATCCTTTCCATCTTATTCCTTTAATCAAGAGACTGGAGATTGAGCAAAACTAGTGAAACTCGAGGAGGGGCGGCCCATCACCTTAAGCTAAGTAACTGCCCTGTCTCTTTCTTGCTTTCAGCCATGAAGCGGTTCAATTCCTCAGATTCCTCGGCTGCTTTCATCTCCATTTCTTCTTCAAAAGGTAAACAAAACTCCACGTTGATCAGGTCAAGTTACCTGTTTTATTCACGCATGCCCACATGATCAGGTTTTTGTTTTCAATGGTTTTCACTTTCTGGGCTACCAAATGATGCCTTGGTTCTGTACATCTCTTGAATTCTTTTTTGTTTTTCTTTAATATCACTAACATTTTCTATTAGTGACCTCGATAATTCAGAAGAGAGGACTCAAAAGACCAATCAAGGCTACAGCAGAGATTTTCAAGCAATGCTGGATAGTCTTGAAGAAGAAGACTACTCTGAAACAGCCAACCATGTGAGTGAGAAGAAACGAAGGTTGAACTTGCATCAAGTAAAGGCCTTGGAGAAGAATTTTGAGGTAGAAAACAAGCTTGAGCCAGAGAGAAAGCTGAAATTAGCTGGAGAATTAGGCCTGCAGCCGCGACAAGTAGCTATCTGGTTCCAGAACCGTCGTGCCCGTTGGAAGACCAAGCAACTGGAGAGAGATTATGGCACGCTTAAGGCCAGTTATGAAGCTTTGAAACTTGATTACAGTCATCTTGAACAGAAGAATGAAGTCTTGGCACAAAAGGTGTTGCCTCTAGATTTTGCTAACAGGCTGAGGTGGTTAATTTTATTTTATTTTCTGGATAATTTTATCAATTAATTATGTTCTTTGCTGCTTGAAATTTAGGTAAAAGAATTGAAAGCAAAGTTGAGTGAAGAAAAGGTTGATAGCAGCCACTCTGTTAAAGAAGAGTATCGCGTTTCAGAGTCAGACAACAATGCCTCAGTGCACAGTAAGATCCATGATTTCAGTGAAAATAACAACAATTCAAGTGCAATCACCAAAGACCCCAGCAATATTTCCTCGTCGCATGAACTGATGAACTGGTTTCAGTTATCTGATTCGAGAGTTATTTTGGGGAACAGATACCAGGTTTACCAACCCTATCTTATGAAACCGGAAGATCAGAGTTTATTTAGCACTGAGGAATCATGCAACTTCTTTTCAGTTGATCAAGCTCCCACACTTCATTGCTATTTTCCTGAGCAGTAAAACTGGTGTAATTTTAAAAAGCTTTCCATGTCTGCTTTTGCAATTTTTCGCTGTTTCTGAGGACTTCACTCCATGGTCTCTCAATGCAAAATAAAAAATAAAAAAAATCCCACAAGCATAGCAGGAACAGTGAAGTTTTGCCATCGGCTTCAGTGTAGAAAACCATGTCATCATGTTGCCCTGTCTCCATCTGTCAGAAATCAGCCATGGCAATTTCAATTGCTAATAAGTAAACTTTTAATTATGTATTAGAAGATAGATAGTACATCGCGTTATGAATTAATTAACTTGCTTCGCTAATAACAAATAAATGACTCCTTTTGATTTAGCTGTTGCTATATATATATATATATATATATATATATATATATACACACACACACACCAATCTTGTATCATTCGCTATCGGTTTTATCATCTTCTCTTATTACGAGATTGACTGGCTGGTCAGTTGGGAAATTTAGTAGCTTCACATTTCAAACGTGAAAATATATTTAATAATATTTTTTATTTTTTATATAGTAATTTAAAATCACAAAAAATCATTAAAAAAACTTCAATCTAATATTTTTTTAAAAATTAAACATATATATATATATAAACGAGAAACATCTGTACTTCTAAACAAACACTTGATGATACCAAACAACCATGTTATCCCATCTCTAGGGTATTATAGATTTTGATTATTTCTAAGCTGCGATTGTGGCTGAAAACTCAAGATCGCACACAAGATCCAAAAAAAATAAAAACACATAGTGAAACGCTTTTGATCCATGTTTTCTGCTGAATATTATCTTTTGTGTGGGAGTTCCGCATGGGCACTTTTCAAACTCTTTGCCTGGTAAAAAGTGGATCCTGGCCCTAAGATTAGCTAATTACTAATCTACACTCAGTGGCAAGAGCTGTTTGTGCCGTACCAATCCCCAGAGCCCAGAAAGCGTATAGCTCTCTGCCACATAATTTGTAAGACGACTCTCACAATATTCTTGAAAGCAGCTTTCCAGCAAACAAGATCCGAAATCTCATTATTTAACCATAACTTGGCTCTCATTGCTTTAAACAACAGTATGTGTGTGTGTGTACATGATCTTCTGTATGAGGAGACCCCATGAAGACGAGTAATGTCACCTCTAATTTCTGATCAGCTGACTAGCATTCTTTTCCAGTGAAACAACAACCCTAACCTATCGAACTAGATTCTTTTCCATTGACGGTGATGCTTGAGCTAAAAGCGTATATTATGGTAAATATGTTTTTGATTGACGTTGATGATGAAGCGAATAGCAAATTGATTAAGAACAGTTTTTGGTAAACAATCAATCAATCTTTACGATTAATAAAAGGTGTTTAGACTGCTATTGGATTACGCTTTTTTATAAAAGAGAAATTAGTTTTTTTTTAATACATTTAGTATTAAAATAAATCCTAAGAAATAATAATAAAATACTATTATAATATATTAAAGCAAAACACGCATTGATAGGTTAAACATGTGGGGGCGTGAGAGGACATGAATCTCCATCCATTTTTCTTTGAAATTTTGAGTAGGAAAGAGACAGACCAAAAAGCTGCTGCGACTCTAGCTCCTTTCAGGTCACTTTCATGCCAGAAACCGGGACCCATGATGTCACCCATGTTTGACTGTTAGTGCCTAATGGAATCTAGATGATAGATTGCCATGACGTTTGCGCGGCAATCCCTAGAAAACACCCCATCTCCTACACCCTCCATTCCTTGCACTGCTCCAGCGAGGCGCGCCATCCAAGACCCACGAGCCCGTTAACCTTTGCCAACGGTGCCTCGCATTCAGCCCAGATTAAACTCTACAAGTGGGGCGTTAATGAAATGGTTTAATTTTTATAGATTTATTCCATTTTTATAATCCAGAGTTTTGCAAGACTTTTTTTATTTAAGAATTTTTTTTAAAACCAAAAAAATTGTTTTTGTTTGGTTTTTCAAGATATTATTTCAATTCATCTATAATTTTTTTGTTTTATACAAATGAATTTTATTTTTTAAACAATAATAATAATATTTCTGATATGTTTAATCTTGTATAATATTTTTTAGGGTGTGATTTTATTCAATTAATTTTATTTATGTTTATCTTGTAGTTCGCAAGTTTTTATGTGTACATGTTTATCTTTTGTTTATCTTATGTGCATTGACCAGCGAAGGTTTTGGTAAACTCCCAAAGTATTTGATAAAATGCTTCTTCAAGCAATTAGAAATTATAACCCAATACCATAACGCTCCTTTTCTTTTCTTTTCTTCCCCATGCTTCATTACTGATTCAACGGCTCTTAAGTAGTGACGAGTGAGGTAAACTCCCTAATTGGACTGTGTTTTGTATAAGGATTTGGATATAATTGATCAATAAATTGAAAACAGGCTGGCTGACATAAATAGAGAATGATCCGTTATTATTCAGAGCTTTATTCACAGTAGAAGAAACTAACTCCTCCACCGGATGAATTGAATTATCTGCCGGGATAATGCCATCAGTTCTTCCGAAGGAATTAATCGACACTTAAGAACTTAGAGACATCCTTGGTGACCACAGCTAGAGCCCACGATCCATTTTTTTCAAAATCAATAAAAACACCAACTTTTGTTGTTTTGGCAATGAAACAACTCTTCCAATTTTTTATTTTTATTTTTTTGAGCAGCAGAAATTGGTCCATCCTGATCTAAAAGAGACATTACAGAGCACAAGGTTTTCATTTTCAAAACGTAATGAGCAATGTAAGGATTACTCTTAGTAGCAGTGTGTGCAAGCTTATTTTCAAGCATTTACAGCCTTGCATGATCTTTTTTGCAGTATAATCTATCAAGAGTCCTCCAGATTTCACCAGAGGATTTGCTGTGAAGAACATGCTCGATCGAACACACCGCAAGAGACTGATTGTCTTAAGATAAATTCTTCCTTAACATTCTTTTGCGTCCACTTCTTAAGATAATCAGCAATTTGATCATTATTTCCAGGAGTTGAAATATCATCTCCATCAACAACATCCCATAATTCTTCTCCATTGAGACAGGACCCCAGACAAGTCCTCCAAAATTTGTAATTATATTTTGTCAAAAGCTCTATAATCAGCAAGTCCAGTTACACGGGCATTCAATCCCATTATATACAATAGCTAATATCTTCAACAAAGGACTTGCAACAACCGGTTACCTTCCTTGTAGTTCCGATACATTGAAAAAATAGATAGCGAGCCTTCAGTCACAGTAGCCCAAGATCGATCACAAACAACACTCTGTAAAGGAAAACAAGCTATCCTCAATTTAGTCAACAATTCGGATAGTTGATCATGTTCGTCGAGTCATTAGTTGCTTGGTCAAAAAAATTATCTTCAGGGTTTCTAGCTAACCTTATTGTTAGTTTCGGTATGGAATATGACATGTCTTTACGTGGTTGCTTAGTAGGTCATAGTGTGATCTAGAATTTCTCTAGGATGGATTCCTCCGAAGGTTCTAGATCTTTTGTATACCGAAGTTGTGTGTGTGTGTGTGTGTGTGTGTTTAGAATAACAAGCAAATATGTTTAGTTTATAGAGTATACAAAGCATGAAAAATTATTTAATAAAAGCCTAGAGTATAAACATGTCTAAACCTATAAACGTGCAAAAATAAAACTTAAGATAAACATGTTTTTAATACAGATATAATAAGAGAATCCTAGCATGCATATTAAGTGCATATTTAAAATCTTAATTGATATTCTAGCATGCATACTTAATTACTAATAATAAAATTAGCTATACTTAAATTAAAACAAGAAAGGTACTAGCTTGTACAAACATTTTAAAGAGATGATATTTTATTGTTGTAAATGGTGGATCATTGTTATTAAAGGCTTTATTGTTACTCTCTTGTGCAATCAGAACACATGCAATGTCTTTCAAGACTCCAACATCAGCTTGATCTAAATGCATTTTCAAATGAAAATCTTTGGATCAAAGTTAAATGACTATGTTATCTTATCTCGATAAAATGAACTTGATTTTTTTATTTTTAGGAGTAAGAGCAAAGGAGAGAAAACACTAAAAATAAGATGAGGAAAAATGTGGAAAAAAAATAAAAAAAAATACTTTAAACTCTTCCTTCACCTTTTTTATAGTAATATTTGAAAGTTAGAAAATTTAAATAATTAATTCTGATAATACAATAAAAATGAATCCCACATTATCAATTTTTATAAGTCATCATAATCAATAATTAAATACAAATTTAGTGGCAGCAAATCTATATATTTTTTTAGCTGGAAAAATTGTCCAGAGGAAAAGATTGTTAACATTTATGGGTTGGGCTGGACAAATAATGAGATGATCCAGTGAAAACAAATTATAACTCAAAATGTAATTTTACAATAAAGTAAGGACAATATGGGTTTAGTCTTGTAGCCCAGCCCAATTTGTCTTCGATTTGTCCCTTCTAAAAGCTTGGGAATCACTTTTAACTTTACAACTATTCACTTTGTAAACATTAAAAAATTATTCTTTTTTCAATTTTTAGAAGGTTTTGGAATTCATCAAAACATAGTGATTAAGAATTTTTTGCGATTCATTA
This sequence comes from Salix dunnii, assembly GCA_015731905.1. NCBI lineage: Eukaryota > Viridiplantae > Streptophyta > Magnoliopsida > Malpighiales > Salicaceae > Salix > Salix dunnii. The sequence continues at coordinate 6,778,054 of CM027660.1, read as the reverse complement.
ATTATTCATCTATGATTTATTTAAAGCATATTAATATTTTATATTAAAGAGCATATATTGAAGATTAAATTCTAATAAAGTGTTAATTCAAAAATAAGCTAAAATCATTTTTAATTTGACCTAAATGTGATAATTAACCATGAAAAAACCGTTGAAACGTGGAAAGCGGAAACTTTGATGATCCAGCTTTGTTGTACTATTCTATTATTTGTATGACATCTTGATATTTTCAAGGTTCTGCGCTCTCTGGGAAACAAAAGATGAGGTGCAGAGCATTACATGATACACTGTCAGAAGGGTCTGTGTTCGTTGTGATAATCCAATGGTTGGCATTTATACCAGGAAAAAACAAGGCTATATGTCATAATAATACATAACATCCGCACCTAAACCTGCATAATTTCCTCCCATTATAAGATTTGATTGCTCAAGTTAGTGATTGAAGTCTTTTTTGGAGATAAGGTTTTGCGTATATTGCTGACTGGAATTAGTTTTTTTGACTTTCAGCTCAAACCGGCTGAGGTTAGAACAGCTAAAGCATCTAAACTTGCCAAGTAGAGCGAAAATAAACATTTGATCTGTTACAGTGTTGTTTAGCTGCCAATTTGCTGATCTGAGCGCTAGCTGGGTGTAAAATTATGGTGCCATTGTCAGAAGCATTTGAAAGGGGCGTGGACTAGCTGTCCGGTGTTTTTTTTTTTTTCGTGATATCTAACGTGGTCAAGTCCATTGCTGGAAATTCTGTCATGGTAGCAGTAAACAAAAAATGATAGTTAAACGAGCAACTTTCAGATGATACGGGTACTGAGTGATGGAAAAGCTCACCAAATTCATCACTTGCAGGCCAGAGACCAAATTCATTTTCTTTAGAGGTTTTAGGTGGTCATCGGAAACATAATTATGTATTAAAGAGACCTTACCTAGACACATGTACACCCAGTAAAGCAGGAGAGTCTGAGTTGCCATATATATGGGAAATTTCAATTAGTTAGGTGAATATGGCCCATAAGCATTAAGTCCTGTATTACAGATGGGGAGCCATTGTGGCTGTAAGTAAGTACTGCTGCTCCACTGTCAAGTATCAGGATTTCCGCGTCATCTGCTAATAAATCCCAGTCGAAGATGGGTAAACAAAAGAGTGGTTTTTTCCACCAAACGTAGGACATGGTTTTGACATGTTTTCTTTCCTTGAAATAAAAATATAAAAATAAAAAGTAATTTAATATAAAAATAAAAAACCTTTTTTTAAAACACAGTTAGAAGACATAAATCTTTCACGACCAGCCTTTTCTGAGTGTCCAAGAGGAGCGAGATTCGAGAGGCGCATGCTAAGTGTGGGAGTGTTCTCAACGTGGGATGTCTTTCTTTTATTCGTTAAAAGCTGACTTTCAAGAACTAACCTCCGGCCTCTCAACCAGCTGTCTGAATCATTATTAACCTCTGTTTAGGGCTTATTAAATTAAATGCACAGACACAAAAAGGGGAAAGGAGGGTTTTCATTTCATCAGCTGATATGTGAAATGAATCCTCGTTAGGTGCTTCTCTCCATTCTTTTAAGAAGCGGGGTTTGGATCAACGGACTTTTGCTTAACTAAAAATAAGCAATAAGCATGAGCTACTCAGTATGATATTTATCTCGTCCCAAGAATCGAAGAGCAAGTCCATACTTAAATATATGTTTTCTCACCAAACTAAGTGTTTCAAACCAGTTACTTTATGAATAATATATTAAATAAATAATAATAATAATAATATATGTCAGGGTTTCGTTGTAGCCCTGAATTCATTGCACAGTGGTTTAAACTAATGTGATAGCCCTGAAATCATTTGATTTTGTATTGGATTAATATGTTATTTTTAGAAGGTTCATTATCAGGTTAATTGAAAACAACTGGATGTTTTGATATTTTTAAACCAAGGTAAAATTATTAAATTATCTCCAGGTACAAAAATTATTTATTAACATCTACAACTTTTTCACCCTATATTTTTACATTTTAAAAACACATTAAAATATCTAAATTACACTTTGAAGCAAAAAAACATTTAACTAATATGTATGGGTTTTTTTATATAATTAAATTGATTGAAAAGTAATTTTATATTTTAATAAATATAAAATATAATCAACAACAAGAAAGTATATAGAGTACAAAGCACGCGACAGCAGATGGGAGATGCTCACACTTTTTAAACGTCATGCACGGCATCTCGTGCAGGCCAAACAACACATTCCTCAATGCTGTTGGAATTGTCTTGACAACCCCTTCATCCTTGGATGGTGCATGTGGCTTATTGATCCCTGATTTGACCTCGATGATCTTATTTCTCTCTCTCTCTTTTATCATTGATTTTCGAGCTTAACTCTCAAGGTTTTCAAAACGATTCTTTAATTTATATATTTTTCAGTTTTCGTCTTTATTTTTTTATTATTATTTGTTTTGTATGATATGATTTACGAAGTTGAGTTTTTTTCTTCAATTTCATCCTATATTTTTTTTTCATTTGTTATATTTAGTCATCATTCTTTTGACTATTAGATATTTTTATCTGAGATAAGTTTAAAATCAAATTATTTTATTTAATTCATCTTATTAGATTTAATCCTAATTTTTTTATTACTATTTTGTTTACTTTGTGATGTGAATATGCCCGAAAACACTAACAAGGACCTATTACATGTTTCAAATGGTCAAATGACCCGGTCTAAGACAAAGACATTAAAAAAAACAGAAAATGCACTTGTTTTGAAAGTTTCAACAAAGTCAAAATTGCAAGGATCATATGAGTGTCAAAAGAAGACTCTAGTGCATCCTATATATGTGTAGGAGGGGTTCAATACAGTTTTATTTGGGTCATGAAGTGAGGACAACAAAAGAATCCTACTACAACTTGAAAACAACATGGGTGACTATTTTTTTTATTTTTATTTCTAGGATTAAGGGGTTGAATAGAAGGCTATAAATAACTCTTGAATCTGCTATATAACATTTTACTTCTCTTCTTCTCGAGACAATTAATGGATTTAATATTAGGGTTTTATTTAACTTTGTTAACTACAACCCCAAACATATTTGGATTTAATTAAGATTTTATTTCCAGTTAGGATTCGAGGCTTGTTGGGATTAAGTCATGCGCTTTCCAATTTAAGATTTTGAGTCAGTTTTGAATAGATCTCATTTAAGTCTACATGAGGGGTCTATTGGGGTTAGTTTTCAAGAAAAAATTAAACTCATGTCAACTGAATTTGGCAATGATTGATGAATATTACTTCTGAACTTTTCAGTTTTAAAATGTGAGAATAATTCTTGCATTCTTCAATTCTTGAACGAATTGAATCTGACTTATTGAAGATTAGTTGGTTTCGTGACATCATTCTACTCATTCCAATAATGTTGATGTCTTGGGACGGGTTTCCATTGTATCACACTCTTATTAACCCTATTTTGGCTTTCTAGGATCAGATCTTAATCTTGATTGTGGGTTATGTAATCATGTGATCACGAGGTTCGCATCACTTTGGCATTGTTTTTAGATTTTATCATTCAACATTAAATTAGTTGTAAATTATGCTTCTTGATTTGACAAGGTCTATAATTTCATGGTATTTGCCCAAGTTTGCTTGGTATTTTCCCTTTTTTATGTTTATATTTTTTCAATTTTATTTGTTAATATTTATGTAATTGAAGTTTGAGCTTTGTTATTTGTTTTGTTTATTTTTTATAGGAGTCTTCATTATTTTTTTTAAAATGGATCGGGTTATCTTAAGTGTTTTTTGCCATTCTTTGTTAAATATAGTTTTTTTTTAAAAAAAAAAGTTTTGATTTTAATTAGATTAAATCAATTGATAAAATATAAGCATGAGATTCTCACCTCAAAATATTTTGTTTGATTTGCTTTTTAAAATTTTTTATTACAATGCATGCGATCTTTTTCAATGTTGTTGTCTAATATCATGTAGTGGCATTAAAATTGTTTCGATGAGCTCTTTTGGTGGTGAGGCATTATCCACAACAAGACAATGATGAATCTCTAGCAATATTTTCTTTCTTCTCTTCTTATGTATGATGATGTGAATAATTTTTTTTTTACCAGTTTTTTTGTTCTCTTTATTTATTGTTTATGCCATTTTATCATATTATCATATTATTCTAGTTTATTGAACCTAATAAAGCCAATTACTTGGATCTTATATTTTATTTATTTTTTAAAATATATTGATGTTACCCGAATATTTTTTTTTTATGTTAGGAAATATTAGTAGCACAAACCACCTATGTAATATTAACATAATATATAAGGCATTAGAAAAATAATATAGCACTAAACACTAATTATTATAATAGTGAATTTGATGATTTTACCCTTCATCATCTTAGCCTAAAAATAGAAATCTTATAATTGCTTACCATAGGTTTTTATTAGATTTTATTTTTTTAGCATAGTTAAATTACTCACATATCTTTGGAATAAAAAATAATTTAGGCTTGCATTAGGGGATTTTTTTATATATATATTTTTCATGTTTGTTTTTATATCATAAGCATATTAGTAAAGGGATAAAATGGTATTTTACATTAATTAAAAATTGAAAATTATAAAATATGTCAGATGTTAGCCATACAAGCAAGGGTGCATGGAAAGGTTTCTGGCATGCTTCGGTGGCATGTATAACATCCTTTAAAGGTGAAAAAACATCTTTCATCATGTCATTAGATCCTTTGTGGTGTACTCTTTCTTTACTGGTGGCTAATGCTCAATTATTTTAAGATGAATTGTTATTAGAAAGTTGTTTTCTTTCTCTATTTTCTCTCTCATCCCTTGAAATTTGTGATTGATAGTTAAAATTTCAAGATAATCCCCTTAATTTGATGTATTTTAATATCAATCTTTATTTTTTTAATTTATTATTTTATTCATGATCCTCTTATAAGTTTTTGTTTTGTTTTTTATTTTATTTTTAATCTAAAATTTTTGTTTTTTCAAATTTGTTCTTATGTTTTTCTTTCTTTATTTTTTACTTATTTCTTTTATAAACTCTCAATAATTTTCAATTCCATTCCTTAATCAAATTTTAGTTTGTTATTTTTAAAATAATGGTCCTTATTTTTTGGGTGGTTTCTTCTCTTAATTCTTCTTATAAAATTGATTTTTTCTTTTCAATTTAGCTCTTAAATCCAAATTATCCACCATCTTATTTCTTTTGTAAAAAAATTGTTTCTCGTTCTTTTTATTTTTATTTTATGTTTTTAATTTTTTTTCAATTTTATTGTTAAATATTTAAATTTTTAAGATCTAGGTTTCATTCTTTTCTCAGATTTAATGCTTGTAATCAAATGGCGTTGCTCACAAGATTTATGAGCTAACACTAATTCTTATTTTTTTTATGGATTTATTTTCTTTTTTCAATATCACTACTTTGCGAGTTAACCTAACCTAAGGAGGCTCACATCTTTTTTTCCTTCTTTCAAATACTTTATTTTCTTTGAGATTTTTTTGTTTTATTGATTTTTTTAATTTAGGCTGTCAATATTTGATTTGTTAAAAATTAATCATTTTTAATTTGATACTTGCAATTAAATAGCCCAAATTACAAATTGTATAGGCTAACAAAAGGTGCCTTTACTATTATTTTTTGGACTTTTTATTTTTTGCCGTGAGTAGAAAGCTACGAAACCATATTGGCAATGCTCTAACAGTAACAGAACCAAGAAAAAGAAAATCACCGGTCTTGTTCTTTTATGTTGACACGGCAAGCGTGAAATTGTCGTATTCTCGTGGCAAAGTATTATTGGTTGAATAAATCCCTCGTGCACGGGACTTGCCTTAACAGATCCTTCCTCGTTAGTGTAGTAAGCAAGGGGCGACCGGTTAGACTCAGTTTTATCGAATTCTTATTTCTACTTTAAAAAATAATAATGTAAAAGGTAATTAATAAATAAAAAAAGTGAAGGATGACTGGGAAAGCAAAGTTGGAGTTAATTTCCACGCCGCCCCTACAGAATTCTTCTTTTCCAATCCAAAACATTTCCTCCAGCCAACGCATCACAGCCACCGACTCAGTAGACCCCACAAATCTTTCTCCCCATCACAGCCGTGCAAATAAGTCCTCCCAGCCAGCTTGTCAACTTCCCTCACAAACCGTCAAAAAAGCAATTTTATAGAGAGAAATTCCAAAGAAACCTCTTGCCTTGAACTATCGTGGAAACATGCAAACCGTATCGCCTTCTATAAATATACCAATGCAGTCACTTAGCCATACCAAAGCCAGAATAAAAAATTAAAAAAATGGCTAGCTTATGGAGATCGAAGGAAGTAATGGGTCGATCCAAGCCGGACGGTAAGTGCAAGAAACACCCGAAACACAAGCAATCTCCCGGCGTTTGCTCGGTTTGTTTGAGTGAAAAGCTTTCTCACCTGCCAACTAGCGCTTTTAGTACACGGAGTACCTCCTCTAATGCAATGGATTGCTCGTCTTCCTCTTCATCGCCATCCTATTCTTCTTCTTCGTCATGTTCTTATTCATCTCCAATGCATCGTTTTCAATATCCTACTCAAGGGAAAGGATCTTTGCCTTCGTTCTTCAATGGCAAGAGTATTTTCCTCGCCAAGAGTAGATCACTGGCTTTGGTTTCAGTAAGAGGGAATAAAGATTGCCATGAGAAGAAGAAAGGTGGGTTGTGGTCCAAGTTTCTTCGTCGTCCGAAAGATAATAAGGTCGAGGAAGGATTGGTACACTCTAGGACCATGAGGGAAAGGATTATCGTCACTGGCTAGCGTCGATTGGTATCTGGTTCTTGATTCTTATTTTTCCATGTATTTTTTTATTTTTGTTAGATTGGATCGGTTTGCTAGCTAGGTGTTATAATTGTACAACAAAAGTGAAGAAAAATAAATGAATGACAGAAGATAATAAAGGAAGAAAGAAGGGAATGCCAAGTTTTTCATGCACATTAATTAATTCATGTATCGATCTTCTCTTGATGAAGAGAAAGAATCAGTTCTTTTCCTGTCTGTAATAACTAATAAGTATATATTACGATACCAGTAATACTCGAAGAACTAATTATTTATTGTTTAAGGTTGGATATTCCTGGGTATGTACTGCTGTACGTTGTGTCCTTGGTAATTCCAGGGAAGTTGATCGGTTGTGTCTGTGCGTAAATGATAAGACAAAATCCTTTTGAGATGCCAAAGAACATGCTCTGGCATTGAGGCTGTAACTAGGGCAATCCTGACCATGTCCAGGAAATTTCTTGAGGTCACAAGTTTTGAAACTTCAACTAGTCTACTTTGATGGGGCACGGGTTCTAGGCAGCTTCCTGTGGGCTTAAAAGTTCAAGACTCTGCTAAATCTGACAAATAAATCATCGACAGCTGGCAAATCCCCATACCCCTGTTCTTGTCAATTTCCCTCGTGATTTCAAAGTTCAAATTGGATTCAACGGAAAAGGGAAGAGACGTAAATGAGATTCGACTAGAAAATTATATATTACTGTGTGGTTGTTCCCTACCTCAATATATATTATATACTAGCCAATGCCCCCGCGCCTCGTCGCGGGCGGCAGTATATTTTTTAACACAAAAATATTAATTGTATGTGTATTTTAGTTATAATATAAATTTCATCAAAATAATAAATATGTGCATAATTACTGTGAAGTGCAAGTTTTCTATAAAATATATGAATTTTAAATTGATATAAATTTATTTGTAATAAGAAAGTAATCATTAAAATTATCATTATTATTTCGGAAACAATAAAATTATAAAATTATTTGATCTGAAAAACAGATAAAATAAAAAAAATATAAAAATAGGGTAAAATGAGCAATAATAATTTTAAAATTATTATTAACATAAATTAAAATTTCATAATGAAACCTAATAAAAATAAAATCCGGACAAAAAATAATATAAAAAAATAATTTAAAAGTATAAATAAATAACAAAGTATAAAAAAAATAAATAAAAGTATAAATAAATAAAAATAAATATTTTTATATACTGATGTTAAAAAAAAATTAAAAAAATAATTATCATTTTAATATATTTTTTAAAAAATATAATGATAATGAGATTCGAAACTACATCATTACCACTAATCTAACACGCTAACCAGCTCCGCTGCCTTGACATCTCAACGCAAGCAAAATAAATCAATGCCTTAACATCTGAGTCAGCAGGCAATAAAAGTAAATCATGTTGATAGTGGTATTCGAACCCACGCCGTTTTCTACCAACCTCGCGTGTGTAGACCAGTTCCGCTGCCTGACCATCTTAGACAGTGTTTTATAGTTATTTATAGAATGTATGCAAGCAAAATAAAATCATGTAAATTGCGGGATTCGAACTCACGCCTTCGCGATTAACATCCAGCGTCTTTGACCAACTCGGCCACCTGCACATCTCCCTCATCCTTCGCCAAAACATATATAAATAGTAATTGTTACTGTGGATTCGAACAGTAAAACCACAACGCGGTTTATATATATAGTAATATTACTGTGCGGTTACTCCGTTCCTGAATACTTCACGTGTCTATATATATACACACACTAGTAAATGCCCCGTGACTTTGCCCCGTGACTTGTCATGGATGACACAATATTTTTTTTAATATAAAAAAATATTAATTATGTAAGATTTTTTATTATAATATAAATTTAGATAAAATAATGAATCTGTACAAAATTTCTATGAAGTGCAATTTTTTTTATAAAAATATATGAATTTTAAATCGATATAAATTTATTTGTTTAGTAGTTTTCAACAAAATACCAGCATAATTTATTTCTTATTATAATATAAATTTATACAAAATAATAAATCTGTACAAAATTCCTGTGAAGTGCAATTTTTTTTATAAAAATATATGAATTTTAAATTGATATAAATTTATCTGTTTAGTAGATTTCAATGAAATACCAGCATAAAATTATCATCGTCATTAAAAAAGCAAGAAGATTAAGATATTTGAATTATTGAATTTATTGTTTGAAGATTAGTTCGTTTTATAATTTAATTTAAATTAAACACAAAAATAAAACAAAATATAAATTGTAAAAACACCTACAATAATCAAATAAAAAAATAAATAGTTAATTTTCTATCTCCAAAAAGAATAAAACATAAATTAAAAATCCACCTCTACATTACCGTCATTATTATTACTATAACAATTAAAATTATTATCAACATTACTGCCCAAACAATTAAAATCATTAAATTGCTTTGAAGAATGAAAAAAATATTTTTACAAAAAACAATCACTAAAATTATCATTATTATTTCCCATACAATAAAATTATAAAATCATCTAATCTGAAGAACAAATAAAAATAACATAAAAAGGGAAAAACAAAGGGAAAAAAAGAGCAATATAAATTTTAAAATGATCACCAACATAAATGAAAATTTCATGACAGGACCGAATAAAAATAAAACCTCAATAAAAAATAAAATGATAAAACTTAAAAATAAAAACTAAGAACATGGATGCATACATATGGATAAAAAAATAAACACTGTCTAAGAATGTCTGAAAAAATCAAAGGAATTAATATCAAATAAAAAATTCAAAGAATAAGGATCAAAATAAAAAATAAAATATATAATTAATTCCAATCGATGGAGAAAAATGAAACAACTAAAAACCTTAGGACCGAAACAAATAAATGTATTTTAAAAAAATTACAGTGTAATTTTGTTAAAAAAATTAAAAGAATAAGGACCGAAATAAAAAGTAACATATATGACCAATTTCAATTAGAGAATACAATTAAAACAAATTAAATCGAAATTTATATAATTAAGTCCAATCGAAGGATAAAATTGAAACAAATAAAAACTTTGGAATTGAAACAAATAATGACATTTTTAAATGTAATTGTAGTGTAATTTTATTAAAAAATTAAAAGAATAAGTATTGAAATGAAAACCAACATATATAATCATTTTCAGTTGAGAGACACAATTGAAAACAATCAAAATTTCCATCGAAGAAATCAAGAATAAAAATGAAATCAAAACTTTAGGGACTAAAATAAAACAATTACAAATACGAAGGACATAGATGTAATTTTCAGTGGCAGGAGAGAGAAATGGAAAAAAAACCAAAAACAAACAGCGCTACACCGGGAAGCCAAGGACATGGCGGTGCACCAGGTTACACGCGCGAAAAGGTAGTTTCCATCACCTAATGACGTGGCAAGCGCCGCCTGAATGACGCGAGCGTGTGAAACATTGTAGGCGCATCGGTACGACACACCTGTATTATTTCATGAAAAAAAATAGTAAATTATCTATATACACTTGAACCTAGTGATAATCATGAAAAATCCAATGGTGAGAGTACCACACAACCCTCGACTACAAGCCTTTTCTTTTGTCTGTTTTGGGGGTTGTTTAAGTAGTTTTATTGTGCATGAATCTATAAAAAAACAAAAACACCCCCCACTGTTTTGCGTCTTTTTGTCAACATCAAGAGATAAAATAATAGTTTTATTGTGTAAAGAATTTGGAAATACCATCTATATCTCCTAAAATATCTAAAATATCCCTGGTCATTGAAGTCATTTTTTTTTCAGTTTTAGGGGTAGCACGACAATTATAATATAAGTAATATTTTAGTTAATATAAACTTTCCTCTGCCTCTCCTAAATGGTTAGTTTGAAAACCAGAAAACAAATTCTTTTTGGCTAACAAATAAAGTTAACCTCGTATCCCTTCATTAATTATACATCCATCTATTATTATAATATATATACACACACACACACACACACACAGTAATTTGTTTTGATATATGCCCACATTAAAAATATATAAACTCACCGGCCCCAGAGCTGCTCCTCAAACAATAAGCCCACACTTCTTTCCGGCACCTGTCCCAAGCCCCTGCAATGAAAGCAACCAAAACACTAAAACACACGCAGGGAAAAAAAAGAGATGAAAAACCGTGAAAGCCCTCAACCGATATCATGCAAGCTTGAATTCATTAAGGATAAAATCGGCAGCACACTGCCACAATCCATAGGAAAATCATTTCTAGCGCTACAGTAAAACCTCAACACGTTATATATATATATATATATATTACTCCCTTAACCAAGATGACAGAATTGGAAAGAAAAAAAAGGAAAAGAAACAAAAAGGCTACAAGCATTATTCAACTATGCATGATTTTTCTTAATTATTTTATTATGGTTAATGACTAGACAAGGATTCACACTATGCGCCCGTTTGGTAATGCGGTGCAAACAACGTTTAAAAAAAACACAGTTTGCACCTGTTTGGTAATTGTAAATTGCAATTTATATTGACATGAGACCCACCAAAATCATGATACACGACGACCATGATGACAGCCACGACGATGACGACACCAAGCTTGCTCTCCACAGCGGTAACTCTCTCCCCCCTCCACAGCTCTCTCTCTCTCTCTCTCCACAGCTCTCTCTCTCCATAGTGACAGTTTTTGACACTCTTCCTAGCCACCACAGGCCACCATATTCGGCGCCATCATCATAGGAAGAACCACCGTGGTCTCCTTTATCCATCGGTATTGGCCGTTTAAGCTCTCATCGTGGTCGATGAACAGTACCACAACCTTCCATCGCTTTCTCCAGCCATAAGAGGCCACCATTTATGACGCCGCCACCATATGAAGAACCACTGTGGTCTTCTTTACCCATCGGACCGGTCGTTGAAGCTCTCGTCGTGGTCGATGAACAGTACTTCAAGCTACTGTTCACGTTAATCGAATACACGTGAATAGAGCAACACACCGTTTCACTTGCAAAAGGTGGACTTGGGCTGGGCCAATCTCGCCCCAGCCCAAGTCCAGCAGTGTTGGGCCGACCCATTCATTTTGGTTAGGCCCAGTTTGATTTCTTTTAATTATTAAAAAAAATTGTATAGATAGATGCCCTGAATTTTCCAGTTGTCCAAGCGTTGGAGTTAGAATTACACGAAACTCACTCAGCTAATACCTTTTAAAAGTATTTTTGAATATATATATATATATATATATTTCTTAGTGTTTTTTAATAATTTGGATATAAAGATGAAATATTTAAAAAATGTTTTTAATATACTATTAAACAAAAACATGTTTGTAAAAAATAATTAGTATATTACGCTATGTCCTTTACAGTAATTTTACAAGTTAAAAGCAATATAAAAATCTTGGTAACCAAACACACAAAACTGTTTTTTTTCAATCTCAAACTCAACCACAGTTTTAACCAAATATTTCACTGCTTATTTTGAACCACAGTAAAAATGTTTTTTTTAAAACTGCTTTTTTTCAACCTCAACCACAAAAGTAAGAGCAATACCAAACAGACCCTATATCACATGTTCACATTTTTTCTATAAGAAAACCATGTCTAGGTACCACAAGAGCATTTCAAAGAAAAAAAACATAGGTTATCTCAATGGAGTTTAATAATTTTATTTTATTATGATGATAGTAAGAAAATAGAGAATGACAATTAGCGGGAAAAAAATTATGATAACCTGGAATAAAAAATATTTAAAAATATAAAATTACATTAAAAAAGAAAAACCACCTTGAGACAACCCGAAATAGAGTGATATGATGTAGCCTTGATAATAAGAGGCAAATCAATCCAACTAAACCCATAAAACTCATGGTCCAGGTTATAAAATTAGAATAATCTAATAAAAACAATTATGAACATTATGTTTGTAGATTGTTTAATTTCTTGCACTCTAGCTTAATGAAGGGAGATTAAAGTGTAAGCAACATATTGTAATAGTCTTGTTTTCTTTTCTTTTTTTATAAAAAAAATACTCTTTTTTTTTTCAATTTCAGGCTTAAGAAAACTATTTTACTTATATGAATTACAAGATGTTGCAATGTTCTTATAGAGGTATTGCATCGGGTGTGTTGTTAAAAGTGTGCAGGCACCTCTTGCACAATGGCTTGTGTATGGTGCATGATTGCAAAATCTTTAATTTAATTATTATCTAACATTTGTTAAGAGATAAAAATGTCCTTGATAATCACAAAAATAAAAAAAGACGAGGTGAAAAGGCCAAAAGACCCTTATATGTGTGATTTAATTTTTGTTTTTTTATTTCAAAGGCAAGCCATTATTTCACTATATTTTAAAAAATAAAAAATAAAAATACCGCTCAAGATAGTTCAGAAAAAAATCTAATTTAAAGAATAATTAGATTATTTTCTTATGCTAAATTGTTTTTTTTAAAAACACTTATAGCCCGAAAAACTCTACAATAATAAATTGACAATATAAAAATACCTTTTTTTTTATGAAATGACAAAAAATAATTACTATATTGTAATGAATAGTAAAAAATGCCCTGAGTTTTAGTTTTTTTTTTTTTTTTTTTTATCATCGGTATTAGTGGATGTCCCCTTTTTAAGTAATTGACATACAAGTATTATTATCTTTCATTTGAACTTGTAATTTTTTCAGATGTTATTTAAATTTAATCAAATATTTTTTTTTGTCAAATTTAAATCAAAACATATATTATTTATAAAAATACAGAACAATTGAATTTTATTCGTTTATCTTGGTGTACAAAATATATTTTACGAGAGGTGGGTTTCTTCCCATTCAAAATAAAATAAAAGTTTCAACCAATAAAGGGATTCCTATATAGTAAAAATCCGAGATTTTAACTGCTAGTGAGTATTCCCAACTCGGAGACGAAACACGGCTATGAATGAAAATCGAACAAATATACTAGCGTAATTGTCTGTAGCAAACTGTACAAGAAGAAGCTTGCGCAGCAGCAGCTGATTGGATATGGTATGGAATTGCATCTTGATTTGGAAGGAATTAATAGAAACAGTGGCAATTATAGCTGTTCCAGTCCACGTTATCGGGCCATAAAAAAGGCAACATGGCCAGCAGCATATTAACGGGCTGAATACGGCCATTGTGAACCAAAGCCTAATCAAGCTGTGGAAAAATTTGAGCTGCGCTTTTTCTAGTCTTCCACTCGTGGTGTGAGCGCATGTTGACTGATTCCATCATCCATGGTCCCGACGCAAATTCAACGCCCTTCAAGCCGTCCCCTCTTGAGACCTCAGGGAAAAATAATCTGGTGACTAATCTAGTGCGTTAGTTTTACATAAGATATTTTATGAGTGCACAATATGTTTTACAATATTTAAAAAATAATAATATAATAAATATTGTCATTATGATAATAAAGTAACAATGACAACAGTTGTTGCCTGAGAGTGAAAGTCGGTGTTCATCGTGGTGGTGTTGGTATAGGACGGTGGTTGGGCGGCTGCAAGGGTAAAAATGACAATAAATTGTAATGGTGATGGAGTGATGATGATATCAATTTTTTTTTATTAACTTAGTGTTATGACTAGTTTGTGAGTATGTGAACTAGATCCACGAGCTCTAAAATTATTGTAGTAAAAAGGGGCACTGTAGGAATCGAGGTGGCCAAGTACTAACCAACCACATTCATCGCGTCTTCTTAACTTGGGCTCAACCACCTACGCCTACTGCATTGGAGGAATGAAATATGTTAAAGATGTTTATTATTGGGAAGGAAACGATGACACGACTGCTGCTGCTGCTGCCCAATTTAATCACGCAGTAATAAATTATCTAGCAACTCGCAGTCGGCTTTGATAAGGGGAAATTTTTTACAAACCCCCCCCAAAATAAATCAATAAATCGTTCTGGTACCGGATCTTGCTTGTCATCGGTATTATGAAAAGTATATTTGTTTTTGAATTTGAAAAGTATTTTGTTTTTTTAGAATTTTTAAATATATTGATGCTAAAAATAATTTTTTAAAAATAAAAATATTTTAAAAACAATTGGGATTGAAGGCCAACACGGATAGCCACAAAGAAAAATTGTAATCATGTATTCAATATGCTCATCTTTTTCTGAAAACGAAATCAGCCCCACTCCATTTCTGTTCCAGTAACAATGAAGCTCCACTCACTGAGTTGTCACACAAATAATTTGGTTTTCATTGGCTTATTTATTGAGTGCATTAAGTTAGGTGAGTTAAGGACATCGAGCCCCCCCACTTCTATTTTATCCCACAAGTAATATAAAAGTTTTCCACAATGAAGGGTGTAAAAATATATAACCAGTCAATTAAATCCACTAAAATTAAAATATTTCAGTTGTATTTAATTCATATAATTTGATTTCACTGCTTCCAAATTTCAAAATGTTTTTACGAGCTCGATTTTTTCTTACTTTAGATCTGGCCCGGTTATTGTTCTTGTTCGTGCCATGAAAGTCTTAATATATGAAATTTTATTTCCTAGTAGAAAAGCATACAGCAAATTATAGAATCAGTAGAAATTACAATGCTCCATGGCCGGGCATTTTGCCTCGCTGTTATGCTCTTCAGATAGATCAAATTATTATGAAGGTGAACGACACGAAACTGCTGAGCTCCACGCTCTGTCTTGTTCGAAAAAACCGAACCCATCCTACGCCCATGCTTTCACTTCTGGCAATAAAGATCCTTTCAATGTCCTGTAGAAGCTGGGCTATTTCAATCAGATGGAGGCTGATAAAAAGACAAAGCACCTCACCGACAATAGGCTGAACAGAAGAAACACTCCCAAAGTTATTTCTTACGGTCTCCTCACGTGCCATTTTCATTTCCAGAATTTATATCGTGACCGTTCATCTTCTTCTTCTTTTTTATCTTAGGTGTTGGGAGTTCTGATGGGTTTTGAGTGATACAGCAAGGAGTAATTTATTTTTTAATTTGATAGAATGTCCCCCCGTAATAAAGTTTATTTATATCCCCGTACAGTGTTTAAGGTTACTAACCTGGTATACGGATATATTAGTTTTATGACCACGTTTTGTTGCTCGTGAAATTGAAAATCTCTTGATTTAATTTTTTTATCTAGTCTAAGTTTAAATTATAAAAATAAAAATAATATTTAATGAAGAAATTGAAAAAAATAATAATTGAAAGATAAAATTAAAAAAGAAGAAGAAGAAGACAACGATCATATGAAAAAATGAATAAGATGTGCCCCCCTGGTTTGTTTCAGTAAAGGGGGAAATATATAGTATAAAGACAGCGACAGTGAGGATATGGACATGGGGTGATGCCATGACTGAGTGTTACTGCAGTTGACTCTCTCAACTTCGACCTATCGTGGCCACTAGGCAAGTAGAGTGTGGACTTACATTTCCAGGTCTTGTCAATCTTCAATTAGCAAGTTGAATAGAATTGCAAGACAAAAAAAAAAGATTATTGGTTAGTGTAAGATGAGATTGAAAAATAAATTAATTTTAAATAAAAATCTAAAAAATAAACAAATCAAGGCCAGGCTATTCTTCCAATCTATTAATACAAATCAAGAGATCAGAGTTACATAAAATCGGTTCTCAAGTCTGAAGCTAGATTAGTAGTGGAATTGAATTTAATTCCACGTGTTATTTGAATTCAATTAATAAATTATTATAGTTTTTAATGTCTACACTAAAATATTACTTCACAACATAATTGAACTCAGACATACTATTTAAAATACTTAAAAAATCAAATTGAATTAACAATTTTATTTTTAATCTCGATAATTACAAGATACACCTTTTTAGGGCCTGTTTTGGAGGGTGCTTGCGGTAGTTTTTGAAAGTGTTTTTCGTGCCGAAATATATCAAAATGATATTTTTTTTTATTTTTTAAAAATTATTTTTGACATCAACACATCAAAATGATATAAAAATATCAAAACACATTCATTTAAAATAAAAAAAAATAAAATTTGAATTTAGTCTGAAACACCAATTAGACCGCCAGCCAAACAAGCACTTAGAATTCAACCTTTAAAACCAAAAAATACTATAGCAAATCAGCGCTCATATTATTTTTATATAAATTAAAACTAAAAGAAATAAAATTAAATCACGACATCCTGCAATGGTTATCAATTTAAAATTCAATGAAATTATTTAACAGGTTAAATAATAATTATATATAAAATCTTGAAAATAAAATGACACCAGTAAATTAGTTGTTTTAATTTATGATAAAAGAGTTGATTAAATAATAAATAAAATGACATAGTAATTGAAAGTAGAGCTCAATTACTATGAATTTTATTATTTGAATTGTGAATTATTTAATTTAAATAATTGCTTAGATTTTCGCCGGACGGCGACGATGTAGCTCGCATTTGTTTTCGCAACACCAGCACCCATCCATTATAATTCAAGCACAGCAACCCCGCCACTGTTCTGGGGTCACCTGGCATTCCAAAGCCCTTTTCACGTGGCATGTTGCTGACACAACCTCTTCTTGTCAATCAGTTTTATCTTTTTGATATATAACACCAAGGGTGGTAATTAGGTGGTATAGCGAAAATGATTGGAAGGATACCTCTTCTATCTATCCATGAAAAGCAGAACCAATGGTTAACTTCTGTAGCTGCTCTTCTTTCATGTTTAACCATGGTTAAGATTTAGCCATGTTTTCACCGGCAAATTCTTTCATAAATGAAACGAGCATGAGCACTGCAATTCACCAGGGGTTGCTATTTAATTTGGTGTACCTGTGCTGTGCTTGAGATTTCAAAAGGGAACGACGCTGTTTTTACGGCAGCAAAAGTAGGAGAGAAGGGTAAAATGGCAACTGACCAACGTAGTGGGATCCCATATCATGCGTTGGTACGAGATGAGATGTGCACATGCATGGCATCCTTTCCGGTTCAAGGCAACCCATCTTGAGATCCACAGCACAACCCACCCAAACGACATAGTTTTCTTGATTCCGGCAAGGCAATACAATTTTTGACAAGGAATAAATAATTAAACAAATGAATTAAACGGCAACCTGGGATGCTTGGTTGACTGCTGGGTCAAAATCAGAGGGATGGAGCGATAAATCCATTAAAGCCTCTACTCCTCCGCGTAGCTCAATTTTTAAAGCAGGCACAAGCAAGAGCTCTGGGCACCAGCTAGTTGATTGATTAAACTTTTTGACAGGAGATAATATTGCTCGCAAAGTGTTGACAAAAGGTGATTTTTATTTGTGTGATTTTTTGACAGAAGCATTTAATTAATTAATTAATTAATTAATTCTCATTTATTTATCTAAAAAAAATCTCAACTTCAATTAAAATCAAGGATATATTTGTTTTAAAAGAAAACGAAGCAAAAAGGGACCGCAACGTGAAATCAAAATGATAAGTGTTAACTCCACCAGGAGAAGATGCAATCAGTCTCTATCCCATCCTTAATTAATGCTTCTGTAATTATTATTACTATTTAATAAAAAAATATTGGGCTGAGATGAGCTTTAAATGCTGAACTAAAACCTCTTCAAAGAACCGTAAAGGAAGCAGATTTACAGGAATTAAAAAGATAAATACGAGGACTCCTTGCTGCCATTGCCGACCTCTCTCTCCCAAAAAACACGCACGAACACTATTTAGCCCCCCTTTTCTTTTCCTTTAAATGGCCGCATTGCTCCTTCATTAATCACTTCTTCTTCTTCTAAATCTTAAAATAATTATAAAAAAAAAGTAGCAAAGAAGAAGATGCAGAAGCGGAGATGGAGTGAGGTTGGGCTGATGAGGAAGATTCTATCATGCGCCATATGTACAATAGCAATGATGTCACTCCTCTCCGTGCACTTGCATAAATTCCCTCATCACTCTAAACTCTCTGATCCTTACAGGCTTCCTAATCCCGTGAGTAATGTTATAAAAAATAATACTTCTCTCTGTTTTTTCCTTTTTCTTTCCCCGTTTTTAGCGTTAAAAATTAGGGTTTATTATGTTAATCTGTGCCTGATGTGTTTAATAAATATCTCGGCTTTGCTTATTTTAGTAGGAAGTGCCAAATGTGATTGATATCCCGGCCTTAGTTTTTTGTGTTTCCGGGGATGACAATAACAATGATAATAATATTTATTATTATATGTAGCAAATTGAAATCAGAGACAAGATATTGGGCAAAGAGCAAGAACAGAGGTGGACAAGGGAGTTCACTCCTCCCAATGTGTTCCTAGGCCCCCTCGCATCCCAGCAGGTAGATCTTATTAAACGCCCTTTATTCCAATATGTTGTTTGCCAGTTCAAACGAAATTATCGTCACGTTTTTCTTCTTCTTTTTTTTCTTGAATACTGATTCATTAGAGAAAGAAAATGGTGAAAAAACAACTTGGGACTTGTCTGTGGATTGAGTGTCATAAGAGTTTTATAATCTTTCCAAGCATGCATCTTTCATGTTTTCACCACTTAATACCTGACAGTTTCCGGTCTGGCGTACGAATTGTCCCATACTATGGAAGCCTGTGCCAAATCGTGATTTTATGCCCTGTACTGAACCTACTCCTAACTATACTGGTAAGTTTATTTATTTATTTATTTTTTTGCATCTTTTGAAAAAAATATTCTGGTTCCTTTATTTCTGCTTTGCCTGTTGTTTCTCAGCCCCTCCAGAGTCGAGAGGTTATCTTTTAGCGCATACAAATGGCGGGCTCAACCAGATGCGAGCTGGGGTACTTCTCTGCTGTTTATCTTTGCGTGAAATGTACCGTGTTTGAAATTACCGAAATTGTTTTAGCTATTATACTATGTCTACCATATTGGCAACAATAATCCGTATTTTTTTCTCGATGGATTCTTTGTTTTTTTTTTTTAAACTGGGGTTGACAATCGGTTTCTTTCTTGAATTGCAGATATGTGATATGGTAGCTATTGCACGTATCATAAATGCCACTCTTGTTGTTCCAGAACTAGATAAAAAGTCATATTGGCAAGATTCCAGGTTATTTTAGTTCTGTGAAATTCTGATGTTGTTGGTCCTTCTCAGGTCATAATGCCCATAGATTCTTTTGTATTTTTTTCGTTTTGCAGCAACTTTTCAGATGTCTTTAATGAAGATCATTTCATCAATGTTCTAGCTAATGATGTAAAGGTTATAAAAAAGCTCCCCAAGGAAATGGATGGTGCTCCCATAGCAATTAAATATTTTAAAAGCTGGTCTGGTATGGACTATTACCAGGAGGAGATATCCAGCATGTGGGCTGATTACAAGGTATATCAATTAGAATGCTCGGTTTCACTTGGTTGTGAGATATTTATGATTGCAATCTGTCGGTTTTACTCTCGTTTGCTATTGAAATCCTAACACAGTTTCCCAATGTAAATTTGTTTTCACAGGTTATTCAGGCTGGCAAGACTGACTCTCGTCTAGCAAATAACAATCTCCCTCCTGATATTCAGAAACTTCGTTGCCGTGCCTGCTATGAAGCCCTCTGTTTCGCACCTCAAATTGAAGCAATGGGAAAGGTGAAAATATGATTTCTTGTATGTGCAATGACTGTTTAATATGATTTTAACTTGCCTGGTCACTGCAGCTGTTGGTGGACCGCATGAGGTCATTTGGTACTTACATTGCTCTGCACTTAAGATATGAGAAGGACATTCTTGCCTTCACTGGATGCACACATGGTTTATCTTCTGCTGAAGCGGATGAACTAAAAAAGATAAGGTGATTATTCTGCAGTTATATGATAATGAATTCAATTAAAATCTCAGGTATTCTGCTCAAGTAATTTTATCTTTGACTTGCAGAGACGCAAATGATAAGTGGAAAGTGAAGGATATTGATCCCAGGGAGCAAAGATCTAAAGGTTTTTGCCCCTTAACTCCAAAGGAGGCTGCGATATTTCTATCAGCTCTTGGTTATCCATCAAATACCCCTATATACATTGCTGCGGGAGAGATATATGGAGGTGATTCATACATGGGTGATCTACAATCCCGATATCCTATGTTAATGAGCAAGGTGCGTGTTTCAAATGCCTTGCTTTGAGTAAAATGCAAAACTTGACACTGCAGTATAACCATAAGGTTGGAAAAAGAGAAATGTTAACGCCCACATCTGAGTATACAACCTAGTCCATGTTCACAACTAATGATGAGTACGATTGCTTGGACTGATGTTGCCTTACGCATTTTGTATGATATTTCTGTGCTCATCGTTTTTTAAGGATAATCAAAATTTTAGTTTGTTTGAGTAAGAATGAGGATCCCACGTCTATACTTAAACCATTCATCATATAGACTGTAATTTTTGGAATTTAGTGCTTGTAATTAATTGCTTGCATTGATTTAGCCTGAGCATTTTGTATGCTGTTTTCATGTTCATCTTCTTCTTTTTATGTGAATAATCAAAATAGAAGTTTATTTTATAAAGATTATGAGAGGATCCCGGCTGTATACTTGAACCATAATTTTTTTGGAATTTTCTCTATGACCAGCATGTCCTTCAAACATCTTGCAGGAAAAACTGGCATCTATTGAGGAGCTTGAACCATTTGCCAATCATTCAACTCAGCTGGCTGCGCTTGACTATATAGTTTCTGTTGAAAGTGATGTATTCATGCCTACGTACTCAGGAAATATGGCAAGGGCTGTAGAAGGTCATCGTCGTTTTCTTGGACACAGAAGAACAATTTCTCCAGACAAGTATAAGATATTCTTCTCTATTTTTTTAGATTTATTATTGATCAATTACTTGCACTAAGTACCTTCTTTCTGTCCATTAGGAAAGCACTTGTTCGTCTGTTTGATAAAATAGAGCAGGGAATAAAGAAAGAAGGCAAACTTTTATCAGACAAGGTCATTGAAATGCACAAAAAACGGTATGTATTCTTAAGCACCTTATAATCATATTTAGTACCCGTAAACCCCTCCACTAGTTGAGTTGCCCACGGGCACTGAACATCTAATAAAAGAGGCGAGGTCCACTTAGCACTGCGCAGCTGCAAGTTACAGTGGCACTGTAGGAAACTAATGCTCGTTTGGTGGGATTTTGAGGGTATCGTCCATGGCCATATATTGTTCTATTGAGATTTTAGAATCCACCAAATTTAAATTTTGTTTCTCATAATGGTGGCACAGGCAAGGCACCCCAAGGAAGAGGAAAGGCCCCGTTCCAGGAACAAAGGGCATGGATAGATTTCGATCAGAAGAAGCTTTTTATGTGAATCCTTTACCAGATTGTTTATGTGTGCAACCCCGGAATCTGAACACCTCTGTCATAATCAGATAGTTTAGACGCTGAAGAACAATTGTCTTCGGAAAAAGATCCATGTTAGGATAGCGGCAAAATCAATCAGTCACTATTCAGTGATATATACTTCAAGCTGGTTATGCCCAGCATCATAGTTAGGTATACGGATTGTGTATATATGGAGTGAGTGGGCGTACATGAAGCTACAGATCATATGAACAGAGTTCCAGCTCAGAAAGGGCCATTCCATTCTATCAACCACAGGCATTTTTTTAGTTGTTTTGAGAAGCGAGGCATTTTAAATACTGAGATTAGAAGTTAATTAGGGGATACGATCCATCGTAAATGCATCTCTAGAGCAACCTCGTTTTATCTAGTGTAAGTATTTGATTCTTCGCCATTCAATGCAATAAAAATTAAAAAATTACTTCATTTCTTCTCTTACTTAGTTAATTGTTGAGTAAATATTTTTTTATAATTATTAAAATTAAAAGAATTAATAGATTTTATTAATTCATAAATAATATATAACATCTACACATGTAAGATTTAATATAATAAAATATATCAATACATCCTATTATAACAATAGTAATATTGAAGGCTTAACATCTAAAAATATTATAATTATTGTTGCTAAACAATAAAAAATATTAAAGTATATTGAGGAGAAAAAAAGAAAACATTAATAAAAGAGAAAATAAGAAAAAAAACTAAAATTATTATTATTATTATTATTATTATTACTGCGTGAATAATGGGAAAATAAATTCAATAGAAGAATAACAAAGCCCAAAATTTTTAACAAAAGAGCAAATAAAAAAATATAAAAAAAATATTAGCGAAAAAAATTATTTGAAGTGAAAAAAAGCTAATAAAAAAACAAAGGAATAAAATATCAACTTTCAAATGTTCATAGACACAAACTAAAATTTAAGAGCAAAATGTTATCTCAACAAAGAAAAAATAATAAAAATTAAGAACCAAAACTAAAAACAAATATATATAAACATGAACAAAAATATGGACTATTTAAGAACTATAAAAAATTAAAAGAATTAAAATAAAAAAAAATTATTATAAGGGTCGAAATGAAAACCAAATATATTATCAATTTCAATCAAATGAAAAAATTGAAAAAATCAAATAAAATATAACATCTATACATGCAAGGTTTGATATAATTAAACATATTAACACACCCTATTATAATAACAGGAACATTAAAGCTTTAACATCTAAAAATATCATTACTATTATTGTTAAAACAATAAAAATTATTAAACTACCCCAAGAAAAAAATAAAAAACATCAACAAAAGAGGAAGTAAGAAAAAATTATTATTATTATTATTATTATTGTGTTCATATTGGGGGGAAATTCAATCAAAGAAAAAAAAAGACAAATAACTTTAACAAAAGAGCAAACAAAAAATAAATAAAAATTATTAGGTAAAAAAAATAATTTGATGTGAAAATTAAAAAAAAAAACTAATAAAAAACAACCAAAAGAAAATCTCTCTCTCTCTCTCTCTCTCTCTCTCTATATATATATATATATATATAAATGGAAAAGGAAAACAAATAAGCGGGGAAAAAATGATTAAGAGGGAAAAAATGAAAAAAATAATAAAAAGGGAAAAAATGAAAAACAAAAATGAGAGAAGAGGGAGCGCTAGCCAAGGTCAAATCCTGACTTCCTATTCAATAAAAAATGCTCTATCTATTAAGATACAAGTATTTTGTCGTATCTTATTGTGAAAACATAAATAAAGCTCAGTAAAATTGTGAATCAAACAAATTGAACCAACCTGAATCGACTAAAAAACTGAATAATACTATTGCAATTTATAGTGATTTTCCTCACATGCTATAGTAATTAAACTTGATCTCTTTTAGTATATTAAATAATATGGTGATTGTTGGCCTATATGTGTGTGTGTGTGTGTGTATAAACAGAGGAAGTGAAAATTATTACATTTAAAATAGTCTTAGTTTATCATTTATTGTGATTTATGTAATTATTATCTCGATATTTTGATGTTTTTATATATTTTATTGATACGTCTTGGTGGTGTTGGGGTATTTTGATTTTTTTACAAGTTTTATCTGTCATTGTTTTATTGGGATGACGTTATCTTTTTAACTTATTAGAGCACTATAAAATTAATCATTTATTTTAAAAAATAAGAATTTTAGAAAAGTCAACTAGGAGTTTTTTTAGTCATGATTTTTTTTTTTTTATGTACGACGGATAAATGACTCCATTATCTTTGAAGTCAAAATTTCTAAATCTTACTTACAGAGGTTTTTTATGGTTTGTTTTGTTATTGCAAATTTGATTGAGGGCATGTTAGTTTTTTTAATAATTAAAAAAATAATATTTTAATGGAAAAGATGTATTTTTCAAAATTCATTCTTGTCATTTAATATTTTAGAGTTATATTAATACTTCAATTTTGATCGTTAATTTTTTTTTTTATAGCTTTAGATTTATAAGTGTTGTGGATTGTCATATTATAATTTTATCTTTCTAACAAAAAAGTATTTGGCCATTTTACGTGGACAAGAGGGTGTTTTTATATTTTTTATAGTTAAATAACCAAGTTATCTTGAGAGAGAGAAAATATTCAACTAGTATCTAAGAGTTGTTTAGACTTTTCATTTTTATAGGTATAGTAACTCTTTAAATCAAGAATCCTATAATTTTCATGCAGGGGCTTTTTCATCTTTTCACCCTATTTTTTTATTATTATTCAAGTAGAATGAGGGACAAATTTGTATTTAATGCATAGTAAATATTATGAAAAACAAATGGAGAATGGTGCGTCAACTTGTGTATTGGTCCATGCTCTTTAAGTGATGTGTGAGGCATCACCAAGTAGTTAAACATAGGCTTTTTTACCGAGATGTTTGAATCGTCTTGACACCACCTTCATCCCACTGACATTGGCTCACAATGAGGCTTTTTGTCAGCTACAGTTCTTCAATTACCAACCTCCAAATAGCAGCTCTGTCTTCAAAGACCAACCCTCGATGTCATAATTCTCCTTTCAAGCAAGCCAGGCGAAGTAATGACTCGTAGCTCTGCCAGTTCAGCCCTGTGCAGGTTCCTGTAAATTAATGGCTCTATTGGCTATAATCTCCAAATTCAGAAACATGAGACATTTTTTTAAGGAGAGAAAATGAAGTTTCTGCCTGAGGACGGATGTCGTCATAAATAAGGATTACATCCAACGCACCTCTTTTTCAGATTTCACGTGCTTCTATTAGAAGGCAAGAAAATCCAATTTCAATAAAGTCGGAACTATCAGGGCCTTGATTGAATTTCAGCACATCGACAACTCACCAACTCGGCATTTTATTTTAGTTTTCCTTACACCTTTTTCCATTCTTTTCCTTTGAATACCAAATGCAGAAACATCAAAAAGTGTCATCAAAATTGATCCCAGACATTTCCGCCATAAAAATCAAATATTGCAAAACAGATACATTTCCTACGCGGATTTAGGAGTTATAAGCTCCAGCCCTCCCATGAATGCCCTCAATGGCCCGGGGATAATAACAGAGCCATCTTCTTGCTGGTAGTTTTCAAGCAAACACACGATCATCCTTGGAACTGCACAAGCCGTTGCATTTAATGTGTGCACAAACTGTGTTGGAGCAAGGCTGCCTTTGCCCTTTTTAAGAGGGGCTGGTGTAGGTTCTGATGGACGGTACCGGATCCCTAGTCTGCGACTTTGATAGTCTATACAATTTGAGGCACTAGATATCTGCACAGGAATGAAATCATATGAGAGAATGATCGTTATTGCAAAGTCAATGACTGCAAAAGCAAAAACTTGGTCCACGGGAAATCACTGATGGAGGTGAAAAGAGTGCAATTGCCAATTAAGTTTCAATACCTCACCATACCGTCCTAAACCAGGCATCCATGCCTCCACATCAAATTTGCGGTAAGCAGGCGCACCTAAATCCCCAGAGGCCATATCCAAAGTTCTGCCAGAAAAAGGGAAAACACACAGGTCATCACAAATACAAAGAAGCAAAAGTGTAAAACAAATCATCAAAAAGTTGGTAAGGGGACCTACTTATAATGTAAACCTAGGGCAGAAAAGAGGTCTTCTTCAATTTTGATAAGCTCCTCATGGTAAGACTCACTCTCCTCTGGTTGGCACAAAACAAACATCTCAACCTTGCTGAACTGGTGGACACGGTAAAGACCCCTGTTCAAATTTTGCAAACATTATCAGTTTGCAAGTTGAAGCAGCAGGTATTCAGATTTCCAAGCATAAGACCTCAAGGATCTATAAGGAGAGAAGTTGTGTTTGAAAAGGCACAGCAACAACATACTGCAGGTGGACATCATAAAGAAGCATGATAAATGGATTTTGCCAATTGCTGGGAGACTAAACAGTTCTTAGTACTGGACTGCAGTTATCAACAATAATGCAACAAAACTAGGTAAGCCATGAATAGATGATCTGACAATTAGTGTGGACATGAGAGTTGAATATACACCGATGCTCCTGAATATGGGAACTCCACCGCAAAAAAATGGAGTTTTGATATAAGACAACTTGCATCTATTCAGAGTATCAAACAACTGGCATACAAATGAATAAAGCCAAGATAACATACCGTGTTGCTGCGCCTGCAGCACCAGCCTCTGTACGGAAGCAATGGGAAAATGCCACATACTTTAATGGCAACTGCGTCTCAGCAAGGATAGAATCCATGTGAATTCCTCCTACAGGAATCTCTGCAGTGCCAATGAGGCACTGATCACTGCCCTCGACAGAGTAAACCTGTTAATTGTCTGGCATAAGTATCAATGGATCATTATAACTAATTGTGTGATGCACTAAAATAACACCAGCTCCAAGAAAACTTAGGACACTCTTGAAAGAAATTGAATTTCTTCCACACCAAACCAATGTCCTTAAGCTAGTGATACAGAAAATCAAAAAAGGGAGATGCCCTCAGTAATTTAATGCTCCATCTGGGTAATTGTCATGAAATTACCACTTCATGGCCAAAATGTTTTAATTGAGAGCATTGTAGCAAATTCATATATGATTATCTCTGTTAAGTTGAATTTTTGTTATAAATAGACCTTTAATACAATTTGGACAAGGCAGTAAAAAGAAAAACACCTACAAACCTGAGTATTATCACCACGAGGTTGGAATCCACATTTCTCGACAACAGAGGATCTAACAAGTTCTGGAGTTGTTAGAGGTGTAAAGCCCTTTTTCGTAACTTCTGAGAGAGTCCAGTTGACAAGGGCCATCTCCAGCAACACTGCTTCGTTCTTCAGATAGTAGAATTTTGAACCACTGACCTGCATGGCCAGGCAAAATACAAATGGCATGTGACAGAAGTAGCCAAATCACTTTTCCTTGTCAGCTGGAAGCCCTAGCTATTGAAATCTTTACTTGGGGATTGCATTAAGGTCTAATAAATGAGCAAGTGATGATCTTATGATCTAGGGACAAGCCATTAAAGAACTTGCAAGTAGGGACTCGATAACAATTAAAAGTTCTAATTTAATAAACACCAGTGAATGTCTTAACAGCTCATGTCTTTCTTCTTCCTTCTTCTTTTGTCAGTGAAAAATAGTGCCAGTGCACTTAATCAAGATGACCTTTGCTTTCCAAAAACATAGTTTGATTAAATTTTCCATTAAAAAACCATTCATTGCTGGTGCATTTAAACTACAAAAGCTCCCATGAAGCATTTAAAACAGCAAAACTCCCATGAAAGCATGCAACAATGAGAGGAAAACTTCAGCGACTAAAATAAATCAGAAGATTACCTCTGCTGCTGCATCAAAATCAAAGAGATCTAGTTCTTTCCCAAGTTGAAGATGGTCCTTGACAGGGAAGCCAAAGTCACGTGGAGTACCTGCCTATAAGAGCACAAGAAAATAACTTAAACTTGTAACATGTCCAGCATCATTCCCTCAAAACATACTCTCATACACACAAGCTTTGCTAACAACATAATTGTGAACGGATTATGCTGTGATCTCATGAAATATCACAGGTACAAACAATGGCGTACTTGTAACAGGATTCAATTTCTTGGCCTTTAGGTTACCCAGAGCAATTCATGTCTTCGTGTTTTGTTTTATGCATCATTTCCCTTATGAAATAAAAGGACGCAGTTGAAAAAATTGCATACCATTTTTCTCACAGTTGAACTATCTTCTCCTCCAATCGGAACATGTGGATGAGTCATGTTAGGTATACACTGTGCTTCCAGCTGAAGCTCATCTGTAAGTTTAACCAGGTCTTCTTCCAAAGTTGCAAGCCCTTCTTTTAGATTCTTTCCTAAGGAAAACAAAAGGATATTCATTACACAGTCACAAGCAGTCAAAAACCAAAAGAATGATAAAAGGCATGACAAATTGTTCAAACCATACCTTCCTCAATCAGTTTTTGACGCTCAGATATCTCTAGCTTTCCCTTCATCTTGTTTGCTACTGCATTCCTTTCCCCACGAAGCCGTTCAACTTCCTGTCATCTGGAATGACAATTAGCTTTTATTTTCTTCTTAAATATCTTGCACGCACACAAACTACACACTAATCATAGACATCATTTCTCATATTTGCTTCGATGCATGTAAAAATGAAGGAAATAAACAAAAAAACATTCATGAATGTTAAAAGAAAGTAAGAAATCGATCAAATAAAATAAATCTGACCTTTTGAACAGCCAACATTTTCTCATAGAGCTCAAGGACAAGCTCTAAATTAGCATTTGAGTTCCTGTTCTTCATATTCAAAGCCACCGCGTCTTTGTTATCCCTTATCCACTTGAAATCGATTGCCGCTTTCCATTGCGGCTTCACCACTAGAATCAATCAAATAATAAGTAAATAAATAAAATCACCTTCCTATTTGGTTCCTGAGAAAACCTGAAGCAAAATGAAGTCAAGAAAATTGAACACCTTTATTATCCAAGCTTTCCGTTACGGGCGCTGTCTGGACAGCCGTTGCAGAGAGAGCTCTAAGTAGAAGCTTAAACGGATTTCTTAGTGGACAATAAACATAGTTATGGCGGGAAAACGAATTCAGGACTAGGGTTTTGGGGATTGGGTTTAAAATGAAACGTGAAGAAGCAGGAATCGCGGCTACCTTTAGGGTTTGTATAGTTGTCCCTCCAAAATAACACTGTAAACCCATGCTGTCCTCCCTCTCTCTCTCTCTCTCTCTCTCTCTCTCGGTGTTAGCTAGCACCTATGAGTGAGCACATTGCTGATGAAAGAGTAGCTGTGGAAACTTGGCTGACAATTGTTTTTGGGACAATTTTATCTTTTAGTTTTTTTTATTGAAATAATTGGGCCTGCAATTTTAAGCCGGTGTCGAACGAAGCCCAAACACATAAATTTAAGAGGGATTTATTACTGACCAATAGGAAGTGGGTGTTATAGTATCGGGATCCGAGAGGATGATGAGTGTTCGCATCCTGACCGTTCATAAATCAATAATGAACACAAAATAACTGACCATTACCGTCAGATGCTGCCATGTGAAAACACAGTAACACCCAATCTTGACCGTCCCTCACGTTGCTCTCATGATGAGCCTCTATAAATACTCGACAATCCAAAAATCCAACCATGATTCTTTTCCTCATCTCGGAGTTTTGGCAAATATTATAAAGTACGATTATCTACCTCTCCCCCCCCTTGTTTCAATGGAAATTGTTTTTGTTTCCTTGGGTTAAATCTCATTTCTGTATAGTTCTTGCTGTTTCTTCGAGTTCAATCTGGGTCTTTAAATTCATTGATTTTATTTGTCAATAGATGGCTCGTACAAAGCAAACAGCGCGTAAATCTACTGGTGGCAAGGCTCCAAGGAAGCAGCTCGCCACCAAGGCTGCACGCAAATCAGCCCCAACAACAGGAGGCGTGAAGAAGCCACACAGATACAGACCTGGAACAGTTGCCCTTCGTGAAATCCGCAAGTACCAGAAGAGCACTGAACTGCTCATCAGGAAACTCCCGTTCCAGAGACTTGTTCGTGAAATTGCTCAGGATTTCAAGACTGATTTGAGATTCCAGAGCCATGCTGTTTTGGCTTTGCAGGAGGCAGCTGAAGCTTACCTTGTTGGGTTGTTTGAGGACACTAATCTTTGCGCTATCCATGCCAAGCGTGTTACTATCATGCCCAAGGATATCCAACTCGCCAGGAGAATTCGTGGTGAGAGGGCTTAGAAGTTGAAAGCAAACTGTAATTTTACAAGTGGGTGATCAATAGCAGCTTCTAGGCACCAATTAAAATAATAGTTTTGTATTGACATAAAATTTGAAGGTTTGCTGTCAAATTCTCATTAATCTAATACCATTGATGCTGTTAAATATCCTTGGCGTTCTTTTCTCTTACGAGTTCGTGCACTGAAGAATGTGAAAAATAAGCTTACACTGCCTCGTGAGGATTAAAGAACACTGCTGCACTAATTCTAATTGACAGACTAAATTTCCTATCGAACTCACTGGTTCAAATAAGGGTTTCCCTGAGAACACAACTAGTCGGCAAAGATACGCCGTGCCCCTTACAGATACCTGCTACGCCTCTTCTCTTGATTGTAAGAGACGAGCCACCCAATCACAAACCAAAATATGGCTCTAAGTGGCGTTTACGAGCGAAGTCAGGTCACCGGGAACATTACTCTGGTGTAAATTTTGACTTGAAAAAACTAGTAGTAATAATATGATCTGCAGCAACGATTCATGGCAGGGAATACTTGAATGTTCCAATTTATAAGCCATCAATACATTCAGTGTTCGTTATACACAGGCATAAAAGAGAAGTTTAAGTAAAAGAGTAACCCGCAATCAGATTCCTCATCTGTGAATAGCAAAACAGAACCAGAGTAATATTAACTGCAGGTACCGATAACATGACCAAAATTGCGCTGTGTCACTAGTGATGTGTTTATAGCTGCCTAAATTAAGAAAAATGATCTGCAGGTGCAAAAAACGTGCTGGTCATCCATGTTTGTATCTGATGGTTGGCTGCTAAGGATATATCATGGAATGGAACACGAGCCTTTTTCAGCAGAAGATTGACCTGTCTGATACAGCAGAAAAGTAGATGTTGCCTGTGCAAGAGAATTTCAGCAAGCCCTGTATAATCTTTTCGTTTCTTCAATTCGGGATTTTTCAAATTTACAAACAAAACTTGTTTATTTTCCTAGGTTGCGCGCAAGTCAGCCCCAATAACAGGAGGGGTGAAGAAGCCCTGCAGATACAAACCCGGAACGGTTGCTCTTCGTGAAATTCACAGGTACCAGAAGAGTACTGAGCTGCTCATCAGAAAACTCCCATTCCAGAGACTTTCACAGAATTTCAAGTTTGATTTGCTGTTTCAGAGCCTGACTGTTTTGGCCTTTGCAAGAGGCAGCTGAAGCATACCTTGTTGGATTGTTTGAGGATACTAATCTTTGTACAATCCATGCCATGCGTGTCACTATCATGGCTCGCCAGGTGAACCCGTGGCAAAAAGGCATAAAATCTGTGAGTTTTCTCCTACTTTTTCCCTCTTCTTTCAGTTTTTAGTCAACTGTTAGAAGTAGAATAAACAATTCTTTGATAAGATTGATGCGTTAACACGTGTTTATGGCATGGTAGGAGTGTTGGTATTAAATTCTCTTTAACCTAATAATGATGGTTCTTATTTGTCTTTGTTTTCTTTTGGTGATTTTAGTGGGCTTTCCATAAGTCTGCTCCTTTGGATTTTTCGTGGTGGTATTTCGTCGGCTGTCGGGAAGTTAGCCTGCGATGTCTTGCTTTCCTACACACAAACTACTCACAAATGATGAAAATGGAGAGTTGACATCAATGGCCGGTATGGTGCCCTTTGCCCGACTGCCAAGACAAATTCTGAGTGTTCCCTGAACAGGTGAAACTTGAATGGGCCAGAATTTTTTCATTTTTCTTTAGTGCATGTTATGGTACTTTTTTTAAATATTTTTTTACTTGAAATTATATTAAAATATATTTTTTAGATTTTTTTAAATGACAAACACTTTTAAAAAACATTTAAAGCAAAAACTACTCACTCCCAAACAGTCCTAATTACCTGGAATTGGACCATTTCTCTTCCATCACGGAACAAGCTCATAGCACAAATAATCGGCAGAGTGCGGCGGCTTTAGTCAAGTAATTAGAACTCAAACTTCTCTTCACATTGACCTGGATATGGGTCCTTGCGAGATGAACTGGTGCATAATTATCAGATGCCGATTCCATCAGCGGAAGTGACATTTTAAACCACTTAGCAACAGATCTATATATTAGAATCCGATTCGACAACGCCATTTTTTGTTCGATGTGTATTCATAAACTTTTAAGCAGAATAAAGCAGCAGCATTGCATCAAACTGCAAACTTGATAGGAGAAATCCCGCAGGCAATGTCTCTTGAGTAATCGAAGGGAAAAATATGTTCTTATTATCTAAATCAAGATTCTTTTGGGTTTTAAATTGTAACCAGTAACTGTTACACAGCAGTTGAAGCAGAAAAGAAATGATGGAGCTCCAACTTATGATGGCAATAAGTCTCGCAAGTAACACATTCTTCGTGTTCATACTTGAGCTTCGATCTGATAGACAAGACAAAATTTCTTATTAGCTTACTGACTCAAATACGACATTCCCTGAGAAAACACCTCTCATTATAGGTACTAACTTCTTGATGGAAACTTCGATTTACCAGCAGAAAACAAACTGCATGGCATTCTTCAAACAGGTACCGCCTACAGGGGACCCGGAAATGTACCATTCGCCCTTTGCTCATTCCATCTCTCTACCTGCCACACGATAACAAAAAGATCGAAAGCCTGACTAAAAGAATGTAAAGATGAACCTCCCAGACTCCCTAAAGGTCAAAACCCTGAATGCCAGGTGTTGGAGGTTTAATATGTGATGAGGGTAATGATTTTTAGGACGCTTTGCACACAAAATGGGACATCGATTGACATGGAATTTGGAGTTCAAAATTTCATCCTGAATAGCAGATTCAAAGCTAGTACTCAATCAGATCGACAGAGTCAACAATGTGGGTTACAATGCACCTTTGGACCAATAATTGAGCAAAGGACGTGGTTGTGAAAGCACAGCTTGTTAATCTTAAAAGGTGATGTTTACGGTCTTCCAGTTGAAAACTAAGATTATGTCAGGATTTAGATATCTCTCTTTCTTTCTTCAACATCCATGACATGACTTTTATGCTAAGTATACATTATTAGACATGTAAGAGCATTAAACAGCTTTTGAACAGCCTGTGGTTGAGAGTAAAAACTAATACCATACTCCTTAGTATATTGAAGATCTCAGATATACGTACCCATTCACTAGGGCAGAGAGAACGATAATATTTGGCAAACTTGTCACACTCAGAAGCACCTTCACCCTTGGCAGCCACGCATCTGGAGAAGCTCATAAGAATCAATGTTTTATCTTGGAACAAAGAGCCAGTGTCAAGTCGGAATAACAATGACAGAAAAAAAGATTATGTAGTCAAAACAAAGGCAGCATGGGCATAGTTTCACTCACCGATGATATTCAATGTATCTGGTAAAGCAATGCCTTGTTTGATTTGTAGTTGGGAAGCGGTAATCAGCTGGTGCTGTCTCAAGCTACAGATCAACAAGGCGATCCCAGCACGGAAATGAAAATATGGGAAGCACAGGGATGCAAGTATAATGAATATGACATAATTATGCTATCATCGAGCAGAATAACTTGATACATGGTTACCTTGATCCCCTGCTTCTCTTCCGCAGCTTCTTCTCCCGAGTTCTCTTCTGCACCTTCATTGGTTTCTTCAGCATTGGCAGGAGCATCTTCACTGCTGCTTTCATCAATAGTGGGAGCTTCAGTGCTTTCTTCAGCAGCAGGAGTATCGTCAGTTTTTTCTTCAGCAACAAGTGGTGGTGTTTCCTCAGCTTTCTCCACAGCCTCCTCAGAAACAGCCGTCACTAGCTTCTCCTCTTCTTTTACTTCTAGAGGTTTTGAAACCACATCTGTCTTCTCTTCTTTTCCCTTCAGTAAATATTGCTGCGTGTCAAAGTATGGGAGGAAAGAAGTTAGTCAATATTAATAGCATGCCAATGCAGAAAGAATTCGGGGAGCAAATGGCCAAAGGCTGAAGGTTTAAACATCTGATCACTTCAAACGTTGCACTTGTATAGGTTACTGGCAAAGGGACGTTTACATGTCAGATTCTAAAACGTAGAGACGTTACAAGTAATTTTTCTAAAAGAATCAATCTTTTTTACAAATCAGCTTGCAATTGATAAGCTCAGAACGTATGAACTAGTCAAGCTGCAGGTAATTTTAAACTTAAGTAGGAGCCTTGTTGATCTCTTGATCAAGCTCAAGCTTCATGGGCATCACAAAATACAACAACAATGCTGAGACATCAATCCATTGGTTCACAATCCTACACAAACCTATCCTTTGCTAATTCAATTCGGCAATTGAAACATACACACAGGTCCAATAGAAAAGGCATTCCCTTTGACAAGACACACAGAAACTGGCACCAAGAATGCAAGTTCCGGTGACATTATTAACATAAAGAACACTATTGAGAAAATACATCACAGCAAAACCTCGTCACTTGCACATCTCTTATGCAAAACACATATTTTTGCATAACCTATAATAATTACAAATCGAAACTATCACTCTTCCACACACACACCAAAAGAATTAATCAGAATCAACCATTGAATTTCACCTTCATGATTTAGAACAAAACCAAGAGAAGAAAATATTTAAAAAAAAAAATCCACGTGATGAATCAAGCGCAAAATCATCCTCAAAGAAGTCTCATTTTCTCAAACAAATTTCTATATTAAATGAAAATGAATAAGGATCCAAAATAAATTCAAGCCAGAGAGACCTCAGAAAGGGTCGAGGCTTCAGCGGCCATTTTTGTGGAAGAGAAAGCGATCAGCTTTGCAATTGAGTTGGTTCAGCAAGAGCGATTGGCCGGCCAATCAATTATGTCGAGAAGAGAAACAGGGTCAGCGTTTGGGTGAGGTTATGAATTGTCCTGGCCTCACCACTCACCTGCAGCTTCTTTTCCGAGTTACTGTACTAGTAAAACTTGGTGGAGGCTGAGGTGTAACTTGCAATACGAATCCACTCATTGTAAGCCACGTTTCCATTTCACGGTGGTGAAAGATAGCTTTTGGAAACTGCTGGGTGGCTGGCTCGGCTCGATTTTATTTTTCTTGGACCGATGAATGTGGGATTGAGATGATAACTGGGCCGAGCTTAGAGAGATTGATTTCGACTCAGAGAAATGTAAAAGAAAAGGCTCGTGGAAATGTTTCAAGTCCCAGTAAAATTCTCTCCTTTTCGAGTAAACTTCTATGCTCCCTCGTTTGCGTTGTGCGTTCAGAGAAAAAACTGTCAATTCTAAACAGAAATTGAATTTTGTGTTTTATTCACCTAATTAGGCTATTTCCACTTATATATTATTAAAATTAAAAAAAAAATACATTTGATGTGTAGTCTAAAATGGAGATAGAAGTAAGTTGTTATTTCGGACTGATATATGAAAGTACTCACGAACAACATGTATTTTGTAAATTACATCAAAATAACACACCTTACACATTTATATCAAATGAACATCTTCATACACATTGACAATACAACATTGTTCATATTAACAACACTAATATCATTAGTTTCCATGCATATAGACGACTAATCAATGTTAATATTGATACAATTAATATCACTAATCTATGTGACATTGATGGCTAATCAAGTTAATGTTGATTTCATCTACACTAATATTGTTAGCCTTCGTATGTATAGACGACTAGCCGTTGTTAATATTGGTACAACTGATATCATTAATTTTTATTGTGTGAATAAATAATTAATTCAATGTCAATATCAGCTACACTAATATCATCACTCTCCATACACATGAACGATGAATCAATATCGATATCAATGCAGTTGATAACATTAGATTTCATAGCATGAACAGCTAATCAAGTTCCTAGTGATATCAGCTATACAAATATCATTGGTTTCCATGCACATTGACAACTAATCAATAACAATATTAGCACAATTAAAATCATTAGCCCTCACCAAATGGATATAGATGACTAGTCAATGTTGGCATTGTTAGAAATGATATTATTAGCCTTCATTAAGTGGATGACCAGTCCATTCAATGTTGACATGAACTGATTGATATCATTAGCTTTCATATACATGCATGACTTGTAACTTAAGAAAAAATTATAATTAATGAGGAATTGTACAAAAGATGCAATTAGATTAAAAATATATATTAAATTGAAGAAATTAAATATTAATAAAGGATAAAAGTTAAGATAAGAAACAAATATGGTCAAAATGTCAATGCATAAAATTGTAATTATAATTACATATTTTTTTCCCGAAGGTGGTCGACGGTCTAGGAAGAGAAAAAGAGTTGGGGTTTTCTTGAAACTTCTTTATTTTTTTCTCATAATTTCATAGAAGATTAAATAAATAAAAAGGTTGGTTTCTAATGGTCAAATAGAAGTCCTGATGAATTGCAAAGGAAAATAAGTAGTTTAGGAGAGTTACAAAGGTTTTAAAAAACAGAACAAGGGCTAGCGAGAGGAGAATAAATAAAAGGATAAAGGACTTATTATTATCTTGTTTTCTTTTGAATCTTTGTTATTTCAAGGCAAGCATGGCTTTTATTGTGTTTAGATTTGATAGATACAATGACAAGAGCTTGAATGAAATTATGTATAATTATGGAATTTCAGACTTGAGAAAATTGTTGATTTAAAATATAATATTATGCTAAATTCTTATTAGCTCTGGCAACGATCACGACTCGTGCTTGTTTGGCCAAGTGTTTGCACAGGTGTTTCATTAAATTTTTTATTATTATCATAAATGAATTTTTTTTTGTATGTTTTTAGATCATTTTGATGTGCTGATATTAAAAATGATTTTTAAAAAATAAAAAAAATACCATTTTGATGTATTTCTAAACGAAAAACACTTTCAAAAGCAATCGCAACCACACTCTTAAACACCCGTGTTCACGTCGTAGAGAAACAACCTCAGCGCATATATTATTAAAAAATAAAAAATCCTTTAGATCATTTTCATATTAAAAATAATTTTTTTTAAATAAAAAATAATTTTAATATATTTTTAAATAAAAAATTATTTTAAAAAACATAGTCAACCATATTATTAAACAATCATACAATGCAAACAAATAATAAGTAACCGCACTTGACTTCTCCATTTCTTCCTAGCATTTTCATTTCAGAATACATTTTTGCCTTGTCTGTCTCCATACTCCGCGCGTATATATAATGCCCAACATGTCAAGGTTGATTCGAACAAGACAAAACAGACTGTCTGCCTTCATAGATTCGAAGTCTAGTTTCACACGAGAGACAATGGCTATTTTATTATAGTTGCTGCACGCATCAAGCTCTCGAGGCCTTCTGGCATCGCCCTCATTTTTCTTTTTTTTCAAATGTCTAGCTTAGTCAATGGTTTTAAACCATAGATTTCGCTTCAGCTTCTCTCGTTACGCAGTGAATAAACCTAAACAACCCGATTGAAATCTGAATAGAAGTCAGTAGATGCACATGCCAGGGTTCAACTCGCCTATTAATTGACAGATATGGACTGTGTACCGGCATTTTTGCAATGAAATCTCAAAACATGAATTTGATTTCGTAGTCAGACAAGTAATATTAAAGTAACGTTGACTTTATCAAACATTATTTCTCTCGGGTTTATGCTCTAAAAAAAAATATTATTATCGAGCGTAAGAAGTGCATTCACCTGTGAACTCACAGGATTCTCCATGATTCTGAAAAGGGAGAGTGAAGGTTTTTTAAACGAACGAGGCAGTCCCAATTTGTGGCAGAAGAAATAAAAAAAAACAAATTTACAGGCAAACATGCACGCAAGAGCTTCGATATATTCTAATGAAACAGAGGTATTTCTCGTTAAACCGGCCATCAATATACATTCATGGTTTCACAACTCACCCATTTTCTTTCATCGCATCGTCAGTTGAATAAAGTTCAAGTGTAATTCGGCATGTGTTTTTTTTTGTCCCCGCCATTACAAGACAGAAATTTCCATCGTGGGTTTGATTGGCCTCAAATGCAGAGAGAAGAATGCTTCTCCTGATGCCGATGAAGCCTTGTTCATGCTTTTGATGGGAGACTGTGTTTGCATCCCAAAAGAACTCCGGGACTTGCAGCCCTTGCTGCTTTTAACCAGCAAAAAATATTATGTACCCCACGAAACAGGAAAAAAGGAATCGTGGAATTATTAGGTAGTGTTAAAGTGCCTGGCATTATAAATTGTCTTTTATCCTCTTTCGTTTGCTTGGTTGAGTGACTGGATGTTAACGGGCAAGAAGCACCTGATTAGGTTAAAAGCTTTCACGTCTTTGTTGACTAAAACAGTGACTCAGTACACGTTTGACTCTAGTTTCAAAAATTATCTGGTTTTGATTATTTTTAAACCTATTTTTATGTTAAATTACAGTAAAAACTTGAGTTTAATGTATACTATATAAGTTCCAGTTCTTTTTTAAAACTGTATAATAAAAACTATTACAATGTAAATCATGCACGATTAAACATCACCGTACTCGAGAGGGAAAAAAATGGAGGGCTGATAAACATTCGGGACACAGGGTGGTGGTTGGCGATGAAACATGATTGGCCAACTCTTTGCGCAGCCTTGATCTCTAAAGTCACGATGATGCCAACTCTTGTTTTGAAATTTGGTGTCCGTTTCACATTCTAATGTAACGTCAGTTTGACCGGCCATAGAAAACTCCATGAGAGACAACGACTTGTTTCGTTCGAAAAAGAAAACATTAACCACACTGCAGATTATGACAGTTTGGAGTAATTATTTTTTAAAATATTTATTTATTTATTTATAGATATAAATAATTAATTTTAAATAAATAAAATTTAAAATCTGAGTGTTGTTGGAGTTGACAACGATAATTAGAATTTTGAATTTGATATAATTTTATTTTATTTTATTTTTCTGTTAGAGAGATGCGTGCCTTCTTTTACGGGTCTTGTCCTTTCTCTTCTTTTAACCTCCAGAACCAATCAGTAAAAAGCAAAAGGCCAAACCACATTATAAACTCCCACACACGTTCCTTTACCGCTTTCCTCTCTCTCCTTCTCTGTCAAGCCCGTTTATTTTTTAGTTTTAAATTCATTATTTTGATATATTTGTATCGTTTAAAAATACAGAAATATTATTTTAATAGCGATTATCTCCCACTTGCGATAAACTAGTGTTGCATGTCATCTTCCATTCCAGCATAGTTTAAACAAGCGGTTTTACAAACGGGCCAGATTAATTAAGTTTTTTGGAGAACAACGTTGTTTGATAAAAATCATGGTGTCGGTTTAATATCGAGTTTAACATGATTTTTTTATTAAAAAAAACATTTTATTTTTAAATTATTATAATACATAAATAAAAAATATTTTTAAAAATAATCATCATTACACCCCCAAATACTCGCATCTTCTAGGAGGGTCGTGTTTCCAATGCTGTGTCATTATTATTATCTTGTTTTTTAAAAATTAAGAGAAAACATTTACGCTGGTTTCACATGTGTGTGTGTATATATATATATTTGTTTTTTTTTTTTAAAAAAAAAGGCGTTAATTTTCGAAACAAAATTAAATAATATAAATCAGTGAGGCCCTACTGCTACCCAACCTAAACACCTCTTTGGAAGTCTGCCACAAAGAAGAAGATAAGATCCTCCCCACAGAAACACAAACAGCAGCAGCTACCACTTGCAGATACATGATATTTATTACCAGATCATTAGACTAGATCTAGAAAGAGAGTGTTTTTTTGTTTCTCCAATGGATAAAAGCTGTCAAACCTCTGGTGATTCTACATCCAGTAGTAATGGCAGCACCCACAACACCACCACTACCGTCAACAACAGAGATCACTATCTCAAACACCTTAACAAACTCTCTCACAAGATCTCCAAACCCCCAATCTCAGCCGCCGCCGCCGCTATTAACAAGGGCCCCTTTGATCAACCCAGCCAGCTACAATCACAACCGCAACTTTCTCAGCCATCATCACAGCAGCAGCAAAATCAAAATCTGCAGGGACAGCAGCAGCAGCAGCATCAACCGCCTGTTTACAATATAAACAAGAATGATTTCCGCGACGTGGTCCAAAAACTAACAGGATCTCCAGCCCATGAGAGATTCTCTACACCTCCACCCATACACCCACCCAAACCTCAAAGCTCTCGCTTACAACGAATCCGTCCTCCGCCTTTGGCTCACGTTAGCAACCGCCCTCCTCCTCTGCTAAACAACACCATGCCACCTCCTCAACAACCACCCCTCGCCACCGTTCCAAACCCTAATCCCTCCGCATCTGCCACAAACAGCTTCATCCAACGGTCAACTGCACCCCTCTCCCCGCTACCGCCATTTCCGGCGGTTCACGCGGCGGCGGAATCGCCTGTTTCTGCTTACATGCGGTGCCTCCAGAACACGATCTCTGCCGTTGATTCCAACAAGCAGTTCTCGGGATTCTCGCCGCTGGCCCCGCTGGTTTCACCTCGATGGAACAATCCAATGGCTCCGCAACAGCAATTTTCTGTGCCGCCCCATCAACAAGTAATGAACCCCTCGCAGTCAGCAGGAATGGCCGCGCCACAGCCGCAGTTTCAATTGCCAACGTCACCTCTGCCATTTGGATGCATGAATTCACCGCGGTCTCCATACCCTCTGCTTTCCCCGAGTTTGTTGCTTTCGCCATCTTCATTCCCTCTCGCACCGACACTGCCCGTTACTAGCCCTAGATGGAGAGGTCTTTGAAAGTTATATTAATTTTATTCTTCTTCAGGTAAGTGTTTTTTTTATTTAGGGGTTTTAGTTTTTTTTTTATTATTAATAGCTGTTGTAAATACCTGGGTGGGGTTAAGTTTTCTGATTAAAGAAGTGTTTAGCGCTGGCTAATTAGATATTATATCAAAAGATATCTGAAATAGGAAAAGATATTTTGTTGGATAATCAAGGTGTAGGTTGTTAAACCATTAAAATTTATTGAATTATAGTTGGCATATGCTGCTGCTGCTAGAATGACTGTACTTGATTTCCTTTCATGCATGTCGTAGGTTGTTCAAGTTCATTTTTGTTAAATTTTGTGGTTCATTTTTGGATGGCACTGAATTTCCATTCCTATTTATTTTTGAGTTTAAACCTGTTAGTATAGCCCTCTTGGATTTAGGACAGTCTTTCTTGTTCTTGCCTTAACTTACATGCGCAGTGTTGCTAGCGTACTATCTAAGAGTGTCACTTATGTATTTGCTAAATCTTAAGCGTGTGGTCTTACCAGGAGTAGAAAAAAAAATACTTGTGGTGGCAAGATTTGCTGAAGGAATAGTTTTGACTAGTTAATGTTCTATGGTACCTCCCACCAACCAGTCGTTTAGGAGTTTGGATTTTATATGGAAATGTAAAATGATCACACTAGGCAACAGCAAGTGGACCTGCAAGATTCTAGTGTGTGCTGGGCTCATTGATGGCAAGAGTATTTTTTTTTGTTAGATTTTTCCTCCCACTCAATTGTTTGTTGTTTTACGTGGATGTTTGTGGCATCTGGAAGCAGCTTATAGACTAGAAGTTTCAGTTGTGAAGAAGTATTTATGATCATCTTTAGCCTTTATTGATCTCCTACTGAGTGTGGAATGAAGAGGGTGGAAATTACAGAAGGAGAAGAGTTATGGGTGATGCAAATTGACAAGGGGGAACCCCTATTTATGGATTTGGCTCGTGCCAAAATCTGATAGACCAGCATGTTTCTACTGCCCTAGCTTGTTTTGGCAAAGCAATTGACATCCAGTATGCATTGAACCCTTTGTCCTTACGCCACAGTTTAGCGATTGAACCAATAGGGAGTCAAAATTCCATGATCATCTTCTATCAGATCCAAATGCGTTTTTCTTTTCCCATTTTGTGGTGATCGGTGTACCCTCTTTGCTTTATTTGGTAAAGAAGGTTTACAGGAATGCTCATCGACCTGTAAAAATTTGATTGTTTGTTTTAAATTTTCCTTGCCTACCCATCTTCCCACACAATTTATTTTTCTTTAAACCATGTCACTTTCTCATCTGCATTGCAATTCTTTTTGGGATAGTGATCACTTAATTTATGTATCACAGGTGAATCTAGAAACACTCTGAATTAAACGGGTGGCGATTAACATATTATATTAGTTGAATGGCTATCTTCTCTTTATTTATGAAGTTAAAGAGAGAGATTCCAAGTGCATGTCGATGACTCAAATCATATGAAATGTGGGCTGGTAATGATACGTGCGGAAAGATAGCAGTATGAATGCTTAGTTGTTGCCTGGTGTTTAATGCTTCTGAAATTGTCTTAATATTTTACCATTCTTGTTCATCTATGAAAAATTTCCATCTTGCATTTTATCTGGGCAATTTGTGTTGACTATGGTTTGTGTGACCTTTAGGTGCCTGGAAAGACTTCTAACTGATAGGTGATAGGTGGGGAAATTCTTATCGTTCCATTTGGTCTAGCCTGGAAAGTAAAAAGTTAAAGAGATGTTTTTTTTCCTGGAGGCTTACTGGATTTTACGCTGCTCAAGAAGGCCCCCTTAAACTTCCGTAGTCTCTCCTGTTTCTGGTGTGAACAAAGATTTGACTTTTAGATGATTGATACCACACAAAGTAACACTTAACCTGTTAGCTTGCTCGCCCGCTCTCACTACTAGAATCTACAAACTTCGAATGCTCCGGGTGTAAGGATATCGTAATAAAATGGCACAACACTCTTTCTGGAGCTTGAATTCTGTCTCCCCAAATCCTTTATGGTAGCTCTAGACAATTTCCAGGTTCTTATTTCTTTGTGTTTGATCGTTTTATGAAAATTATATACCCGATGGTTAAGCGATATCTTTCAGTTTGAATTAACAGAAATTCAACCGCCATCCTTGAATTGGCCGCTCCATTCCTCATTTGTTTAGTTAGCATCACGAACATCTTTGGCGTGGCACGTCTTTCTAGCTCAACCTGGCCATTTAATCTCCTTCGGCGACAATATCCATGGATATTTCAGTTTGATCGGGTCTGCCGGCACAAGGACAGATAAATGATTGTTTTTTAAACTATTTTTTATTTATTGAAATAATATTTTTATCAAAAATATTTGCGGAAGACAAAAATAAAGTGGCTATGAATTTTTATCATCATTTCAGTGCTGTTATGGGGTAAACCATGGCTATAAAAATCTCTCAAAACGTTTTTAACTTGGAAATCCGATATCAGCATTATCGACGGGGTTATTGGTTGAACAGACTACAGCGTCGTTTAGTAAAGTTGCCACCTGATCCGGTACAAAGACGATGACCGAGGCTTTCTGTCAAACCTAAGCCCACTGCAAGGTATTTTTTTTTCATGGTTTGATCTCAGTCAACTTCAGGCCCCAAGCGTCACTTTATAAGAATAAATTCAGATTTTTCGTTAAGAAATTTAAATCGAGAATTGTGTAATTGGGGAAGAAAAAAAGAGGGGAAAGGGGCGGTGACCTGAGAATATTATCAGAGATCTGACGGCAATTTATTCAGAAATGAAGCCCCTAGTGTAATAAAGCAGTTTAAAGTTTGATAGGAGCCTCAGGCTACAAAAGCAAAGGCGAGGAATCTGCCTGTTTGTCTCCTTCAGCTTTCTCCTCACTTTATTTCCGAAATAAAGAAGATTGGTTATGGGAAGAGGGGGGGTGAAATTTGGGAAGAGAGCAGTTCCTTGAGCCCTATGTTTATTAGGACTCGTGAGCCTATAAAAGATAACCTATCTCGAAGTGGGATCCAAAATATAATGTGATCCCCTAACACGTGTGAGGCACTGTAGATGCAATGTTTATAGTTTATTTATTTTTATTCGATCAAATTTTAAGTTAATAGGCGGCTTTAAAACTCAGGGTGAAATGCTTATTGTAGTCCCTATACTTTTATTTTTTAAAATTTAAGAGATTAATTTTGATATCAAACTGGTTTCCCCTTACTTTTTCGCACCTAGTATGAGAGGGTGAGAAAAGGTAATCCGGTGCTAGAAAAAGAAAATTTATGTTAGCATTGATTTTGACCTCATAAATATTTGAATTGGTGTCGAGATTTTTTTTTTATATATGATGGAAGCTCATATTGATTTATTTTTTTTTTACCTTTAAATTGCCTAAATAAATATCCAATTTTGATAAAAAAAAAAACAAATAAACTGTCTCGGATTGATTTTGGGTCTTGAGATAGTTTTTTAGTTTTTTTGGAGGCCATGGATGGGCTATCAAGTCATCTAGGATGTAAATGTTTTTAAATAGGTTGAAAATACAACTTTTAGTTGAAAAAAATCACTGAATTATCGTTTGGTTACCAATTAAAACAGCTGCACAACCTCATGGGCCCACCAACAAAATCATTCAAACCACCATTTCATGAAAAGCAATTAACAGTTGCTTTTCATTGCTTTTCCATCTACAAATATTAATTTTCCAACACAGCAACCACACAAAATGAATGTATTATTCTAAATCAAACCCTTGTTCCTCAACATCTTTACTCCACTCTTCTCCTTCACATCCCGCACTCCTCGTCCTCACCCTCTGTTCCTCCTCTCCTTCACAATCAGCCGGCTCGAAAGCCCTTGAACAAGCAAAGCAACAAGACTCTTGGTTAAAATTGAATCAGAATCAGCTTCAAACACAACATTCTTCTCAAAATCCATATAAGCCTTAACCCAAACTTGAGAAACACAACATTCAACTTTATTC
Organism: Salix dunnii; assembly: GCA_015731905.1. Classification (NCBI taxonomy): domain Eukaryota; kingdom Viridiplantae; phylum Streptophyta; class Magnoliopsida; order Malpighiales; family Salicaceae; genus Salix; species Salix dunnii. The sequence continues at coordinate 6,733,137 of CM027660.1, read as the reverse complement.
TCCCTAGTTTTAAACTCATTATCAAGTGGTTTCAAATTCTTTCCATAAAAAAGTAACTGCTCATACTTTGCTTTGGGTTCTTGAACCAATTGAAAAAGCTTGATGATCTCTTAGAACTTTGGAGGGAGTTCATCAATTGGTTGCAAAGACATGGAGCTTGATGATGATGCAAACAAAGGTTGCTTCTTCGTTGGGAATTTTTGGAAAGAAATAAGCTTTGAGAAAATAAAGAAGGAAAGATTTGTAAGTTCTAAGGAGAGAATTAAGGTTTTTGTTGAGTGAGAAGACTTTAGGATTTTGTGGTCAATATGCGAAGAGAAGTGGAAGACATCATTTATATTTTGTTTATATTATACATACTTATCATTATAATTTGATAATTTTATCTCAAATAATTAATTAAAAAAATAGACTTTTATTATTAAATCCGACTTGAGTATTAATGAGAAGTAAAGCTCAAGTGGAAGGATTACAATATTTTTTTTTAAATAATAAATTAAAAAATATATATAAATAGATTTTTAATCAGGTTTTACCTAAATTAACTTGGTTTTTTTAACCATCTTAATTTCTTTCTCTATTTTTTTAATTGAGAAGTGTTCATTTTACTTGAATTATTCCCTACATTATGAAATTATTTATATATGTCAAACTTAGCAAGAGATAGATGAAGAAGATTGATATTATTAAGTTGCTGCAATGGCTAATTAATAGTCTTACACTGATAAGATAAAATAACAGAACCATGATTTTACAGGAGGCAATCGTGGGTTAATTACTTTTAAATGGAAAGACACTTATTCCTCAAGTGCAGGAGGAATTATTCAACACAGCTGGAAATAAACCTAAAAACAAAAAACAACATGGAATATGTCAATAATTTATCATCCTCCCTTAAACTGAGTTCCATCGATTTATATCTGGAGAATCACACACACCTAGTAACCTTCGCATCTTCAGAAAGACATCAAGCTTGAGTGGTTTTGTAAAAATATTAGCAACTTATTCCAGTGTGGAACATGTACCAAACCATCTTTGACGAGTTCACAGAGAAAATGAAATCTGATATCTATATGTTTACTACGCTCATGCATTACAAGATTCTTTGAGAGCTTGATTGCCGACCTTTATTGGAGTGCTTTGTGTTTGGTTTAGACTATTTGGAATTCTGCTTATCCACACTACTTGGCATGCAATTGAAGCTACTGCTATGAACTCAGCTTCGGTGGTGGATAGAGACATAACTGGTTGCTTCTTAGAACACTAGGAAATAGCTCCGAAGCTCATTAGAAAGACATAAACCAAGGTGTTTTTCCTATCATCTTGATCACCAGCATAATTATTGTTCGTGTAACCAAAAAACTTTGCACTTTCTCCCCTTTTGTAGAATATCCCAAAATTGGCTGTCCATTTTATGTATCTCAGAACCCTCTTTGCTGCCAGCAAGTGAGATTCAGTAGGGCTATCCATGTATTTACTAATCAAACTGACAATAAACGTTAAATCTGGACGTGTAACAGTTAAATACATGAGACAACCCACTATTTGCTTATAGAGAGAACTGTCAACTTTATTCCCACCTTCATCTTTTATAAGTTTAAAACTAGGAACTACCAAATTTTTAATTGAATTGCACTGATTCATTTTGAACGTATCTAGAATCTTTTGAGCGTATTTATGTTGACTTATAAAGATGCCATTTGTTCTCTGTTATACTCCAATGCCAAGAAAGAATCTCATTCTACCAAGGTCCGTCATGTCAAATTCAGTCATCATGGAATTTTTAAGTTGTGTGAACAACATTGATCATTGCCGATAAAAATGAGATCGTCAACATAAAGACACAATTAAAATTTTACCTTCATCAACACTTTTAATGAATAAAGTGTGCTCATAAGGACATTTAGTGAACCCTTCTATGATAAAATATGTTTCAATTTGACTATACCAGGCTCGGGGAGCCTATGAGCCCATATAAAGCCTTCTCCAGTCGATAGACCTTGGATTCGTGTCCTTTTTGTTCATAACTTGGAGGCTGATCAACAAAAACCTCTTCATTAATTTCCCCATGTAGAAAAGTTGACTTGACATCAAGCTGATAAATCACCCAATTTTTCTGTGCAACGAGAGAAATACCAATTCAAATGGTGTCCAAACAAGCCACTTGTGAGAATATTTCAGCATAGTCAATGCCATATTGCTGACAGTATTCCTTAGCAACTAACCTTGCCTTGTATTTGTTTACTTCCCCATTCTCATTGATTTTAGTCTTAAAGACCCATTTCACTCCTATGATTTTTCCTCTTGTTGGTAATACCTTGAGCTCCCATGTATCATTCCTCTTTATTACTTGCATTTCTTGATCCATGACTTGCCTCTATTTTTCAGACTTTACTGCTTCTTCAAATGTTATAGGGTCACTGTCATTTAACAAAGCCAAAAATGTTAAATTTTCATTGTCTTTATCGGAGAGATCTTGGCCAGAAGTGTAGTCTTGCATCTAAACTAGTGGCTTCCTAGTTCGTCCCTGTGAAGACAGATTATATGGAGTATGTCTTTCATCAAGAGCAGCTTCAAGTTGCTCTACGTCATTAATGTCTCCAGATTCTGCATGAGCCCCAAACTCTTCTGCATCATTAATGTATCCAAATTCTGCATCAGCCCCAAGCTAATCTGCATTATTCTCATCTTCTGCATCTGCTACTTCATTAGTGTCCCACTCAAGATCAGTCAATATATGATGCTTTTGAGCATATTGTTGATCTTCTTCAAACACAACATCTCGGCAAACAATGATTTTGTTGGAAGTAGGATTAAACAATCTATATGCTTTAGATTCTTCACTTACTCCAAGCAAAATGCATTTTAAGCTCTTAGCATCAAGCTTCACTCTTTTACTGTCTAGCACATGCACATGAGAAACATAACCAAAAACTCGAAAATGATCCATTGATGGTTTAATCCTACTCCATGCTTCCTCAGGTGTTCTGTTCTTCACAGCATGAGTTAGGCATCTATTCAGCACATGCACAGACCAATTTATAGCTTTAGGCCAGAAGGTATTGGGAATTTCTTTTACGTACAACATACTTTGTACCATGTTCATAATGATATATTTTTCCTGTCCATAATGCCATTTTGCTGAGGCGAATATGCAACTGTCAACTATCTATGGATCCTATTATCATGATGGAAACTTGTGAATTCCTGGGATGTAAATTCTCCCCCACGATCTGTTTTGAAACTTCTGATGAATGTCCATGTTTCCTTCTCTACTCTTACTTTAAAACACTTGAAAAATTCGAATGCTTTTGACTTTTCAGCCAAGAAATAAACCCATATTTTTCTACTAAAATCATCAATAAAGGTAAGCAAATACCTTTGGCGACTGTTTGAATTGGGGTTGATTGACCCACATATATTTACATGTATCAGCTAAAGGATATTTGATGCTCTCTATGTGCTTTTGATAGTGAAAGGATCACAGTGCTGCCTCCCCACTAAACACTCTTCACACACCTTTTGAGATCCTCTAAATTGAGGTAATCCTTTCACCATTCTTCTTTGTTGAAGAAGTCAAAATCCATTCCAGCTGAGGTGCCCATATCGACAGTGCCAGAGAGTTGCCTCATCTCTGGATGATGAGAAGAAGCATTTCTGTGCATCATTGCTGCAACGAACAATTACACAAAACATGATGTTTTGTGTAATCTTGCTTTCAATTATTAATCCCTTTGAAGGATAGAAAATCTTGCATTTTCCATTTCAAATAAATACTAACATTCCTTTTTCTTACAGTTGATCGAGATTTAATAAGTTGCTCTTCAGGTCTGGGATATAAAAGACTTTTGTGATCATAAAACCAATACCATTTACCTCCATTCGAATCCTGCCCTTGCCTCGTACTGCAAGCTTTGAGTCACTTCCCAGCTTCACTGTCTCTTTGAAGTCACCATCCAACTCACAAAACAAGTCTTTCTCCCCACACATATGATTATTACACCTAGAATCAAGATACCGGGTGTGTTTAGATGCAATCTCAGTTGATTCTACAAGGGCCATCAAAAGCATTTCTTCTTTTGTTTTCACATACTTAGCCGAATGTTCTTTGTTTCTTTTTGAACTCTCCCACTGAAAATGCCCGAAATCATGACAGTGATAGCACTTTATGCTAGACTTATCAAATTCAAATTTGCCTCTGCCTCTTCCTCTTCCTCGGTAAGCACTTCTGCCTCCTTGGGGAAATCTATGACTAATTTGAAGGGCTTGTTCATCTACTCCATGGTGGTTGTTCCTCTATTCATGCACCAAAAGACTGCTTTGGAGGACATCAATCAACAAAGCATCAAGATCGTTTGATTCTTTGATTGAGCATACAACATAATCATACTTAGAAGTCATAGATCTAAGGATTTTTTCAATAATTACCACATCATTCATTTTCTCCCCATGAATTCTCATTTTGTTAGCTATAATGAGAGTTCGGCCGAAATAGTCATCAACTGATTCTCTAATTTTCATGTGCAAAACTTCAAATTCTTAGTGAAGTGCTTGCAATTGAGCTCGTTTTACCTGTGTTGTGCTTTGATACTTTCGTTTCAAAGAATCCCATATGTCCTTTACAGTATCCTTCTTCAAGATGGTTTCCAGTATTGAATGATGAATAGCCTTCAAAAGATAATTCTTGGCCTTTAGATCCTTCAATTTTAGCTCATCAATGGCCTTCTCCCGAAGATTCTTGTCCTCTGTTGTGGTAATGATTCCTGTTTCGATCAGGTGCCAATACTCTTTAGAATGTAGAAAGTTCTCCATTAGCATACTCCAATGGTCGTAGTGATCATCAAAACGTGGAATAATTGGTTGCACAAAGCTATTCTCAGAAGCCATAATCTACACTTTATTTCTCTCCTCTCTGTGTTATGACTAAAATATGTGTTTTCCTCACCCCCACAATATTTTCTCTCCTCTCGGTGTTTGAGTAAAACATGTGTTTTGCTCACTTTCACAGTATTTCACTCATTGTGTTTTGTCTTCTTATCTAGTCCCTATAATGACAGCTCTGATACCAAATGTCAGACTCAACAAGAGATAGATGAAGAAGATTGATATTATTGAGCTGCAATGGCTAATAAATAGCCTTACACTGATAAGATGAAATAACAAAATCATGATTTTATAGGAGGCAATCGTGGGTTAATTACTTTTAAATGGAAAGACATTTGTTCCTCAAGTGCAGGAGGAATTATTGAACACAGTTGGAAATAAACCTAAAAACAAGGAAACAACATGGAGTATGTCAATAGTTTATCAATATATATGTATGTGCGCGCGCGCGGTTTTTAAAGTGATTTCATAAGCTAAAAGCAATTTCATAAGCTTTAACCAAACACTTAAAACCGTTTTTTTTTCAACCTCAAACTCAACCACAGTTTTAACTAAATATTTCACTACTTATTTTGAACCGTAACAAAAATATTTTTCATGAAACTGTTTTTTTTAAATCTTAACCACAAAAACAAAAACAATATCAAACACATCCATTAAATACAAAGAAAAATCTAGTTGACCTTAGGCGCCCTCTCGTTTATTCTACGCTTCTGCAGTGGATTTAGAAATTGTTGCCTTTTATTTTTCACAATATTATACATATTTTCTATTTTTTCCCTCACTGTTTTAACATCTTATTTATTTATTATATAATTTTCTTCCATGTCGATTTAGTAATAAATACAGAGCAAAAGACTGCGAAACATAATAATAATAGTAGTAGTAGTAGTAGTAGTAGTAGTAATAGTAGTAGTGTGTTGATTCTTAAAAAAGTACAAATAAGAAAATGTAGTATTTATTCTACTTTTTATACAAGAAAAATAAAAGAATAAAAATAGAAAAGAAGAAGGGAAAGAAGAAGAAAAAGGAAGCAGCTGCTGGACTTGGAGCAAAGCCCGAGTTTGCATGGAAAGATCTAACGTTTTTAGATCAAGTCCCAGGCCCAACAATATTTTAAAGAAAAGGGCGTGCAATCTGCAGGGATGATGTGGCAACCGCTCGTATTCTTTCTAGATTTAAAAAATCGAATGATACATTCTTGTTCTAAAGATGAAATGATCTAATTTTATAAAATTTATCAAGTTGAGCAAATTAATGATTTGAGATTAAATTATGTTGTTCCAATCTCCTCTTCCTTTTCTTCCACGCCCACACATCAACCAAGTTTTCTCACTCCAATCTCGCCTAAACCCTCATTAATAACAGCACACCATGACAGACTTCTCAAGCTAGCCAGACGAGGGAACGAGAAAGAAAATCACAAAAATAAATTACACGAAGAGAGACGGGTTTTATAAAAAAAAAGGTTTCAAGTTTATGTGTACAGAGAATTTTATTTAATTTTCAAATAAATAAATTTCACTTATTCATGAAATTATAATAAATATTGTTAAGACACAGAACGCTTTAGCAGAGCAGACAGGCAATGAAGGGCAAGAATAAATGTTGTTAAAACAAAGAAAGCAATCAATCTTACGAGGAAAGAATTTTTTAAGGCATAACCAGATATCATTACGAAAACAAGGCCCATTCAGAAACACAAATTGATAAGACAAACTAAGAGAAAATAAGAAGGAAAAGCTTGGCGCGTCCATGATTCATAACCAAGACAAGAATGCCTAAGGATCAGAAATAGCAAGCAAATTAGCAACAAGCACCTTCTCCTATTAAAAACATATAGAGGAGAAGTTCATCCCTAATTCGCAGCAGAGCACCTTCACTGCTGTTCATCAACGGGTTTGGGTGCTGCTTCTTTAATCTCATCAGCGCCATCGTCCTGAATCAGAGCAGATATTTCCCTTTGTCAGCACGAGTACAAAAACAAATGGTTATGAAAAGCCTGGAACAAGTCCATTACCTGCATGTCAGAGGTCCAGAGAGTAAGGTTGTCACGAAGGAGTTGCATGATCAAAGTGCTGTCCTTGTATGACTCCTCGCCCAATGTATCGAGCTCCGCAATGGCCTCATCAAAAGCCTGATAAGTTCAAAATTATGATTTTAAGAAGAAGACAAGCTCCAATAAATAGAAAACAGTGGAATAATAAAATAGCAAAGCTAGCCTTGGAAGAAAAATAAAAACGACATGAGAACACCGAACGAACATCTATCATAAAATCTTTACAAAAGAAAAGAAAAATGGCAGACCTGTTTAGCAAGACCGCAAGCGCGATCTGGAGAGTTGAGAATTTCATAATAAAAGACAGAGAAGTTAAGAGCCAATCCTAGACGGATTGGGTGAGTGGGAGCCAGTTCTGCATTTGCAATGTCCTGCAATCACAAATCCATTTTGAATACGGCAATCAATTCAGATGGGAAATACAAAGCAGAATTACAGTTGCGCAAAGCCCATAATGATAACGTAAAAAGATTTCTAATCCATGCAGAAAAAAGTAGAAATTATATAATCAACATAAAAGGCCAACCAAAGCTCTCTAGCTAACAAATCAACACCATGAGAAATACGCAATAATTGCAACCTTAAACGAAAAAGGAAAAGACACGAAACAGAATCTAAGCTGAAGAAATCTAAAAGCAAAAACCATATAATGAAAATATGAAAAAATCCAAGGCGTGAGATTTGAGAAAGAGAAAAAAACCTGAGCAGATTTGTAAGCAGTGAGAGTACTCTCGGCAGCCTCTTTCCTTTCAGCACCAGTTTTAAACTCAGCCAAATACCTGTGATAATCTCCCTTCATCTTCAAATAGAAAACCTTCGAGTCACCAGCCGAGGCCGCTGGAATCAACCTCGAGTCGAGCAACTTCAAGATCCCGTCGCAGATCGAAGACAGTTCGGTCTCAATCTTAGCCCTGTAGTCACGGATCACAGACACATGGTCTTCGTTGCCACGACTCTCCTCTTTCTGCTCGATCGAGGAAATAATCCTCCACGAAGCACGTCTAGCACCGATCACGTTTTTGTAAGCCACAGAGAGGAGGTTTCGCTCTTCCACGGTGAGTTCCTCGTTCTCGAGGGAGGCAGAGACTTTCTCCATGTACTCCACCATTTCTTCGTAACGCTCGGCTTGCTCGGCGAGTTTTGCCATGTAAACATTTTCCTCGCGAGCTGATGGTGTGGCCGTCATTGTTTTAGAGAGAGAGCAGATTGAGATCGAGAGAGAGAAGATTGAGATCTGCTTTTCTTGAGAGGGTTGTGTTATTTGAGAGGGAGATGGTGGCTAATTTTGGGGGTAGTGGGGTGACGATGACTGCGTTGGTGGACATAGAGGGATTTTTGGAGGATGGTATGTGAACCGTTGGATCCAGGTAGTGTTTATTTTTTCAATTCTTTTATTTTTTAAAATTGTTTTAATATATATTAATATTAAAAATAAATTTTAAACAATAGTATTTTAAAATATTCTTAAAACAATAGTACTGTAATTTCAAACATTGCCCAAAAACATTAGCTAGGCTGGCAGGTAGAGGCAGCTGTCACAGACGAGGCTATTATTAAAAGATAGTTTTAAAGCGTTTTCTTTTATAATTATAATTTTATATATATATATATATATATATATATATATAGGGCTCGTTGTGATTTAAAACTTGAAAAAAATAGGAATAAGAGGTACAATTATTAAATCTAATAGTAATTTATTTATTCCAAATCGAAAAGCTAAAAAACAATTCATGTTTATATTATAAAAAAATATAATATTAAAAACTTTTAAAAAATAATTATTTCATATTAAGATATCAATAAACAATTCATATGCATCTAAACTGAAAAAAAAAAAATCCATGTGGATGTAAGATATATGTAATTTCACATCAAAAAATTAAGAAATTATGCATGCAAATATAGACTATACAAAAATATATAGAAAAGTTCAAAAAATAAAAACAAAAATATATTATTTTAATATGTTTATAAAATAAAAATATTTTAAAGGATAATAATAATTATAACTGAAATATTACTGTCACTTCTTAAAATTTTATCCTTCTATGTTATTTTTGTTTAGAATTTTATTTATTAGCTTATATTAATATCATGCCGTGATTTTTATATTTGATAATGCTTGCTTAAATTGGCTCAAGATGAACTTTTTTTCTCATTCATATTTAATTTGGTATTTTTATTTTTGTAACCATTTTTATTTTTGTAGGTTACCGTAGTTTTTTGTTTGAGATGGTTGATTTATTGTTGTTATTTATTTAATTAAGTATACTTATATACCATTAATTGATTTTATTTGTTTATTTTAAACATGCTTGCATAATTTTAATATTTTTTTTTATAGAAAATATATTTTATCACAAGTCTTAATGGGTGCCCACAAGTCTAGTACATTAACTAAATCAAATAATGTCATGTTAAATTCTCATTTTCAAAATGAGTGCATCTAATATAAACAATAAACACTCATGCCAGCTTGCCGTGTTCTCAGTCCTATCGAGAAACCCGACCTGGGTATATTATAAAAGTATTTAAAAAAAATATTTTTTATTATAAATTAAAAAAAAATATATTTTTAGATTATTTTATATATTAATATCAAAAATAATTTTTAAAATATAAAAAAACATTATTTTTAAATAATAAAATATTTTAAATGGAACTTCAACTACACCTACAAACATTTATATATTCACCAACGAACATCCAATGTTCGAAGGGGTTGCTTGACATGGCCTATCAACAGTAGCAGGGGTCGTGATTGTTTTTTAATTAAGGACCGAGTCAATGATTCCAATTTTTGTTTTCTCACGGCAAATACAGCATGCCAGGTCTGTTCTTGTTAGGTGTAGACAAAAATACATAATAAACAATAAAAGTTTGGAATCGAATCTATAGTTGAATGGGAAGGCTTCAGCAAGACTGGTGAAGCGTAGAACCGTTGGATTACTCTCTTTCTGATATGTTCGATGGATTGAATTCTACCCGATCTCTCCTCGATTGGCCTTTCATCCATCTCAAGCACCAATTAATCATTGTCAACGCTGTGAGTATTACTTTCTCCGGGTAAACTGACATTTTCCGCAGACAAATGGGGTGTTTGGGAGTGTGGTTCCTGTTTATTTTTAAAGTGTTTTTTGTGCCGAAATACATTAAAATGATATTTTTTTATTTTTTAAAAATTATTTTTGACATCAGCACATCAAAATGATCTAAAAACACTAACCGCCAGTTTTTAAAATGAAAAAAAAAAAAAACAACAAAAAACAGCAAAAAACAGGTTGATAAGCAATGCCAAACGGGGCCAAAGCCTGATTCTAAAATCTATCTATTTTGTATTAATTTTTTTTGTATTTTAAAATTACTTTGATAGGATAATATTCAAAATAAAAATATTATTTTAATATATTATTAAATAAAAAATACCTTAAAAATAATATCCAACTCTCCATGCGCTAGTGATTACCATGTGCTTTCCAAGGAAATCCTCCAATTGCGAGCGCCTCGAGGGTTGTCTTTTTGACAGGCATGTAATTGAAAATTTTCTCTAGCGATTTTTTTTTAATAATATAAATGATCGGTTAATTTATATATATTTTAATTAATTTTATAAATTTTAAAATTAATAACTATATAAACATCCAGTATTTATAATGTTAGCAACGACAGCTTGCGAGGTTTAGTGTCTTTCTCTCGCTACTTTCTTTATGCATTAATTCTTATTGGTTGGTGAGTCATTGTTTCTATAAATCACAATCGTAATTAACCAGCTGATTGATCATTCGACATGTGCTCAAGAACCCTTGCACCTGTTAGATTGACTTGCATTATGTTCACATGCTTGATAAGAACTATGTAAGCTTGGCTCCAAGTTTTTCATTTTCTAATCTCATTCTCTCTTTATTTTACACGCGTAGATGGAGGCTAATGAGTGGACTGAAGTGTTTACTTCATAACTCCTCGATAATTTTTTATAAGCGTAGATGGAGATAATATCCAAGCACGTGCATCTGATAATACAGTCAATGCACGGGACAAATAATGAGATTGAAAGGTTAATCTAAATTAATATTAGTATTCTTTTTAAATCCTTTTTATACTTTTTTTTTCCGAGTTTATCGTTCAAATTTAGATTTGTTTTAATTTTTGTTGCATAATTTTCTTTATTCTTTTATAGAATTATTTTAGTCTAATAACTCAGGGGTGCAGATTTGACAAGTTAATAAGTTAACTTGTATTTTTTTTACTGCTGTTGTTTTAAGATTTAAGATTTATTAATTTATCTTTTCATATTTAGTTTGTTTGAAAATCAACTTTCTTATCATTTCACCTTCTAATAAGTTATTTTGTATGCACGATTTAGTTGATGGGGTTTGATAAATTTACATCCCAAAAGCTAAAACAAAATATTTGTTAATTTTATTTTTTATATTATGGTCAAATTCTAAGGTGGTCATTCATCAACTATTTATAATATTCAATTTTTATTATAAAATATGAGATATTTGGTATATTTTGTTTACGAAAAATATATTTTAAAAAACTTTAGAATTTGATCGTATATAAAAAAATAATTTTTTTTTTAGAAATATGATATTTTTATACTATTTTGTTTTGAAAAATAAAATTTGAACTGGGTCTCACCCACCTACATGCGTGACTGTTTTTACTTGAAATCATTTTCCCTCTTGCGAGGGGGTGTTCGCATACTGTTGATTGAAAGGAAATTGAATGCGTCAAGTCTTCACTATGGATTCCACGTTTACGTTTAAATCCTTGCCAACTTATCATCTGCAATTAGTCTAGCCAAGTCCACTGGAAAGTAAAAAAAGGAGAGAGGTTGTTGCCCTGTTCATGGATTGCGTGAACAGTGCATAGTGAATTACTTGTGTTTTGTTCTGTCACTGGAGACAAAAACAACCAAATGTTGCTTTTGAGAAATTGAGGTTTTGACCTTAGTTTGTTGCGGACCCATAATAGTTATATAAATTGCGGTGCTATCTCAACCAACACATTAAATTTTTGCTTTTTAACATAATCTCAAATGTAATCATGGGGCCAAACACGCATTTAGTAGAATTTGTCATCATGTTATTTTTTGAATTTTTTTAGTGATTATTTTTTTTAATTTTATTTTTTTTATATTTAGATTGCTGATAATTAGGCATTTTTTTTTTTTAAGATTATCCTGCTATCTTGGGATAGTCAATTTAAGCAAAATTAAATTAAAAAAAAATATATAATTTAAAGATTAAAAAAAAGAGAGAAATAGATGGATTTTTTAAAATGAAAAGGATGGAGAAAATGGTGCAACACTATCCAAACGGGCTTGGTGCCTATTTGGCGCTGTGTTCTAACCGGTTTTTTTTGTTGAAATTTGATTATTTTTTTTGCATTTTAAATAATTTTTTTTTTGTATTTTTAAATCATTTTAATATGCTGATATCAAAAATAATTTTTAAAAAATAAAAAAATATATCATTTTAATATATTTTTAAATAAAAAATACTTTAAAAAACAACCACAATCAACTCCCCAACATCCCCTTAATCGCTTAATTGGTCGGGGGTTGAGCTTCCTTACAGAACTTAACATACAAGATAGGACCATTCGCTTTGACGCGCTGATATTTGAGTGTTTAGAAAGTTGATTAAGGTTGTTTTTAATTTTTTTAATATTATTATATGAAAATGATTTAAAATATTAAAAAAATTAATTTAAAATAAATATAAAATATTTATAATTTTTCTAAAAACACTTTTAAACTTTGTTACCGAATCTTGCACCAAGACCAAAAAAATAATACTCGGGACTCCCCCTTCTAGGTTCATGTTTGAAAATGAACTTTTACAGCGGAAGCTTTTGGCGAATAGCTGTTTAGACATTGACGGAAGCTTTCGGCGAATAGCTGTTTAGACATTGAAATACCGTTTATAAAAAAGTTGAATTTGTTTTTAAAAATATTTATTATTAAAAAAATATATTAAACATGATTTTTTATATTAATATATAAAAATACTAAAAATTAATTTAATATAAAAAATAATAATAATTTTTTTAATATTTTTTTTTCCAGCTTTTTTGAAACTAAATGTCAAATTCATAATATATTTTCCACGCGGTATAAAAAGGGGGGCCATCGTTCGTGGCAATCCTTTATCTCCTCGAAAAACAGAATTTCCGCAGCTTCCACACCGACCTCATCCGCACCGCCTAACATTTTCACTCACTTTTGTTTTGTTTTCTTCTCGCAAATGTACAAAAAATGAAAATAAAACCAAAGCTAAATCCATCCTTCGCCATTGTTTCCAAGTGTCAACTCCTCTCTATCGCTGTACTCTTTTATGACTGCTGGGAACTATGACTGCTGGGAACACTGTGGCTTTAGCTACTCAGGCTTCGTTGGCAATAATTTGCAAGGCACGGACAGGGCTTACCTCCAAAAAGGCACAAACCTTTCGATTTCAAACGTTTCAGGCATTTGATTTTCCGTTGTTGAGAAGAAAAAAAAAAGAAAATTTCATAGACTTGAATATATCTATATAAAAATTGCAGTGTTTCTGCTGTTGATTTACTTCTTTTGGTAGCTATGGAGCGTTATGAGATAAAGAAGGATATAGGGTCTGGAAATTTTGGGGTGGCCAAGTTGGTCAGAGATAAATGGACCAATGAGTTCTTTGCTGTTAAGTTTATTGAGAGAGGACAAAAGGTCTGCTTCCTCCGTTTTACCATCTGTTTGGCTATTTCAATTTCAAAATTTTCCATGTTTATCATTATACTTTGCTGATAATCTCTTGAAATTCAATAATTTCTGTTTTGTACATCATCTGGGTGCTTACTTTGTGTTGCAGATTCATGAGCATGTACAAAGGGAAATTATGAATCATAGGTCACTGAAGCACCCCAATATAGTTAGATTCAAAGAGGTTTATTATTGAACTTTCCCTGTCCTGTAATGTCAATTGCCATTTATTGTCTTATCATTGTTGTATGTTGCGCTGTAAGTTAGCAGGGACTCTAATTTGCTCCATAAGGTTAATTTTCTTCCTTCCTTCCTATTCTGTTGTAGAACCGAAAAATGTACTGACACATATATTTCTCCACAGTATAGTGGATTATCCATAGCTTGATAGCCATTTTAGGAAGAACTAATTGGAAAAGATACTTTCTTTTTAGCGTGACTTCCTAGAGTAAATTAATTCATTTGATAGGGGACAATCTTTAGCTTGAAAGATTCTTTGCAGTTTTGAATCTGGGACGTTATTTTTTCAGGTCCTGTTAACTCCCACCCATTTAGCTATTGTGACGGAGTACGCTGCAGGAGGAGAACTTTTTGAGAGGATATGTAATGCTTGTAGATTTAGCGAGGACGAGGTAAAGTAGAGCAAAAAAAATTTCATGGGAAACAATGTTATTATTATTTGTCTACAAGTTGAAGGAAACGAAAAAAAGAAGCATATAGTGGTAACAAATGTTGTGCTTTAATGTCTTCGAGGGGCATGCCGTGGTTAAAAAAAACTTGTGATATGCATAGCAAATTTCAAGTTTGAGTTAGGACATGTATCCCTTCTAAAAGTTTGAGACAACTAAAGTTTTAATCACCTGCCTGGATCACAAAATACACTTTTCAGGGGGTGAGTTTCCTCGCATAAAAAAAAACAAGTGTTGCGCTTTAATGTTGCTTATTGCTTATCAACATACACTAAAATTAATGTTGTGCTTTTGAGTTCTCTGTATCAGGCAAGGTTTTTCTTCCAACAACTGATATCGGGAGTGAGTTACTGTCACTCAGTGGTAGGAGCTTAAACCTTTCTTATGTCAATTTTTTTTCAACCTTTCTACAATGCGCTGTAATTGTTTTAAGAATATTACTTGATTTTGATGCAAGGAGATTTCTATGCTGCAGCAAATCTGTCACAGAGATCTTAAGCTTGAAAATACACTCCTAGATGGCAGCACAGTGCCACGTGTCAAGATATGTGACTTCGGGTATTCGAAGGTAAGAATTTTTACTAATGCTAAAGGATGACCAGCAGGCATGGAGTTTCACCACCCTTTGGTAACTAATTATCTTGGCTTATTGTGTAGTCAGCTGTGTTGGATTCTCAGCCAAAATCTACCGTAGGCACCCCAGCTTACATTGCCCCAGAAGTTCTATTAAAAAAGGAATATGATGGGAAGGTAACAATCTTTTTAACCTTCTCTTCCCTTTTGATTCACGTGCTTCTCATTTTAGTTGTTTGAAAGCCATTAGAACCATGCCTAATCTTCAAGAGTTACAGATCACAGATGTATCGTCCTGTGGGGTTACCCTATATGTAATGCTAGTTGGGGCATACCCATTTGAAGATCCTGATGATCCAAAAAACTTCAGAAAGACAATCGGGGTAAGAGTCTACACAAATTAATAAGCACTGGACAAATCCAAGTTGCAATGCAATTATTGAAGGTCTGAATATTTATTTGGAGTTCTAGTTGAACTATTGTTGACCTCATTCAATGCCTGTTTGTTCATTGCAGAGGATACTCAGTGTCTATCATTCAATTCCGGATTATATTCGTGTTTCTGTAGAGTGCAAGCATCTTTTATCACGAATATTTGTGGCTAACCCTGAAAAGGTAACCTGAGCTTTAGTTTGCACTAAAATATAGCGGTGTTAACTGCTGCTTCTTTCATGGTTATAGTGAAAATAAAAGGGGAGAAGATTTCAATTATGTTATGATGCTTTCGTACTTGATGATAGAATAAGTTTCCTAATTTTTGGTAGGAAGCGTCAAGGATCAATTAAAATAAACCTTTGTTATTCGATATACATGATTGAAAGTTTCAGCCTTTAATTTAGGAGACATAATGACATGCAAGCAACTTTAAGTTGAATAATGGTAGTAGCAATGAGCAAAGCCAGTTGGAAGCTGCGGTTTAACCTATTTTTTTATTACATTTTTTTTAAATTAGTTTTTTCTATTGTTTTTCTATTATTTTAATTAGTTGATGTTAAAAATACAAATATTTTTAATTTTAATGTATTTCTAATAAAAAAAATATTTTTAAAATAGCATTCCTTAAAGCATTGCCCCCATCCCCCCCTGTTCAACTCTTACAATTTTCATCAGCTGATGCTTGGTCACTGTGGTAGAGAATTACTATTCCAGAAATAAAAAATCATCCATGGTTCTTAAAGAACTTGCCTATAGAGCTGATGGAAGGACGAAGCTGGCAAAGCAATGATGTCAACATCCCGTCCCAAAGCATTGAAGAAGTCCTGTCTATAATACAGGAGGCAAGCAAACCTGTCTTCCTGTCAAAAGCTGTAGATCATTTGCTTGGAGGCAGCATGGATCTTGATGACTTGGACCCTAACGCAGACCCTGAAGATATTGAGACAAGTGGTGATTTCGTGTGCCCATTATGATGATTAAAACAGATAGTCAACTTTCCTGAGGTATTTTCTCAATAATTGTGAGCTCCATATCTTTGCTTAGGAACTCTTTACATAGTTTAATCCATGTTTGGCCATGTAGCATATGGATGCCCTATTTGTAGATCCCTCGTGTTTCTTTGTTCAATAAATCGTTGCAACATTTTCCATCGACATTTTGTAAGGTCTTCACGTGTATGGCATGGTTAATTCATACATTACAGATACCTTTAAATCCTGATGGTAAATGGAACATCTCATTTAAAAGTTTAAGCTGATAGGTGAGGTGTCAGAATATGATTTATATTATTCTCTAATACCCCCTCAAATAAAAGCTCTTTTGGCTTGAAACTTGCACAAACCTACTTTATCTTGTGCTTGATTTTTTTATCAAATAGAATGGGGATGGTGAGATTCAAACTTGTGACTATTAGGTCAACAAAGTTCTAATACCACGTAAAGGAATTATCTCATTTAAAAACTTGAGCTGATAGGTGAGGTGTCAAAATATGATTTATATTATTTTTTAACACCGATTGCTTGCTCTTCTCTTTAAATGGCATTGTTACCACTGAAATATTAAGGAAAAACAGTAATAATTAAAGATAGCCAACATAGCTAAAAGCTGGTTTTCTAGTTTGATTAAAAGAGTGTTTAGGAATGAGGTGTGATCGGAGTTTTCAAAAAAATCATGGTTTTGGTGTTGGGTAAATGAAAAAAATAGATGATTTTCGGTGGATCCCACCTTTAAAAATTAACAAAACACTGGTCTATCAAAAGCTGAAAAGAGTTGTTTCTTCTCGACCTGCTTTTCATTCCACTCTACTCTCTCCATGCGGTGGCATCAACAATTCCAACAGTTCTTGGTACTGTAGATGAAATTCCAAAATAGAGGGGATCATTCATTCCACTCTTCTTTCAATTCCATTAGTTCAGTTCTGTGGATGAAAAAATTCCAAAACAAAGGGGGGGGGAGGGAGGGGGGGGGATCTGGGGAGAGAGAGAGAGAAAGGTTTATTATTTATTATATTTTTTAATATTAAAGTAATCTAAAAATCTAAAAAATTAATTTAAATATAAATAAATATATTAAAAAATATCACAATATAATTTTGGCCTCACAATCTTAATTTTGTTTTAAATAATATTTTACCAGATGTTGTTCCTTGATCAAATAGTTAGGGATTGCAGAGACTCACATATGAATTTAGTTTGTGATGGAATTACAAGTAGTTTGATGAGAGAATAAAAAAAATGATTATTAATCCAATATAAATATATACATAAATATATATTTATAAATGTATGTGTATATCCATGTCCTTTAAAGTAATTTCATAAGTTAAAAGCAATATGAAAAGTTTGGTAACCAAACACTTGAAAATTGTTTTTTTTCAACTTCAAACTCAACCACAGTTTTAACCAAACACTTCATTGCTTATTTTGAACCGTAGTAAAAGCATTTTTTATGAAACTATTTTTTTTCAACCTCAATTACAACAACAACAGCAATATCAAAGACATCCTAACTAGGAGAAACCCCTCTACTCATAAGATTATCAAAGTTATTGCCATATGATAACATCATCCCTTCAAATATTAGCAAAATTAAATCCGTGCAAGTATTTATTAAAAAATCATAATTGTATGAAAGCTTACAGCTATTATATTATTGTATTCGGATTAGAAGAAACTCATCCTTGAACTAAAACATTCTTACCTTAATCATAAAGGAGATGAACTAAAAATCACTGACCACTTTTCTACTTCAAATACTTGTCGAATAATGGATGGTAGTTTTATTTAATGTTTAACATGATAAACTGCTAAAATCTTAATCAACTTTGAACTTTTTGAGAGATTCTTTGAAGTTTTGAATCTCATATGTTATCCTTTCAGGTCCTGTTAGGGAAATTTTAATGGCAAAAGTTATTTTGGAGAGCTAAATATTTAAAATGATTTCTTGAATAGTGTATATATGATTTTTTTTGTTAATGTGTACTTCAATGGTAAAAGACATTTTGAAGAGTCATTTTTTTTTATTATTTTAAATATAGTGGAATTATTTTGTATGTAGTTTAATCATGTCATTGATTATACAGTTAATAGGAGTAGGTTATATAATTAAATAATTGCTTTTAAAAAATCCTCCAACAATATAATTATTAATTTTATATATAATTTTTTACTCTCTTGTTAAGATATTTTTAAATAAAAATAAATATTTTTGATATAATCACATTATTTTCTAATATATATATATAAAGTTGGCCTCAAGGTGCGGCCGAAATTTTGGCTTTAGATCCTTAGCTGAGCTGCTACTCAGGGAGGGGTGTCGTTTTTAACTCTACAAATAACACCGCATTGCAGTATAAAAAAACAACTAAAAAAATTAAATAATTATTTTTTATATTTTTACATGCGGGGACAGCATCCCGTTGACTCCCACCCATTTAGCTATTGTGATGGAATACGCTGCAGGAGGAGAATTTTTTGAGAGGATATGCAATGCTGGTAGATTTAGCGAGGACGAGGTAAAGTAGAGCAAAAAAATTTTAGCGTGAACCTAGCAGGAGGCTTGCCTGCAGTGGTGATGAAAGGGATTTGAGCAGTTTAGCGTCTTAGGTCCCTTGACCTTGGGTGTTACGCACTAAGTTGGTGCAAGATACTGCACGGTTATTCAACAAATGTATTGTAAAGATCATGGGCAGTAACATAGCTTACAAAATTACAAAAGCAGAGTGATGCTAAAGCCACCAAGACAAGTAATAAATAATGTATGAAAATGTCACATCATATTACCATGGATGTAACGGATCATACTGTTTTGAGCTCCATCTTTTTAGTATCTGAGGTTAAAAACTGATGCGCTAGTTTTTATGTACTGTAGTTTCGTAAATAGATACTGGTCCTTTGCATGGGGGTAGTTAAATGATGGTATTTTGGTTATTGCCATTAAATCTATCCCCTTCACTTTTAATTGTCCGTAAAGAAACTGATTCCATCCAAAACATAGTAATCACATGATTCCGCGGATTCTTAAGATTCTCGAGGATGAATGAGACAAGCAGTGTGGTAGCCACCGATTGCCATGAACTTGGACAAAACACTACATCAGCTTAGACCAGCCGCCCCAGCTTGGTTGCATCATTGAACTTGAAAGGCTAGTAAAGTACATGAAGCAACTACCACAGAAAGGAAACAAGGAAGGAAAGGAAATCAGGAAGGAAGTGGTGAAAAGAAGCCAAAAAAAATGGCCCAAGGATGGCTTGTAATTAAACAACTGGATGGTGAGATATTACGAGACCCGCAAAACTTAAAATCACTTTTCATGTGGAAAAAACCCCACTAGCAAGATCAAGCTTTTGAAAGAATTCTAGTAGAGCCTTTTGTTATTCGCCAAGCGATATAAATTGTATCCTACTTCTACTCGGGTCCATTATATCCTGTCCTGCTCTGCAAAAACCAGTCCCAACATAATCACCAACCAGTCCTAGGAAAAACATTGTTCCGTGGAGAAGATGATGTAACAAACCAAACCAAATGTTCCTCCAAAAAATTATGAGCATTGGATGATTCATCTACTTAAAGGGGAACACAGTGATTCCTTCCACATCAGGAAACATGTTAATGCTCTGAAGATGAGTCCTTCACGAAATCAAGTCAACAACCATTATTTTAGATATGCGGGATCGTACTCTTCACAACAGTGAATACAGCTGAATAAAGAAAAGTCTTAATAGCAGTGTATCTCTTGTTGATAGAAAAGTTGTCCATTTAGTAGTTTAGGCTCCCGGGGTAGTCAAAGAAATCTCAATGACTTTTAAAGCGGGCTCGTGCCCTTCCCCTGAAGCTGCAAGATCCAATTTTCAGTTGGAATTATGTCACAAGCCATGCCTGAATCTTACCCTCCAAGATATGAAGTATCATGATACATAGATAGGATAAATAATGATGGTGCAATGCAATCTTTGAAAGACAGAAGAAGCGCATAGCTTCATTAGGATGCAGCTGATCCATAACTATGCATACAAAAACAAACGTAGTATTTCCTGATTAACTAATGGGTCGATTCTTCTTTGTTGGCTTCTGGTACTCTCCATACAAGTAAGAAGCAAAACCCCATAGACACATGACCAATGCCATGCCCTTTTCTGAATTAAAGACCTCTTTCAAGAATATCACAGCAAATGCCTGCTGGACTGGAACCAGAAGAGATGACAATAGCCCCCCCAAAAGTGAATTAGGAGTTAAATATCACCCCCAGACTTACTATTACTAGGAACTGCAATACAATGGCTGCTATTAATAGTATAGTACTTTGTTTCACCAAGACCAAATTCTGCTGCTTCTTTGGATATATCCTGAGCAAGACAAAAGTTCATCATCAGAATTATTCTGAACGATGCAACATTAATGATTCAAATAAACCTCGAAAGTTCACATAGATGATGAAGTTTGCTATGCGATTTGCTAAGAGAGAGCAATTTGGGTGAGAAATCAACAGGTATAACCCATCCTGAAACCAGTGTAAACACGCACACATGTTTATGTATGTGTGTAAATATTAGACATGATGGAAGGAAAGTAAAAGGTAAACTAATATTTGATCTTGATTAGATTTTAAATCTATGAAACCTTCAAGATTCACTGAAGAACTGGTTTGTTAGAGAAGCTTGTGCAAGCTTTTCAGTTGGAAATATTTATCTCAGAGTTTGTTACGCGGAAATTAGGAAGTGCTTCAATTTTCTCTCAGAGTTAAGCTCTGCAGAATGAGAAAATTAACAAGATTATTTATTACCTACCTGAAAGTTCTTGTTGATAATCATGGGGATAGAGCAAATTAGAGTGGCAAACATTGATATAAGGAACTGAACTTGCAGGACAAGATCAAAGGTGATGGCCTTGCCAGCCTTCAAGTAAGTAAACTCCAAAGCAGGCATTAGAAACCCGTGAAGTGCTGCCCCACCAATAGTCATGAAGAAACCCAAAATATATTTTCCTTTAGACTCCCCACTTGGTTTATCTCCATTCATATGAAATCCAAGAATAAGAGACCCAAAGGTCATCAAAACCACTGCGTTTATTGAGTAGTGTGTGAACTTATGCTTGACAACTATATATGCGAAAATTGCAGTGAACGCCAGCTGACTGGAACCAAGGAGAGAAGAAACAGAAACCGGGAGATATGACAAACCAAAGGAGTAGAGATAGCTATCGAGGCCAAGAAGAAGTCCCAAGATGGCACTAGCACCAAAAAGCCATTTTGTAACTAGTAATCTACCGGCCTGTTCTCTAGCTCTAGCTCTCATGTAAGAAATGGCTATTGGGATGATCAAGATAGGAAAGCCAGCTGTAAGTAGCCAGGCACCAAGCCAATTACTCTTTCCTCCATGCAAATAGTAGATCCTCATAAGCAATGGACCTGCGAACTTACCAATTGCCATTAACATGCAGATTAAAAATACCAGAAACAGCTTCATACGCTTCTTGTTCTGATGTCATTCTGGTTCATTCTTGTTTCCTAGCTCTGTGTCCATGAATCCTGCTTGATTCAGTAGGCTTCCCTTTTTTAGGGATGTGGATATGCGCAATTTACTGCATTGGTTATTTGTTCTTGTTTATTATGTTAGGCAGTGCAGGATACTAAGCAAATTTTCATCTAGTAGTATTCGCCTGTGTGGAGATAAAGAAGGATCACTGGCAGTAGCAATGCTAAAAAATCACAGAAGCAGAATGACGGTGAAGCCACTAAGACTAAAAGCAAAAATCCCACCACCAGATTATCATTAATGCAAGGAATTCCTGCCTCTTATTTTAGTATTTGTGATTAGATTAGTATTCTGCTTTTGTTTCTCAAGTAGATATTTCTCCTTTTTCACGAGGATGGGTAGACATCATACTTGTTATAGTCATCAAACTTTTCCCTTTCACCTTAGCTTGTCTAGTAAATGAGTTTGATTTCATCCACAACACAATCTAATAATTGTAAGGGGATGAATAAGACGAGCACATCGCAAACACAATGGCGGCCACTAAAGAAGACAAAACGCTGCATCAGCTTTTACTTGCACTGGACTCGAAACACAAGTGCCCTGCATCAAGCAACCACACACAAGAAAAAGCATGTAAAGAACGAAGTTAGCTGTGAACGAGAGTCACAAGGGAGGCCAAGCATGGGCCTATGACCTGTAAACAACCGGTTGGTACCAGCCACGTTCATGTGGATAAAGCTCGCCGGCTTACCTCTAGTTCGGCCTCTTCTCGATGATGAACATCGCAGTATGACATCGCTCAAATCTCTAATTTACATTTTTTTATCCTCTAATTCTTACTTCAAATTTCTTTCCATGTTGGAATGTTTACTACACTTATTAATATATAGCTCATAATCGTAAAAGACTTGAATCTCATTAAGAAAATAAGCATTGACTTGACTGCATCTGATACTAAAAAAATATGAATAATATTTCTTTTACAGATTTTATTATACTAACATGTGTAATTTTCAAGGAGAAATCAATAGAGTAATCTCAGAAGCTCGATATGTTTAATTTCCAAGATTTTAAAAAGATTTGTTGTTTTAATCATGCAAATTTTAAAAGGTAGGAAGGAATTGTGTTATTCTACCTTAACCTTCTCAAAATTGCCTATGTTTTCTAAAAAAGAATCTAAAAAAGATTGACACCACTAATATGACCAACGATGAATATGAAGCTTATAAAGCTAAGTTGGAAAATTATATACAAAATGAGTGTAATTATTGGTTTCATCTCCTCAATTTCCTAGCAAATAAATTTTATAAAATAATTTATTTTTTCTGTTCCCAAATAAATGGTAGAAAACTCATCTTAGACTAAACTCATGATATCATAATAATGATTGTTGGAGAGCTTATGTCTTAAGGTATTACAATCTTATTATTTATAACATTATTGACAATCTACCTCCTATTTGCAAGGAATTTCAAAAGACCATAAGCCATAATAAGAAGAAGAAAATCAATTGTAACTCCAAAGGGTGCGGCTCCACTAGTTAGTTCATAGGCTTTGTTCCATTAAGATCATTAGTTTGAGTCCCACGAATCTCAGGGTCACTAGAAATTTATATGGTTATGATCTTCAAAACTTGTGAAATTAACCAAGGTACGCACAAGTTGATATGAACATCCATATTAATAAAAAAAAAATCAATTATGATATAAAAGAGCTAATTTCTAAAACTAAGAACTTATCTAAAAAACAATACCCTAAAAATGCCTAGTATAAAATATACCAATGAAAATATAAATCAAGTATAAAATAACCAAAATCTTAATGAGTCTTCATAGGACAATGTAATTGGGGAGTCATTCATTACGATGATAATTTATGTTTCAAAATATTAGCGACTGGAGGGATGATTTTTTTTATAAATAGGTAATTTCATCATAAGATTTTAAGTTACCGAGTCTTTTAACATTGTGATTTTTTTTTTTAATGGAGTTATCCTCGATTACAAGTGAATAAAGTTAACTACTTGAAAGTTTTATCAAAAAAAGTTTATAATAGTTTTGGTTCAATTTTTGTCTAGGTTTTTTTTTCTTTCTTGGTTTTACATCATAAATAGCAGGTTAGTTGAGATAATCCAGATTTAATTATATTTTTTTAATTTTATCCTTTGATATTAGATTTTAAATCTTAAGCCTTGTGTTTCTTTTTACTGTTCTTAAATCATATGGACTTGAGTTTTTTTAATAGTTTTTAGTTGGTTTGTTTTTCTAGCCTCATTTTCAAAAATATTATTTTGTTATCGTAATCTCGTATCATGGGTTGCGAATTAGACAAATTAACTTATTATTTAATATTTTATTTTTTAAAATTGATTTTTAATATTTCTTCTTGGTTTTTATTCAAAAATTTATTTTTTTCTAATACAAAACAAATATTAAGAATAAAAAGTTAGTTAATTTAACCAAATTTAACTTATGTTTTTATCTTTTATATTAGAAAAAAATCTAACTTTAGCATAGTTTTAAAACTTGATCTGATGATCTACCCGGTCAAAAACCAGGGTCACATGTTTTGACAGAGTTACCGGGTCATCTTATATTGACCTTATTTTTATATATAAATCAAAATATATATTTTTATTTTTAATAAATAAATAATAAATTGCGACTAAATATTTAATGGAATCTTGTTAAATCATGAGATCATTGAATTTTTAATTTCTATAATTTTTTCCAAATTTAATTTATGTTTGAGAATGAAATTGAAATTATTTTTAAAAGTGATTTTTATTGATAAATATGTTAAAATAATTTTATTTTTATTTTTAAATATTATTTTTTATATTAAAACATGAAAATAATCTAAATATATTAAATAAATAAAATAATTTTTTTAAAAAAAATATTTTTGAAACATAAAGAAATACCTAGCCTGTTCCATCCCTGATCGACCAGCCAAACCGATGCGGATTTTAAAACCGTACTGTACTAGGAAAGCCAAGTTCAGTCAATAAAACCCTAAGTAGAAGGTAAAGCACAGTCTCTCTTATTCTCTTCACATCTCATTCCGGGCGCAGCCGTAGCCTCCGCCGTTCCATTCCGCTCTCCTAAACATGAAGGTTTCTTCCTTCCGTTAATCTGCCATTAAAGCAATAAACAAAGTTTCTCTGTTGATGAAATCCTAACGACTCCGATTTCATGCCACTTTAGGTCTCATTCTCTGTTGTTTTGTGTTTTGCAGTTCAACATCGCATTTCCCACTACGGGATGCCAGAAAAAGCTCGAAATCGACGATGACCAGAAGCTGTAAGCTCCCCTCTTCTCTGTCAAATTGTATTTGCTTTTGTTAGTAAATCAGCCTTTTTTTTGTCAAAGTTAATATATTTTGTCGATCAATGAGATAGGTGTTCACGCACCGAGGCAAAGATGCATTGTTTGTGTTGTTAATTTAGTTTCCGTGGATGAAGATAGCAAATTATGATTATTCTTTTCTGGGTTTCGCGAACTCCTTACAAATCTTTAGCGTCCAGGTAGTAATAGAAGAGTTTTTCTTCGGAATTTCTTTTTTATCCTTTATGTACTCATTTGGCATCTACGTGTGTTTGTTTGGGCGCTGAATATCTCAACTGCATCCGTTATTGAGATTTTTTTTTATATTCCAACGCATGCTGTAGCTAATTTCGATAGCCAAAATGTAATGTATTGCAAACCAAGACCTTTAATAAGAAAATAGAAAGAAAGGATATTATGATCTGATATAAAAAGGCTTTCACAATTTCTCTATAGCATGCATAAGTTCCATCAAAACCTTTTAGAACGTGATGTTGATATATGCCCATTTGCATGGGTTTTCTGTTTATTTCTATAAATGTGGAACTTCCAAAGTGAAGCTACCATGTTTTTATACCTTTTCTTGTTGGATGGAAAGTCATCCTTTAAGTAAGGAACTTTAGCTACTTGTCCAGTGCAATGTTCTGTGTTAACCAAATTGTCTGACTCAAGTGTGGTAAATCTGCTCAGCATTAACCATTCTTTAATAGTAAGAGCCAGCTTCTGTGTGCTTTTGGTTATCAGTTGCAATTCTAATTCTGAGATTTATCTTTTTTTTACCTCTTTGAATCTGCAGTAGGGCATTTTTTGATAAGAGGATCTCACAGGAGGTCAGTGGTGATGCTCTTGGAGAGGTATGCACATTATGGCTATCAAAATACTGATTTTTTTTATTTTACATGTGTGCTCACCAATTATCCTCTGGGGTTGATAGGAATTCAAGGGCTATGTTTTCACGATCAAGGGAGGTTGTGACAAGCAAGGATTTCCCATGAAGCAGGGGATGCTAACCCCTGGCCGTGTTCGTCTTTTGCTCCAGAGGTTGGTGACTACTTAAATGTTAGACCGTGTTATATATTCTAAACGTGTTAAACATTCATGGTAAACATTGTTCATTAAAACCTTATCCCTGCCTGACTAACATTAAAATGCATTTCTATTTTGCCTCCACAGGAACCCCCTGCTTCCGCGGATATGGAAGGCGCAATGGAGAACGCAGGAGAAAATCTGTGCGTGGGTGCATTGTGAGTCAAGACCTTTCTGTTTTGAACTTGGTAATTGTGAAGAAGGGTGAGAATGATCTTCCTGGACTCACTGACACAGAGAAACCAAGAATGAGAGGTCCCAAGAGAGCATCAAAGATCCGCAAGCTCTTTAATCTCTCAAAGGAGGATGATGTTCGCAAGTATGTCAACACTTACAGGAGATCATTCACAACAAAATCTGGTGTGACTTCCATTCTTATAATTTACTTGTTTAAAATATTTGCCCAAGTCCAGGAGGGATGCAAGCAGCTTTTTGGGATTTGTTGGCCTTCAGCTAATATAATGTCTTGTGGTTCTTGTTGTTGCAGGAAAGAAGGTCAGTAAGGCTCCCAAAATTCAGAGGCTAGTGACGCCATTGACTTTGCAAAGGAAGCGAGCAAGGATTTCAGATAAAAAGAAGAGAATCGCCAAGGCCAAATCCGAGGCTGCTGAGTACCAGAAACTTCTCGCCACAAGATTGAAAGAGCAGAGAGAACGACGCAGCGAGAGCTTAGCCAAGAAAAGGTCCAGGCTCTCTGTTGCTTCTAAGCCATCCATTGCTGCATAGAATTCCAGATCTCTCTAGTTGTTGAGTTTTGGTAGCAAGTGAAATGTTGTTTGAGGTTTCTTTATCTTATAGTTGACATATTTTGAGGTGTTACTTGAATAGTTTTGGAGGTGCTTTTTCATTGGATTCTCCATGATATTGTGACTCTTCTCTGTAATCAAATGAAATATTTTTCAAACTTGAACCTCTGGTCCAGTCCATGTTAAGTATTTGCTGGCAAAGTTGAATGTTAGGTGGTTCTTGTGATTACCGGTCGATGTGAATAATCAGGGTTCAGGCACTTTCAAATTAATATTGTATATACACGGGAGATCATTCCGGTTTGTTGAGGAGGCCCTGCCACGGAAAATGCTGTGTGCTAATACTAGCTGCTTGTTTGAGGATTAGTAAATAAAGGGATGGCTCAAGTGTATCAAACTGTGTATTCAAAATCAATATTATTATAAAGAAAACTCACAATATGTCTGGAGTAGTGATGTTTTACCTGTTTTTCTTTTTGATCTTTTAAGTTTTTCCCCTTCTTGATTGAGGCCTTTGATTGCAAAATTGAAGGACAATTGCTTTCTTATTTCTTAACCAAGGGCAAAACTTAAAGGTGGGAGACCAGAGTCGTCATAGGTTGGGTTTAAAAGTGGTGTGAAAAGTTAAATTTAGTTTTTTATTTTTTCAAATAATATCTTCGGTCCCATGAGTATTTTGATATAAAATTTTATTTTTATTAGTATATGGGTTGCATTCAATGCGAAAAAAAACTTGGGGATAATTGTTTACAACCTCAATATTATCTACAAAAATAGATTGAAGTTCGGAAAACAAAATTTTAGCCAATTTTATTGTTTTTGGATTATGTTTTTAGTTTCTTAGATTAATAAATTGATTTCTAGATATTCTAAGGTAAAAATAAATTTTTAGAATAAAAAAATACTCTACCCTTATTTCTAAATATGCATTTTGGAATTTTCTTTTATATCTATTCCACTGGTCTTACCATGGCATTTCAATCACAATTAACTCAACTATGATGATGGTATCCATGATCGATTCCAAAACTATGAAATACGAGTTTCATTCACTATGAAATATAAATTATAACCACTCGGTATTCAAACAATTACAGGTACAGATGGAGACCTATAAATTTGTAATTCATGCCATTTTCCAAGGGAATCTACAAGTTAATTTATTGCACCAGCCACAAAAAAATGCTATTTCCATAAGCGACGGCTTGAATTGTTAGTATTTATTGGAGATCCTTTGGATTGGATCCCAACGAATGGAATGTGCCCGAGTTAAATGAATTAATAGAGATCGTATAAGACCTGTGCCGGCCTCAAAAGCTGCGACTCCGAAATAGACGAGGAATCCAGAGGCCTTCAGGACACACATTTGTAATTATTCAGCTCACCCCACACAGTCAACTCAACTTCTTCCCATGACTTCGCCATTCTAAGTTCCTTCCAAATACTGAAAATAGCTCCCAAGATGTTCTCTTCATGCAAAATACAGTAGCACCTGCAGACATGCAATGATCCAAATGAATAATTCCTTCTTTAACCGTGCTACATTTATACCACACAGTGAATGAGGAATCAAACGATAAGGAACTTGAGAATACTTTCATATGACAGAAACACATATTTACAAATACTCGTCAATCTTGCCTGAACTTCAAAATGTTTCTTTGGGAGTTATTTGGCAGCAAACTATTAGAAGATTCTATATTAGTTTACCTATAAATTACAAAATATACTTTGTATTGATCAATTTCAATAAACTAGGAATCACATTTCTAATTAGGAAAGATGATTTGGTTCAGTTTCTAAATTCATGCCTTGTATTCTCCTTCAAAGAGAAACCTTGTAAATACTGTTTTCAGAATACTCTCTAACCTGAGCCTTGTTGACCATGCAATCACAAGTTTGAGTTTCACTATTCTTATTCTATTTTATAAAACTAAGCGCAAGGTAGTGAGTTTATACAATTCTCAAACCCAAGCTTGAAAGGGATGCTGGATAATAATATAAATCATATTTTAAGATCTCAACTAAATTCTTAAGTTTTTTTATCAAGATAGAAAATATGAAACAATAACATTGTTTAAAGATATTACTAAATGATAGAAAACCAAAAACAAGGATCCCTATGATAATGAAACAAAATACTTTAATGAGTATTAGGGAAAAAGAATTGAAGGATTCAATATTGGTCTACATGTCATGATACTCCACAACAAAATGGAATAACTAAGACAAAAAATAAACATTTACTTGAAGTGGCTCATGACATAATTTTTTTTAAAAAAAAATATTCCAGAATACTGATGGGTGAAGTTGTTTTGACATCCTATTTGATCAACAGCATTCTACTCGACTTTTAAAAATTCTTACACAACTAGATTGCCTATAAAAATATTTTCCTGATGCACATACAATTTGATTTGCCAATAAAGATTTTTGGTTGCCCAGTTTTTGTTCACATAACAAGCACAGATCTAAACTTGATCCTAGAGCTGAAAAATATGTTTTCATCATATATGCCCCCAACAAAAGTAGATACAAATGCTACAATCTTCAAACCATGAAAGATCATGCAAGTATGAAGGTTTCTTTTATAGAAAATCAACCTTACTTATCAAAACTCGTCTTCAAGGGGAGGTAAAAAGAAAAGTTGGTAATTTTTGGGACATACATGTTTCATTGCCTAATAGAATCATGAACAACAATATTTCCTGAACATCACAATCTTAGGAAAAGATGTTCATGATATTAAAACAAATAGAAATGCTAGTCAATGTAAGTGTAGTGTATTGCAAATAGAGGGAGAATACTACAAAATGACCAAACTGATCCAAATACTGAGCTTCAAGTTTATAATAGAAAAACTCGTACAATAGGTAAAGACTTTCTTCGAGTCCCAAGAATATTCTAAGTATTCCTACCTCTATTTCTGTTTTTATTGTTCCTCCTAATAATGAGCATATAGACCTTGATATTCTTATAGCTTTTAGAAAAGGAGTCTCATCTTGTACCGACTATTATTAGTAATATTTAAACTTTCTAATAATTATTGAGCTTAAAACATTAAGATATCTCAATTGTTCAAAAGATATTCAAGAAGCTCTAGATGATCCAAATTGGAAGTGAATGCTCTGAACTTTAAGTAGTTGATTTGCTAAGGGAAAAGAAGAAAGCAAGGTGCAAATGGGTGTTTAAGATTAAATGTAAGGTTGATGGAAGCACAAAAAGGTACAAGGCAAGACCTGTGGCAAAAGGCTTCACATAAAGATACAACATTGACTATCAAGATAGATTTGCTCCAGTAACCAAAATAAACTCAATTTGGGTGTTATCTTTGGCAGTGAATTTCAAATGACCCTTTCCTCAAATAGATGTTAAAAATGTTTTCTAAATGAAGACTTGGAAGAGAAAGTCTTTATGAGCATGGCACTTGTGTTTGATGAGGGAATTGACAAACACAACACATGCAAGCTAAAAAAGTTTTTATATGACCTCAAGCAGTCTCCTAGAGCATGGTTTGAGCACTTCGAAAAGGCTGCAAGACATCATGGTTACTGTCAAAGTCAAGCAGATCATACCACGCTTTATAAACATTAAGATAAGTTCAAATTGTTATCTTAATTGTTTATGTAGATGATATAATTTTGATAGGTGATGACAATGTAAGCTAAAATGACTTAAAGAAGAAACTTGATGAGGATTTTGATATCATGGATTAGGGTGCTTTAAAGTATTTCATTAAAATGGAAATTGCTAGATCTAAGGAAGGTATATTTGTCACTCAACAAAAATATATACTTGATTTACTCTGTGAAATAAGGTTGTCGAGATGCAAAGCAGCAGAAGCTTGAAGCTTCAACTTGCCAAGACAAAAGTGGTGAATTGGGAGCAATACCAAAGACTTGTGGGCAATTAATTTACTTGGCCAATACATGCCCAAATATAGCCTTCGCATTAAGTATGATAAGTCAATTTATGCATTCACCTGGCACGAAACACTTTGATATTGTTAATAGAATCTTGAGGAACTTGAAAGGACTCTTGGAGAAGATTTGTTGTTTAAGAAACATGGACAGTTATTGATTTATAGGTTGAAGTCTACAATGATGCAAACAGGGCTAGAAGTTTAATTGATAAAAGATCAGTTTCTGGTTATTATACCTATGTTGGAGGGAATGTATTTACTTGGCGAAGCAAAAAACAAAGTGTCGTAGCAAGGAGTGGTGCAATAGTTGAGCTCAAAGTTCTGTGGATTAAAGAGTTTGAACATTCTTAACTCCTTGCCCAAAGGTATATTGTGACAATAAGAAAACAATCTCAATTATTCATAATCTAGCTCTTCATGATAGAACAAAGCACATGGAAGTTGATAGACATTTTATTAAAAAAAAGATTGATAATGGAAGAATTGGATTCAACATGTTCCAACCACCGAGCAAGTTGCTAATGTACTTACAAAGAGACTTCATAAGAAACAATTTAACTACTTAATAAATAAGATGGTAATGGAAGATATCTTCAAGTCAGCTTGACGGGGTGTTGTAAAATAGAAGATTCTTTATTAGGTTGTCTATGAATTACAAAATAGAACTTCTAATTAGAATATATGGGTTTGATTTGGTTCCTGATTTCCTGATTTGTATTTTCCTTTAAATAGGAAACTTGAAAAGGCTATTGGACTCATGATTTGTATTTTTCTTTAAATAGAATACTTGAAAAGACTATTTTGAGTCAAGTCAATAAATTGATTTCCAAATAACACTCAGACTTCACAAACTTCTTTTGCTTCTGACAAGACATAATACAGGACTTACTTTCTTCAATCAATTCAAAATAATTCTCGCCCTTGACTTGTCATAGTATGCTTATGCATGCACATCTTGTTTCTAGACATTTCTCTATGCCTAGTAATCACTCATCCAAATGGTATATAATGGAACAGATGAGGTTGACATCTCAAAATGATATTCTAACATCAACTTACAATTTTTATAACAAGTTGTGGGACACGCAGTGTGTGAAAGAGGTAAGAATAAATAGAAATCATTTACTTACATGGCATGGTATGAAAGTCTTTCAAACCTATCACCACCATCAATTACTTCCTCCTGGTTTCTTGTCAAAAAAGGTAGTCTATAGCTCTCTAAGAATTGCTTAAAGAGACTGGAATCACCTCTAAAAATATCCAGGTATATTGGTATCACATCATAAATGCGATCACCTGTAAAAGAAACAATCATTTTTAGACATTTCTCTAAAAATATTCAGGTATATCGGTATCACATCATCAATGTCCTATTGATGATGTGAAGTCAATGTTTTGGTTCTTTAATTCGTTAAGATAATCTCAATTTTTAATGCTTTGAGGTGCAAATTCTCAGAGTCTAATTGCCATGTGGCATTTATTACTGAAAAGAAAAGGATGGATACAAAATGGTTTGGGACGATTTCAATTTTGCAATGATTAATATTTCAGTTCCAATTTTGAAGATACAATTCAGTGTGAAACTATTAAATTTGGCATTGTGCTTTCTATATAAAACAGAAACTATACTGGTGCTAACAACATTGAACAAAGAAAGAACCTGCTTGTATGAAAAGGCACTAACCAGTAGTAAGATTACTGAAATCAAGAATGTGGCTAGGACACCATGATTTATCAACATCACCATGATCATTGCCAGCAACGCAATCATTGTCTGCCAGACAAGGATCTGAGCCATTGCCCCCAGAGCATGAGCTAATCCAATATGGTTCCATGTGAACATTGTCATCCATAATATCGGAGTGTATCCAGGAGCAAGGCTTACAGCTTTTGTTTGTACCATTTTCAGCCTAAAATCAAAAGGTAAGATCACAAAAATCATCAGACTAGATATGCATAAGATAAAAGAGGATTACCATTGAATATAAGCAGCATAGATAGCAGTAACATGAACCAAAAAGAAATGTATAGCAGGATCTAGAGGAACCTGGAAAGTATTCAACAGCTTTGTAAGATCATCTGGGATGTAATCATCAACTTTTTCTATCAGTGTTCTAGGAATGGGATCCCCCCTATAAAGCAAAAATCTGTTTCAGAAGGGTATCAAGGAAAATCTGTGTCACACAGTCACGTATGTTCATGATTCAACTATAAGAACTAGAAATTTGTTTCAGGATACGCATGGGTCTACCAATTTTCCAAACGGTTTGTGACATTCATCTTTCTCCTGCATAGAGTTCTGATGAAGACTTTCCATTCTTCAGGAATTTCTGGTATGGGAATATCCTCCATATAACCATCAGCAAAGGGCAACTTCACTTTTAGTTCAATATCTGAGGAAGTTGAGTTCTTTGAAAATGGATAAGGTAAGAGATGAAGGTTGCGCAGCTGCTCTCCCAAAAAGGAAGTCAAGTTTAGCATCTCTTCCCATGACAACATATCTCTTCTGCCATTAGGTCAGATA
This sequence comes from Salix dunnii, assembly GCA_015731905.1. Lineage (NCBI taxonomy): Eukaryota > Viridiplantae > Streptophyta > Magnoliopsida > Malpighiales > Salicaceae > Salix > Salix dunnii. Next base: position 6,699,673 of record CM027660.1, on the reverse strand, counting down.
TACATTGAATGCAATGAGAACACATCGAAGATGACTGAAATTCTGTAAGTTGTGTGACATTAGGACCAAAAGAGGAAACTACTCAAGTTAAGATAACTTACAATTGAGCAAATATCTTTCCTTTGCATCTCCTTGTTATGATAAATGGCCATATGCTTGTGCATCCAGCTGAATTTATTGGCTCATTCATTGGCATCCCAGCTTTTCTACATTCAAAATGTTTTTTTCCCCAAACACCAAAAACGAAATCATCTTCTTTCCAATTTTCTAGAATCAGATTGCAGTTACCAATCACAACAGGCACTCCTTTGCCATCCCAAGGCACAATTTTGAGAGCTCCATTGTCAAGATAAATGATTCCACTTGCCAAAACTTCAGGAACATGATTTTTCAGAGGGGAGTTGACTTTGGACAGCACACTATAAAACTCAAGCTGCAAAGATGCATGCAAATTAGAAGATGGATCCAAAGAGGGTAGTAGACAAAGCGTAAAAATTTAATTATACCTCAGTCCCTAAAGCATACATTGCAGCTTCCAGCCCTCCTTCAACTAAGATTTTAATTGCACAGTCAGCTAGGAGATAAACCTGCCATGGTACAACAGTTACTAACAGCTACATTATAAAAACAGCTCACTTTACTATATATGATAATGATTTTGTACGCCCATCACAATTTAGTAATACCATAGCACTTAGTACAAGCTCAGAGAGCATTAGCTAATGATGTTCATTCAGAAGCTTTATTTTCTTAACCATTTAACCAGGGTTATCTCAGCTCTTCTAAGCATTATAATCATAGAATCTGCTTTTGCGCATATACTGTAGATTTTCAGTTCTGAGATGACTTGAACAAACAAATTCAATCAATTCATCACATAAGCAATAAGAAATTAATTCTGTCAATTGAGTGAAAAAAATATAATGCAATAATCTTAATGGTGTAAGTGACACCATCGCTAACTAGGTCTATTTTGTCTAGTGGATGCAAAAGATTGCCAGTGTCCTAATCCTAGTCACTCCATTAAATGATATAGCAATCCCTGCTGCTACTGCTATGCTCATTCATTACAGGATCCATGAACATCTGGATTTTATAATAAATAGTTCATCAAGAGCCCCTTGCATTTACTTCTCAAATTTCACTTTCAGCTTTTCAACAAAAACATGAGAAAAATAAGGTTGTAAGCTTGACTTAAAAAATCAAATGTGCAGGGGAAGAAAAGATAAAAGAAATGTTATTTCAGAAATACAAGCCTCGTCACTTACAGGATTACTGCCCGTGCCGACAGGAAGCTTCTCATCAGCCGTTGGAGAAGGCAAATAGTGGAAGGCACAAATTTCTTCAAGACAATCTAACCATTTATCTGCTTGTAGCGCAATACATGCTCCCTGGGACAGTATAGAACAGAAGAAATAGCTTCAACAAAAGCCACGAAGCAAGAATCACAGAAGAATCTAGCTAAACAACTACACTACATTGTCAAGAAAAGAATAAATGATGAGCATCAAACAGATTGCTATATGTTTAATGATTTAACCCGTTAATTATTGATTGGAGCAACCATTTATACATTTGACTTGAGATTTGATCCTTTTTTTTTTATCTATTTAATCAATCAATCTTCTGATTGACTCACACGTCTTAAGTTGCCCCCCAGCATTCATTAGTGGCAAGGATCCTCAGTTTGCATATGATTGCTCAATATGATGTAATAGATTATGCGAGCAAGACTTCAAGTCCACTCTTTCCAATGCATTTGTTAAATTCCCAGGGAGAAATGGAACACATGAAGATACCACTACTGTTTTCACAATCATGTGACCAATAAGATGGAAATTGAGATTTTATTCTATTTACCATTTCAATCCTTGCCTATAGAAAATCACTTCTTCATGTCATAGATAAAACTATTTGTCTGGAGAAGAAAAGAAAAGGAAAAAGGACAGCACCTAAGAGAATGATAGTACCTTCCACACAAGCTCTCTCAATTCTGGCCTGCTAACCCAAAGCTTTGACAGCCACTCTCTCATTTCTCGTGGTCCAATGCTGTTGCCTGAGCTCCATGGAGAACTGTAGTGGTTTCTCTGTTTATCCAAATACATTGCTAAGAACTTTATGTCATACGAAAAACCTTGTTTCCACAAATCATAACTTTTAGAGACACCATTAGCAGTTGTTGTATATTTGGGATCTGCAATAGGTTCTTGAACTCTGATCCTCTTCTCTTTCCTTGTCAGGTCTGCATAACTCAGATCATCTTTATCATGATCCATATTCATCTTGAGATCCTCAAGACTGCTATCATCAAGAGCCAACAATCCAACTCGGCAAACTCCTTTATGACGATAACCAGGTGCCATATCCAAACATACATATTCAAAGTTTTTGGAGTTCACAAAATTTTGTGTGACAGCAACAGTTGGCTCAAGATTCAAGACACAGTGCCACCATCCACTTGGAACAAAAACTGTCTCCCCTGGTAGTTGGGTACACTCAATCGGCTTGTCTTCATCAGCAAGAAGTGGATAAAAATCTAACCACCACTGTACAGCAGAAAAAAATAACCAGTTGGTGCAAATCTGAAAAGTGCTTGAATTAATAAATACAAGACAAATACCTGCAATGATGATGGTGTGTCGATATTGACATCACCATCATCTTCATTTACATGCACAGTGACACCTAAAGGTACCCTTCCAGGAGGATACAAGGCCCACCTGTAAGTTATTTCAACCATAAAAAAGTGATATGGAATAAAAGAAATTTATGCACCACAATTGATGAATGAGATGTATGCTAAAAATACACTTGATGAAATAGGTCCCAAAATTGAGCTTTTTCAAATACATACCTCTGTACTCAAGTAATATTACCCTTGCATTTAAGACATGAAATGATTAGTTAAAACACATGACCCCCCCAAGAATGCAATGCACTTAAATCATCACATTCAATTTATCAGAGCGGTTGAAAAAGAAACAACAACTCCAACATGAAATCTGAAATCTACCTTTTACGGCCACATAGAAGAGTATTCCAAGCACTGGTGAGAGCAGGATCAACATGCCAAGAGGCACCAGATCTCTCGGGGCCTATTATAAGCCATCTAAATGGTGGTCGCTGTTCTCCATCTAAGACCTCAAAGAGGTCTTCTTGAAACAGATGAGGAACACTGTAATCCTTCAACAAGCTGGGTGCAGTTTCCCCAAACTGAAATGAATAGGGAGTCAAATGATGTTAAAATTTTCATCCTTTTAAGGGAGAAAAGAGGGGGAAAGCAAATATTTCTTCCACAGCTGTACCTTGTCATCAAAAATATATAGGGGGTCCTCATCATGTTGAAGATACATGTAGGATACATAATCTTTCATTTTCATTGAGATTTTCTTACAGCTTCTCTGAGAAATCCTAAAAGCTAAATCTCCATATTTCAGAGATAGCTGGTCAATTGCCCATGTATTCCGTGCTGGCCAAGTATCAGCCAATCCCGCAAGCAAAACCTGGTAAATAGTTGGGCAATGCCACAGGAGAAAGAAAAAATATATTATTTATATAAGAACCAAAAAGGTTTAAAAATTAATCAAACAACATCTTCCATAGACAAACAAGTAGCAAGTTTTTCCAGTTTTTTACACCAAACTTCTTACATAAACAAATCTCAGGGAGGAAAACACCGCTGTCAACTCAGAAAAGGTAACAGAATAGTTGGATAAATAAACATCTATGACAGTGGAGATTTTTACTATATTTTCATCACTCTTATTTAAGGAAAAAAGGACATCCGTTTTGGCACTTCTTGAAACACTAGCTAGCATGTCTTGTTACCACAGTAAACCCGTTTCAGAATACAAATGGCTAGAAACAAGGAGAAGGGTCATTGATTGCGCTGCCAGAGCATAATTGCCCTTTTGGTGACAACACAAGAAGTCATATTAGCCTCTGCGATGAAAGTTAAAAGAATGAAAAGGCAGCACTAGCCATAGCTGGTGAATGCTAATGGTTTATGCACATGGTAGTGATTTCATAGTGAAGCTGTACAGCTGTAGGAAGGACAGTGACCATAATTTGGAGTTCATAATAGCAACTTTTGGCAGAATAGGAGCCAGTGTGAAGATGAAAGAGTACTGCTGTAACAGTCACCGCAGACTTCTTATGTTTATCACAGTATATAATTCTTACTATATCCATTCAAAGTAACACACTGGATCCAAAAATCAAATATTTCACCATACCGGTTTCCTCCCATCATACTCTTGAGAAAATTCTTCCAAAGACAAGTCTCCCTTTCTTTCCACATTTCCATCATCAAAATTAAAACCACTCAACGTAGTATGGCACCTGTATAATCTTTTATACAAAAACAAAGAGCTGAACCCTGCAAACAAGCATACAAATTATACTTGTGATAAATAAAAGTCCTATAACTAAAAGTCATCACTATAAAATCCAAGAAACCACCCCATCATCATCAGAAATTTACCGTTAAATTGAAGTGGTTTTCCGCAACGTTCTTGATATTCTTCCGGAACATTCTCTCTGAAAACCAAAAACAATCAGACAACGATAATGCTACGAATTCAATCATTCTTGTTTCAAAGTCTAAATAGAAATAAAAGTAAAATCATTCTTGCAAATATAAAATGCTTAGACTTACAAATCCAATGCAGTTTTCTTCCAGGAACCTTTATACTGAAGCGGACCGTTTACCCTGTTAAGGCACAGACTCATCCACAGTGGTTCCTCGTTGCATAAAATGTACATCACACTGCGAATGTATATCAACCATAAATAATCAATAAAAGAATAAAACATGTTCAATTCTCACAGTTGAATAACAGAAGTGTAACAAAAACTAATCAAAGCAGATATTTTAAAAATAAAATTATACATATATATATATATATATATATATGCGAACCTGCTAGCACAAGCGGAGCGAGCGACATCGCGAGGAGTGAGATTGTCTAAAATAGAGCAGATGAGTTCATCGGGGAGGACTTGAAGATTGCCTAGACTTTCAGCTCTGCGATCTTTAATTTCTAAAGCCTCAACTTGAGAAATCTCCATGGATGAGATGAAACTTGGAATCAGGAATTGTTTGATGTTTTAGCTGTTTGGGCCCTTAAAAATGTTTCCCCGTTTTTTAAACGCGGCGTTTTGGACACTGTGCGACTTATACTCGTGTCTTATCCCACCTGCTCGCTTATGCGCGTAAAATCCACTCCACACCTGTCTTTCGTTATGTCTCTCCTCTTTCTCCGTCCGTTGCTATTTCCATGATTATTTAACCCGGCCCGGGGTTTGACCAGCCAAGATATCGGTTCCTGATCACAAGGATTTACGTGGATTAACTTGAAAAAAATAAAAAAAAAATATTTAAAATTTTAATATCTCATAATAAAAAAAAAATAAGAAGCAATTCAAGTGACTATAAGCTATATATATTCTAAATAATTAAGTGTAAGAGATTATTTCAAAGTTTTTTATTCCATAATAAAAAGATATTATTTTTTTCTTTAATTGAAGTATTTCAACTAAAAAGTTTTTTTATTCCTCGACTTCATAGTAATTTATTTTTTACCTTTAAAATGAAACAAGTTGACCTGCATGATACTGATTTTTATCTTCCGCGGAGTGCATACCTTGCATAACTATGACTATTTCCACGAAGGAAATGGCGTTGCTTCTACGCGTGGGGAAATAGCGTTATGCCCGTGTGTCCGTGTTTCTGTTTTGATTGTTCTTGCTATTTCCCGTGCGCCCCGTGTTTCCGTTCCCGTGTGCTGTTTTCAGCTGTTGGTGGATGGCTGCTTCGATTCTTGCAGGCAAGTATCAAGGAAAGGACATTTTGACCTTCATGTTTTCTTTGCCCCAGCGGAAAAGTTTTTATTTGGGTTTGCGTTTATTCTATACTACCAGTACCATTGCTCCGTTTCACGTCCAATCTTTTTTTTTAATATAAAAATATATTAATTATATAAAAAAATTTAGATAAAATAATAAATTTATACAAAAATTATATTAAATGCAAGTTTTTTTATAAAATATATAAATTTAAATATATATAAATTTATTTATTATATAGTAGGTTTCAATGAAATAATTAATATAAAATTATTATTATCATTAAAAAAAACAAGAAGATTCAGGTATTTAAATTATTAAATTTACTGTATTAAGATTAGTTTATTTTTTAATTTAATTTAAATTAAACATAATAAATAAAATATAAACTGTGAAAAAACCTGTAATAATCAAATAACAAAAATAAATAATTAATTTTCTATATCCAAAAAGAAGAAAACATAAATTTAAAATTTATCCCTAAGTTACCATCGTTATCATTACTATAACAGTTATAAGTATTATCAACATTACTGCCGAAATAGCTAAAATCATTAAACTGGTCCAAGGAATTAAAAAAAAATATTGTAAAAAAAGAAAAAAAATTATCATTATCATTGCGCAAACAATCAAATCATAAAATCATATGATCCAAAAAACAAATAAAAAGAATAGAAAATACAAAAAAAAGAAAAAAAAAGAGCAATATTAATTTTAAGAGATCATCGGCATAAATTAAAATTTCAGAATTGGACTAAATAAAAATAAAACCTCAATAAAAAATAAAATAATAAAAATTAAAACAAAAACTAAAACTATAAATAAATAAATACAGATAAAAAATAAATATTATCCAAGAAGAACGAAAAAACCAAAGAAATCAATACTAAATTAAAAAAATTAAAAAATTAAAACCAAAAATAAAAATTAATATAAATAATTAATTTCAATTGAATAACAAAACTGCAACAATTTAAAACCTTGGGATCGAAAAACAATAAAGAGATTTTAAAAAAAAAATGCAGTGTAACCAATATAAATTAAAATTTTATAATTGAACCAAATAAAAATAAAACCTTAACAAAAAAAAAACCACAAAAAAAAAAAACTAAAAACATAAATACATAAATATGGATGAAAAAAATATCATTGTCCAATAAGGACAAAAAAACCAAATGAATTAATATCAAACACAAAATTAAAAGAATAAGTGTCAGAATGAAAAATAAAATATATAATTAATTTTATTTGAATGACAAAAATATAACAAATTAAAACTTTGGGACCGAAAATAATAAAAGGATTTAAAAAAAACATTACAATACTATTGTTGAAAATATTAAAAGAATAAAGACCGAAATGAAAAGTAGCATATTGACCAACTTAAATTAGAGGACAAAATTAGAACAAACTAAAACTTGCATACCAAAATTATTAAAGGAGCCAAAAACAAACTAAAAATCAAAAGAATGAGGACTGAAATAAAACATACCATATAATAAACATTGTCTAAGAAGAACAAAAAAACCAAAGCAATTAATATCAAATAAAAAATTAAAAGAATAAGTGTTAAAATGAAAAGTAAAATATATAAGTAATTTCAATTGAAGGACAAAAATGTAACAAATCAAAACTTTGGAACTAAAAATAATAAAGGGGTTTAAAAAAAATCAATACAGTGCAATTATTGAAAATATTAAAAAAACAAGGACCAAAATGAAAAGTAGCATATTGACCAATTCCAATTGGAGGATAAAATTACAACAAACTAAAACTTGCTTACCGAAATTATTAAAGGAACAAAAAACAAACCAAAAATCAAAAGAGTGAGAACTAAAATAAAACATATCATATATAATCAATTTTAATTGAATGGCATAATTGAAAATAATCAAAATTGTCATTGAAGAAACCAGTAAGATAAATGAAATCAAAAAACCAGAGACTGGAATGAAGCACTCACAAATATGAAGGATCACATCATACTTCTGACAGCAGAAGAGAGAAATGAGCAGGGGGAAGAAAATTATTCACTGGCAATTCCACAACACGATTCACTGTACATGCACCATGTCGAGAGTCATAGGACATGGCGACACCTTTTGTAACACAGCGGAAGGCTAGTTTCCATTGTCTTGCATCTCCGTACGCGTCGTCTGAAAGGCGCGTGTAGGTGAAACACTATTGGCACGTCTGTACAACGAGCCTGTAGTGTCCCATGAATCTTTTTTTTTAAATAGTCAATTACTTATACACCCCCTGAACCTAACGATATCTACGAAAAAAACAGGGGTGAAAATCTTGAAATACCCCTGACTCTACGTGTTATTTTTTGTCATTTTCGGGGGTTATTTTCATTGTTTTATTGTGCAAAGAATTCAAAAAATATCATCCATATCCCTTGAAAAATTATAAAATCCTCTCAGTCCTGATGGTTAAAAATTTTCAATGTTTAGGGGCAAAATGATAATTATACTATAGCAATTCACAATGAATTGTGCATAGGTAAACAGTTAAGAAATGTGCAATAAAATCGCCACTCGATTTATATTTTAGTTAATATAATTTATTGTGATAAAATGCGTGTTAGATTAATTTTTTTAATATAAAAAACATTTAAAATATGTGAAAAATAATTTAATGTGATTTTATCATTTTAGTAAGTTTAATATCAATTTTGCATGTCAAGTTATGAGATCAAAATAACATTTAAATAAGTTTTAAAACTCAATTTCCATTAAAATCAACGTTAAATGAATAAACCAATTAAAAAATAATCTGAATCAACTCAAGTAAACTTGTTGAACTCGCGACTCAGGTCATGAGACTTGAATAACCCAATAAAAAGAAAATTAAAATAACTGACGAAGCATAATTCTCGGTTAATCTGGTGTTTGAGAGATAAAACTAAAATAAACAATTAAAAAATAACACAAAATAAAACTTGAGTCAACCAAAGTTAACCCACTAAATATATAACTTGAATAATGAGATGAGAATAAACTCATAGAAGCGAACTAAGATAAATTACAAAACCTAATTTTCTCTTACCCAAATGTTAAAGTACACAAAAGAAAAAAATTAATTAAAAAAAAGAGGAAAAACCTAGGCTAACCTGTCAAAGAATTTGAGTCATGATTCTTGGATAGTCTTATAAAAACATTAATAATTAAAAAAATATATAGACTAGTCCACAACAAACCTATATATTGAATAAAAAAACTATTCAACTGAATAGCATTATGTGAAGAGGGCTGCATTAAAAACTCTCTTTCCTTTTTTAATAATTTTGTTAATTGTATTTCCAACCAAGCTTTATCCTATACCTTGCAATGAAGTTAGTTCTATAAATTATTCATGAAGCTATTTTGATAACATTACTTGTAATCTAAAATGCATATGGTGTTTGACTGCAGGAGTCAGCATTGTTTACCCATGCACATATAATTTCTATTTTTTTATTCAATAATTTATTTTTTGTCTTTATTTTTATTATCATTTAATTTGAATAAAAAAGAATGCATCAATAAACAGATTTAGCTATCAAAACATGTGAAAATAGACTAGATATGAACTAGACAACTTAGTTACACCAAAAACAACCTGAAACATGTCAACCCAACTTCTTACTTAGCTTAGAATAATAAGTATGTATAGAAAAAGAGATGATTCGCGTAAATATCAAATTTGTTTTGGTATGTACGGCTTAAATACAAAATCAAAACCTTCTCGTCTCTAGTATTGGATAACAGAAACCGGAGGCGGAGGAGGAGGAGACCGGACTTGAGCATCTCCTGTCGCCCTTAAACGTAGCAAGATTGTGCAAATTGGCTGTCTTCGCTAAGAGAGTATACGAAGCAACAGACAATTACAATGCCTCCAGTGAGAGCTTGACACAAGCGAGAAGAGTTCTTCGCAAACATGATTGCCCCTGTAGCTTCTCTCGAGTCATTCACAGACACATCCCCACGAGTGTTCTAGGCCCAAACGAATAGCATTGAAACCCTGGCTTAGCAAGCTAGCATACTATTGAACCCAAATAACCACCTTCCCCCAGCATCTCTGAGCACCCACCCCGCCCTTTCCACTTGTCCTGGAATTGAAAATGAAGAAATTTACAGCAGGCGAAAAGGACGGAGATTTATTATTATTATTATTAATATAGATTTCTAAAACCAATTTACGCTCAACTTAACTAATTCTACTGATTTTAAAATTAATGACTATATAAATTTATAATAATTATTACATAACAATCACAAGACTTGAATTGAGATCACAAGAAAAGCAAACCTCTAAGATGTTTGGAATTTCGTTCAAAAAATACTTTTCAAAAAAAAAATTAAATTATTTTTATTTTTTACTTTAAATTAAAAAATTTAGATATTTTTATATCATTTTGATTTGTTAATATCAAAAATTATTTTTAAAAAATAAAAATATTATTTTAATATATTTTAAAAAAAAATCTCAATAATCTCAACCAATCACTAAATCCTAAACTTTTAGGACTGACCCACCTATTAGATGGTCAGGTCGGAGATCTGTTCTTTGGCTGGTTGGGGGACATAAAAATAAATTTTCTTCTCTGGATTGACGAGTACATGATAGATTGAATAGATCAATGATAATATAAGGGGGGAAAACACCAAGGAGCAGAAGAATCATCCTGTTTGTTCAATAGCCACCCGTCTAAACAAGATGATCAGCACTTCTGCATTTGAATAGTTCCGCGGGTCATTTTGAAATGCAGTCTTCACTTTGTCTTTATTCCCATGTTCTTTAAGGTCTCAAATATCAATCTTCCAGTATTCACATACATGACATGAGGCAGCACAACATGAATTAACTCAAAACTATGAAGTATCATACATAATAGAGCCACTAATGACTTGGTAAATCGAACACATATATTGCTGCGCCTTGCCAGTCATTCTACAGCAATGACGGTGCAACAGGAGGCTGTAATCCAATCCTCCTCTTTCTAAGGCGCTCTGCAATGATGAATGCAAGCTCTAGAGACTGTGAAGCATTGAGCCTGGGATCACAATGGGTGTGGTAGCGTGAACTCAAATCATCAAATGTCACAGCCCGTGATCCACCAATGCACTCTGTCACATTCTGACCAGTCATCTCTAGATGAACTCCTCCAGGGTGGCTTCCTTCTTGCTCGTGCACATCGAAGAAGGCTCTCACCTCCGCCTGCCCAAATAAGAATGCAACAACATCAGTTTATTCATAGTGGAAGTAATGCCATCATGCTGTAAAACTGTGTTTTTCAATGATTAAAAAGGCACATATGATACTCTGAAGCACATTATTTGCATTGCTTTTACTATTTTTGAAAAAGGTTTCCGAAAAATAGCACTAACAACAACCTTACAACTACCGCTACTCTCAAGCTGACCCGTCACAATGATTCAGGAATTCAATTGCTTGGTACAAGTTTGAAGAGAGGAGAAACTTTGGTGGAGGTTAAAAGTTAACCCCCCCAAAAGTGGTTAAATGTTAACTTTGTGGGGGAGGGGCAAAGAAATTTAACACTACAATATTCTATCCATCCCCTTCATTTAAAACCACAAATATAAGTTTTGTTTTACGATTATACTTAATTTAAAAATTAATTTTATTTTTATTGACACCCACTATCATTATTTTTTACCACCTATCAAACATCCTTAACATTTCATCCCTTAACCTCCTTTTACACTTCATTCTTAAATCTCACTGCACTATACCAAACACAACCTAAGGAGCATCAGAATTCGTTTTTGCAAAACAGATTTCGAACTCAACTTGCAGACAAAGTTCTACATACCTACGCTTAGTCATTGGTTACCTGCGTAAGGAACTTGATCCAACTGTTCCACCCCAAAGCCTCAAAGAAGTAGTCACTTTCTCACCTACCATTTCATCTCAACTAACACTCAATCATAAAAAAGCTATGACAGGTTACATGAATCCTTATTCTCCATTATATTTAGTTTAGTGTACTATTCGACCTACCACACCTAAATTCTATTGCCTTCATTTAAATTAATTCTAGGAAATCAACAGCAGGTTCTTATTAAAAGCCACAGAATGCCCCGCCATTTACAACTTTGGAACTAGTTGCTCCAGTTCATGAATGAGCCAGAATCGATTGCACTTCTTAAAAGATAATTCAATTGCAAGCAATGATTGGAGCATTACCCATTTCACAAGGATAAGATGACAAATTATTTCTCCTACGAGTTACCACCAAATCTAAAGCAAAAAAGCTAATTTAGAGTGTATGTGTATAGTAATAATCAATGTACTAACAAAATGTGCAATATCATTTATAGCATATACGCCCACTTTATTTGCTGCATATCAGGGAAACTCTCGTTTTCTCATCAGTTCCAGTAACAGGTTTACAGGAGCCAAAGTTTTTGTTTTTGTTTTTGTTTTTTGTCTTCTCATTTGCTTTATTTCTCCTCTTATATCCTTTCATTTTGATTGATTTCTGTATAATTCCCGATGCTGAAGTATTCAATTTCCTTCAAATAATAAACAGCCCTTGATAGCACAGATTTAAACTCCAAACTATTCTTTCATAACCTCATGAAATCCACATAATGCTAATCAATTAATGCAAACTAAGATATAAGCATCATACCCTGATGGAATCGAATGGGCGAGTTTTCAGTCCACATGGGGCCTTTATGGTGTTTCCATGCATAGGATCACTGACCCATGTGACAATTTGTCCAGCCCGGCGAACAGCCCTGATTAGATGAGGAAGCTTCACTCTCATATTCTCAGCTCCCATTCTTGTAATGACTGTTATTCTGCCAGGTTTATTTTGAGGATTCAAAATCTCTATGAGCTTAACCAGCTCATTGGGATCCATCTTATCACTGACCTGGAGCATAAAAGCCAAATTCCATAAGAAAGTCGAAAGCACCAAATGCATGTGTCAAATTACAAGATGAAAATTGAAATTAAGAATCGTAATATTATAATGATCCTTTCAGATTTAGCTCATTGCAAGGTTTCTAATTCGGATCAGATTGGCAGAAAAGAAGAAACACAATTCCATAAGCATAATTACATGAACACCACTTTGGCCAACAACTTGAAAATATGCATTTGATTAGTTAATTTAAGGAATCTTGATAACCTTATGTGGTCAAGATCACAGTCAGAAACAAACAAAGCCAGAAACAAAAACAACCTAGAACCATCTCAACAAACGTAGATGAAATAGTTAAAAGTTGAGTCTCAAAAACAGGTTCTCCCTGATATTTCTAGCCACCAAAGATGAATCACTGAAATATGAACTAGCTAACTAGATTAAAAAGAAGAATGCAAGCTACCTTAATTCCTAGTGGATTTGCAACTCCTCTCAAGAACTCGAACATGAGCACCAAAGATGAATTATTGAAATATGAACTGGCTAACTAAATTAAAAAGAAGAATGCAAGCTACCTTAATTCCTAGGGGATTTGCAACTCCTCTCAGGAACTCAACATGAGCACCATCTAGTTGCCTGGTACGCTCACCAGCCCAAAGAAAATGGGCTGAGCAGTCATAGTAAAGACCCGAAGTTGAATCCAGCCTAGTAAGTGATTGCTCATATGGCAATAGCAAGCACTCATGGGATGTCCAAAACTCAGTTGTTGTCATGATAGGATGATCAACAGTGAGACCAGCTGCAGCCATGAATCCAAGGGCCTCGTCAACCCGGTGTGCAAGTTCCCGGTACCTATTATATGAAGACAGAGATATATTTATTATAGAAAGTGACCCAATTATGATACAAGAATTAGTGATGAACTGAAATCATTTCCATCCAAGAGAAACATATTATAGAAGCAAAATTTAAACCAATAATGGTTTGAATTATGAAATGAAATGAACTCATTTTCATCCAAGATTCTAGTAAACATCTTTAAGAAAAACCATCATAACTAGAACAAGTGAATTACAAATTGCAGGAACAAAAACAGAAGATTATTCTTTTAAACAACAGGTTTAAAACCATTCAAACCGGAGCATATTGAAGAAGAACACGTGCAAAGGATGTTAGAATCTAATTTCCCCATGGCCAGTCATAGGGAAAAGGTAAAAAAGGACCTTCATGGCCTTGTGCGGATAATTCAGGTAACGATAATTGTGAGCGTGAAACTTGCCATCGATATTGATCAAATAATACACATGGAGGAAATATCACTATCTACTGCGTACCCACCAACGTGGTTGAGGTCTGGAAGGACCAGAAGTGTACACACTACTTCATCAAACTCTAAATAGCATCAAACGTAAATAGTTAAAAATGATTGATTCTTCAAAATAAAACTGAGCTTTTTTACTTGTCCGTATATGAAAACTCCATCTGAGAAAACACCATAACAAATCCAAAAGCCAGATAAAACCATTTACCTATCTCCCTGCTCACTGTGCTCGGTGAAATCCAAATTCCACTGAGTAACCCTCTGCATAGCTGCATAACCACCAGTAGCAAACGCCCTGAGGAGGTTTAAAGTGGCTGCGGATTGACAGTAAGCCCTGATCATCCTCTGTGGGTCAGGTATCCTTGACTTCTCATCAAAAGCATCTCCATTCACATTATCCCCTCTGTAACTCGGTAATTTCACTCCATTTTTTTCCTCAAGCGGATCCGATCTTGGCTTCGCAAACTGCCCTGCCATCCTCCCCACCTATAAAACAATATACATATTTATCCCAGTTCAGTTCTTCAAGAAAAAAAAGCAATCTTTCATATGACTATATTGTAACGCTAATAATTCACTTTTAAAACAAAGACCTTGATAACAGGCATTTGACCACCGAACATCAAAACAGCACCCATTTGAAGAAGAATCCTGAAAGTGTCCCTAATATTATTAGCGTTGAACTCTTTAAAACTCTCAGCACAGTCACCTCCTTGCAGCAAAAACGCATTGCCCATAGCAGCTTCAGCGAGCCTCTCCTCTAAATACCTGGCCTCACCAGCGAAAACAATCGGAGGAAAGGCATCGAGGGTTTTGAGAACCGATTCAAGGTCTTCTTTGTTAGGATATTCAGGTAGTTGCAAAGCCTTCTTGGATTTCCAGCTTTCAACAGTCCATTTTCCAGTACCCACATTGGTTGTTGGAGCAACGGTTGCTGCTTTAGTGGATGCTGCTGCAGGTGTTTTAATGGGTGACGGTGATTTGGAAGGATCAGCGGAGTGGACGGCGGAGATGTGGATGATGGATCTGGAAGGTTTGGTGGCGAAGAAACAAGGACGGTGGGGTTTGTCAGAGGGGATTAAGGATTTGGTAGGAATTATGGAACTGCTAGTTAGAGACATTGTTGTTGCTGTTGTGTTTTTCCAATTTTGGAGCACAAAAGGAGATGCTTGTTTTGTATTTTGTGAGTGGAAGAGGCGAGGAGAGGGTGCCTGAAGAGGTGACAAAGCACAAAGGATGATTTATAGGGATGTTTGGTGTGGTGCAAGAAAACAAAGGAACACGAACGGGAGAGGGTGGTGGAGGCTGGTAAGGGTCGTCGTTGTGGTAGTTAAGGGTGTTTTGGGGTGTTTTGGGGAATATGTAAAGTATCTTGGGTGTATTTTTGGAAATTTGGAAAACGTAGAGAGGGAAGTCGATTTAACTTTTGTCTCTGTGTCAAGGTAACTTTGTTTATTACGGCTTCTTCACCGACTATTCGCCGCTTATTGGAGGCAGAGCCAGTGGCGGCTGGCTTTATTGTTTGCTACGAGGTTTGCCATTAATTTTTTAGAATTTTTAGATTTAAGTCGTTTAAAATAACTCGATTATAGAATTATTAGACCTGATGAATCTATAAAAAATCCAGCACTGTGATCTAAAATTATAAAATCCAAATCTAAATCATTGAAGAAAATCCATCTTAAAATATATTTTATTTCACCATTTATGCGCGTATTCTGTTTACAGAATATTTGTTACCATGTACAGGAACTAAAAAATCTACTTAAAACACGAGCATTCATAATTAAACACTTATGTAAAATAAATGTTTTAATGATTTATATTTGAGTTTTTATTATTTTCATGAGCTTACAAACTGTTTAGAATCAAATCATGTTGATTTGAATTCAATCCATAAGCAAATTTAAATTTAATTAATGGTTTGTTATACTTTTTACGTTTAGAATAGATATATTAAACCACATAATTGAAGCCGAGCCAAGTTGTAGACCCAGCCAGGAAACTTGGTGGGCGCCCTGTTACCCGGACAAATCAAGGGGGTATTTAGCTGCAATTACAAGCGGGCCCTTTATAATTAACAAGAATGATGAACCTACCCTCAATGTCCCGTGGGCTAAACTAGGAAAATCAAAGAGAGATTTCCAGGTCACCTCACCTACCCTCTTCCACTTCGGATTGTTTTGTTTTGCATTTCAAAAAACATTTTTTAAAACAAATTCAATGTAATCTTCTCCTCCTCCTACCCGCAGGACCCAGCATTGAAAATCCTCGTACACCAGGGACACGTGCCCCATCTCCATGATAAGCTTCTTTCAAATCGTTCCTCGGTGAAGAATGAAAAGAACAACTTGCGAGTTTTTTGTCGAGACAAGCAGTGCTCACCTAATACATCTGAAAGTGTTGGTGTGCCAACTCAACTCTTTCACTGTGTTTTTCTTATTGTTTTTTTTCCATTGCTTTATTTTATTTTTAACTTTATTTAATTTTATATATTATTCTGACTTGCTTCGTGTAAAATTATTGCAGCTTTCAGTAAACATTATAAAATTTAGTTTATAATTAGTTTATGCTTGATTTTATGAATGTTTATTATTGTTGTTGTATAATTAAAAAAAATCTTAATTTTAGTGAAATTTATTATCCTGCTCACAAGTTTTATAGATTAAAACATGATATCAGGGTCAATCCAGTATTTCAATATTAAAAAAAAATATTATTTAATTTTTTTAAAATTAAACTATATTTTTTAATTGTTATCTGAACTGTTTTTAACCTTCAAGCAACATGGATCATGTTTAAAGAGCTTGTTAATATTCTATAAAAAAACAAGTTAAAATATTATAAATTATTATATTAAATTAGATTTAATAATAATATAAAATAGTTTCTAAAACTTCAATGTTTTTTATGTTTAAAGATATTTTAATTTGAGCTGTGCGATACTGGTCGTTACTAATTATACAAGGCTGGAGCTCAAAACGCCAGTACAGAGGATTGGTTCAAAATCTGGAATTTTTCAAACATTGGGGGTGTTTGGGAAGCCACCCAAAAGTGCTTTTGGTCTTTTTTTTTTTTGAATTTTAAAAACAGATGGTTAGTGTTTTTAGATTATTTTTATGTGCTGATATCAAAAATGATTTTTAAAAAATAAAAAAAATATCATTTTAATATATTTCGGCATGAAACACATTTTCAAAAGTTACAGCAACAGCTCTTCCAAACACCCTCATTATATGTCTGTTTTTAGAAGTCACAAGGTAGTCGCGCTTATGTGTAATTAACAAGAACAGAAAACACGAGGTCGGCACTGTTCATGTGAACAGTGAACCACGTGCTTTGAAAAAATACAATTGTATTATTTAACAGTTTAGTTGTATAAAATTAAATTTCAAATTAAAACACATGAAAAATACATGTTTACTTCAAATCCTTGACAATTTTTATTATAGTCCAAAATTTTATTTTATTTATTTTTCAATTTCAAAGAAAAAAAGTTAATAAAAAACAAAAAATGATAATAATTGGTTGTTGTGATATGGGCAACAAAGATTACAAAACTTGGTGTTGACAAGTTTTATTTGACAATAAGAGTTAAATGACAAGGGGATTTGATATGGAGATTTAGTTTCATTTTGTTTATTTTGGGTTCAATGATTTTGTAGTATTTTGATGCTAATAAGTGGTTTAGGAAGACTTTTATGTTGTTCATCAAGTGTTTCTAGATGAAAATTAGTTGAAAATATATTTTCAACCCAAAAAACTATACTTCATAATTTGATTTTATGATCACCAAAGTGGTGATGGAATTCAGAGGCAGAGCGACCAACGAGTTGCTAATTTACTGTTTTTTTTTTTAAAGAAATAAATAGCAGACAACATATCATTTATATTTTTTAAAAATATATATATATAATCACGGGCTTGATTAGACCCATGTGCTCAAGTTTTATGAGATATTGACACATGGGGTCATTTAGGGCCACGTGTTTGTTTTTTTTTTAAAATATAATAATAAAACCCCTTAACATTGGCCATTTGATGAGTTTTATATATGTATATATATATCATTTAATTTTATGATGATTTTAATATGGTCTTTATTTTGCTATAGTATAATTAAAAAGTGTTATTGAAGCCATTAAAATTCACAATACATATTATCGGTTTGACAAGTTATCCAGGTTAGATGAAATCGATTCAATTCATCATCGTTTAAATATGTTTTCTTAAGATATCAAACTCTTTTTTTACTGGCCTTCCAGGTTAATTGATCCATGCCAGTGCACTAGGCCTTTTTAAGGCTCTCACACCTGGCTTGACCTAACAAAATTTATTTTTTTTAAAAAAAATCTTCAGCATAGATTTTTGATAAGTTTTATATATATATATATATTATTGTTTCTAAAAAGATTTCATATTTTAGTGTAGAGTTGATTTTGATTTGGTCTTTGTTTTATTTTTTTCATCTAATTAAAATAATAAAAAAAATATCATTAAACCCATTGAAATCCACAATTTAGATCACAAATTTGACAAATTAACCAAAATTAATTAAAATTAATCGAATATATCACTATCTCAATGTTATAAAAAGAATGTTAGCTTTTTTATATAAAAATAATCAAACCCCCTTTATAATAATTGTCCATGATGCCTTTGACATGCGCGTCTTATCTATGTTTTTACGTCCCTAGATTGTTTTTTAATCTTTGTAAAAATAAGAAAAAATCTCATGGATTTCAGGTAAAGAAATCTTGTTTTAAGGTTAATTTGTATGTTCCTAATCAATTTGACAATGGTTGGTGAGTATTATGAAAAAGGTTATTCTACCTCCAAAAGGGCAATATATTTTGGTGGTTAGAAAAAATAATAATTTCACTCCAGTGATCTAAATAGCATGTCTTCATGTATCAATGAAACACAAGTCTTCATTCTTCTTTAATGTCGCTACGTCCCAGTCTATCTTTGATCCCAAGCGTACTCTAAATTAAATGATTACGAGTGGATCATTGGGCCAAGCCCGAATACCAGCAAGTCTGGCTCAAATTGTCTGGAAACCAGTTGGATCTGGCCCACATCAAATCACCCGTAACCTTTCTTCTTCTTTTTCCCCGCTCTCGGAGAGGCAGGATGTCCTCCCTTTTTTTCGTCTTCTTGAGAAAATAGACCAGCAGATGAATCAAGAACTTTCTCGCACGTTGAGAGTTTCAGCCCATCTTTTCATGAAATTATAAAATTTTAACTTAAAATCAAGAGCTGTGAGACTTTTCAACTGGATCTTCAACGCTGAAAAAAACAAAACAATTTTACCGGCACTTATGCCTTAACCTACTTGTTTCTTTTAAATTTTAATCATATTTTTATGATTTTCTTTCATAATCCAAGTGTGACCCCTCTTGTTCTTATTTAATTTTCTAGGGTTTAGAGTTGAAAATTAAAATATCATAGAGTGATGCTAATACAAATTATGATTACTTTATTATTTAACCAATAAGAAAAGGAAAAAAAAAAGAAAATGAGAGGAAAAAAAGTTGATCGGAACCATATTATCAACCCGCCACCAATAAGATATGGGTGCTCACTCCTAATGTCAATGCGGGAAGCGGTGTTTTGCTGCTGGAGGAGCCCACGCCCGCCATCTTGAAAGCGCTAACTTTAACAGGGTGTTTAGTACCCTTTTTCAAAAATATTTTAAAAAATTAATTATTTTTTATCTAAAATTAATTTTTTTAGGTGTTTTTAAATTATTTTAATGTATTGTCAAAATGATTTTTAAAAATAAAAAATATTATTTTGATGTATTTTTAAACTAAAAATACTTTCAAAAACAATTTCAACAAAATTAAAATTCACGCTGTAAGTTTTAATTGTTTTTTTAAAATATATTTTAAATATGCTAAAAAAATCATTTTTCTTTTAATCTATTTGAAAAATACAAAAAAAAAACCTATAATGCAATCACTAATATTTTAAATGATAGTTAAAGTAATTACATTGTGAAAGAAGATGAGAAGGTAAAAAGAAACCCTTGTCCCTAGTTAATTTTGTTTACAGTAAATTAATAATTCTACTATATTAAAAAAAAAAGTAAATAGATCAATTATTCATCTTAATAATTTCAATTTTTTTTTTTTTGGAATTCAGAAAACTTCATCTCTTGAAAAATGTATTTTATAGGTTCAAATAAGCGAATAAAACCCTGATTGTTTCAAATTTTTATAAAAAATATATACCTTGACTCAAATTCAAAATTTTCTGTACAGATCTTAAGCTATTTGATATCATGTTATGAATATCAGAACCTAGAAATTTCAATTGCGTTTCATGAAAAAATATTTTGCCTTCTAGGTTTTGCCTTTTTACAGCGGAGAACAGAAAAGATTGCAATTCAAATTGCAATGAATCTCTCTAGCTCTGTAGTTTTTCTTTTCTTTTCATAATACAAAGCGGTCGCTTTCTGAAATTCTAGTGACGAGTCCCGATCGTTTCAGAAAGGAAACAACTTTGCGAAACGATCGCAAGACTTTCTTGTGTTCTGAGATTCTAGAACGGGCAGATGGCCTCCGCCATCTTGCATGGGGCCCATCCAGCCATCGCGTCGGCAAATTTAAAACTAGATCCAGTTGAACCCTGACTAATTTAATCCACCCATAAGGATTGCTTTACGTGTTGTGCACGTCGATTTGGGGGTGGAGGCAAGCCAGGAGGGCCGGGGGCATGGCCCCAAACATGTAAAAGGCATCGATTTTGTACGATGTGCTTAATAATCCTCTCAAAAAAAAAAAAAATATATATATATATATATATAGTAAAAACATCGTTTTGGCTCCAAAATATATAATTACTTTCTTTGCATGTGCACACAGAATTTTCATCTGAGTATATATGCCTGCCACGCCCGACGTTTACAGCACTGGATGAACGCCCCTCGCATCTCAAAATCTAATGTACGATACGTTCACTTTTTTATTATAATAATTATTTTTAAAGTATTTTTTATTTAAAAAAAAACTTTTTCAATATTAACGTATAAAAATATCTGTAAAAATACTTAAAATTATAAAAAACAATGTGTGCTTTACCATCACCTGTTTCCCCCCTCTCTTGTTCTTGCTCGACCAAGTTTGTTTCTGTGACTGGGATTCTCAGATGACAATGAAAACAAATGAGAAAAGGGAGGGAAAGCAAGCGAATCTTCTCATTGATGATTGCATCTTGTCTTTTAAGAAGTGGGACCACTGTTTCATGTGTTGAAAATTATTGGACCTCTGTCTTTACATGCAGACCGAAAAAGAAAACATGTATGCCGCACATGATTCCCATTTTGTCTACTGTAAAAACTTGGAAACCAAAGGGGCTGAAAAAGAGGGTCATGTCAGGTTAAAAAAATTCAGGAAAAATAAAATAAATAACGGGACCGATCCTAATTATTTAAATTAAAGTGAAAACACAACTATTTTTTTAATCAAAACTCCACGTCATTTTTTTATTAGAAAATTCAAGTACAGAAACAGATAAAAATAGCTTGATAAAATTATATCAAGAATTTACAGTAAAAGTAATTAAATATATATTTTATTTTGAATATCCACGGGTAAATTCTTTTAAAATAACTTGATATTAGATAATATTGTCATGAAAACTCTAGTCTTATTGAAAAAAAACATGACATAACAGAATAATTTATCAGATTATTATTTTTAAGATTTTACTCGAAAAGAGTTTCACCGTGAATAAACAAACAAATAATTAAATAAATAAACAAGAAAAAAGTTGGGGAGCCTAAAGAATAAAGCACAAGCTTTTTATTCGATTGCCTAGAATGATTTTCTCAAAAAAATATGGGGTATTCGAGAACAAGGCAATTCCATTTCAGCTATTTTATATGCCTAGAAAGTTAGGTCCCAAAAAAACTCAAAACATTTATTTTTAGTCCCCAAACATTTTCCAATCAATCTAAAACTAAAAATCAAAACAAATAAAAAAAAACTTATCTATTTTTTAAACGTGATCATGGAACAAAATTATTTTCATTGACTTTTCTTTTTTAGACAGATTTATTGATGATAAGACTGTTCTTTTTTATAAGCAACCCAAGATTTTAGATTATTTTTTCCCGATGACTCTCTCTCTCTCTCTCATGTTTTATATTTGGTAATTGAAGCAGGAGGAAAATAAAGTTTTAGAATCGAAACAAAAGCAGGTAAAACTATTAAAATCAAATGATGTAAGAACAAAAAGCTTGAAGGACTGAATTGAACTTTTCCAACCATGTAAACACTGAAAAATGCACTGTGTGGTAAGAATGCGATCCACAATATATTGTACCTTGAATGCGAGGGCCACAGTATACTGTACTGTATAACAAGGCAAGGCTATGAGCTTCTTCACGGGGTGAATGCATGCGTTTGTTTTCATCTTTCAACTTGGTAGGGTAATATTGCAGGTGGTGTGTGGATGGAGAAGGTAGATTCAAAGGCAAGGGGCCCCTGTCTGTTTATTACAAAAGCATTATGAGCATCCCAGAATATCAAGATGGCCCACTTGCCATCCTCTCTCTCTCTGGTTATATATTAAAACGACAGAGCTTGTGGTCCATAGCCACTTCAATTCTTTAAACATCGGAGCATGTGAGCAAAAATCAATGGCAATTCAAAATATTTCAGTTGATTTGCTTTCAGTTCTTTCGGATCTCAGAAGAATACCTCCAAACTTCTCATAACAAAAAGAAAAATCTTTTAATATACAACTCTAGCCTGGTTAGAATTCCGTGAGCAGCTCTCAAATTGAGGGATCAAGCCAAACTCTAGCTCTCATCTCAAGAGAAATCTTCAAGATGGAAACGGTGTCAAGTACAAGATCCAAAGAACCGAATCACATGTAATCATGTGACTAACTAGGTACCTGTACTGAACTAGAAATCCTCATGATTAATTTAGTTTATGTAGCAACGAGAAAGCATATTACAAGGAAGCAAACATCTCCCTTGAGAGATTAAAGACATCATCATCCATTCATGGTAGAATTTCGCGCGTGCACAAATCAGCCCTCTCCCTCGCCATCTTTCACGCTGATGTAAAGTCAAAAAACCCATAAACGAACCCTGAACTTTTGGCTGGAACGCTAAAAACGCTTCTCCATCGGCAAGGACTTTTTGAAGGTGAAGGCATCGTCAATATTAATCACTTCATTTTACATTATATCCTTTTAAATTAAAAGATGATACTTTAATTAAATCTCAGCTAACCATGACCGACATGTTGAATCTGATGCATCTAGTAAACAGTTTCATATGCTCAACATGTTCTGAGAAGCTTTTCAGCCCAGACCCGGACAAAAAGAAGATTTAAAAATCAACATGTAGACCAAGTCCAGGAATGTAAAATAGGAAAGCTAAGAGACTGAGGTCGCTTTGCAGAGGCGGGTGTCCGGTGATTGTTACGAAAGAGAGGGAAACTGAGCATCACACGGTTGAAGAATATTAATGGCAGCATTGAATTTGCAAGGATGAGCCTAAGCTGTGCTTGCTAAGTGGAATGCAACCTGGACAAATCATCAATGACAGGACCCATCATCCTTCATAAATATCAACTGGGACCACTTCTCCTATTCCAAAATTCGTTGGTCTCTTTAGTGACACGAGCCAATGATATTTCAAAATATATGCACCCATTTCCGTCTATTTGGCAACTGGTTCAGTTCTCTCAAAGTTTGATTCAACTACATTGAGATACCATCTCTCCTGAGCTTCTCAGGTCTGAAAATATCATTGCAACACGTCGCTTTTCCTTAAAATTCAGATAACAAGGGAGTGACATAAAGCATACAACTTCATTCCTATCGAAACAGTTACATATCCATACGGCATGTAGGTAGATGCATTTAGTGCTACAAACAGGAAAAGTGAACAATATGACATGAGAGGAAACTGGACCTATGGAGATGGAGGCCATCCGTACAGTCCAGCATCTGCTCCTTCATAGAACCTGAGCTCAAGTTCCTCCAGCCTTCCCTCATCATCCCACATCTCTTCGTAACTCTCATCATCGTCATAGTCTCCCCCGTCACCAGCTAGAAATCCCCAGGCCAAGTAATCAGAATCATCTGAATATTCGGAGCAATCTTCTTCCCAATCATTTGTCTCATAATAGTCCTCCATTACAAGAGGGCCCAAGACTGTCAGTTTTTGGAACTTCTCCTTGAAGAACTTGTCGCCAAGATTCACATTCCAGCACCCTCTCAAATCCATAAACTCAAGATTGGTACAGCTTGAAAGGATCTGCAATAAACTTTCTGTGCTAACAAGATGGTAAGCAATTTCTAAGCGCTTCAGCTTAGGCATCGTGGTCGCAATGGCATAAGCCTCATCATCTTGGGCTTCCAAGCCTTCTGTATCCAACGGGTGCATATTCCGGCACAGCCCCACAAGCAATTTGCAATGCTTTCCAATAGCCTCTAAAGCACGTCCGCTAATTTTAGTACAGTAGCTCACATCCAAGAAAGTGACAGTGGAAAGCCTTCCAGCAATCTGTTCAACTATCGAATCACTAATATCACTTCTCGGAATCCGCAATGTCTGGAGGGAACCAGCACTTGCAAAAACGAGAAAAAAAATAAATAAGACCCATATTGCAAAGTATCTGACCAAACAACACCAGCATTGAAAGCAAATGGGGTCTGGCTTGAGGTGATTGAAAGCATGTTAACACGTTAAAGTCATCTCTACAATTTGAGCATACCAGTGGGAGTTCTAAGAATAAAGATAAGCAGTGAAGCATCAGAATTAGATAACATTCTCTATATAATTTGAAATTCTAAATGCAAGACGAAAGAGAGTCATAGGAAAAAAGATGAGCAATGAAGCATCAGAATCAGACATGCACTCCCAGTATCATTTGAAAATTCTAAATGCAAGACGAAAGACTGGGGATACACATTGGAACTGTAAATTTGTAGAGTATTCTAGTCAATTGCAAGAACATTGTTGTAACACTTTTAATAATTGAAACGGGTGTTACGAAAATGTCAAGTCCTGCTTACTGGTCTGCAAGGAATGAGAAATTTGCGTCATTGTGAAGTCCAGAGACAGAGAGTTTGCGGAGGGATCCACAGCTTCTCATGATCAACATTTGAAGCATGCGATCAAGGTGATCAGGATGGCACCTGGTACTCCATTCCTCAATGTTGATCTCTTGCCAGCAATATGGCCCTGAAACTGCTCTGCTCCATGATTTGCAAACCCTTGGGACCATGGTTAGTATCTCCTGGAGAGAAAGATTGCGGAAAATTAGCCCAAGGGCGTCTGGTATCAATTCATCCCATCGACGATACTCATCTCCCTCTTCCATCTCACCTGACTCAATACAATTAAACCTGTGATTAGATTAATATGTCTGCGAAAAAAGAAAAATGAGAAATGGGCAGAAAAAGTCAACAATCAGGCAACCTATTTAAACATGAAAACGACGTTATGGTCTCAATCAAGAGTTTTAATGGAAAAGCATTCTTCTCCAGGAATTTTAAGAGAAATTGCTTACCAAGTGAACAAATTTTAAAGAATCGATAAAAAATATGAGAAGAAGTTGAAGATCTCCACCTACTACTTTTCCCTGGAGAATTTGGGTTAACCGTGACAAATTACTTAAAAATCTACTGTTAACAAGAAAATCTGGCAGGAGACTCAAAAATCTAAAAGACAAAAAATGGACATTTAAAGCACCTTCACAGATCCATCCAGATAAACCCACAAAAAGAAATTGCTTGGAAATGTCTTTGAAAAGGAAAATAACCGAGATAGAAACGCAGGAGACCTCGTCTACATACTAATGCATGCATCAATTGATAAATCCAAGTAAAGGCATGCCTCTTATAGTGTCTGCTGGGTCTACCTCACATAAAACATGATAGATGATGAGGTTTGAGCCAAAACTGTTCTTGGCTGGTGAAAACACTTGACTGTGTGCAGACCAAAGTAACAGGCTAAAATAAACAAGCCAGAGTTTTTCATTTTCTTATAGACAATCCTGATAGAAAAATAATGGCAACACAAACCATTTTTTTACACACCTGGAAGAAGTGAACTGCCCTTTTCCTTCTTTCTTCGGGAATTGGATTCTGCAAAAAGAAAAAGATAATCACCGGTTTATTCGCCAGAAACGCAGGGGAAAAGGGGGGAGAGGATTGAAAACAAGAGAGGCAAGAGAGGGAGAGAGAAAGCTACAAAATTATAGACCCATCTACCCACCTAACTAGAACAGCATCAATGCTAGCAGGAGCAACAACAACAAGAGTAAAAACAAAAAAGTGGAAAGGCAAGTGGTTGTGCAGGGAGCTCAAAAACAAGCAACAATGTATTGTACCTTTTAGGAAAGAGAATTATTAAAAGTGACAAAAGACTCTTAGTTTTATCTTCAAAACTTAGGTTTCAGATTGGATGTGCTTATAAATATTTTTAAGTGGTAAAATTTAAGAGCGAATTCATTAATAATGTAATGTAATACACGCACACGTAATGGTGTCAAAGTGTTAAGAGAGATTTTATATTAATCGTACGTTCATGCTTGAAATATAATTTACAATTCGTATAAATGAATTAATATAATGTTGCAAATACATTTGTTATCATTATTTGGTGTACTTTCTAACACGGTCATGCTTAAAAAAATTGTGTCAAAAATATTTATTAATAATAAAAAATATATCAGGAATGGTGGTCCATCCCACTATATATCAAATTTGATTTTGCCTTCAAAAAACGATGCGCATTCATGATCCTAATGTGAGAATAAGAAAGAGAGAGAATTATTTTAGATAAAAACAAGGGGGATGGTACAAATTGTAAATCTTGTGAAGAAAAATCTTATTCCTCACTCCATTGATATTGGTAAATTTCTCCGCACTATGATGCGGTGTTTTTTTTTTTAATTATCAAGAAATAAGATTATGAATTTATTTTGATAATATTATTAAATTCAATTAGGCAATTTATTTTCAACTAAACTTTGTTCTTGAAAATTATTTTTATTTAATTTTTACTATATAAAAAAATAGTTTTAAAAACAAGTCATGAATTCTATTTTCTAACCAATTTAATACTAAGAAGAGTAAGATAATTAAAAAAAAAACAAAAAACTAAAATAAACAAAATAAGTTTGACCGTTAAACTTGTGAATCTAGCAACTCAAGTCAAAACATCAAACTTATAAATTGAATAATAAACTTCATTAGGATTTATATTTTTTAAAAAAATATTTTTTATTTAACAATATAATAACAAAATAAATGATGATAAAATAAAATGTCAAACCATATAAAGCAAAGTAAAATAAATTATAAAATTTAATATTTAATTGGCTTAATATCATTTTTTGTTATCAAATATGTGTATAAGCTTATAAACTTTTTAAAACTCAATAACATGTTTATTTGTCAAAAAAAATTTTAATTATATAATAAAAAAACAATCACATAATTTATTTCAATTAGAAAAACAAATATACCCAGGTAACCCCGTGAAATGAGGGTTACCTCGCTTTAGACGTGATTCAAGTCTCTTTTTCACGAGTTAAATACCTGTAAAATTCTTAAAATTATATTAAACACGAGTAAAATGGATAGGGATTACAGTGCATGCTTATATATAAAAATAAAAATACATATAAAATTTATTAAATACAATAAATATGAAGCACAGTGGCATTAATTTGACAAGGAGGGACAGTGAGCGTGTAAATGGAGTGGACTGGTCATTGGAGACATACCGTTCAGACTTCAATGGTAGGTGATCCTGTAGGGTACCCTTGTGATGCAAAGTCCTATACTGCCTAATCACAGGATTCATGTGAGCTTCCACCCCTACGTTTTCCACACGTATGGGCTATATGAACGAGGCCCCGACTTTCCTTACTGCGTCGGGACCAGACAGGGTTGTTCACTGTGCTGTTGTTTATGTCAACGTCATGTCACTACGACAGCTTCTGAAGAAAAAGAAAATTCGATCTCATCCTCAAATTTATTTTCACCGTGTATTTGGAAAAAAATCTTTTTTTTATTATTTTATTTTAAATTAAAAAATTTAGTATTTTAAGATTATTTTTTCAAAAATAAAAAATATCATATCAATATTATTTCTAAACAATAATATAATAACTTAAATTTGAAATTTGACTGAAATTTATAGCTTGCTCTTATATTGATTTCCAGCATCAATTTCGTTCAGGTGTTTTCAGCAGTTCATCGTTTTACTTCTGTGCTGTCCAACTTAAATCAATTAAAACAAATTATTAGTAATATGAACACAAATAACAAATGATTTAAATGGGTTTAGCAATTGGTTTAAATTAGATAAAAAAAAAATAGGTTAAAACCTATGAGATTTTGTACAAGAACATGCGGTTCTGATCAGTGCTGAGACTATATATATATATATATAAAAGGTGATCAATTAGTGGCACAAATCATGGTTAGGGATTCCAAAACATGATGGATAATGTCGATGTGGTGGTTAAAAAGGTGCTTTGATGGTTAATTTTAAAGTGATAAGTTGGTTTGAGATTTCACTTTCCTACGCAGCTTTTTTCCTTTTCAAAGTGAATTGAGATAGCAACTCAGGGGAGAGTTTTTTTTAATAAAAAAAATAGATATTTTTTTATTATATAATTTTACTCTTTTTATTTTTTATGTATTTTATTATGATGTTTTTCTATTAATGTAATAGTTTTTCTAGTTTATTTTTTCTATGCAATGTTATTAGGGTTTTTATGTGAAAATATTTAATGATTTTTTTTGGCAAGTACAAATATAAAATAATAAAATTAAGTGTTCCAAGTGTTCTTGATTTTTAAAAGTTTTGACTTGATAACTATTTAAAAATATGGTCAATATTATTTATCTAAAGTGATTTTTTATTCAAAATTATATTAAAATTATATTTTTTTATTCTCACTGGGTAGGCTTTTATAGAATAACCTAATATCATGAACCAAGTAGATACGAAGAATAATCTAATTTGTTTTTTTTTTATTATTCTTTATATTGTTTTATTAATTTTATCACTCATTGTTATAGTATTGGATCTTTAATTTCATGATTTTTAAAAAATTATTTTCATGGGTTATCTCAATATAATATCATGGTCTTTCAGCTAGGGGACTTAACATTGATTTGATTCAGATTTTTTCCCTAATAATTTTTTTTCAAGATTGCCCTTTTATTATTTAGTTTGCTCATGGGTTGAACTTTATTGTTTTATTTCTTTTATTCTATACAAGTTTATCCTAACTTTAAAAGCGAATAGTGAACTTGACTTATTGATTAAAGTTACATTTATTTATTTATTTATGTATTTATTCAATTTATCATTCAATGTTTTGTTAGTTGATAATTAAGTTTTATTTTTTTATGAAATTATCACATTTCTATTTAATTTTCATTTTTTTAATCATAATCAATAAGATTTTTAAGAATATTTAGAGAGTATCTTTTTATATTATTAACACATTTATTTTTTAATTGATCAAATTTAATTTCAAAATTTCCCATTTAAAAACTTAAATCAAACAATAACAAAATTTAAATTATAGGATTATAAAATATATAAATTTAAATTCTAAACTGCTCTTGATTTTTGAAATAAACATTGTTTTATTGTCTCTTGATTTTTTTTAATTTTATTTGAAAAGGGTTCAGCTGTAAAACAATATATAATTCAAATCCTGTATCATTGTGAATTTTTGAAGAACTTGACGCATTTCGATGTCGATTAATGAGATGTATGTGTGTGTCGCTAAAAAAATATTTAATATATATCTTAAACTAAAACTTATGATATAAATTTTAATTGCTTCAAGTAAAAAAAATGAAAATTCTATACTAGGAAATTGAAATGCAAAAAATTCTCCATATTCAGTAGTAGAGAGTTTAATGTATGCTCAAAGTTATACATGTCCGGATATTGCGTACATTATTGAAATATTTGGTAGATATTTAAGCAATCAAGAAACAAACCATTGAGAAATAGCTAAACGGGTTTTATTGTATTTATATAAAACAAAAGACTACATGTTCATATATCGGAGCCAAACCAAGTTACAAATCACTGGGTATAGTGACTCCAATTTTGTTGGATGTCAAAATAGTATGAAATTTATATCGAGTTATATTTACATGTTAGCTAGAGTTGTTGTCTCCTGGAAAAATATGAAACATTCTTTTATAGTCTTTTCTACCAGGACAATATAGTTTATAGCATGTTACGAGGTATTCAATCATGGAATATGATTGCAAAATTTTGTCACAATAAATCTACAGTTTTATATTCCAGTAACAACAAAAGCTCGTCAAAGTCGAAGCATATAGACATCCAAGTTTCTAATTGTTGTTATTGAGTGATTTTTTAAATCTTTTTTTTTAATTTTTTAATATTTAAAACAAATATTTGCAAGAATCCAATATAGAAAAAACAATTTTTTCCAGTCAAGATTTTATTTTCTTTCCATATGTTTTTATAAGTAGTATGAATATCTGAAAGAAAATCTAAAATAACTAAATTAATATTTGCAGAAATTCAAGTGATTTAAATCACTGTGAAAAAAAAAGAGCCAAAACTCTCCTTCCTTATCCATGTATCTTTCCAAATGAAAACATGTCATTTTTATTATGATTTTTTTTAAAAAAAAAATCTATTGTGACGATTCTAATGCAAAAATTTAAAAGAAGAAGAAAATAATTATTCACACTAATTATATTAAAAATAACATGGAAAATGCAAAAAAAATATTCATGTTGTTTTTTTAACATTAACAATAAGCAAAATGAGGACGGGTTTTGCACGATAAAATTATTGTAAAATGTAATATTGAAATTACTATTTCCCCTCTTTGGTTGCCTCAGTTTTATCTTTGAAATCAAGAGTATTTTTATATTCATGTGCATAGTAAAAATAAATATACTACCCTCCAATAAGATAAAAACCAAGAATTGTCTACGGGGTATCACAATAATTGCACATTTTTAGTGAACAATACAATATCATTTTACCCTCAAATGCAACAAAACAAAAAAGCTATATGCGGGGATGTTTTCAGCATTTCATATTTTTTAGAAACGTGTAGCTACGAATATACCCTCATAAAAGATAAAATTCAAGAATTGACTACAAAATATTAAGGTAATTTGACTTTTTAAAAAATATTTTATCCTCAGTATCCATACATGTTAAGTTTTTTGCCACATACTCCCTTCTGGTGGCATTAGGTGGTCGAAAATATCCAACCAACATCTTATCGGTTACGCCGTCATGTCTTATTCCTCATGGTGGGAACATGTCATGCAATTGAACTTGTTTTTCCCACTTTTCTCTCTTCATGGAAATCCCCTTTGTTTATTCTATTTTCACATTCATCCCTCAACTTTTAATTATCAGGTCTGGTATATGTATATATTGTAGTATTATCATAAAAACTCATATATTATTTAAAAATCAAGTCATAAATGGATAAATCTTTAAATTTCTCTACAATAATCCTAATTAAAAAGTATTTTACTATAAGTTAATAAAAAACCCAGGCACCAGTTTTTTTTCCAGCTAAAGTGTGGCTCGCACAAAAACAAGTCATTTACGTGGGTAGATGACTGGTTGTTTCTTCGTTCAAGCTTCGAGCACCTACGTGAAAAATTAGGGTCTAATGTATTTGTACCCTCATAACTCAAATTTTCATCTTAAAAACATCACATAAAGTTGAATAATCTTACCAACAATCTAATAACACCCTCCAATATATCTATTTTCTTGATGTTATTTTTGGTCATTCCTTCAGCCATGCAGTTCTGTTCTCCAGCAACGGCACAAACAATTCCCGTACCTGCGGAACCATCCAAACCAAGTGATAAAAAAGCTATTGATGTCCATTTCCTAGGAAGAGCCAAGTCTTCGATTTTAATTGCTCAAGCGAAAATAAATCAGGGAATATTTACAAACATTTAAATTCATCGTTTTCGTATAATGGCTCTGAAAATTCAAAATTTGACATTTGGTATAGGACGACCACATCAGCCCGATCGAACAATGGAGGAAACATATTAATCCTTGCATGCCAATTGTTCAGCACTTACATATAGAAACTGAACCACCATCCCTCAAACCATTCGACAGACAACTATTTGAACCACCATCACACAAGTCGTGAAACAAACGGGTTGATAAACTATTTTACAATGCATCATCTGCGTGGTCAGTTTAGCGCGAAAATAGGAAGAAAAGAAATGCAGAGAAAGGAATAGCTAAACGAGTTCACGGTGGTGTCATATTTCCACTCTGTTAACTGTCCACTGTAGCGATCACAGTGAAACCCAGTGGAAAATTCACCCTCTTGATTCCATAGCATACTTTCTCATAGAGCTGATAAACGCACTACTCCCTGGAAGAAGGAAAAAATATCAAACAAATCAATACACACACACACACATAGACATAGCAGTAGGCTTTCTTCTGAAAGAGTAAACTAAAATTACAGATCACAAACCAGCTACAGTAACATATACCATTCAAAATTTCTCAATTAAGCAAGGCAATTAAAGACAACATGAATACTTTCCAAGTCACAGCAGGCAGTGCGATGGCCTAAAAAAATAGAAAGGTTTTAATCATAAAGAAATCAGTAACACACAAGCACATCGGTGTGCAAAAATAACAAAACCCAAATGGATTCTGATTCCAAGTTTTGATTGACATTGGTACCATATTACGTAAACCAATCAATACCATTCAACCAATATGTAAGTCAGCAATATCCAAGAATAAGGTAATATCTTTATGGAAATCAATTTAAGGAAATCATAAGAATAAAATGGAGACTCAGAAATGAACTTGGCAGTGATTGGCAGAAGTTGTACAGTCTCATCTAGCCAGAGTCAGTAAGCTTAAATCAACTAAATTATAAATGAACACAAGTGGTCACTAGAAAAATCAAAATCCCAATCAATGATGTATTTGATTCTTAAAGAACTAACCTACTAAAGTTCAACTGTTTTTTTTTTTTTTTTTATCAATACTACCATCAACTATTGGAAGAAAAATTCAGACAGGGAACATGGTTTGTCTTGTGTTACACTACATATCATTTTACTTCAAGTGAAGTTTATAGATCTGCATCATGCAAGGATAAGTAATGTTCAACTTGATAAGTTGATGAAATCATTTTACCAATTTCAAACAAAAGTACACGTTGAATGGAGGAAATATTTAGAGATTGGTGAAAAGGCCAGGTATCAGAACTTTAAATCATTCATGCCAACAAATGCACCGATGGCCAGTGCTGACCATGTCATGACCGAGAAAAAAAACCATGAAAGTTCTAGCACCATTTACTGCGAGGTTCTAAATTTCAAGCAACAGATGTTCATGCTTTGCCAACAGCTGGTGTTAGAAGCTTCTATGGGAAGCAAAGAGGATATCAACCAAAATTGGCTCTTTACTGACCCACAATGATGCTGATGAAATCAGACAGTTCCACTGGAACATGAAGGAAGCCGGTTTCCTCCATGCAAGTTCGCACAATCAAGAAGTGAATTTGAATCCATAAATCTGGAAAAGTTCTAAAGACATTCCAGGTGGAAAATACCAAACAATGCCATGGCAATCAAATGCAAGGATACTTAACAATAAGCCAAGATAGCTATAGCACTTAGCATTTAAGAGATCCCAGGTCCAGACATGAACGCTATAGCTAGACAATTTGATAGGCTAAAATCAGGTTTATAATTGATGGCTTCAATTGTATATTAAATCAAGGGGCATCTTACTGCTCAACAAAATCTTTTATTTCAAAAAATCGTTTTCCTCACATGAAATGGAAAAACACTTAACACCATCAGCGAGAATAACATGAACTTTCAACGGAACCTCGACACAAAATGCAATAAATCATTTCCCAAACACTTGCCCCAGAAACATGGACTGAAGGATGGAGGAAAATATAACAATAACAAAGCAGACCTTCTGAACTTGAGAAAAGTATAAAAAAATCTTGAAGCAAACATGAGACAAGGCAATGGAGTTCCGAATAGAGATCTTTGTTCAAATCGTGCAAAGGCAGTGGCAAGTGCAGCTTGCCCTTTAAGACTCGTGAACTGGATAATTTAATTGGTTATGGACAGTTGGACTTCATGCAGACAGCTTATTCAATCCAATATGATATTGATACCACACACGTAAGAACCTACATTGAAGCAGCCAACCTCCTCTATACATTGATACAAATGTTCTGCTAAGAAAAGTAACACGTCTTACAGCATGTAAAATCATAGTGAATAAGAATCAGAAGTGTAATGCAAAGGCTACAAACTACTTCCAGGTAAATCAACTAGTGTTCTAAGAAAAGAAAAACAATATATTAAAAACAGATCTATCAATCATGCAGTTGCAACTTGTGAAATAGTCACCATGCATGTAAGATAGCCAATTAAAACTCAAACTCGTGTG
The DNA here is from genome assembly GCA_015731905.1 of Salix dunnii. Taxonomy (NCBI): domain Eukaryota; kingdom Viridiplantae; phylum Streptophyta; class Magnoliopsida; order Malpighiales; family Salicaceae; genus Salix; species Salix dunnii. Next base: position 6,665,146 of record CM027660.1, on the reverse strand, counting down.
CAAAGCTAAAAACTGCATTGTTACTCTATATCTATTCTTCATGACAATATCCATTTTCATCTCCACTAATAAATCTAACAGCAATGCATTATATAAACTCCTAATTCGCACAGATTAGAATGAAATAACCAATGCAATAATTAGTCATGGAAGAGAAATAAGAACCCATACCACTGAATAAGCGACCCAAACAAGAAATGCTGCATAATAGGCACTTTCTCCAACACTTCTGCTCTATACATCTTAAGCAACCCGCTATTCACCTTGTTCCAAGTAGGCACTCCACTGATATCATCCAACAACGGCGAGTGCTCAGCAAACAACCCTTTCTTCACCTTCTTAATGAACACAATGCCTGAAAGATACATATACTCACTAGAAAAGTTCCCCAAAATATCCTCATTATGAATAGACTTAGGCTTCATATACTTATGATCAATCAACTGTGACGATCCAAATATAAACGGCAAGAAATGATAATCATCAAGCCCCCAAACACCGTGCGAACCCGCAGGCTCCAGATTATAAACCGATTGCAACTTCCTCATTAGTTCAATATAATTAACAAAAACTCTAGAAACTAGAGCTTGATAATCAACTTCCTCTACAATCCCCATCCTAGCCAAACAATACAGCCATGCGGCGAAATTAGTTTCATGTCCGGTACCGTAATCAATCCGGCTCGAATTACCAAAACTATCGGTAAAATAAGGAATGATCTCCACCAAAGAAGATTTTAAATGCTCGGGCAAAATAAGAAGCATTAAACTCTCGCTATTTTCTACCAAACGGTCATGCCAGGTGCGGTAAGAGATGTTACCGTATCGAGAAGATTGTTGAGCCGGAGGGATTTCTTCGGTCCACTGAATTAGGGTTTCGATAATAGACACAATCTTTTTCAGAGTCGTGGATTCGTGAAAGGAATCGGAGAGTTTATGGGACCGTATAGATTCTGAGAGAGAGACGATGAAGCCAAGGAAGTTCATACAGGAATCGGAGTTGATGAATTGGCGAATGTCGTCAGGGGAGTGGATTCTTTTGGAGGGGGATTGGAAGGTGTGAGGAAGGGAAACGGGGAGTACCTTTTGGGATCGCGGGACTGGAGCGAGAATTATGGCTTGCGAATTTGTGTTTGGTGGCAGATTTATAGCCGGAGCACGGATAGGGCGGTAGGTTGGAGGAGGGGAAATTTCTGACCATGGGGATTGCGTGGGTGGTGGATCGAAGGAGGTTGAGCTGGCGCATGTAACACAGGTTGGGGAGGTGCATGTAGGTGATACTGGAGTTGTGGAGGATTTTGGAGGCTCCCCGTCGTTGTGCGCTTGGGGTTCTTCCATTTTGGTGGACAGGGGTGGAGGGAGTCTGGGACAGCGGGGAGGGAGGAAAGAAAATGTTGCTGTATGCAGCCCGCCTTCTGTCCCGTTGATACGTTGTTACAACTCTGGTTTTAAGATATTTAAGTTTTTATATAGTTTTGAATCTTTTTATATTAAAAATAAACAAAAATATAAATATTAAAATAAATAACATTTCTACTGCATATCTGATACAGGCTTTATTGCACGAAGATACAAGTGTTATGAAGCTACTTGATTGGGTCCAATCCTGAGCTAAACTTTTAGTGAGTTTAATGGTTTTAGGTAGCCCACTTACATTGGGCTCTTAAGAGAAACCCATCATCGTCATGGCTCACAAAGAATTGTATGCTTTTTTTTAAATCAAGATCGAGGGTATTTTGAAACCAACCTACACGTCAACCAAAATCAAATCTCATTTTCAAATAATAAGACACCTTTCACATCATTCAATATACCTAAATAAATTATATGTTATTCTCTCTGGATATAATTGTAAATTGCAAAATGTTTTTAGGGATTTGATCAATAGAAAAAATTCTGATTAGTTCGATCTGTACATTAGATAATGAAAATACTAAGAATACCCTGCACGATTTAGTTATTTCTTAACATAATGATTATAAAAATAAAAATCTAAGTTTTAGGTTGTCGGGTCATTGTCCAGTGAAACTTAATTTTTAAAATCTTGACTTGAACCAAGATTAATTTATATGTACCTATTAGATAATATTTTTTTATCAATTTTTTATAACTTGATTAAGTAAGTTTGGCCATTAAACTTTTAAAAACCCCGAATTATAATTAGTTTGTTACTCTTTAGTAAATTTAATTGAATAACATGTGATTGCAATATTTTTTTAACATGGTTAGACATGCCTTAAACATTTTTTTTTATGAGTGGTCTTTTATTGCTTAGCATTCTAGGGAGATACAAATCCATTTATTGTTTCTCGCCACGAAAACTTGTCGTGCGTTGAGAAATATTGTTGCTATTATTATGTGGTTTATGTATTCTCAATAGTTAGGTTAAAAAATATAGGAATGTGCCAATTGTTTTGTTAATAAAAAAAATACTAGGTTGAAATTTATGTCCAAATCTCACGAGGGATATGCCTAAACTATAAATGACGAAACACATATCACGCCTTACGTTAAGAAGTTTCTTGATAGACTTGTTAAAAAGTCTAGACATATGGGAATGATTTTAGCCAATGCAAATGAATATCAAGTTTGTTTGGGACAAACAACAGTTTATGTTGATTTGGATAAAAAAAAAAATACTCGTGTAAATACCTTAAAATAGTGTACCTAATTAAAACTTTTAGAAAGACCTGTAGTGAAGTGGTGTACCCATTATAGAAAATAAATCTAAACCCTCGAGATAGGGATATCATTTTTCTAACTCCTAGCTTATAAGTGTTAATAGATTAAAAATAAATTAATTAAAGGAGTAAAAAGAAGACCAACTTAGTAATGCACGGGGGGGAGCTTTTATACTTTAAAATGCATGTTATTACATATGTTGAATTTAATAATGTTATTCTTTTTATTTGGTCATGATGAACAATATAATAGCTATAAATATTGACATTACACACACTAAATTAGTTATCAATAATAACTTAAAAATATTATGGGAAAAGATAAATAAAAACACGACCATAATGATATTTTCAGAAATATTATCCAGTTGAAAATTAAATATATATTTTTTTAAATTCATTGCAAATAGTCACTCGGTGATAGTTTTGTTATTCCTAATCAACACGAGATTTTTACTCATTAAACTGAAAATAACAACAAACTTGTGAATATTCCAATATTTTTTTATTTATTTTGTGGCAAAGCCGAAGGATATGAAGTGTTATAGAACTATTAAGATTCAGGATGTAAAATATAATTTTTCAAATCAAGGAGGCAAAGCAAAAAAATGATCATATTATAGAAGGCCTAGTGTATTTTTTTTCAACAAAGACCTAAAAAACCTAAGCAATTGTTTTATATATTACACTAGTGTTTAAAACCCAACATCATTACTTAAACCCCAACACATCCCACAACTCAAATAAAAAATTTGATAAATCAATCTAGAACGATATCTTTCAAGAGTTATATATGCGTGTCCATGTGTAGTGATATTGTTTTGAGTTTTCTTAAAAAGTCAAATAAATTTTCAACAAGTTTTGAATGAGTTGATCAAGTCTCAAGTTAAGTGAGTAGATTAGATCTTATGTTTATTGGGTTAATAACCACCTCGATTTAACATCAAATCCATCTTAGAGTAGATTTTTTAAAAATAGTCAAATAAAGTTTCATCTGGGTTTTCACTTGGTCAATTAAATTTTAAACTGATCGGGTTGATACCAGTTGAATTTAATTTGAAATTCAATTGAGATCTTATCTCAAGTTAGTGATTATTAAGTTGACTTGTGAGGTTGAGTTTAATAACACTAATTTACAATGAGTTAATTTTTTTTTTTTGTATGTTTTATAATATTTTGATATGATTTTGTTAGATATATACTTTAAATAAACTCTCTTTTTACAAGTGGACAGGGAGCAAATACTTACACCCCTCGATGCCAAACGCCTTAGAGCTAGCCGCTGTCGTTTTGTCCACCAAACCAAAGTTAACAAACCCTCCCCTGGATATCCCGGGTAAGCCCCCCTGCCAAAAACGCTCGTGCACGCGCTCACAGCCTCTAGGGGTGCGTTAGCTAGCCCTCAGAAATATCCGTTATTAAACTGATTCGTTACTGTTCCCGCTAAAACCATTGCCAAATTAATTATAATGCCGTTAATCCCAACGTCACCGTTAGGAGCAACTAGCGGTGGAGCCCGTGGCCCGTAAATTGGCTAGTGGAAAAGCCAGGCGCACTTACCTGGACACTGAGTCACGGAGTTACCAACCCACGAGTAGACAATATACCAATCCTGTCCTGACCTGACCCATGGGTCCCGCAAAAGCCCATCAAATGCCACGTCATCAGAGGTGAAAACTTGATTGCATTCTAATTGTAGGTAACCGTGGCCACCTTTGGATGACAGAGTAAGTGCAACTGCAGCGGCACAGGTATTAGGATAGCTAAAAATAGAAAAAGAATTCTTTAACTTGTTTTGTGTAATTATAGACACTTTATATCTAAATTAAAGGTAAAAATATCTTTTTCTGCATGAGCGGTTATTTGTAGCAGTTCATGCGGAGAAAATAAAACGGCCACATCAGTGTATATATATATACTAGCCATGACACCCGCGCCTCGTCGCGGCTGGAATCATATTTTTTTAATGTAAAAGAACATTAATTATATGTGATTTTTTTATTATGATATAAATTTGGATAAAATAATAAATTTATGCAAAAATCTTGTGAAATGTAAGTTTTCTATAAAATATATGAATTTTAAATGGATATAAATTTATTTGTTTAATAGGTTTCAATGAAATAACCAACATAAAATTATCATTATCATTTAAAAAAGCAAGAAGATTCAGATATCTTAATTATTGAATACATTGTATTAACATTAGTTCATTTTATAATTCAATTTAAATTAAACACAACAAATGAAATATAAATTGTGAATGAACATGTATCAATGAAATAAAAAAAAATAAGTTGTTAATTTTTTATTTTCAAAAAGAAAAAATAATATAAATTAAAAATTCATCCCCACCTAACTGTCATTATCATTACTATAACAGTTAAAATTATTATCAATATTATTTCCCAAATAGTGAAAATCATTAAATTGACCCGAATAATTAAAAAAAGTAAAATATTTTGTCAAAAAATAATTAAAAAATCACTAAAATAATCACTATTATTGTGCAAACAATAAATCATAAAATCATCTAAAAATCAGATAAAAATAATAGAAAACAAAAAAAAAAGAACAAAGAAAAAATAGAGCAATATTAACTTTTAAATGATCACGAACATAAATTAAAATTTCATAATTGAACTAAATAAATATAAAATCCCAATAAAAAATAAAATGACAAAAAATCAAAATAAAAACTAAAAGTTTAAATGAATGAATACGAACAAAAAATAAACATTATCCAGGAAATATATGTATATATATAAAAAGAATCAATACTAAATGAAAAATTAAAAGAATAAGTGCTAAATGAAAAAATGATATATATAATTAATTTCAATTAAATGACAAAACTGCAACAAATCAAAATCTTGGATAGAAAAAAATAAAGGAATTTTTAAATATAAAATGCAGTATAACCAATATAAATTAAAATTTCAGAATGGAACGTAATAAAAATAAAATCCTGACAAAAAATAAAATGATAAAAAATAAAACATAATCTAAAAATAAAAATATATAAATATGAAAAAAAAAATTATCCAAAAAAACCAAAGAAATTAATATAAAAACCAAAAAACTTATATATATATAACAGAAGGAAATTGTCACATGGAATCGTTATATATATATAGTCATAACAGAAGGAAATTGTCATATGGAATCGTCAAATGAGTTGATATATATATATATATCAATCCTTTTATGAACGATTTCCTTCCATTATGGCGTGCGTAAAACATTGTGGATTGCTACAGTGTTTTACCCACGCCTTTTATATTATAGGTAATAATATATATATATATATATATATATATATATATATATATATATATATATATATATATATATAAAATAATAATAATAATAATAATGATTCAAATAAAGATAGAGTAATATAAAAACCCCATGAGAAAGATATTTTGGAGACTTAATATATATTTATAAATAATAATTGCTCAATTAAAGATCAAATAATATAATAAAGAAATACATTATTATAGAAAAAAAAAAACATTAATTCAGTATGAGTCCGTTCAAAATATTTAATAATAAAATTAGATATTTTTCAAGATACAAATTAAACATATTAATTTAATATGAGTTAATTCAAAATAATACCATTTAAAAAAATAAAAATAAATTTTTACTTGAATTATGATTTGATTGATCAAATTGCAAGCTAATTTTCTGGTAGGACTTGATTTTGATCGAGTCAACTCTTAATTCGATTTGTTATAAAACTCAGTTTTGACTTAGTTTCAGATTTATATAAATCATCAAGTTGTTGAGTGTAGAGCATAATTATTTCATAATAATATTTAAAATAATTAAAAATATATTAAGAATTTTTTTAAAAAATAATTTGAAATACACACTTTATTTCTCCCCTGTAACTCCTTGGCTCGGAAGATCTCTTTGCCATTGAGTGAAAAAATCTCGTATTAAATTAGTGCTGTCTCGAGTGCCTCTTTATTGCACGGCTTTTCTATGAAGCTGTGTGCTTGTGATTTGACCGAGTGTATGAATTGTGTCTACCTTCTAAATATTGAACTAACTTCTAGAGAAGAATCATGTGCATATGAGTTGTTGAAATTGTGTACACTAACCCTCCCTTTTATTTTCTCTTCTGTGATTTTCCAGACGTTCAGCCATCTTTGTGCATTTGATTATGAAACCAAAACAGTACAGTACAAAGCCCCATGGTACATTGTAGACAAACCGAGATTTGCATATTGTGGGCTTTTGCTCGGTGAGAATTATTTCTGTTGTTGAGGGAGATAGCAAACTGCAATATTGTTATCTAACTTATTTTTTCAATTAAAATGCTGCTTGGTCTCTTCTTAAATACACTCTTACAGATACATCAAGGCACTATCTATCGATTAATGTCATAAAGCAGATAATTGAATCAATGTCATATGCTAAACTTGTAAGTAATGTTCTTGCGTGAGAGTTTTGTAATCCAAAACTGGAATTCATTCCACTTCTACATTACCATTCTTTTCTTTTTCTATTATTTTATCATTATCTGATATTGGATATTACATTTGGTAGAATGTCCTTCACTGGCACATCATAGATGAACAGTCATTTCCTTTAGAAGTACCTTCGTATCCAAATTTGTGGAAAGGTTCATATACAAAATGGGAACGATACACAGTTGAGGATGCATATGACATCGTGAAGTAAGATTTCTACTACCCATTCACTAACTTCCTTATTTAAATAAAATTCCCATAGCTTATTCACTAACTTCCTTATTTAAATAAAATTAGAGAGAAGTTGTCATTTCCTCATTTATCTCAACGACTCGTCAAACCATTTCTCATAACCTTGGCTTTTACATCAGAGGAGCATCCTCTTTCAAATTTCAAGCCAAAAAGCACCACCCTCCATTTTTAAACCCAGTAACCATAAACCTCTCTCTCCCTGTAAATCAAAACCCACAATTGGGTTTTCTTTGATGGCTTCTAACACTCTCTCATTTCTCCCAATCTCAATCTCCACCTCTCAAAATTTGCAATGAAAAACCACATAACTCTTCACTCTTGCCACTCCCTTCAAGCTCCTTTTATGGCAAGAAGCTATTGATTTCACACTCAAAGTTGCGAACTTTAGCTCTTTAGTGTAATAACCCATCAATGACTATTACAATTTTATCTACTCTACCCACCAAGTAAGCTTTTTGTTCACCTGGTCCTTACAAATCTCGTAGTCATCGCCCCCCCAGGAGCTTCTCCTCTTCTCTTTCATTCTCACACACATATATAAATAAAAAGTTTTATTACAAAACCTTACACTTTCCATTCAATTATTATTCACCACCGCCACCAATAAGGTTTTTTTCTTCTTTTTTTCACATCATACCCAAAAAAAATCAACCCCGTACCAATAAATCCTAAAAAGATCCAATCTTTCACCTTAAAAAATCACCCTCAAATAAACCCTAATTCTCCCTCAAAACCCCACTAAAATTCTTTCTCAAAATCCAAAATTGAACCAGACCCATTTCAATTCTCCCATCAAGAACCGTAAAAACAACAAAATGAAGAAAAAAATTACATACCTATTCTTTTTGTATAGTTGATGGGCACAGTCAGGTTTTCTAGCAGAGACCTGTCAGCAGGAACGGCCTCATCAAACCCTTCATCATCAATCCCGCTCAACACCTCACACCTTCTCCTTCGATTTTCTCTCCCTCTCTCTCTCCTGGCCCTCACCGCGGCTCTTGGATCTCACCACGGCGAGGAGCTTGTCCCCGCTCCAAAGAGAAAGAATTATATAGATAAAACATAGATAAAACAGAAGCAGAGAATGAAGAGGAAAAATCAAAAAGAAAAGATGAAAACAGGCACAGAGAGAATGAAGAGGAAACGCTGCCATAATCCACAGTGCTTTCAGTCTTGGTGCACAGTGCACAGCACAGTATTTCAACCACGTGGTTTATATGTTAGTTAATATATATATATATCAAAAATTTTTATTTTTATTTTTATTTAAAAATACTTCAATAAGACTAAAAAATTATATATAAAATTAATAGTTATATTGTTTAGGGGTTTTTTAAAAATAATTATTTAATTATATAATCTATTTCTATTAATTATATAATTAATTGTATAATTAAACTACATATAAAATAATTACACTATATTTAAAATAATATTAAAAAAATGGCTCTCCAAAATAGCTTTTACCATTAAAACACACATCAACAAAAAAACTATATATATACTATTCAAAGAACTATTTTAAAGATTTGACTTTTTAAAATACCTTTTACCATTAAAGTTGCTTTAATAACTTGCGGGTTCCTTAGTAACTTTCCCAGTGGATGATTTTCTTCGAGGATTTTGTTTACCTACAATTACAGCACATGGTCCTCCTCTATAGCTCCCAGTGACTTCCCACCACGTTGAGACTCGATGGCGCTGGGTTCTTTACTGGATTAGTTCACAATACAATGCATTACATTTTAAAAATATATTTTAAATTTTTTTATATTATTTTTAAAAATAATTTTATTTTAATATGAAAAATTAAAAATATTATTTTGATGCATTTATTAATAAAAAACATTTTAAAAACAACTTCAATCATACTCTACTAAGTGCATGTTTGTTTTTGCGGTTGTATCGCCGTTTACTCAAAATTTGAATTTTTTTTATTTTAAATGATTTTTTTTGTGTTTTTAAATTATTATGATATGCTGATGTCAAAATTAATTTTTAAAAATAAAAAAATATCATTTTGATATATTTCTAAATGAAAAACACTTTAAAAAGCAACCACAACCGCACTCTCAAACAGACCCTGAAATGATTGAAAGTGATTTTCAACCTGTTTTATTAAAAAAATATTTTAAATTATTATTTTTTAATATTTTTCAATTATTTTGATGGGATGATATTAAAAATAATTTTTTTTTTAAAAAAAACACTAATTAACTAAAACAATAAACATTTTTTTTACAATGAGTTTCACCCTGCTTTTTATTGAAAAATATTTTTTTATTTTAAATTATTTTTTAAAAGTATCTTTAAATTATTTTAATGTGATGACATGAAAATCATTAATTAACTAAAGCAATAAGCTTTCTTCTTGTTGTTCAGGGAAGGGACAAGTAGACAGGAGTGCAAGCAGTGAAGTGAAAATAACTAAATGGGAGACGGAAGCAATGGAGGGTTTTATATTGCATGCTTGATTGGGCTTAGTGTTTGCATGGGAGTTTGGCAAGAAAAAAAAATTAAAATTTATTTATTTAATTAATTTATCCATCTTTTTTATTAATCAATGCTCTTTCTATAAAAAAAATATCAAATTTTATTTATTTAATTAATTTATCCATCTTTTTTATTAATCAATGCTCTTTCTATTTTCTTAATTACGCATTATTTTGGTATTAAAAAAAAGAGAGAAGGTAAATAGAGAGGGGGTAGCATTCAACTGTGCTTAAATCTTAATTTTTATTATAATTGAATGAAAGAATCATTAAATCAAAGAACAATCTCTCGTATATGATTTCTGTAATCATGTGTTCACTTCTCATGGTAGAGTGGAGCAGGTCGAAGTCGAAGGATCAAATAAAGCAGGAAGCAAGTATTTCCTTCCGTTCACACCGTGAGCATTATAGCTAGCACCAGTTGTAGAGTCCACTAACAGCTCCCCAGCATAACCAGGATAGGCACCCTTTCCATAAATCCCAGGACAAGCAGATGCAGCCTCGAGAGGAGCCTCCTTTGGGCCCTGGAAATAGCCATTTCCAAATGGGTTTGTTGCAGTCCCAGCCAAAAGACTCGCCAGGTTGATTACCATCCCATCAAGACCCACGTCGTTGTTGGGTGCAACCAATGGAGGGCTCTGCGGTCCATAGATTGGCTGGTGGAATGGCCACGCACATTGACCAGGACATTGAGTCTCAGAGTTGCCAACCCAAATGTAAGCAAATTTAGATCTCTTGCGATTGATTTTCTTAGCACTCATAGATGACCCGTGAAGACCGCATTTGCTAGAGCAAAACCCTTGAACAGCAACATCAGATGATGTCAAAACAACGTTGATCGCATTCTTTTGGCCACCTTTTGATGCTAGCTTCACAATTTGCTTGTCAGAGAGCGATCTCCCCAGTGAATACTTCTCGTCCAGGATTTGTGTTCCTGGTGAGAGAAGAAGAGGTGAGGCTTTCTTCTGTTTCACGAGGTTGAAATATTTCTCTGTAGCTTTCCACCACGTGGCAACAGAGGGCTGTGCTGTCGCGAGCTTTCTAGAAGAGACGGAGGCAATAAAATCGGAGACAATGGCACGCTGCGATGGCCTGAACTTGCCATACCAGATCAAGTTGACGGAAATCTTACCGGTAAGGAGAGGGCCATTGTGGTATTGAAACAGAAAAGGTTCTTGGGTTTGATCTGACATGGAGAGTACCCTTGCTGCTGAACTGAGCCGATTAATAGAGATCAATAGAACAAGTACTGGCAGAACAAAATGTGAAGAAACAACAAAGGCCATGATTAATCTGATAATTTGAAATGGAAAAGGCCAATAAGCAGTTGTTGGAAGAGGGAATCTATAGAAATTGTGTAATGATTGGAGTGGAGAGAAACCAGAGAGGAGATGGGTATATATAGTCTCAGAAAAGTGTTGAGATTTTGGGGAGGGAAGCTACGCGGAGAGGTTGCGGATTGGTGGTTGCAAGTGGCGATATTACAGATAAATAGCGTGTTGTTTTCCTTTGATAGTCAAACGAGTGCGCGGCTACCATGGTTTTCAACAGAATCAACTCTTAAGGTTACACGATTACAGTACTTGGCCAGCTAAGAGGAATAAAGTGATTTTTTTGGGAGTATATTTGAAGTTAGATTTTAAAAATGTTTTTTTTTAGATTTGTATTAAAAATTTTATTTTTTTATATTATTATATAAAAAATATGTAAGAACACTAAAAAATAATTTAAAATAAAAATAAAAATTTTTAAAAATATTTTTAAAATATAGTTTCAAAACCTGAAATTAATGTGTGAATATTTGACAGTGTGTTAAATTCCGCATTTAAACTAGAAAAATAGTAATTACTTATATTATTTTATTGTTAAAATGTGTGAATATTTGATAGTGTAATTGAAGTTGTTTTTAAAAGTATTTTTTTTATTAAAATGATATTTTAAAAAATATATATATATTTGATATCAACACATGAAAATAATATCAAAATAAATTATTTTTTATATATATATTTTCAAAATCATTTTTAAAACACCGAATCTCTTGAGTATGTTTAAATTTTGCTTGATTCTCCTTTTTTTTTCCTACATGATATTTCATTATATTTTCTTGAGTCTCTAATTATTTTAGTTCCTTTTTTCTTTCGTTCATCTCATTTCACGCCTTGTTTGTTTGTTTGTTTGTTTTTATTATAAAAAAATATATTTCTATTTTCCTTTTCTATATATATATTTGATATTTTTGAATTTTTTTTTAATTAGCACCGGGTATCCAGGCCGAAACCCGACTAATCCCGGGAGTGCACAGGTCTTCATTAAGAAGTTTTCCGCAAATGCATCATAGTTGATTTATGAGCTTTGCCCAAGTCCGATGGCCCCATAAAATTATTTGTACCAGGCAGAACTCAAATATGAGATCTTGGACAAGAGCAAAATGCCAGGTCCGAGCTCTTCTCCGCTAAGTCAACCCCATGGGGTTATATTTTTTAAAACACGTTAAAACATCAAACTTTAAAACTGGATTATCATAGTAGAAACATATCGTTTCTAAGGTAGAAGAATCAAACATTCGTTTTCAACATAACCTCTTGAATTTTAATGACTGCCTAGAATTATATCGTATTTCTTTTGATGAAATGACTAATTCGTTACATTTTGGGGTCATGGATATTGCGAAAAGCTCGTATCTTAAAGCCAAAGATTTGTATAAAAAACTAATCTCCAAATTCTAATCAAGATATATGCATATAGGGATTGATTTCCATGCATCTTGTAGGTAAATTATGGATATTTGGTTTAATTTTATGAAATTTTAAAGACTTCGCCGTATAAAACTTGATTGGAAATATAGTTAAAATTATTTTTTGAAGTATTTTTTAATTAGAAATGCATCAAAATAACATTTTATTATTTTTAAAAAATTATTTAGTTCAGCAATAGTTATTTATAGGATGGTTAAATATTTCCCAACAGATTATAGCACAAGTAAATATATTTTTTTTGCATATATTCATCGTTTAATGACATAAGTAATCAATTAATAATAATAAAAAGTGTGTGCTGTATATATATAAACAAAATTAAAGAATATCTTCTACATAATTTTCTGTACTGACGTGCAATCACGTCAAACGATCTTTAAATCACACCAAAGTAGCACAAGTCGCTGTTGAAGGGTCAAACAGAGCAGGAAGCAGGTATTTCCTGCCATTGACACCGTGTGCATTATAGCTAGCACCAGTTGCAGAATCTACCAAAACATCCCCAGCATAACCTGGATAGGATCCTTTGCCATAAACCCCAGGACAGGCTGATGCAGCCTCCAGGGGTGCTTCTTTGGGACCTTGGAAGTAGCCATTTCCAAATGGGTTCGTGGCAGTCCCTGCCAAGAGGCTAGCCAAGTTTATAATCATACCGTCCAAACCCACGTCGTTATTTGGAGCGACCAAAGGTGGGCTCTGTGGCCCATAAATTGGTTGGTGGAATGGCCATGCGCATTGACCTGGGCATTGAGTCTCTGAATTACCAGCCCAAATGTAAGCAAATTTGGTGTTTTTGCCATTGATTTTTTCAGCACTCGAAGAGGACCCATGAGTGCCACACTTACCATAGCAAAAACCTTCAACTGCAACATCAGGTGCTGTCAAAATAACATTGACTGAGTTCCTTTGGCGACCTTTCAATGCTAATTGCACAATTTGCTTGCTAGAGAGGGATTTGCCCAAGGAATAGCCCTCGTCCAAGAATTGTGTTCCCAGAGAGAGGACGAGAGAGGGGGACTTTTTGGACTTGATGGCTTGGTAGTATTTCTCGGTACCTTTCCACCATTTAGCAACCGAAAACTGGGCTGATGTAAGTTTAGAAGAAACGAGGGAGGAAATAAAATCTGTAACAATTGCACGTTGAGAAGGCTTAAACTTGCCGTACCAGATCAAGCTGATTGAGATATTTCCGGTAAGAAGCGGACCATTGTGGTATTGAAACAGGAACGGTTGTTGATCAGTCTGGTCTGACCCAGCAAGCTTCCTAGCTGCTGAGACCAAAAAAGCAGCTTGGAGGAGAAGAACAAGACGGAGTGAAACAGATGAACCCATTATTCAATTTGATAAATACGGATCGAATCTCTAAATCGTGTTTAGGTTCTTCTAGAACAGAGAAGGTTACTGCAGTTTGGAGTGAGTGAGGAGGATATTTATAGCTCCAGGAGAATCTTGAAAGCAGGGTACACGGCTGGAAACTGCGAGAAAGCGTTTCGAAAAAAGGCAATCAATGGCTAGTTAAGTTGTTAGTTGAGGGAATTGAAATATGCCAGAAGACAACGCGTTGTTTTAAATTAAATTCGTGGCTGCTACCTGTTAGCTTCACTTTTTAAGGTTCAAAAGAATAAGAGTAGCTTGCCAGCCAGATAATAGGACAAGAAATCAAGCTACCAGAGATCCAAAGAGACAGGATGTGTTCCAGTTAATCGGGGAACAACCCTGCTGAAGGATAGCGCGTCTTACAACGAGCATTTTGAAAATGATGGGCGGGCGTTCCACTGTCAATTTTTATTTATGTTAAAAAAAATAATAATTGTTAACGTGTTTTTTTAATTATAAATTTAAAATCTACTGTATATTAAATGATATTTGAAAATTTTTTTTGATATGATAGAATATGGAATTTAAAATTTTTTTATATTAAAATAATGATATATTTGATCTAGGGTTAAATTGTCAAATGTATTACTTGGTACATGATACTATGATATGTATAAAAACAAAACAAATTAAAATGTCAATTCTTAAGTTACTCAATATTAAATAATAAAATTAAATAAAATAATGAAAAAAACAAAATGTATTCGGTCAATCCACGTTAACTTGTTAAACCTATAACTCACGTAATGAAATCATGATAACTTATGAGAAACAAATTGAAAAAAATAAGATGTTTAATTTTTAATCAATTCAATATTGAATGATAAAATTAAATAAAAAATAACTCAAAAAAAATTGTGCTGCCCAATTAAACCTACGACCTTGGTCATAAGATAATTATAACTTCATAAAAATAACAAATAAAAAAAATATGTAAGGCTTCATTTTGAAAGTCGAAGTAAGAAAATCATAAGACTGGGATACCCACATGAAAAGAAAATTGAAAATAAATTCAAGGTCCAGTCCCCAAATAATTTATTATTGAAGGATTAAATAGACAAATAGAAAATAAATTAGGTTTTAGGGGTGAAATTGAAAAGGAAAAAAAATCACACCAATTGAGTTAATTTGCTAAACTGTGATTTGAGTTATGAGACAGGGATAAATATATATAAAAAAGTTTTCTTAAAAAAAATACGAGTTCAACCAACCCAATATTAAATGATAAAATTAAAAATAAATTAAAAAAATATACCATTGAAAAATAACTTGAGTAAACTTAGAATTGAGTTTTAACACTCCCAACCCGAGTCATAAAATATGTCTAAACTCATAGAAAGTAAATAAAAAAAATGATAGTGTCTTACTCTTGACATGCCTGGTGTTGAAAGTTGAAATCGAGAAAAACACACGCATGAGATTAATATTTAAACCAGTATAAAATATGAATTACAATTATCAAAACAATTTAATATTAAATGATGAAATAAAAGAATTAATATACTAAATAGTGAGATTATAAAAAAAAATCCAAGATAAAAAATAGCAAAACAAATGATAAACAATGCACTATTTTAATAAGTAGTGTTTTGTGAGTGCGGCTATTCCGTCTAAGTGAAGAAATAACTTATTTAAAAAAAAGAATAAAAAAATCAAGTTAATTAATCAAACTTTTAAACTTGCATAACTTATTTAAAAAAAAGATTAAAAAAATCAAGTTAATTAATCAAACTTTTAAACTTGCTAGATGAGTAATGAAATCATGATAAATTCATAAAAAGTAAATGTAGAAAAAAAAATCACGTTGTCCAATTCTCAACTAATTAAATGTTAAATGATGAAATTAAAAAAACAAATCCAAGTCAATTTGAGTTAACCTATCAAAACGAACAACTCGATTTACAAAACTGAGATAATTTAATAAAAAAACCATAAAACTTTATCTTTAATATATACAATGTTTGAAATAAAAAAAAAAAAAACTAAACTAATAAAACCTATTGTTTCAATGAAAATATATTGTAAGTGTGATTACAGTAATTTAGTATTACTTTTTAGTTTTTTTTTCTATTGTTAATGAGCGTGGAAATCAGGGTCATGTAATACTTTTTAGTTTTTTTTGTTCTATTGCTAATGAGTGTTGGATTTGGGAAATCAGGATCACGTGACAAAGGGCATGCCACTAAGGTCATCCATGGACTCGTTGTTATACGTCTACCTTTTCTTATATATCATCATGATGGTAAATTATTAAAATAAAAAGATGAATGAGAACAATGAGTGCCTTGTTAGTGGTGGTAGGTGCAATACAGGACTAGATTATTTCAACAAGTTTTTTTGTTTCATTTTCTCTTGCTTTATTAAAATTACAAGGATGTTTTTTATATTTTTATATGAGAAAACTCTACTTTTTTCTAGGTATTATTTGTAAGCTTGGGTTAAGTGAAAAAACTATGGCTGTTATAAATTTTTATAAAATAAATATATTTTTTACTCAAACTCTACAGGTCAAATCTCAAATCATTTTTTACCGTTTCACGTTCCTCAAGAATAATTGGATTATAACATGACAGTGAGTTTAAATAAGATTATTGTTTAATAGCATTTCAATCTAGTTCCGAGCTGATTGATAGTGCTAATTGGGTATATTGATGGTGGTTGAGGAGGGATTAACCGATGTCAGAGTTGTGTTTGATTTAAAAAAGATAGATTATAATTAAAGCTGTGAGTGACAGTGGGATAGAAAAAAGAGAGGAGAGTGGTTAAGAGATTGATTAGAAAACAAAACCGTAGTGGAGATTGGTAAAAAAATATAAATGATTGGCACCAAGACCAAGGGGCATGCGTGCAACAGCCACAATTTAGGACAACGCGCTGATAAAATGAGAGCAGCTCACTGAAATTGGGGAGTGATGGCTGATAAATACGACGAGATCATGCGGTCTAGTTCGTTAGATTCGATGAAACGCCTGTCCAATTAATTTTTATCCCGAAAAAGTAAGTGGCTGTTTAAAGATGGGAGTCATTTGTAATTGCCCTTCAAGCATATTTTCATGTCCATTTCCGTTTGAACAAATAAATAGTTCCCCTTTCTTTCTTTCTCTAATTTCCAGTTCGAGCGCTGAAAACCCACATTAATCCCGAAGGATAGTGAGCTGTCTAGGATTAAAAATGTTTCTAATATTTGTTGGGATCGAGCTAAAAATATTAAAAAAATGAATTGAATTTAATACATCTTCAATCGGAAGGCAAACTTTTTTTTATAGCATATAGCCATATACATGTTAAAATATTTAATCTATTTTCAGGTGTCCTTGAAGGTAACTGGCGAGACATGGATAGATCCATGTTAGCTCGGAATCGATGCATCCGCTGATGCAACTTGAAACGAGTAAATTATATGTTAGTCCCTGTGTTTTCTAGAAATAAACGATTTAATCCCACTAGTTTTGAAGACCATAAAGCGATACGTTGATCACCTGCTCTCCTAACTTGTAAAGCAAAGTATTTGATAATAAATTATTGGTTTCTCTAACTTGAAAGGATACGTGTTCTAGATTACTATTTACTCCCTTAAATTCACCATATCGATTCACTATTCTCTTTGTTTACATCTAAAACAGAGCTTTGGTTGCTTTCACTATAAGGTTGGCTGACAAGCTTGAAATTGTTATGGGGTCCTGTTCCAACTAACGGTCTTTTTGGCAGGCATCGATTCCTGCTTGAGAATCTGATGCACTCCTGATGGATAACATCTGGGAATGAATATATTGGCAGAAATACCGTTCTACATTCATGCAAGGGTTCATGCGACTGACCCTTTTTCATATAGCCCGAATTGTTCTTTAAAGTCAACCCCAGAAGAATTGGAAAGTGGCAATGAATTCATCCCATGCTTATAAGATGAATTGTGCACATTGATTCCCTCAGACCCAAATTGAAAAAGATGGAGGGGGCAGATAATAATAAATATGCGTGATGATATCAAAGTTGGGGAAAGCCACGCAACGATGCTAAGAAAACACCCGTATTCTGAAATTTCGATCACAGTAAGCTTCGAGTTACTGATTAGTGGCGTGTGATTGTGAAACCTGAAAGCACATAAACAAAGCAAGAGGTGCAAAATATATAACAGTAGCTGACAAGGAATCATTTCAAAGTTAACTATTTTCTATTATTAATCCGCACAAGCCAAAAAATTCAACAAATCAATGAATTACAAAGTCTGACACTATTTATAGCGTATGCATAGTTTTCTTCCGATCCCTGGTAATCCTATTTTCACTGTCCTCGCATTATCAGACCAAAGGAGAACAAGCTAATGTTGAAGGATCGTACAAAGCGGGAAGCAGGTATTTCCTTCCATTATTGCCATGTGCATTATAGCTAGCACCAGTAGTAGAGTCGACCAACAAGTCACCAGCATATCCAGGATAAGCCCCTTTGCCATAAATGCCAGGGCAAGCTGATGCAGCCTCCAGTGGTGCTTCCTTTGGACCCTGGAAGTAACCATTTCCAAAGGGATTTGTTGCAGTCCCAGCCAAAAGGCTTGCCAAATTGATTACCATACCGTCTAGACCCACATCGTTGTTGGGTGCAACCAATGGTGGGTTTTGTGGTCCATAGATTGGCTGGTGGAATGGCCAGGCGCAGTAACCTGGACATTGTGTCTCTGAGTTACCAACCCAGATGTAAGCGAATCTGCTGTTCTTGCTCTTAATGTTGCCACTTTTGGATCCCAAAGCAGACCCATGAGTGCCACATTTATTTAAGCAAAACCCTTCAACTGTAACATCAGAAGATGTGAGTACAATGTTAACAGCATCTTTTTGGTCACCCTTCGAGGCCAACTCTACGATCTGTTTGTTTGTGAGTGATTTTCCAAGCGAGTATTTTGCATCGAGAATTTGTTTGCCTAGAGTTAGGGAAAGGGTGTTTTTCTTTGAAGTGAGATGGTAGTATTTTTCTGTGGTTTCCCACCACTTGGCTACCGAAGGTTGGCTATTTTTGAGCGATGATGGTGAAACTGACAGTGAGGTGACAAAATCAGAGATAATAGCTCTTTGGGAGGGCTTGAAGTTGCCATACCAAATGAGATTAACTGAGATTTTACCATAGAGAAGAGCCCCGTCGTGGTATTTCAAGAGTTGAGGTTGATCTTGCACCAGCTCGTTCAGCTTCCTAGCAGCAAAAGAGACATGAAAAAGACAGACCAGAAGGAGCGATTTCAAAGCGAACTGCAAATATAAAGAAGCCATGTTACTAGATAAGGATTAGAGGAGTAAGCTAGGAGATGGCCTGTGTTTTGATCTCTTTGGTGTGGTGATTGTGAAGGTGTAGGAGGGTGTTTATATAGGTCCAAGGAGTGGGTGTCTTCCACTTGTGTTTAATTTGTAGGGGGGGGAAGAGCAAAGCACACAAGTGCGTATAGGAGAAATTGCTAAGAAAGAGACACTAAAGTTGGAGATGGGTTTGCCCTTTCCGAGTCACTTCTTGGCCAGTAAGCTAAAAGAGACACAACGGTGCAATGAAGCGCGTTTCTTAATTCAAATCGAAGGGAACAAGATCCGCCACCCCCACCTTCATTTCACCAACCTTTGTCTTGCACGCTCCAATAGCATAAACCGAAATATGGAGCGTAAGGGCCAACCATAGTGCAACTCGTGTAACTATAAAAACCTCGAGAAAAAAGAATACAGCTTTGCAACAGTTTTCATTTTTATTCACCGACCAAATTACCCCTCTTAACTTTTCTGCTAGGCAAGGATGTCAAGGTGACAGGCTGGAAGCTGTGGAAAGGACTATATAGTGTATTGTTTACTTAATTCTTTATTGGGAACAGTGGAGGGATCAGCTGACTATCTTCCAGCTGGCGGCCTTCTGGTATCCTAGGCGAATGAGCACGTGAATTGACGCGCTCTGGCTTTGGATACGACTGCTATCATTTTGTGGTCTGTGGTCTAAAACGGTGCATAGCTCGTGTACAAGAGCGGGTGTGATATTTTTTTTCCAGCTGGATCAAGCTAATACATAGCTAGCAAAGTTTGCAATGCACGCCAGCCACAGTTTGAAAGAGGTCAACTTTCTGTGTGGTACACTTTGGCTGCATGGTTAAATAAAGTTACGGAATTAATCCTAATCGTTGATCTTTTCGGTTTAGTTATCATGCTCCCACTGCACTGCGGGCGTGAGATTTTTTTTTTATTTTTTTATATATCATTTTGATATTATAATGTTACAAATATCTTTTTTAAAATAAAAATATTATTTTAATATATTTTTAAATAAAAAATATTTAAAAATCAATCTAAATCAGACTCTTAAACAAACCTGAAAAAAATATAAATCAATCATAAACATAGTAGTGACAAAAAGTGATAATAAATTAATAAGAGAATATATTAATAAGCATATGCGATAAGAAGTTCTGCTGGTTAACAGTAACACAAATCTAATAAACCGTGGAACAAAGGGAAGAATGAAGTATTGATCATTTTTATATGATAGTATGAAAAGAATAAAAGAGTACTAATTTTATGAAAATGATATGTTCATAACACCAAATAGCATAATATATATTTTATTCTGATTGATTATTTATGTGTATTTTAAAAAAAAAATACATATTATATTTATATATAATTATTTCTTAAAAAATGCAAATATGATTATAAAAATCTCTAATCTTATTTATTAAGCATGACATTATTGAACTAATTAATAAATAAACTATAATAGACAAGGGAATCATTGTGTCGTTACTACTCATCCGCTCTAATTTTAATATCCATATCATTCTTTATCAAATGGAATTTTTTTCTGGGTGAATTTTTATTAATCAACTCAAGAACTCTAAACTAAAAATTCAACCCGAAATCTATTTTGGGTTCAACTAGATGTCGAGCCATGTGTTAAACCTAAATATATATGTGTTTAGCGATCTATTAGACCATACATCCTTAACAACAAACACTCTTGTTATTAAAATTTAAAATTTATTCTTTTATTTGTTGTATTCTCCTATTAAATACCACTGTCTTTGTTACCCAAGACCCCTGAAATTAATGAAAAGAGATTGTTTTGCTGGTAATGGGCCTTTTACCATCAACTTTATGATTTATTTTAAATAATATTAAGATGAATACATGATTATTTGCTATTCAAACACTTAAAACTCTTATTGGATTTTGAGGGCTTATCAAATAACATGTTTAATTGCTCTGCTGGCACTAGAAATTCTAACAAAGTACTGTACCGAAATTTCCCAGGCTTGTAATATTCTCGTAACATGACGGACACAATGACATTGTGAATTTTTTTAAGTTCATGTGCAGTCATTAAATATTCATTGTTCATGATGTCACGGATTCATAGCATCTATCGTTTCCTTTGCGATTCGATGGGTTTGAGTTTCACGATAGTAAATTGTAGTGGAGCTAGTGGGGGGGCACTGAACTCATTAACAATATTAAACTTGACATTAAAGATAAACCATTCCCACTGGGCTTAAAGAATTCATGCATTATAACTATCTAAAACGCATTCTTGTGGACCGATCATGGGACTTGATCAGCATTTACAGCGCATATCTAATAGCTATCGTCACCCTATCTAAAACATAAATTCACGAGCTTAGCTGCCGTGTATAAACTAAGCATTATCTATAAGCTAGCGTTCACGGGCACTGATTTGTTAATTGCAGGGATGCCTGCATGCATCTCAATGCATGGATTTATGCTGATAAGCTTGTCAAGGCGTCCAGTTACAATGCCCTACATTCCCGATAAACGCAATGTAGCGTGTTTGATGGCTAATTTCTTCACTGGCTGCACCTGCCTTGTTTCCATACTAGCAGACATGATAGAGCTAATAACCAAGCTCAGTCCTCCATGGTTTTTAATTTTAAAGCTGCACGAGGGCGCCTAATTTACAGCTAGAAGATTATCTGGAATCTAAATACATATCTTTATTAGCGGGCTAATGTTTATTTGCAACATGTTTGACTTGGTTTTCTAGCCATCCCGGATTCCTCTTGTCTCCTGTAATTAGTTGACGGTTCATAGCTGTAGCTGTACACGTATTTGCTAAAGCAAATCTGGATTTCTTTTAATACTGTGAAAAGCCCCTTGCTATTTCATCTTGCCATCAATATTGGTGACAGCTTGTTATTTTTTAAGTTAAATTATTTGCATGCATAAAATTATTTGCATGCATATTCTGTATAAAAAAAGGCCATTGGCCTCCTATTCCTTAGTCTTTGTTGGCAGGTAAACCAGCCTCAAATGTGATGTGTTTCTTGCTTCCACCGGTTCCCTTTGACTTCAAGCATTAAGCGCCATGCTAACATATTATTGGCTAGCAATTAGATGACTTTTGGAATCCAAGAGTAGACTACGAATTGGACATATTGTATTTCAGAGATATTTATTTTTTAAAAAAATATTTTTCTTGATAATTTTCATGTTATTTTGATGTGGGATGATTTTAAAAATAATTTAAAAAATAAAAAATTATTATTTAATATATTTATAAATAAAAATATTTTTTAAAAACAACATAGACTATATTTTTAAATATGCTTTTAATATAATACTCACCCTATCTTCTACTTTCATGTCACAAACCTTTCACGCTCTGCAAAATTATACAAAGCCTAACATTCCTTGATTATAAATCAAAATAACTTTAACCCTTCAAAAAAAAAAAAATTCGAGTCACTACTCCTCGAGTAAATTCTTTAATTTGATTTTATACATCTTTTAATTCAAATTAATAACAAAAAAATGTTTGTGTGACATATAGCTTCACTTATAAAACATCAATGCGTCAAATTATAACACGTGTCAGAAATAATAATTAATTTGAATTAATGGATGACTATTGAAATCAAATAAAATTTTTGTAGCCCATGATAAAATGTTATTTTTTCATCAACGAATGCTATTTTAGAGTTGGATACAGTTAAGAAACTATCTTACATAAAAGCTTAGGCTTGCAAGCGAGATTTCAGAATATGATTTATATTATTCTGTAACACACCCCCTCGAGTGAAAGCTTTTTAGACTTGAAACTTGCACATACTCACATTATCTTATGTTTTATCAAATAGAATGGGAGTAATGAGATTTAAACTCGTGACCATTGGGTCAACAAGACTTTAATACCATGTTAAAGAACCACTTCACCTGAAAGCTTAATCTTACAAATGAGATCCCAAAATATAATTTATATTATTCTCTAACAGAATTTAGCATTACACAAATCTCTTACATGGCAGACACCATGTGTTTTCCCTGAATTTGATTCCTAAAGCCATAAAACTATTCATATATATCCAAAAAAACAAAACAAGGCGAGACGAAAATAAATAAAGTGTAATCGTATTACTTGGCTCTTCCATTTCCCTCACAATATAACGGACTCATTGAAATACATTAACAAAATAATTATATTTATATTTAAAATGCCAGTTAACATTTCTGTAACTTCAAAATAACATATTGCATTGGAGATGGTGTTAGCGCGCAGCAGCTCACTTGGTCGCCTTCGGATGCCACATGAATCCAGTGAGCTCAGAGAGAGAGAGAGAGAGAGAGCATCCAAGCGGAGTTGAGAGTGGAGTTTGGATGCTATGATTGCTTGCTAACATAAAAATCCCCCCCATTTTTTAATTTATTAAAAAAGTCAAACTCGAGGGAGTGGCGTATCTGAGAGTATGGGCCTAATGTCTAATTTCGCTCAAATAAGCCTAAAATTGCTCAAGCATCTCACCTTTAAGATCCAAGGGCTGATTTAATCCTCTTTTCACGCACTTGCTTTTGTTGAAATATAACCCAAGATCTAAAGATATGGTTAGGGTTCGGAGTGCTATTTATGGCACTGTTGCTCCTCCTGATGCCAATTAAGTTACTGGAAACTAACTCCTTGAGAGGGATTTGCTTGCATAAGCTTATGGGACCTGATCAGTTTAAGTGACTGTTTTAAAATAAGTATGATTGAAGTTGATTTTGAAAATTATTTTTATTTAAAAATATATTAAAAAAAATATTTTTTTAAATATATTTTACATCATCACATGAAAATAATTTTAAAATACAAAAAAAAATAATTTTTAAAAAATACAATGACAAAGAGCCTAAAATGATAGAATTGTCTGGCATGAGCTTATGCACAGCACGTCGCTTATTCCAAGGCAGAGTTCTATTGGTTGGGTAGCCATTTGGATTGCCTCTACTAAAACCATGCATGTTTCCTTTATGTGTTCCTCGCTGTCAGTAGAATAAAGACAAGGGCCGTTAAAAGAAATGTTTGCCTTGGTTTATGGGTTGGGTTGCCTACGGCCCAACATACCCCGCCCCAAGTTAGCCTTGCATTCTCCATGCAAATGGCCAGGGGGAGGTTTCAAGCGGTAAAGAAAGAAGAGGGAGGCTTGCCTGACCGAAGGAGGGAAGCTGCTACTGGTGTTCTTGGTGGTACTGATAAGTCCGGCGTGTGGCTAGTAGCGACAACGACGATTGAGGCACGACAAAAAGAGTGGAAGAAAACCAGCTGGGAGAAGAGAAATAGAAAACTGAATATGGGGATTGGCTTTCTATCAACTTTAGGCTTTCGTTTCTTGATGCGAGGGGTATGCTGGTAGATTTGGCTTGAATTACATGCAGCTCAAATAGATGACAACACCTATGTATCCCATATAGATACCAGTATATCAAACAAGACCTCAACCGTCATATATTGTCTTATAATGGTGAATATTATATTGGTTTGTTTCCTCCATGATTAAAATATATTTATTAAATAATGACTTGGCTATATTGATGTAAGTTTAACATGATTTTGAATTTTATTTTTACTGTTAATAAAATATTTTCTTAGTATTCAATTATGTTTCTTATATATTGTTCTTTCATTTTTGAAATATCTACAAGTAATTGTTAAACAAAAATCAATAAATAGGATTTTTTTTTTATAAAAAAAATCATGTTATTAAAAAATATTTCTATTGAACAAATCAGAAACAAAATTCAATTGCTGATAGCAATGAAATTTCAGTTGTTGATTAACAATGAAATATATGTTTGCCGATTTGTCCATTCAATAATGACATTTTAGCAAATGATAATTCATACTTGAAAAATCAGCAATGAATTCTTTGCACATGATATTATTGACTTCAACGGATGTCCCCGAACAATCTAGTTTTCAAGCTCCTCCTCTCTTTGTTTTCAGCTCTTATTTCTCTCTATTTTGATGTGTAATTGAAACTTTTTTTCTTATCTAAGATGATAAATACTTATAATCTCAGCTCTTATAATACTCAATTGTAGGCGAAGAGGCAAACCATGCAGCTACAACCATTGAACTTTATTATATGAGCTTTGTGAACCTTATAATCCCACCAATCAACTCCCATTTTTTTTCTTGTTGATGATCGGTGGGTTGATTTGTTTCTACCAGGAGGGTTTGCTAACATTGACATCATCTTTTTTTTTTTTTTTTGTATTTGTTTGAGTTTCCAGTGACAAAATAGAAAGTGTTGTCTGTGTTTTGGGCTAAAGATGCATTTTGTAAACTAAGATAAAGCCTTAATATTTTATGGGTGTCACAGTTACAGAAATTGTGGTTGACCTATAATCAAACATTTTAGATCTGTGAATAATCTCAACCATAGAAGCTACTACAGAGTAAAACACCCATAAAATAAATAGAAAGTTGAGGTCCAAGTTTTGGGATTCTCAAAACCTATTTTTGAACTATTTTTTCACCTCAAAACATCTAAAAAAATATCTTAAGCACCCACAAAAATCCATTATCAACCTTAAAACACCTTTAAAGTTAGTTAAACACCACATAATCAAACTAAATAAAAGAACTTTTCAAATCTGTTATACTTTTCTCGACAAAATAAAACTTTAAAAACATATTAATAGTGCTTTTATCATCGAGAGAAATCCAACAACAAGTTTTTTTAAAAGATTTAAAATGTAGCCAACTAATCACCTTTTCTTTAATCTATATTTTTAGATTATTTTTTCTCTCCATCATCTCTCAAAACTCATAGACTAACAAGTGGAGATGAAGACCTCAATGTAAAGTCTTAAAACAATTTACATTAAAACTTAAGACACATAAGCAAAAAGGAAAAAAGATTAATGAAAATGATTTCGAATATAAAAACAATAAGAAATTCCAACTCTCCATGTTTCTATTTTTTTCAACAAACCATTTGTATGAGAGAATTTTTACTGAATGCACATCAAGTTATTCATTGCACAATGGCTCTGTAAGCCACAAAGCTTTCTGCGGGAATTATTTTTCAAGAATTTATAGAATCAAAGAAATTAATTTTAAAAATTACGGTGGTCTTTTTTACTATCTGCAGTAACAATCCAAATAAATCCCCTACATGATAACATATTGATTTCAAGTAGCGAGCACTTACTTGCAGAGTGTTATTCATCCTACTAGGGATAAAATCTTAGCCTTCGATTAGCCAGATTCTACTGCAGCTCTCAATGATGTAGACTTTATGTCTACTCTGAATGGTATATGTATAACAACTAAAGTAGAGAGATGGATTCAACCACAGCTAGAAAAAGAACGTATAAAAAATTTGGTAACTAGCCTCTACAATAACAATGCATAGACAAACAATAGCAAGAGTGAATGATATATATATTCAATAAAACAGAAAATTGATAATATTTTATAACAACAAGAGATAACTTCTACAAAGAAATTTCATAGTAATATGCGATACCAAGTTGAGCCATTAAATATTGACTAGGACATTTACCTTTAACTTAAATGATATCCTTACATACAGCTTAGATGGATGGATGACAACATCTATATGTTTAATGTATATATCAATATATCAAACAAGACCTCAATTGTCATATATTATCATATAATGGTGAAAATTATCTTGGTTTGTTTCCTCCATGATTAAAATATATTTATTAAATTATGATTTGTCTTTTTTTATATAAGTTTAACATGAGTCTGAATTTTATTTTTATTGTTGATAAAACGGTTTCTTAGTATTAAATTATGTTTCATTTTTGTATATCCACAAATAATTGTAATTTTTTTCAATAAATATTATTTTTTTTAAAAAAAATCATGTTGTTAAAAAATATTTCTATTGGACAAATCAACATCAAAATTCAATTGATGATCAGCAATGGAATTTCAGCCGGTGATTAGCAATGAACTATTTGCTGCTGATTTGTCCAATCAACAAATGACACTTGAGGAAATGATAATTCATTGTTGAAAAATCAGCTACGACTTATTTGCACATGATACCATCGACTTCAACTGATTTAGCTTTATTATTATATATTTGGGTCTGATTGATAGAGCTGTTACAGTAATTTTTTAAAATATTTTTCGTGCTAAAATATATCAAAATAATATTTTTTTTATTTTTTAAAAATTATTTTTGATATCAGCACATCAAAATAATCTAAAATAATAAAAAAAATATTTTTATTAAAAAAAAAAATAATACACCGCAACAAACCTGGGGTGCAAAAACTGCCTCAAACAGCTTCTTTGTATTAACTAGGAAGTGAACACATTTTCCTAGGTACCGATTGCTTTAATATTTCAACTAATCGCAATTCAAATTGAAACGCAATAAATGCGTTATTGATAAGGGAAATAAAATTATAGAGATTTTCTGGTTCAAGTTGTCAAGTGTTTTTTTTTGTTTCTAAGTGGAAGAATTGACTTTTTTTTCTTTCTTTTTTATTCCCATGCCTTAATATATCAGATAAGACTATTTTATGGCTCACGTTATTAGTTGTATTTTAATATTTTTCTCTTTTTTATACTTTATTATAAAAAAATATGGATGGAAATGTCCATTCTCGCAAGGGCTCACAAGTTGAGGACAATACCATAATATCACCAAATTTTTTAAAGAAGAATGGGTATTGTTTAATAGTTACGTTAACATCTTAACAAGGGGTGATTTACACGGTATTTCTTTTGAAAAAAATTTTTTAAAGAAGAATGGGTATTGTTTAATAGTTATCCTTGATTATAAATTTTTTTTTTTTAAAGAAGAATGGGTATTTTTTAAATAAAATATCCCATTTCCTTGATTATAAAAAAAGAAGATTCAAATATAAAAACTTCATGCATCAGATATATTTCTTTCAACTACGTTGTATTATTAGTTCTGACTGCCACCATCTCCTTTAATAACCTTTATTGGTCCAAAACTAAAGACTTATTGTCCATTGGGTAGGTGGAGGCATAGTCCTACAAGCCCCTGAGTTTTCTCGTATAGCAACCACCCGTTTCTGGGTGGGTAATTAAAAGACCAAATACCTCATGCTTACGACTGCATTGATCTTATATAAAAGAGGTATTTTTATTATGACACTATTAGATTGGAGTCATATCTATCACCATAAATAAAAGTTTATTATAGAGTAACCACAAAAGTTCTAGACTCTTTACATTTTAGGTTAACAACTAGAAAATAGTTTTGTGACATGTTATAATGTCTTTCAATTTTATATGTATTTGGGCTTAGACTAATTCTAAACCTGAGGATGATAGATTTGATATTTTATCAAAATTATAAGTAACTCGATGTACAAAAAAATCTAAATTTACAACGTATAATATTTTGCTAAACCAAATGGACCCTTACTCAATATATAGTGTTTTTTTTTTTTTTGGATTCAAGGAAACCACACCCTCGGAAAGCGTATTTTGTGGCCCCAGGTAAGTGAATAAAACCCCGGCTGTCCCAGGTTTTTACAAGAAGTGCACGTCCTGACTCGAACTTGAGACATACCATGTAGATTTCAAGCCCTTTGTCATCACGCCACACCTCTTAGGGACTACTCAATATATAGTTGATCTTATAGATTTGACATTTTACCAAAATTATTTTTTTATTCTAATTTTTCATCTCTCATACTTTATAGACTTGGACCACCAATATAAATTAAATGCGAACGATATTAAAATAATGGCAAGGGGATAGAAATTAGGGACATAATCAAGATTTGTTTTAGCACTAAAAGCCTCTTTGATATGGTTGTTTCAATCTTTTTATAAAATGTTTTGTATCTTAAAATATTTTGAAATAGATTATTTTTTATTTTTAAAAATTTATTATTGATAAGAGGACATCAAGATAACTTGAAAATATTCAAATAATAATAAAAGCTAAGAAATAAATAAAAATGTTTTTTTCCATAATACTTTTAACATACAAAACAAACAGCTCTAAAAAAATAATATAATATAATTTTACTTAATTAAAATATGGATTTGATTTGATTTATATCAACATCCATTTTTATCTTTAACTTTTTAAACCATGACAAAACGTTTTTAACATTCTTTCTACTGTTATTTAATTTAAATCTTACCTCTTTAATATTTTACTTTTAAATTTTTAACCCTCTGCGAATGACAGCTCAAAAGCTTAAAGGGGTGTATGAGAGTGTGATTGTGGTTGTTTTTTAAAGTATTTTTCGTATCAAAATATATCAAAATAATTTTTTTTTTTTAAATTATTTTTGATATCAACACGTTAAAATAATTTAAACACACCAAACTACAATTACTTAAAATTAAAAAAAATACCAACTACAGCTTAGCCACATTGCCAAACATTCACTAAATCGTATTACAGCTGACAAAATCAAATAATATTTTTAATTTTTTATAATTTATTTTGACAGTAATATATTAAAATATTAAAAAAAATAAAAATTATTTTTTCCTAAAAGTTGGACGCACCTGACGAATACTATTTTAATTCTTAGAAGGCGGCGGAAGGATTCATTAAGGTGTGACCACCTCAAGTTGCGGAATTTAAAATTATTAAATAATTGTTTGCTGGAAGCATGTGGCCAACGTTTTTCCTTTTAAAAACTCCACTCACTTCTCTAGCCAAATTCATCCCAGTCTATTTTCTGGGACGTGAGGGAAATTCAGCATAGAGAGCAAGAGCTTCTTGCTGTTTTAGTGGAGATCTAGAGAGAGAGAGAGAATGGGCTCCATGAAACTCCGTGAAAATCCCCATGCAGTGTGCATTCCCTTTCCAGCTCAAGGTCACATAAACCCCATGCTGAAACTAGCCAAGCTCCTCCATCACAGAGGCTTCCACGTCACTTTCGTCAACACAGAGTACAACCACAAACGCATCCTAAAATCTCGAGGCCTCAGCTCTCTGGATGGCCTCCCTTCATTCCAATTCAAAGCTATCCCCGATGGACTCCCTCCATCATCGAGTTCCGATGCCACCCAAGACATACCATCGCTGTGTGAATCCACCAGCAAAACATGCATGGTACCTTTCAAAAACCTCATCACAGATCTTAATGACACGTCTTCATCCAATGTCCCTCCTGTAACTTGCATTGTTTCTGATGGAGTCCTGAGCTTCACCCTTGAGGCAGCACAGGAGTTGGGTATCCCTGAAGTTCTGTTTTGGACAACAAGTGCATGCGGGTTTCTGGCTTATTCTCATTATCGCCAGCTAATCGAGAAGGGTCTTACACCACTCAAAGGTTCGTTTTTAATGTGAAATGAACTATATGGGCAGTTTATCTCACCCATTTCTTTTACTTTTTAGTGACTAATTAAACAATTAGCACATGCCGAATTTTCAATATTACAGTTTATTAGCAATATATCAAGTCCATCTTGGTAATAATTTTTTGTTTCCTTTTGAATTTGCAGATGAAAGTTACTTATCTAATGGTTACCTGGATTCCGTCATAGAGTGGATACCAGGCATGAAAGGTATCCGTCTGAGGGATATCCCAAGTTTCGTTAGAACCACCGATCCTGAAGATTTTATGCTGAAATTTATGGAGGGGGAGTGTGAAAGAGCTAGAAAGGCCTCTGCTATTGTTTTGAATACATATGGCGACTTGGAGCATGAAAGCTTGGCTGCACTTGCTTCCATGCTACCTCCTGTATACTCCATTGGTCCCCTTCACCTGCTCTTGAATCAGGTCACAGATAGTGATTTGAAGTTGATCGGATCAAACCTATGGATAGAAGAGCCCGGATGTCTGGAGTGGCTTGACTCAAAAGAACCCAATTCAGTTGTTTACGTAAATTTTGGAAGCATAACTGTCATGACAAGTGACCAATTAACAGAGTTTGCTTGGGGACTTGCAAATAGTGACCAGACCTTTTTGTGGATCATTAGGCCTGACCTTGTTGCGGGTGACTCCGCGATGTTACCACCAGGATTTCTTACGGCCACTAAAGAGAGAGGTCTTTTCGCAAGTTGGTGCTCTCAGGAACAAGTACTAAACCACCCATCCATTGGATGTTTCTTAACACATAGCGGATGGAACTCCACAATTGAGAGTATTTGTGGTGGAGTGCCGATGATTTGCTGGCCTTTCTTTGCTGAACAGCAAACGAATTGTCGGTATTGTTGCACCGAATGGGGCGTAGGCATGGAAATAAACAGTGTTGTTAAGAGAGGTGAAGTTGAGAGCCTTGTCAGAGAGTTGATGGGAGGAGAAAAAGGAAGAGAAATGAAAAGGAAAGCCAAGGAGTGGAAGAAGATGGCAGAAGAGGCAATTACTTCCACCGGTTCATCTTGCATGAATTTGGAAGACATGATCAACAATGTGCTATTGTCTCCAAGAGATTAATTAATTGATTAATGTGTTTGAGCCTAGTAATTATTGTAATCCCTTTCCGCAACTTTATGTGAACATTTGTTTTCTTAACATTGGACGTTTAGTACTTTATTTGACTATCTGTCTTTACTCTGTGGATTTTCTTCGTCGTTTGAAAGTGATTCGCACAGCTTGAATTCGGATTCGTCTTATAAGAAATGAATTTGGATCTCTAAAACGGACGAAGGTGCGTAGTTTGAACCATTAAAGAAGCTGATATTGAAAACTTTAATTAGTAGCATCGATAAGACATCCATTTAAATTGAACTCCATGAACTTGTTAAAGTTGATATTACGTTTTTCTTTCATTTTCTTTAGTTGTTTTTATTTTTTAAATCCCTTGACTATATTGTAAATAGATGTGTATAGTTTAATTTAAATAAATGAAATACCGAACGTATAGATGTTGTTATTGTTGCCTCGCAGCTTTATTTGTTCTCTCAATTCCCCTCCTGAGAGGAAAGTGAGCTTGATATTTTAATATATAATGTGCTTGTCGTACTCGCCTCCACTGAATTTGTCCTCCTCCCGCTCTTTATGTCCACATGGGGCGGGGGTGGGACGTTGAAAGACAATAAGCCGTGGCTGCATTGTATTACTATTTTCAATATTTTTTTGGTTTTTTAAATGGCTAACGTTAGAAATGAAATAAAATATTATTTTAATATATTTCAAAATAAAAAAAATACGTTAAAAATCAAGCTCTGCTTCACTCTCAAACATATCCTTTAAGGTCATTTAAAAAAAATATATATATACTTGATATTGGTGTTGAGTAATCTATAATGACCTTCGACTTGAAGCATTTTCCTTGTAATTTATATGTACGCAGGACTTATATATGTTTAAATATATTGACAGTTTCGAGGTTTGATAACTAGCTTGGTTTAAAAGACATGAATACATTGAAATAATGTATATTTTTAATATCAATATACTAAAATAATTAAAAACTTTTAAAAATAAGATTAAACTCTAAAGCCAAATTATCCTCTCGATTTGCCCATCTGTTAATTTTTTTTATATATTTTTATATAGTACAATAACCATTCTATTCCTTTAAAAAGACAAAAAAAT
Organism: Salix dunnii; assembly: GCA_015731905.1. NCBI lineage: Eukaryota > Viridiplantae > Streptophyta > Magnoliopsida > Malpighiales > Salicaceae > Salix > Salix dunnii. The sequence goes on along the minus strand of CM027660.1, from coordinate 6,632,344 downwards.
AGGTGCTGCTTGGAAGGTTGTCATGGTAATTGTACCTTTTCGATTCGATTCGGTTTGGTGATCAGTTCATTAATTTTTTTATATTTTTTTGCACTGTTAAATAATTATTTTATTCCTCAAAAAAGACAAAATCAAGCACTTGCCGGAAAAGGTGCCATAAGAATTTCACATTTTTTTAAAACAACTAAATACTAATATGCCTCACAATAAGATAAAATTACAGAGTTGGATGCAAGGTTATTTTAATTTTATTTATTCTTTAGATCAAATAATTTTTTAAAATTTAATAATATTTATTTATGTTTTGTTATTTATTTTATTTTTTAATTGTTTTTTGTTAATATTGTTAGGTATTGATTTTTCCTAATTATTATAAATAAACATTCAAATTAATAATTATTATTATTTTAATTTTTTTCTTATAAATATGTGAGACTAATTATATATTTTATTATTTATTTTATATATATATATATATTCATGGGTAAACATTGCATAGAGACACGGATGGTTTTGTGGCCTCGGTCTATTAAGAGAAGTTATAAAATCACTGAAAGTTTGCAATTATTTTCTTTTACGATCCGGACTGGTAGCATTAACATTTTATGAAGCATATTTATCTGACACGTGATAATGGTAATTATATGTTAATTTAATATTTATTTTTAATTTGTCATTTTAAAACCATAGAAAAAATATAATGGCACACGATTTAAAACTATAAATCTACTTGGAAATGTGCAATTATTCCAAACTCAATTCCATGCAATTTTTCTTATATGCACCCATGTAAACTGACAATCTATTCCGTAACTTCACATTAATTAATTCAATTTGAAAGATTAGCAAGTCGTGCATCAAACATCAAAGTTCATAAACCAGAAGAAAATTATTGAGTATACATCAATCATCAAATTTTAAGTGATGAATCATACTTCTAAAATATTTCCTTTTCAGTTTATGAACTTCTAAATTGGCCCGTGTATTTTACTGAGTCTACAGTTCAATTATTTTAGGATTTATCTGATCAGCGTTTAAATATAAAAATTATAAATAAAAAAGAATTAATATCTACTGATGCAAGCTGTGTTGCTAGTCCATCTTAATTCACTAATAATTGTTATGTTTAATATATTCATGGTCTAGTTATAAGATGATAATGACTCTGCTATGATTAATTAAATTTTTATTTACGGTTCAATCCTAGTTATTATAAAAGAAGTTTATGAATGAGGTTCACTTGTCTTGCCTCAATACTCATGTTTTTGGCATCTTGAATATTAAACCGAAAATATCATCTCCAATTCTAGCATCCATGAATACTATACTAAAAAAATATTTAATACCCTCGACTTTGACATTGGTAAATATTGAATTGAAATAACACTCCAAACTTCAACATGGGTGAATATTATATATAAAAAAAACTTGATATTTTCTACCATGTTATCCATGAATATTGGACTAAAAAATAATATCCCAAATCGTGATATTGGTGAATATTACATAATAAAGTCTTAATACTCTTAATTTGACATTAATAAATATTAGATTAAAAAGTTTACTTTAAAAATTGTATAAAAAAATTAAGGGAATACATGCATTAGTCCTTTTAATATCCAAGACAACAACTCACAAGGAATCCATTTACTTTAAACATTAAAAGTGAATAACAAAATAAATAATTCTTTTAATGCGTGACAAGAATGCAGGCCCAGTAATTCTCTTAATGTGTGACAAGTCTTAGTAAGTTTTTTCTAAAATTGTTATAAAACCCCAGAAGGCACGCAACAAGCATTTATTTATTTATTTATTTTTAAGTGACAAACAAGATAAAAAAATCAAAACATTTTTTGATATTTGAGAGAGCAACCTAATGCGTTCAAACACAAAGTACTCATATGATAAAGCATTACTTAATCCCAAAATCTCATCACCAAACACATAAAAATCAAAATATATTTAATTAAGAGATAGATATTAAGGGTTTAGGGCAAATCCAATGGCAAGAACCATTTTGAAGAGCCAAATCATAAAAATAGATCTTTGAATAGTGTGCAAATAGCTTTTGAGGTGATATGCAGTCCAATGGTAAAGAACCATTTTGGAGAGCCATTTTTTTAATCTTATTTTAAACAAAGTTTAAGGATTTTGTATATAGTTTAATTATACAATTAATAGGAATAAGTTATATAATTAAATAATTTTTTTTGAGAAACCCGCCAACAATAAAAATATTATATATATTTATATTTATATTTAAAAAAATAAAAAAAATAAATTTAATTATAATTAAAAGATCTGGAATATTTGAAATTTGAATTTTTGAGTGTTATAAAAAATTAAAAATAAATTTAATACATTAAAACATAATCAATAAGTTCTTACATAATTAATTAACATAAATTCCATTACAGATAATTCAATCAAATTAATTACAAATTAGTACTCTTTTTTGCTATAATTTCCAGCCTTTTATCTTCAAAATACGCTGCAGAAATTGGATTCATTGTAGAAGTATCCATCTTCATAATCTCCATCTCTTGTTTCTCTTGCTTTTGTTTAATCAATAAAACTTGCTGCTCTAACATAATTTTTCTGTCGTGTTTTTTTTTCTACCTCAATTTCATTAAAGCTATCCTTCAATTGTTGTAAGATAGTTGCTATACTTGTCTCTCCAACTTTCTCTTTTTCTTATCTACGTTTAAGTCGTTTCTTTGCAGCTTTCTGACCAATTGATCTATTTTGGTAAACAAATGCATCACTGTCTTCTCCTAAATTAACAGAATCAACGGTTGATGGAGTTGAAGAAGCTAGACTTGCATTTCCATGATTTTTTTGTTTCTTGATTGACTTATGATGAAGACTTGCACGTTCAAATTGCCACTTGGGTTCTTTTTTTAAGATAACCCAACAATATTCCAGTTGAAATTGTTTGCCAACGACTGAAGCATACATCTGCCGAGCATCATTAATCTGGTAAATCAAATTCAATAAATAAAACTATGTTATATGATAAATATGCTAAACAAATAATTTAATATGAAAATGATTAAAAAAAACATTACCCTTGATTCTTCAATCGTTCCACTTTGTTGATGGTTTTCAATTTGAGTAACAAAACCAATAAATTTTTCAACTTCTCTATTTATTTCTTGCCATCTTTTTGAGATGTTTATTTGAGAACGATTATTTAAGTTTCCTCCATTCTCGACAAAGTACGCATGTACTCGAGCCCAAAATTATCTTGTTTGTTAATCAACTCCTGTGATAGGATCTTTACTAGTATTTAACCATGTAGATACAAGTAAACAATCTTCCTCCAGTGAGAAGTTTTTATTTCTTTGTGCTTTTTTAGTTGTACAAACAATTAAATTAGAGTCTATGGAGTCATAACAAAGTTGATTGGGATCATTTTGTTGCGAAACGAACTGTTCAGACTCACTTGTAAGAAATTTGGTGAATGAGTTTGGCAAATTTGAGTCCATCTACATAAAAAATAAACTGTGTGATTGCCACATGTGAATTCTATCTAATACATATTCTATTAAAGTATTAATAAACTTATAAAAACATATATTTACGAATAGATACACAGCAGGTATAAACACAAAATTTAAACACCTTATAAATCTAACAATAAATTTAAAACATGTAATTAAGCTAAATGATCAAGAAATTCATAATTTACTAATTTCTTATAATTATTATTTTATGTTAAATATTATTACTAATCACCCTGTTTTTTATGCTAAATATTATTATTAATTACCCTTTAATTTTTTTTATAAATAAAATTACCCCCCCAAACCGGAAACCCTACTCATTTTTTATTTTTCACTCACGCCGCTCACTCTCACCCTCTGCTCTCACTCTCACTGTCTTCTCGCACTCTCACCTCTGCTCTCACTCTCACCCTCACGCCAACGACCTCACTCCTCTCACGCCGATGATCTCACTCTCCTCTCACAGTGCAAAGCCCCATCTAACTATGCTCTCACTCTCCTCGCGCCCAGACAACTGACGACCTCACTCCTCTCACGCCGACAATCTCACTCTCCTCAGTGCAAAGCCCCATCTAACTATGCTCTCACTAAAAAAAATGTCAAAATCAGTGTACAATCTCTCTCTCTCTCTCTCTCTCTCTCTCTCTCTCTCTCTCCCGCTGTTGATAATATTTTTGTTTCATGTTTTTGGGTTCGAAAGCTTCTGCTCTTATTTTCTTTCTCAAGTTTCTATTAAATGGGTTCAATTGACAGGAAAAATTAGATTAAGTTTAGAAAACAAACCGATTATGAAATGAGCAACAAATTTGCAGTTGACAGGAACCGAAAATGCAGTGGGCTTGATGAATTTGATCCCCTTATTTGCTGTGTTTTTTTTAGTATGTTGATTCAATTCGTCTGTGTATGTTGTGTCTATGTATGCTGTGTCTGTGTTGTGTTTTTAATGGTTTTTGAATTAACAGTAATATTGCAATGATAATATTGCATTTTAGCTCTCGGGACCAATGATGTAGAAATGGCTCTGAAAATTAACAATAGCTAAAATGACTTCTACTTTAGCTCTTATGTTAAAGACCAAAAAATAACAAAAATAGTTATATATTTAAAAATATAATTTTGAATGCAAAAATACATGTCCCCGTTAGACTTGCCTTTAAAATAGACCTCCTAGGGTCGCGAAGGAGTGGCTAAAATGGATAGAACAATGGCGAGAATCCCTTCCATGCGCCTAACAGCCAAACCCAACGGTCCAATCTCCGAAATCTCTGATGCTTTCAAGATAAATGGTCGCTCTCCAAATCCCTATCGCCTGACTTCGAGATGATAAAAAAAGGAGTTTCCAGTTTGTTTCGACAGATTAAAATATATATTCTGAAGCCGCAAGTCTTAACTTTCTCTGCACCATCACACCACTCGTGTCTTGATTTGATGCCATCTCAAAGGCGACATGATGGATCATGTGGACATGGATTGATGGCCGGCACCAATCATATCTGACAAATTGCGATTCCAGATATTGCTGGTACCCTCATTTAATTATCTACGCAGCAAATAAATTAACCTTCCACAAAATAAATAAATAAATCATTTGCCTTAATTTTGCTCTCCCTTTTAAATTTTAATGATAAATAGTTTACACCGGGAAGTAATTATCAACTTGTCAATATAGTTGGTTGATAGGAGTCCATGAAATTGATATGATACTCAAATTATAATCACTAATATTTACAAAACTAGATATGTATCAAACTTAACGATGAAATAATCTCTTTAAATCATATTTTTTTCATTTTTAGGCGTATCAATTTTTTTCTGAAGCTATGCATTACATAACTTTGATAAGATTTTCCAGAAAAGAGTTCAAGAACAGATGGTTATTTAGACGTAGAGTATAAGAGCATGATTTTTATATGAAAATAGAATTTGCAGGGTTCAACTAGGTGTAGTTATATGTGTACCTTTTCCTCTTGTTTTTTATGGACCTTTTAGTTCAGGATATCTTTCTTTCCCTCCACCTCCACATTCCCGTCACCCCTAATATTGTTGATTTGATTAGATAACTTAATTTCTGAGGAAGCTTTTTGCTGTCGTTGTGGGGTTTACTGTGAGCAAACAATTGTTGACTTGGAGATCATGAAATCTCTAACAGAATCATAAATGGAAAGGCAATTCCGTTGGCTTTTCTATCGAGATTTCCTTTGGAAATTAAGCATCAATTTTGGAGCTTTTTGATATTCTATAATATTTTGGTAGTGATTTTCTTTTCTTTCTTTCTTATGGTAATCATAAGAAACAGCAGCAAGTAATGCTCATCGTGAAACGGTTCATTAGCAGAACCTGTATATGTAGCTGCACAATAATATCTGTTTCAGGAGCAGTAATCATTCAATGCAGTTGGAGTATATGCGAATTCTTTCATATCTAGATAGACTCGAATGGTGATATTTTTTCATCGCAAATGAATGGTTAAAAGGAACATTTTACCCAGAAGGATCGATGTAACGAATGTTTTCACCTATATTGCTGCTATATGCCATGATAAGAAATTAGAAACGTGAAAAGTATAAACAAATCTGAACTTTGTTTATCATTTTCTCCGAATTGACTTTTATTACTGGGAGAATCACATCTCCATTAATTTTATCTCATGGAGCAAGAAGCACTTTGTTTATCATTTAATCCAGATTCAAGCATGAAGACCCAGCGGGACTAGCGTTAGCCTCTTCAGCCTTTCTTTTCCACTCCTTGGCTTTATACTTCATTACCTGTCCTTGATCTCCCTCCATAAGTTTTCTAACAAGACTTTCAATTTCATTTCTTTTAACATCGTTGTCTATTTCCATCCCTATGCCCAACTTGTTACAGCAGAACCAGCAATTGGTCTGTTGATCTGCAAAGAAGGGCCAACAAATCATGGGCACACCACCGCACAAACTGTCTAGTGTAGAGTTCCATCCACTGTGGGTCAAGAATCCTCCAATGGAAGGGTGCAGCAGGACTTGTTCTTGCGGACACAAACCTGTTAACAGACCCCTTTCTTTTGTCTCTGCTAAAAATTCTCGAGGAACAACAGCTGAATCACCAACAATGAGATCAGGCCTAATTACCCACAAGAAGGTGCACTTGCAGTTTGCAAGTCCCCAAGCAATTTCAATAAGTTGATGCTGGGTCATGACTGTGACACTACCAAAGTTGACATAGACAACCGAGTCTGGCTCTTTAAAATCGAGCCATTCAATACAACCAGGTTCTTCTTTCCACAAATTGGACGCTATAGAATTCAAGGCATTTTCTTGGTCCTGATTTTCGAGTAACTGGAGAGGACCAATGGTGTATAGATGAGGGAGGGTGGAGGTAAGAGGCTTTAAGACTTCTGACTCCAAGTCATCAAAAGTGTTGAAAATAACAGCGGAAGCATTTCGAGCATTCTCAACTTCTCCAATTGGAAAATTGAGCATTAGATCTCCGGGATCAGTTGTTCTGACAAAGCTTGGCAAATATTTCAAGGAGATACCTTCTATACCAGGAATCCAATCAATAACGGTGTCCAAATACCCGTTTGTTAAGTAACTTTCATCTGCATTTCACCCAAAAGGCTATATCAGGACCGTGATTTTATCATATTAACGACTTCAAATCACACAGGTTAAAAAAAAACACGCCATTAAAGAACTACTTAAAATGGTGAATATCAAATTAGCTATCTTACTTACATGCACGCATATATATAGAGAGAGAGAGACACACTGGCATGTACATTGGTAGAATCTAGCTAGGCTGGAAGATTTGAAAATATTTTTTTACCTTTAAGAGGCACGAAGCCCTTTTCAATTAAAGGGCGATAGTGTAAATAGGACAGGAAGCCACAGACACTGGCAGTCCAGAAAAGAACATTAGGGATGCCTAGTTCCTGAGCGGCAATGAGTGTAAAGCTCATGATGCAATCAGAGACGATGCAGGTGACTGGAGGGACTTTAGAAGAAGAGGTGTTATTGAGTCTGGATAGAAGGTCTCTGAAAGGAGCTAAGCAGTTTTTTTTGGTGGAATCGCAGAGAGATGGCACATGCTGGGTGGAGTCAGCATCTGAAGGTGGTAGTCCATCAGGAATCGTTTCAAATCGAAAAGTTGGGAGGCCATTGAGGGAGTCAAGGCCTCTAGATTTTACGAGGCGTCGATGGTTGAATTCCGTGTTAACAAAAGTGATATGGAAGTCCTTTTGGTGAAGAATTTTTGCTAGTTTGAGCATTGGATTTATGTGGCCTTGGGCTGGGAATGGTAAGCATACCGCATGAGGAGGAACTTTTTCAGAGGCTAAAGAAACCATCTTTCTCTCTCTGCTTGGCAAATTTGCTTGGAGTGTGTGCCAATATGTATAGAGGAAGGCAGCTCTTGACATACCATTGGTTTGGCAAAGGTGCTGACAATTTTCCATTCCAGTACATTGTTTTTTATCTTTTAGTTTTCTTTCTGGTAACGTTTTTGTGTTTCCAGGTGATGGAAAGGGTCCTTGGCTAGATTCCATATAAAAAAGAAGAAGAAGAAAGAACTGGATGCCATGGAAAAGGGTTCTAATGATTTGGTTGTAGTTAAATATCCTATTACTCGGAACTTCGGGGTTCATCAGATGAATAATTTAATTTTCAAGACAAATCATAATGAATTATGTGTTGGATAAAATTTTCTCGTTTCTAAATCCCACTTCGTCGCTCCCGAGTTTCTTTCTTGAGACCTTCAAATGAAAACGAAAATGATATTTTTTTTATTTTAATAATTTAAGAGAAATCTAGTTTGTTTAACATATGATATAGCAATTATTTATTTGATAGTGTTATCAAATTTAAGTAAGGCTATCAAGTTAACATGATGACTTGTAACCCAATCTCTTGATCGAATCGAGTTTCAAAATAGGTTAGATAAAAGTTGTTCTGTGTAAATTTAATGTTTTTTATATATAAAAAATAGAATAATAATTGTTTAAATAAACCAAGTGAAACTAGAATAACTTATTTAACCTATATTACTTGGACTATGATCCTTGATGGGTTCTGATGCAGGACAGCTCAACAAGGCGCATGAAGGGGATGAATGCACTCTTCTTTATTTGTTTCTTTATTTTAGCAATTTCCTTATTATTTCCGTATTAGAGGATTCCCTTGTATCCGTATATCTTTCCTGTTTTAATTTCAAATTGCATAGGATTAGGGATGGCAGTCTATAAGAACTGACATCCAACCAGTATTTCCTGAATAAGAACGGTGTTTCTTATTTTCGTTTCAAACAATAATCTTCCGCTACCTTGTCTTTTAAATTTTATTTATTAATTAAATAATTAATAAAAAGAGATATTTGCAGAAAATACAGCAAATGAAATCATTCAGGTACATTTTCTTCGATCTCAACTCCATTTCCCTGTGAATGCATTTCTTTATTGATTTAACAAAAATATTTCTTTATTATAAGTATTGTGTTTTAAATAAAAATCTACCATGATATCAAAAGCAAGTTTAAACAATGTTAAAATAATCTCAATATTTCCTAAGTGATTGGAAGAGAAAAAAATTAATAAACATTATAAAATTATGTCAATATCTATTAAAAGATGTAAGATTTTTATTTTATTTTCATTGATTATAAATTAGGAGTATTTAATTCTTATTTTGATTTATCGGGTACATAATATTTAAGAATTAAAAAATTATACTCGTCATATAACCAATATACATATATTATTTATATCATATGTCACTTAATGAAAATTAAAGATTGTCCACTTAAATAAAAAATAAAGCCAAAGACAAACAAATACAGAATCAAAAACTATTGAAGTTAATTATAAGGAATGTTAGAAAAACTTATAATGATTATAAAAAACACTAAAAAATAACTCAAAACAGGTAATATAAAAGATTATGACTCTAAATTTATAGACTACACCATTAATATAAAATTAAACCGCTCCACCTCATTAATCTTTAACATATCTCAAATTAATCGAATCTAAAATAATTGATCAAATCTCACTATCAAACCAACCTCCACAATAAGTTAATTGGTAAGTAGTTGGTTGACATGGACCATCCAACTAGTCAGCCAATTGATTAGAATTTTAAAATTCAATATGTACTAATTATACATAAAATTTTAACCCTTAATAATTTCATTTTAAACTAAAGTTAACACCCTAAAACATCAATAATATCTCTAAAATCATTCAGATATCACATCAATATATTAAACATCATAGAAACGCTAGAACACTTTTTCAATCCACCAACATCAAATCACCAATCGAAAACAACAAACAAGAGTGTCATCTTACTTGCTTATTCAACGCTCTCAAAATTCAAAAGTTAAAAGTTAGAGCTAAATTATATATATCTGAGTAAAGTCACAACAAGGCGAGGGAAGAGAACCTGGGGGAAATAATTTTTTGAGAAAAAATCATTTAAAATAAATAGGTTAGGTTTCTTTTTTGAGTCTGACCTAAACTTAAGCTCGAATCCATTTAGACCATAAAGCGGTCTTACATTAATTAAATGCGACCCTGAATCTAGTAGAAAGAAAAAAGAGAGTCTAGATTGCCATTCGTTTTTTTTTTAATAACGAAAGAAAAACTCCAATTGAATATCTTACTACGAAGATGGTGAGTGTAGGTATATATTTCTTAAAGCTGTAAGCTTATGACGTGTTTGATGTATGAGCTCTCGATAGTTGCTCCCCGAATTCAACAAGGAAAGTCTTCTCACCTGCGGTCATGACGAGCCAACTTTTCATCGTCAGCAGCTGTCTGTATAATAGTTAATGCCCCGTGTCTTCTTACGGGTGACATTATTTTTTTAAATAAAAAATTATTATTTATATGAGATTTTATTTACTATAGTATTAATTTAGTCAAAAATAAATTTATGACTAAATTTATGTAAAATTCTTGTTAAGTGCAAGTTTTTTTATAAAATCTATGAATTTTAAATCGATCTAAATTTATTTATTCAATAGATTTTAATAAAATAACTAGAATAAAATTATTGTCATCATTAAAAAAATAAAAAAAATTCAGATATCTGAATTATTAAATTCACTATATTATAATTAGTTCATTTCATATTTCAATTTAAATCAAACACAAAAATAAAATATAAATTGTGAAAATACTTGCAATAATCAAATAACAAAAATAAATATTTAATTTTCTATCCACAAAAAGACAAAAATATAAATTGAAAATTCATCTTTATATTATTATCATTATCATTACTATAATAGTTAAAATTATTACCAACATTACTGCTTAAACAATTAAATCATTAAATTGCCTTGATTTTTTTTAAAAAAACAAAATATTTTTACAATAATAATAAAAATCACTAAAATTATCATTATTATTGCACAAATACTAAAATTATAAAAATCATTCGATCCAAACAACAAATAAAAATAATAGAAAGTACAAAAAAAATGAACAGAGAGAAAAAATGAGCAATATTAATTTTAAAATGACCACCAACATAAATTAAAATTTCAGAATTGACCTACTTAAAAATAAAACTCCAAAAGAAAAAGCATAGATGCATAAATATAGATAACAAATAAATATTGTCTAAGAATGACAAAAAAAACCCAAATAAATTAATATCAAATAAAAAATTGAAAGAATAAAGACTGAAATAAAAAATAAAATATATAATTAATTCTAATTAAAAGATAAAATTGAAACAAATAAAAACCCGGGGAATAAAACAAATAAAAGTATTTTAAAAAAAATACAATGTGACATTTTTACAAAAATTAAAAAAATAAGGATCAAAATGAAAAGTAGCATATATGATTAACTTCAATTTTAGGACACAATTAAAACAAATTAAAATAAGATATATATATCATAGGATAAAATTAAAAAAAATAAAAACCTTGGGTCCGAAATAGATAAAGGTATTTTTTAAAAAAAAAATTACAGTATAATTTTGTTAAAAATTTAAAAGAATAAGGATTGAAATGATGAGTAGCATATACGATTAATTTTAATTGAATGATTAATACCAATTTAAGGATAAAAATGAAACAAATAAAAACTTTGGAACTGAAATAAATAATGATATTTTTTAAGGTAATTGTTTTGTATTTTTGTTAAAAAAAAATAAAAGAATGAGGATTGAAATGAAAAGTAGCATAAATGACTAATTTCAATTGGAGAAAAAAAATTAAAACATGCATACCAAAAAAATTAAAGGAACAAAGAAGAAATAAAAAATTAAAAGAATAAGGACTGAAATAGAAATCAATATATATAATCAATTTTAATTGAAGGACACAATTGAAAACAATCAAACTTTCCATTGAAAAAATAAGGAATAAAAACAAAATCAAAACCTCAAAAACTAAAATAAATAACATACATACATGAAGGACTTAGACGTAAGTTACGGCGGTAGGAGAGAGAAAACATAGAAAAAAACCCAAAACCCTTCATCCATTGTTCCCCAAACACCATATACCAACATGTGCTGCACCGGTAGATAGAGGATAGGGTGGCACACCGAGTGATACAACAGAAGTGCAATTTAGACTGCCTAACGACACAACACGAGCCGCCTGAGAGGCGCATGGCATAAAACACTATAGGCGCATTCGAACAACGTGCATGCAGTGCTTTAGAAAATTAATAAAATATTGATCGATTACTTATATATCCCTGCACCTAGTGATATTTATGAAAAAAACCGGAGCGGAAAATACCGCACTACCCCTATATACAGTATTTTATTTTGTCTTTTTCGAGAGTTATTTTAGTAGTTTTATTGTGCAAAAAGTTTGGAAAAACTAAAACAAAACTAGGGGCCAGGGCTAATATTTTGTCATTTTATGGGGCGGTTAAAAGTTTTTTATCCTGGATTAAATAATCATTTCATTATAGTAATACAGAGTGAATTATGTCTGGGTAAAGAATGATGAAATGAATAGTAAAAGTGCCTCACAATTTATACTTTAGAGTTAGTATATACACATAAAAATCACCATCGTCAATAAGAGATGCTCCACCCTTTCTGATAGATATACAATATGGCAGTTAAACACTCGAGCATTAAATGCAGGTTCTTATCTATAGAGATCGCAGAAGAGTTTTTGAACCTTATATCCATTTGATAAATTTTAAAATTCATGCACAGAAAAACAAACTTTAAATTCATGAAGTGGCGATCGGAAGTGCCATTCACAAAGGACATAAATAACCATTAGGATGACTAGAGAACGGAGGCCATTTCGACGGAAGGATGGGTGCAGTGTCTTACTAAATAAAGGAATCTATATATATATTCGTTAAAAAAACTATCAAACTTCTAATATTTTAAAAATAAGTCAAGATAATATAAAATCTTGATATTGAGTTACTGACAACAAATTTTAACAATTTTCGATGGATGATTAATTATATATATTATCAGAATCTCAAATAAGTTACGAAAATTCTAAAACTCAAGTCACTTAGTAGATCTAAATAATAAACTACAAGCAAGGGGATATTAATGAACATATTGCATGCTAAATAAATACATTAATATATTGTTCTTGGGTGTTCGATATTTTCTGGCACCCTTCGGCGCAACAGTACCATGGAATACCTCACATGGCCCGTGGTTGTGTTCCCTTCAGCGATTCAGGTCCTCCACGATACTGTGATCCATGACCCCACAAGCGCATCTGCCACAGAAATGATGCGGTACGGCAGAGGAAGAAAGGGAGCAAAATGACATGTTAAATTGAATGTTGCGATACTTTTTTTTAAAAAAAAAAGGAAATTAAAACATGTACTGGATATACAAATTTTAATTAATTAGCATGCATGTGACTTGAACCTAGAGACTGTTGTAGTGGCTGAAGGTCTTGAAGCAGACATGGCAAGAAAAATGAGTAAAGCCGATAAGTATTTGCTCAGGAGTTGGCATCCATTATTGTCTAGCAGTTACATTGACATTTCCCTTAATATTCTGAATAATGGAGCTACGGGAATGCTCAGGAAGGCCAATCCGTAAGGCCACCGTAACATCTGCATCCATGTCTTCCTCGCTAGCTGCTTTGAGATTTCCACAGAATGGTGCCTCTGGAGAATTGATTACGGAACTCAGAAATGTGATAGGGCCACTAGAGCTATGACTAGTGCATGAAAAGAGATCGAGTGGCTCAAGATGATTGTGGTTAGTAGATGAAGAAGCTATGAGACAAGAATACCTGAAGGATCCATTCTAGAGAAGAGCAATGCCAATTAACATGAATAGGTACTGTTGTTAGAGAATAATATAAATTATATTTTGGAATTTCATCTATTAGTTTAAATTTTTAGATAAAATATTTTTTTGACATGGTATCAAAGCCTTATTTGACTCAGTAGTCACGAATTCAAATCTCACTACTCTTATTGTATTTGATAAAAATTAAACACAAGGTAATTTGGATTTGTGCAAGTTTCAACTCTAAAAAGTTTTCACTTAAAGTGTATGTTAGAGAATAATATAAATAATATTCTAAAACTCCACTTGTTAATTTAAATTTTTAGGTAAGATGTTTTTTTTATAGGTACATTATGTCTACTTGATTTACTTAGGTTCTTATAACGAGATCAATGCAAAAATGCTTGACTGATGATCATGAGCATGAGAATTGAGGCGGGGTGGCTGGAGAATAATGTGGATGAATGAAAACAGCGTTTGCCAACAAGCTCATAAATCTATCCTGATTGTTTTGTTTACCTACAATTGGAATGGAAAGGAAATACCTTAATGAGGGATGTTCGCTCTTCCTTGTTTTTCTCATACACATTCTGTCAAATATGTTCAACTTTTGTACTTCAAGAATGATTTGCTCAAATTAACATGGAACGGAAAAGAATTACAGAAGAGCTTTTGTTTTAACGAAAAAGAATAGAGTAAAAAGGATCCGCATAAGGTGGTCGATTAGTCCATCGATCTTTTCCTTCCGTGATTGTGGCGAACACGAATATTCTCTTCGAAGCAGCAGTATTCACCTAGTGCTACAGCATATATTAATTTGGACTGCGAAGAGGGGAGAGATAAATTGAGAGATAGAGAAGATGAAGTTATCAAGATTGTACAAATTAAACTTGTCCCAGAATTGTGTGTGTGTTAGAGATCTTCTCTTAGATATTTGGACTTTCTGAAGCAACAGCACTTGCTTCTGTTTCTGTTTCCGTGGTGATTTGCTGTGGAGTCGGGGAGTCTGCGGCCAAACATAGAGACACAAAGTTTTCAGTCAGTTTATATATTTGTGTATATCGAGTGCCCTGTAAACATTTATTTTTATTTCTAACCAATCCCTGTAAACACCCTATGCATTGAAGTGTCAATTCATAGACATTACTTTCTACCACAACCTGGAAAAAGAGCAACAACTAGTAGATCTCGAAATCCAATTCAGCGTCCAGGATCAATGAAGTAAATATTCAACACACACAGAATTCGCCAAAAATATTGTATGTGTGGGCATCGCAGTTTTCTTAGCATCAGTGCATGGTGCTTACATTTATCAAATAATACTGCAACGGGATATTTTGGTGTTTTCCATCCAATCTAAATCTTTCATATTATATACACGTACAAGCACAAACTACCCCAGTTCAATAGGATGAATTGTTGTTGTTGAGATTTAAAAATATGACCCTCGAAGATTTTATAAAAAACAAAACGGAAAGAAATGGCTATAGATCATGGCTAGAGCTTGGCATGATTTCCTTAGTTATTACACCATGCTCGGGTTAGTTGGATCAATTCATGGGCAGCAGGTCAATCCAAATCAGTTCCAAAACAAGAACCTTTGTTTTCTAACTAACACAACGTTGTTTTGAACAAAAACAATAGTTTGGCTAGATCAACACTAGACTAATGTCCATTACGATTCGGAAAAAAGTCAAATCAAACAAGACTCTAGGTTAATGGGTTATCAGCAAGCCGGATCATCATGTCAGTCTCTAGCTTATTAAACACGTTTATTTTTAGAGATTGAGATTCTAGATCGGAGAGGATGTGCTCCGTGTGAAATCCTGTGTATATTTTGAATTTATTACAAGTCATTTATTTATTATAAGAAAACAAGCACACACCAAGAGGATAGCCCGCAGGGGTGATGATCTAGACACGGCTCATACGGAAAGGGAACCAAAAAGGAAGAACAACAAAGCTAGATAATTTATCCCGGAGCCATGAGATCTGCTTCATGAAATAAAACCAGTTCAGTAGATGCCCGGAAACCTAAGATCAAATGATAACCAAGCAATAGACCGATGGTCACTCAACAGTTCAGTTTTGTCTGCTAAGTAGAATAAGCTTACAGCACTGCCCAAGCCACATTTCAAATATTTTACAATGCATCTTCATTTTGAGCTCGGTAGTAAACATGATTTTTTCCTTGTGAAATCCCATGATTTTTGTTTTTTTTTTTTTCTGGAGGAAGAAAATTCCATCTTTCTACTGATACGATTACTGTAGCCATTTATTGGTTAATATAAAAGGTCGTGTGGTAGCTTTTAATCACTTAAAAGCAACGTATGGCAGGATATAACATGCGCTGTGGGCCTCATTACATCCACGATCATTTGACTGCATCTCAGAATCAACTATCATCTTGATAGTTGATACTGTAACCACATGCAGTCCTATTTGTTTACACCTTGTGCTCCTCTGTCCTTACTTTACAATGACCCATTATTTGGGTCATACAGATACCCAGACAGCTCATCCACATGGTTGAGGTTGCCCATGCGGCCCCCCAGTATCAGGCCAGCTAATATTTAAAGTTATCTACTCATGCATAATATATATGTGGAGGAAAAAAGGAAGACCGAATGCCTAACTCAAACCTAATGATCTATATTGAAGCCTTCAGATCCATCAAGGGATGAATGGGGCTTAACATTTTCGATCATCACTGTATATATTATGTATGTGTTTTCCTTCTTATAATTAAGCATATATATATATATATATATATATATATGTCCAAATGCATGTGTTTTCTATATATGGGAATTTAAAGATCATTGGGGAGAAGGATGAAGGGCAAGTGCGTACCAGCTGCACTAGAAGAGGGAAAGGGATGCCTTGTGGGTTGAATAGTTGGAGAAGGAAATGAAGAGAAGGAGCCCTCCATAGACGTTGGGAAGTATAAATAAGACGGTCCAGGCATTCGCTGAGCCTGAGGTCCAGAGAGTGCTGTCCTTGGAGCTTGCAAAGAGTAGCCGTAATAGAACGGTGCGCCAATGGTGCTGGATGATGATGTCCCGTACATTTGATGATAGTATTGAGTCGGCTGTTGAATTTGGGTATTATACATTGCCTGCATCCAAGTCCACCAACAGCAGTGTATATTAATTTTACCGAGCTATATATTGTCTGTAATTTTCTGAATATTTTTTGCTCCTCGAGCACAAAAAAATATCAATAATCAAGTAGAGAAGGGGTGTTGACCTGGTGGTACCCATAGTCAGGAGTGTAGGCTGGATACCTGCAGAAGTTGAATCAATGAATCTTAGTATGAACGAGAGAAAAAAGTGACTTCAAATCTAATTAACTTCTGTAAGTTGCTTCTTTAGCTGAGGAAAGGGGTCGCATCGGGAATTTAATTCTGGTGCTGCGTTGGTTGAGACCCACTATGATAGCAACTGCTACCAATAACAATGTTTGCTCATGGTGAGCACTAAAATGAACTCATATATATATATATATATGAGCAAATTATCTGTAATAAATGAATAAATATTTATCCGATTTTCCTGCCGTCTGGGTATGCATGGCAACACCTGCTGCAGCCATGTGGCAGGGAAGTATCGAGATGATTTCTTTTTCGTATTAAGTGGTGGTTTATTTCTAAACGGATATGTGGATTTTCCGATCGCTCCATGGAAATAGTAGATAGCTTGCTTTTATCATGAAAACACACACTAACTACGTGCCTATCGTTGTGATTTTATTTTTTATGCAGGCTGCGCCTTCAATTAAGGCTACCCGAGCTCCATTAATTAACCCATGTCCCTGTTGTTTTCCCTGGAAGCTTCTCGATTTCCTTTTCCAAATAAATAGATAGCTTAAACAACAAAAAAAGAGAGCTTCTCCCTCTATCATCACATTATCAATTAGATCATAGGAAAATCCCAGCAACAAATAGCCCGTCACCGAAAGTAATGACTGTAAATTTCATTTTCAATAAAATGAGATCATTATCCATGGAAAATTTGAGAGTGGGCCATTCATCACAATCTCTTAGATAAATCCAAATCCAAATATTAAATTCAATACGACATAACATGTTCAACTCTTTAAGGTTTTTTTTTTTTTTTGAATTTTTTAAGATACACTCATCTAAATATACTACTCTAAGTGTCGTATATTATGTTGAGGGCATCAGATATTATTTAA
Organism: Salix dunnii; assembly: GCA_015731905.1. Taxonomy (NCBI): domain Eukaryota; kingdom Viridiplantae; phylum Streptophyta; class Magnoliopsida; order Malpighiales; family Salicaceae; genus Salix; species Salix dunnii. The sequence goes on along the minus strand of CM027660.1, from coordinate 6,614,418 downwards.
TAAAAAACGATACTCATCCAAATCTATGTGCGGTTTGCCCCCATTTCCGAGCCAACACCAATATTAATATCTCCGAGTGCAGCATTTGAAGGGGGGGAAATCGCTGTCATATGCATTCCCTAGAATGGTGCGTATACATGTGGGAATCTATTAACATCGATTTGATTCAGAGGTAAGGCGTTAAAGAAAAATCTAAATGATCGATCTGCTGAGTCTTTTGACCGGAGACCTCCATTAGAAATTAAAAGCTTGATGAACTACTAGAGTTTGCATGGGTGTGTGTGTGTGGTGGTAAGGAAGTGACATTGCTTTCGTTTTCACTTGCTTAAACCAAGATAGGTATTTGAATGCGCAGAGAAACTACAACGAATAAAAGCGTGGTAGCTATTAAATTAAATTCATTGTAATGTTTTACAGATTATTTTTTAATTAAAAAATATTAATTTATTTTGATATCAACAAATCAAAATTTTAAAATAAAAAATCATCAATTTGAAATTTTTTTAATGCGAAATGCCTTTTCAGCCATAAAAACAAATAACCGCATTGGCATAAAGCATAGCACAAACTCCTATATGTACGCCCTACTGAACTCTCTTAATTAATTCAATGGTTGCATTTTAATTTCTTCTCTAAAATTAATATAAGTTGTGTAATATTCATGTTACGAACATAACTTCTGATAGACCATGGCTGTCGATGACTGGTAGCTGTCCTGAGGTAATATGAAAGCTATGAACTTAAGAGAGAGCATTAACTGTAACCCCCTTCATCAATTACAAAGTCTTTATTGGTTTGTCTATATATTTTCTGTGATGTCGTATTGCCAGGTCAATTACTATACTTTTTTAAGACATGGACCATTTCCTATAACTAACGTGGCCGAATAATTAGCATTAGAAAATTAGAAAGCAATGAGAACTAACCCGTAATGTGTATAGAGGACAGGTGGTGGTGGTGGAGGAGGAGGTGCTGGAGGAGGAAATGATGCTGCAACCCCGCCGTATGATGGTGCACTTCGCTGGTAGGGATTGCCACCTTGCGGTCTTCCTGAATTAACCACAAACAATTTAAAAAAAAAAAATTATTAGTGGTTATTAGTTGTAGAAACGAAATACAGTTGATATATGATGGCTGATTAATAATATAATTCTAATCAATCAAAACAATAATCGAACCTCGAGGCGGTGAAGGTCTCGGCCGTCCAAGTGAAGCAATGTTACAATTTGCTCTTCTGCCATCGATCACAGGGTTTGGTTCAGCACAAGCCCTTCTTGCAGATTCCGGATCACGAAAAGTCACCTGTATATATACAAATATATATTGATGATCAAAAAGGGCCTAACGAACTTGAGCCATCTGAACATGGTCTGTACAATTTAATAGAAATTTTATCAGCTTACAAATCCGTATCCTTTAGATTTTCCTGTATTTTTGTCTGTAATGATAACAGCTTCAAAAATCTCCCCAAATTGCTCGAAGTATCTACGCATTTCCTCAGTCGGGGTCTCCCAAGCTAGTCCCCCAACAAACACTTTTGTAAACGTTGTATCTCCAAACTGAGATCGATAGTGCTGTGGATAAGCCATGGCATGCAAATCATCAAAATGACAAGTGATAATCCTTTTTCATGCATGAACTCTTGATATATCACTAAGGTAACTGTGACTTCTTCTCTTCTCCAACTCCCCGCTGTCTCTGATTTCTGCTCTATACGTGAACGCCTCCCTAGCTATTTCCTTCATTCTGTTTCTTCACCACAAAGAATCATTGCGGGAAATTGGAGAAAAAGAAAGTGAGGGATGGATGGAACTACTTGATCAGCTAGCTAGCATGCTAGTCTATATGATGCTGTTGTTAATATGGGTTGTTTTGATAACAAATAGGTTAGGTCGGGGTTTGGTTGTTCATTTAACACGAAGGAGTGGCCGAGAGAGAGAGAGAGGGAGGGACGGATCCGACAGCTGCAAGCTCTTATTTGCTGTCTAAGAAAGAAGATAGGTAGCTAGGGAGGGGTGGATTTGTACTATCTAGTGACAGCTGCGTGACTATAGCACTTGAATCTGTCCTCTCTGTCATTCGATTAATTAATATACTCTCCCAACACTACAAGAAATGTATCTCTCTTTCTTTTTGTGTTCTCTCACTAATGTTTTCTTGTGAGTTTTGCCTGCCTGGTTTCATAGTTCCTATTCTTAATAGTTTCATAAGCATCCGTTGTTTGTTTATTGTTAGTCTGGTTGGATATTAGTTGTACAAACATCTGTACCCATGGCGGGGTCTCTGGCTGCAGTACTGGCAATCAAATTGGACTTTCCATCCACCACATAAATTATTCATCCCACATCAACGTGACACTATTGTAGATAGACACAAGAGACATCGCAAATACGGTATCGTCAAATGATCTCTGTACACACACTCGATCTCTGTACACACACAGGGGGATAATTATTACATGTCTCAAGTGTTAGCTTTAAGGTTTAATGCATGAAAAACCCAAGAAATTGACAAATCATTTATTTAATCATCCGTACGAATTCAGCGGTCCCCAAATGGGGTCGGGAAACAACACATCTGACTCAAACCGCAACATTTTAATACAGTGGTTCAGTGCATAGTATAGCAATTGTATCGGTATATTTTGATTTTATTTCAAGTCCCATCTATTTTAAAGAAGAAGAAAATAAAAGTATTTCAACTTCGTTATTATCATCGTATTATCTTTAAACGGCAACATGCTCTAAGATCATTGACTTGTACATCTGCTTGATTTGTTCAACACGCCAAGCAAAATACCCCTCCGTCAACGTGATCGCGTGTTCCAAGCTAGATGTTAAGGAGACAACTCCCAAACGAATAAAACAGTTAGAATTATAAAACCGGTCTATCATTAATAATACATACTAATTCCAGCCACGATGAAGACTATCATGCGCATCAAGTCAAGGGCGGCAGAAGGCCTGCGAAGAAAACAGAGTTACAACTGTAGGATAATATCCATCACTTTCAAAACATTCCTGGTCAATCAATATTCACCCGGTGGCTATAGGTTGACGGCAAATTAAATAATATACTGAATTTGATTCTGTATTGCAGGCTATTATAAAATGAATTTGATTTTGTTTGATTTAGGATCAGAATATAGAGGTGGAGTAGCGAAAGTTGAGGATATGAAGAAAAGGATGAAAGAAAGTGTTATCAATGTCTGTGAAACGAATTTATAATGGTAGATCTTGTATTTTTTTAATTAAATATGATAGGTATCATCTATTGTATAATGAAGGGATCCAGTTGTAGGGAATATAAAAAAAAATGTTGGATTTGAATGGGAAAAAAATTAAGAAAAACAAATTTAAGGAAGAATAATATTGAAAATAATAGTTAATTTTCTTTAACTTAAAATCAAAAACAAATTAAGATTGAACTTTTCAGGAATGTATAAGGTCAAATTATTAAAATAATTTTATGTTAAATTATGTGGTCTTTGTTTAATAAGGTTAATGCTATCCACCATAACAATGCACAAGTACCCCACAACTCAGCTCTAAAAGTCTATGTGATTGTGACTTTGTGGTATGACTTCGAAGGATTCTCCGGCCACATCCCCACTGGACATCTTTGTTTGTCATCAACTTTATTTATTAATGTCCAAATGAAAAAGTTGATGAGGATTATAGCAGCTTTCCATGTCATTACTTGAGGTGACATTTTCATTTTATTTTAGCAGTGAAGTACTCTATGACTATTTTTCCTTGTATCTATCTTACAAGTGTCATTTGCAATTAAATTGATACGGTTATGACATTAATTTCACAATCTTTACCTGAATTCAAACCCAATAAAATACCATTATTTAACGTAATTAAGCCTAAGGGATTTGAGGCCCATAAGAACATGTGCACAAAAGCATACGTATATAAAATAATTATACGGGATATTTTGCATTCAAATCCTGGTATTTAACAATCATTTCGTTTTTCGTGGGAAATCAGATACTCGGGCTCTCTTCCTAAAATCCAAAGGGTGTAGCGTTGTGCCGTGAATGAAAAACTTTAATCGCATCAAAGTACTTACATGTGGGGAAGGCGAATGGCATTATGAAGCTTGATGCCAGCGTTAGGGACGAGGAGACAGCTATGATCAGGACCTGTAATATTATGGAAACTGCACAAGTCCGTGAACTGGCATTGCAGGTCTTCTCCACGTGGGGTCGTATCCCTCTTTGAGACCTATGAGCTGGGTTTCGGGTGTGTTTGGCATTACTTTTGTTTTTGTGATTGAAATTGAAAAAAAATAGTTTCAAAAAAAGCACTTATACTGTGGTTCAAAATAAGCAGTGAAGTGTTTGGTTAAAACTGTGGTTGAGTTGGAGGTTGAAAAAAAAGCAGTTTTGGGTGTTTGGTTACCAAGTTTTTCATATTGTTTTTAACTTGTGAAATTACTTTAAAGGGTATATATATATATATATTGTAAATTTAATAATTATAATAATATAATGTAATTAATAATTCATGAAAAAGCAAAAATTATTTTATTATTTTAATATTACTATTTTAATATTATTATTTTAATATTAAAAACTATTAATATTTTAATATTATTATCTTTTAATATTTGTATCTGTTAACAACCCCCCAAACCCATTTGCTTCGTCTCCCATCTTCTCCACCCATCTGCTCCACACCAGCCTCTCTAAGACCAAGGGCATTCTTTTGCTGTACCAAGTATTCAAGCATATCAACGATCTCTCCTAACTTTGTCTCCATCTCTTCCTTTACTCTCTGAAACGAAAAACAAGTAGATAAAAAGCCTCACACCTGATCTGCACTAGATTGAGAGCCACCTTCCACCTCCGATCGCAAAGCTTCATAAGACATGGATGGCTATCTCAACTATCTTTCTCTCGAGTATGACTCTGCGTGGGACACCAAGCCATCATGTCAATTCTCTTCTTCTTCTTCAATTCATGTTAATATTACTTTCTGCTTTTCTTCCCAAAGTGAGAGACGGGAGGAGGCGCAGATGAGAAGGAATATTGATTGTGGGGATATTTTAGGGTTTTTATTTTTAACGGTAATTTTTGTATTTGAAACATTGAATCGTTGTTTAGCTGTGTATTGAAATTTTAAATCGTCATTACAAAAGCATGTATTTTCAACTTTTCTTGCACCGGTGTTTGGCACAAAAATAGACGTGGGTCCCATCAATTAAAACGGTGTTTTGTTGTTTCCAAACAATAAAATGAAGAAGCCGTTTGGCAATCGTGGATCGCACCACAATGCCAAACAGCCTCACATCTACCACCATATTTCTTTTACACCTATGGTAGGTCTCTCTCGTATTCTCGGATTGGGTGACATGGTGACCCACCCACTACTGTAGCTCCATCAAACCACCACTCAATGTTCTGCTTAAAGCTGCACTCTTGTGCAGGCAAAGTTATCGTCCAATGCTCAAGCTGCTGCCTAAATGGAGCAAATAAAGCATTTTCTTATACAACTGATCAGTATTGGCTGTCATGTTCCGATTCTCCCTCTTGTAAGGAGGGTATACCTTCTTCTTCCTCTTCTTTTTTAAAGAATGAACGATACCTCTTTTTGAGCGTGAGGATCCTGTTCATGGCACGTACGTTCAAAATGCTCAGCTATTTCGATGACATTCTCTTGATCCTTCAATTTTCTTCTCTCGTGACGTGATACTAAATTATTTGCTCCCCGCTCAACTACTCTCAATTCTATTTTCTACTAGCTGGTTCCAGCGGAAGTTGTTCACTTTTAGACTCGAGCTCATTGCATGAATATTCGCTAATCTGTCATCAAAAACTAAACTCAACTATCTACGGGATCTTAATATCTACTCACTAATTCGATTTATTTTTAATGGAATGTCTATCGTCCGATATGTACCGAAGATATTTATGGACAATATTATATTCATGATATATATATATATATATAGACGTACGATTATGTATTTTTGCAATAGTAATCCTTCATCAATATAAAATAGTATCTATTGGTTATTATCATGCTAATAATGTATGTTGTTTAAGAGAACAGGCCTAGGAAATTCCAACGATCATCTTCCTTGGACTTAGCTAAGGGATGGGCTCGTACTTTCTTGGGCTTGCCCAGGAGAATGACTTCTTAAAAAAAGGCTCAAGGGAATGAGCATTCTTTTTTAGACACACCCAGGCTAATGACTCTCGTTCTTCGGAACGTCCAAGGAAATGAGCTTCCTCTAGGGGCCAGCCGAAGAAAATGATTTCTTCTTCATTAAAAGAATGATCACCCATACTAAAGAACAAGTCCAACTTAAGTGACAAGCCCAACACAAAAAACAAGTCTAACCTACAAGACAGCACCAGCCTAGAGGATAAGCCCAACATAAAATACGAGTCCCATTGTCTCCATCTAAAGGACAGGTTAAGCCGAACAGGTAGAACTCATCCCTCATGGGTCATGAGTTTATCCTCTTACTTCCCCTGCATCACTAGATGTATCAAAGTTTTTTTTGTGTCCTATCATGTCTCCAATTTTTAGTTAAATAAAATAAGTGAAATACGATTCAAAATTTCACAAATATGAAATTACATTTTATAACCTCCTCTTCACAAAAGATAAGATGTAAACTAATTTTTTTATAGCATTTAAAAAAAATTAAAATATTTATAGCACTATAAAAAAAAAACTCACATTCTTAAATTTTTTTTAATGTTTTTAAAAATATGGTTCTCGCTGTAATAAAGTGCAAATAAGTTGCTAGTGTATATATATATATATATATAAACAAAAAAAACAACTAAAAGGTGTGGTTTTTGCACTATATACCTAGATTACTGTGAATTCTAACAATAAAATCATCATTTTACTCCTTGGACCAAAAATTTTAAGCATCGGGATCGAGGGTATTTTGGACATTTCCATGGGCATGTATGGTATTTTCAAATTGTCTTGGGTTTTCTAATATTTTTTATTTTAAATTGCAAAGTAAAATTACCATTTTACCCCTAAGAGATGACAAAAAGACGAGGAATAATGGGGAGTTTTTTATTTTCTACATATTCATGCATAGTAAAACCGCACATATACCCCTAGAAAAGACAAAAATAAAAGCCCGGAGTTGGGAGTATTATAGTACTTTTACCCTTGTTCTTTCATGATTATCGTTGAGTTAAAGGGTATATTGGTAAAAAAAAATCTCAGAAACATTGCAAAAACGTCGTACGAAACACATGACAGTATTTTACACATACACGTCTTTCAAGCAACGCGTGCAATGTTGTTTGACCGTGAAAATTGTTTGCTCATCATGTCACTTGATGCACCACCATGTCTTCTATCTCTCGGTGCAGCACGTGTGGAGGTAGTAGGTGAATCGCCAATGAAAGGTTTTTAGTTTTTTTCCCTCTCTTTTCTCTCTCTTATAGTTAGACAATACACATAAGTCCTTTATGTTTGTGATTGTTATATTTTAGTTCTTGGTTTTTTTTTTCTCTTGGTTTCATTCTTGATTTCTTCAACGAAAATTTTGATTGTTTTCAATTATTCCCTTCAATTGAAACTCGTTATATATGTTCGTTTTTAGTTTAGTTCTTATTCTTTTAATTTTTTATTTGTTTTTTGTTCCTTTAATTTTTTGAGTATGCAGGTTTTAATTACATCCTCCCATTGAAATTGATCATATATGCTACTTTTCATTGTAGTCCTTGTTCTTTTAATTTTTAATAAAATTACACTATATTTTTTTTTTAAAAAAAATGACTTTATTTGTTTTGGTTCCAAGATTTTTATTTATTTTAATTTTATCCTTCAAATGAATGAATTATATATTTTATATTTTATTTCATCCTTTATTATTTAAAATTTTTATTTGGTATTTATTCCTTTAGTTTTTCAGTTCTTTTTTAACAATGTATATTTTTGTACCTGTATTTCAGTATTTATACTTTTAGTTTTTATTTTTTATTTTTTTCATTCTATTATTTTTGGGTTTTATTTGATTCATTCCAAAAATTTAATTATATTGGTGATCGTTTTAAAATTAATATTTTTCTTTTTTCTCTTTTTTTTTCATGTTTTTTCATGGTTTATGTTATTTTTATATGTTTTTCGGATAAGATGATTTTATGTTTTTATGGTTTGTGCAATAATAGTGATTATTTTTTTCTATTGCTTTTTTTTGTAAAAAGTGTTTTCTTTTTTTATTCTTTGTAAAAAATTAATGATTTTAATTGTTTGGAAAACAATGTTGATAATATTTTTAACCATTGTAGTCATGATAATGATAATAATATGAGGATGAATTTTTAATGATGTTTTCTTCTTTTTGTAGATAAAAAATTAAATAATTATTTTTGTTACTTGATTATTGCACATGTTTTCATAATTTATATTTTGTTTGTTATGTTTAATTTAAATTGAATTATAAAATGATATAATATTGGTTTAGTGAATTCAATAATTTAGGTATGCAAATCTTGTAGGTTTTTAAACATTGATGATAATTTTATGACGGTTATTTTATTGAAATCTATTAAATATATTAATTTATATTGATTTAAAATTCATATATTTTATAAAAAATTTGCACTTCACAAGAATTTTAACGGAAAAAAAACCCCAAAACGACTACAGTCAAATGATATTTTTTCCAATTAATAATTTTTCTTTTTGTCTTGTCATTTATTTTACTTATTTTATTTGTTCTTTCTATTATTTATTTTATTGTTTTATTATTATTATTATTATTATTATTTTCAAGTCATATGAATTTTGTCTACCTCATAATTTATATTTTATTTTTGTTTGATATTTTTGTTAAGGTTATTATGAATTTTTTTTTGTCTTTGTTTCTTTTTTTCATTATTAACACAATAACAATAATAATAAGAAGAAGAAGAAGAAGAGGAAGAAGAAGAAATTAGTTATTTTTCTTACGTACTCTTTTGTTAATGTTTTTCAGTTTTTTTCTCTAAGGATAATTTTTTTTTTAATTTTCAATTCAATTAATTTTTTTCCCAGTCAATAATTTTTATTTTTTTTTCATTTATTTTATTTTTACATTTACTATTTTGTTAATGTTTTTAGGCTTTTTTTAAGCATTTGTTTTAATTTCATTTTCTTCCCGTTATTAAAGCAATAATAATAATAATAATAATATTAATATTAAGAATAATAATAATAATTATAGTTTTTGTTCTTACGTGTTTTTTTATTAATATTTTTTTGTTTCCCTCTCAAATTTGTTGAATAATATTTTTTGTTTTAATAATGATAATGATGATAAGTTAAGATGTTAAGACTTCGATGTTATTGTTATTATGATAGAGGATGTTGATCGTTTTTATTATGTCAAATTTTACATAATAAAATATTATATTTTAATCTTAATAGTTATAAAAATTATTTATTCCACCCGCATTATGCCCGCAACATAATGCGGGCATCCTATGTACTAAAACCTGAAAAAAAATATTTTGCAAGATAACAAAAGTGAAGAAATATAAAACCTGAAAAACAATGCAGCGGCTATCCCTGTTGCCGTGAACCCATAATTGCAACCGCAATCAAAATTCTAAACATCAAATTCTGTATAGCCTTACCAAAACGAGTTGGATTAGTACAGTTGCTTATCTTGTACATATTCTATGATTTTATCATATAAGATTAAAACAATCCTCTGATAGGAAATAAGATTTTAAGATACCCCTGTTCTGGGGGGAGGGTTCAACAGTGTAAGGAAAGTTTGGGTTCCCTTTTATACTGGAGATTTTGGGCTTTTGTGTTTTGATTCATAGGGCATGCTTTCTCTTCATTTCTTTCTTTTTCACGGTTTTGGGTTAAATCCTTGAAGACTGTCGACTTGTCAAAGGACGATGGCCCAGATCTACGATTAAAGTTTAATATATAATGTACTTATTACTCTTGTAAAATCACTGTGGGGTGGTGGCGCAGTTGGCTAGCGCGTAGGTCTCATAGCTTCTGAGTTATCCTGAGGTCGAGAGTTCGAGCCTCTCTCACCCCAGCAGAATTATTTTCCTTGCTTCCTTTTCTTTGAAGCGTAACTCATAGTCGACGGTACATGTTGTTTTCTAATTCATGGTCAACGTCGATTTGTCTGACTGGTACAGTAGGCCTAAATCCCTAACATCCAAGCAATTCGTTTTCTAAATTGTGCTTGGATCCTCCTCTTATCTCTTTTACAGAGAGAAGGAAAACTTGAGGTTAAAAAACTGTTTTCCATAGCCATCTCTATCTATGTTATTTCCTGACAGGCCCCTTTCATTCTATTTTTACTGAACCAAGGCCCATCCAAGTCTGATATCGATAACAAGATGCGACCCATGGCCTAGAGCCGTGATGTCTGGACTAGCAAGCTAGTGGCAGTGGTTGGTGCCTGAGCATGTGTTTCCATCACTTTCGGGTCCATTTTCTCTCATAAAGTATATCCATGACATATTAAAAGATATCATGCCCCGGGATTCAAGTCGCAAGCCAATGGTCCCTATTCTCAGCTATTAATTTCCACCGCGTTTCCTTTTTTTGTGCTCGTATTCAATATATATCCTAGCTGTGTGTGATTGTTGCTGTATTTAATGGTTCATTTACTCTCGCAGGTACATATATGAATGGAGACAGCAGTAAATTTTCAAACGCCGTGCACTTACAGCAGATAACTAGATAGAATCTGGAGAGATGTGGCATAATCGATACCATCGTATGGTCTCCCAGCTAGCAGTGAAATCCTGGGATACGGTGATTAGTGATTTTACCTCAGCCTATTAGCATTTATTTGAGTCGAGGACTACACAAGTACACATGATGAAATTTTGGCAAGGCGAGGTGGAGGGGGGGCCGGGCGTAGATGTATATAGACAGATATTGATCATTTCATAGATGATCCAAAATCACAGGGTGGGTTGGTTGAGTGGAGTTATTCATCATATTAAACTAAGGAATTTCAGTAGCTAAACTAATTAAATAGCAGGGATTTTACCTGCCCGGACGAGATTCCAATTCCTTACAATGCTTGCTGTTAATGCCATTAATGTTGATGCACGCGGTGGGACTGAAGTTCTAGGCTTGGCAGAGCATACTAGAAAAGAATAACTCATTTTGAGTCGTATGATTTCCGTGTCTCTGTCTGTTTTTTTCATTTTAAAAAACGTTTTAAATTTAAAAATATATTAGTTTAGTATTTTTTAAATATAAAATATTTTAAGGAGAAAGGGGGTCAAAAACACGAACAATTTAGATTAAGCTGTGAAACATGTAACGTCAGATAATGAAATGAGGATAGCTATGTCGGCAAATGGCAGCATGGTTTCCTCGTTAGAACGTGGATGCTGTGATTATACTCGATTTGATGATCCGTTAACTCTCGTTAATAAACATCATCTTCTAGGGCATTAACAATAATGACACCGACTTATTTTGTCAACCAAATTTCATGTGGGGTGAATGCCTTTCCCCGTCCAATCATGCGGTGGTGTTGGGCCATCAAGCAGGAATGAAAGTGCCATTGACAGCCTCTGCGGGTTGACATGCTTAGCTTGTTCTGGCGACAATCTATTCAAATTGCTTTTTCGTTGGATCTTCTGCTCATCCTGGTGAGAGCCAGAATACTAGGGATGAGTAATATTCTAATTTTTCAAAATGAGAATTAAGAATAAGAAAAGTGTGTTCGATTACCGAACACACTCACAAATTTTAGGGTTCATAACGAAATTATGATCTTTCTTCCCTCTTTTCCCTTTAGGTTAGAGAATCTCAAAGGAAAACGATGTATTGTTACGGCGACAACCAATATGGAAAGAAGACCGATACTCACTAAAATTCTGAATCAGTGCCAAATCAAATGAAACAGACATCAATTCATGCTTGTGATTGTAGAGAACTTGCTAGGCAGTTCGTCAGCATATCCATTCTAATACGAAGAACTGATGTTGTAATTTATTAAACTAGTGGCCCGTCAATTAAGAAAAATGAGTAAAATTAGAGAAGGATAGGAAAGAAAAATGGACGGTAGTGCTAATAAGGCGTCATCGAGTGCGTGTCAAAGTCCAAAGTGATGGAATTTTTAAAAGATAGTTTTTACCGGCAATGAATCAAAGAGTTCAGAAATCAAAAGGGAGCAAGAAAATAATATAAAAAAAACAAGTAAATTACTTAAATAATTTATCGGACACATGAAAATTCAAAGTGAAGAACTCTAGGAAGAAAAGGACATGGATGTGAATTTAAATAAGATTTATTCCAGTCTACTTTTAACCTATCGGGCTTGTGATGTTTCCCCGTGCTGGGCTAAGGTTTTGCTTAGCAATTGTTGAAGCTATATCATTGCTGGCCTTTTCCTGCTCGAATGCCTAACGAATTAATGGAACGTGAAGTCATCAGGACTTTAATTTTCTTCTTAGAATATATTGTATAGTGGATAAATTTAATTTTTATACATATTACAAGATGATCATACGAGATATTTTGGACTTGTCGGGCTTCTATTCTTGTTAGCAAGCTTGACTTTATCATTACACAAGTGTACGATATTATTATTCTCTTGTGAATTATAAAAGGAAAAGCGTTAGGGTATGAATTGGTTAGAAGTGAGGTTGACGATACATGAATGAGTTGCTCTCAAACTCGAGAAGAAATAAAATGATAGCTGCGAGATATTATTTTATCTTTGTTTGCAAGAATATTGTCGGTGAAATCGAAAATGATGAATAAAGCTTGTCTACTGAATGTAAACAGAACCAGTCAAACTCGAACCAGTTAAATTCTGTTTGTTAGTATTGTATTTCAAAATTATTTTTAAAAATTTGATCAATTTTTTTTTATATGTTAAATTAAAAATTTCCAATCCGATTAACTTGCTTTGTGTTTAAAGTGTTTTTTAAAACAGTGTTTTTTTTAAAAGTTCATGAATATATTAAGATAATACTTTACACACACACACACATGAAAATAATATATAAAATAAAAATATATATATTTTTAAAATATTTTGTGATGAGAATAAGAGAAGTATGATATAAAACAATACTCGGATCATAAGAGGCGGAAGGAAGAAGGCCACGAGTGTTCGGCAAATAGCAACATCTTGCGGGCTAGTCCGCCATTCGCTTATCTTTTTATCTTTTAATATTTAAAATATTATTTTACTATATTTCTGAATAAAAATTATTTTAATTACATTCCCAAATAATCACTAAAAATAATTCTTATTTCATATAAAATCTGAATTCTTTTTCTCCATTTAAAGACCTATCAACTCGAAATCTTATTTTTCTCTAATGTGCCTCTTTTATGTTTAAAAAAAAGCATTGGCAGAATGACAGGTTTTTCTTTGATACTTTGCACATTAAAATATAATTTTTTTTTTTAAAAAATAATATAATTTAATGAGTTGTAGATTGCGTACGCTATCATGACTCTTTTATTAACTATTTAAGAGTATGATTTATATTGGTTGTAAAAATATTTTTTTATTTTTTAAAAAATAAAATAGAATTTAATTTAATTTAAAAAAAAATAAAAACACAACGTAAAATAATATCTTAAATTGCTAAATGGACAGCGCATGAAGGTTTTGACAGTTTTTTAGATATTAATTTTTTTAGCATGATAATCAAAATGAGTGAATAACGTCACACGATCACTGTAGAAGTATTCGGTGACAGGCCAATAATTAGAAGTCAGCTTTTAGAGGACTCTTGTCCTCCCATAAGTGCATCCAAGCGATGGGCGGCTAGTAAGCTGCTGAGATAGTGTCAGCCAAACAGATGAAAAATAAACAATCATAAAGTAAGCCTTGTATTGTGATGGGCATTTTAATATGATAATCGCTCCTATATATATATATAAGAAAAAAACTAGATATTTTAACCACAATAAAATAAAATGCTAAAATATGACCCCCAAGCACATCAAATCAACTTCGACTGCTCTTTTGTCACCACGACTCTCGTCCTTGTCGATTTTTTTTTTTTTAAATAAAGATCCTTTCTTTATACATTTGTGGATTTTTATATTAATTTGAAGATTTTTATTTTTTATGGATTTTATATTTATATTTGAGACTATGGTTTTTTTATTATGAGTTTGATTTCCAAGTTCTAAACAACTCGGTGTAATGATAAAAAAATTAAAATTTATATTGTAGATAATGAATTCGAATTATTATATATCTGTCTTATAAAAATTAAAAATAATCAAAATTTTATTTGTTTAATTCATATTAATAAAAAATATCTAAAAAATAAAATTTTCTTGTATAAAAAAAAAAGTCCCTGCTTGTTAGGTTTTTCTCACCTCCAAAATAAGAATTTAGTAACTGTTTCATATTAATTGAGAGATTCTGCTCCCAGCAACTTTTTCAAACATCAATAATTATTTTTTACGTTTATTATTATCTCTTTTATAATGACAACAAAAAGATATACAGTGTTCTATTTATTTTTTTATTGATAATAATAGTTTTTTATTAGCATTTAGGTTGGTTTCCCTTGCATCCAGGGCCCTATTTCATAACCAAATGCTAATTGACTCGAAAGGTTATAGCGACACCTTCGATGCAGCACGATACATTAGATTAGGCGGAGGACCACAGTGGCTACGGGCTTACGGCTGTGGTGGCTGATTATTTTGCCGACAATAATGCCTGCCGCTCTAGGCGATAATCAAGCAGAGTAGTTTGGGTTTAGGTTAAATCTAGGATTTTATTAGTCAACGTTTGAAGGCGGACACAGACCGCACTCACACGAAGTGTTTTTTGACTTTGAAAATAAATAGAAACGAAGACCACCCGCAAATCCATCTTCTCCAGCTCATTTTTCAGCCCGTGGGTGTTTTTATTTATTATTCACGTTGGCTGTGAAGTCAACTGGAGAATCAAGGTCCACCGAGGTATGGTTCTTGCAGAATGTGAACTTGATTTGATATGAATGTAGGCGTGCTGTATATTCACACTTGTTCTCAGATGGTCATGAAGCAGCACATCAAGCGAAGTTCATTAGTGTTTTTTTTTCTTTCGATCTTGGTTTTGTAATAGAATCAATTCTGCACCTTACCTTGAAAAATAATGTTTATTAAAATAATTTCTGATTGTTTTTTTTATTTAATTTTATCAGTATCCTTCGTCATTAGATTTATTAGATATTGAATTTTTTTTTCATTTTACTCATACCAAGTTTATCATAATTTCATGATCTGTTTGTTTGTTGGAAAGTGGATTTTTTTTGGAAAGTGAATTCCGGGAAAAATGAATTCCGATGTTTGACAGTGTTATGAAAAATGAACTGGAAAACACTTTCCAGTGTTTGTTTGTGTTATGGAAAATGAATTGGAAAATAATTTATTAATAAATTAATTTTTTTTAAGTTTATTAAAATAATGAGGAACAAATCTTACAAATTAAAAAGTTGAATGAGAATGAAATTGAAAAAAAATATAATTTCATAAATTATCTCAAATAAAATAAATAATAATCAAAACAATAGAGATCAAATCTAATTTTTTTTTTAAAAAAATGAAAGGTGAATAAATTAAAATAATAATAATTAACATTTCATAAATTATTTCAAATAAAATAAGTAACAATAAAAAAAATAAGGACCAAATTTGATAGATAAAAAATTTCAATAAAAAAATGATAAGAAAAAAGCAAATAGCAATTATAAAAATAAAGACCAAAATTAATATAAAAATTAAATTTTAAGAGATGAAATTGAAAAATAAATATTCAAAACAAATTATATATAGCAATTAAAAGTTTGAGGATCAAATTTGATATAATCAGCAAATAATGATATTTCTAAATTTTTCACAACTTCCGGAAAGTGTTTTCCGCCTAAATTTTCCGGAAAACACTTTCCTGAAAACCAAATCAAATTTTTCTTTGACTGAAAAGTGTTTTCCGTTGATCAACTTTCTGGAAGGTAAACAAACACATGAAAGTTTGGAAAGTGGTTTCCCGGAAAGTGAATTCCGGGAAACAAACACAGCCTTAAACATATTTTAATCTCAATATTTATAAAAATATCATTATCAATATCTATTTTAAATCAAATTATATATTTATAAGTTATCCTAACTGCTTTTTAATCCACTAAATCAACAAAATCATATGCAATCCATCTCATGCAATTTTTTTTTTTTCAACTGTAAAAAAATATTAGCGACATCTATAAACTTTTTTATATATTGATAAAAAGAAATCATCCAACTGGCTACTTGTCATTAGAGCCAGTGTCTGGCTCAGCAGAACCCATGAATCTGATTCCGCACGGACCTAGAAACCAGTGTCTGCAGCCTGCACACCGATCCCAGTTTTAAAGCGGGCAATGATAACACGTGCTTCAGTAGCAAAACCACAATGGATAGATGAAAATGAATAACAGAACAAAGAAAGACGCCTGTTCAGCAAAGCAACCCCACAACAGCAGCTTTCTAAAGTTACGGTGAGACAGTACAGAGAGGATTTGAAATCCATGGACATTATGTCTGTAGGGTAGAATTTTTGGTGCAAGTTTTATTTCTGTCTCGTGGGTTCATCTTGGCAATGCACTGCCGTTTTGGTTGTGATCTTCAGATGTAGGCCATTATGTAGGGATGTTGTGGATGCCATTACTTCCACTAATATTTTAAGCAAACCTCAAATACACTCCAATAATTTGTATTTACCCCTGAACTATTTTCTGTATCTAATTATTCTGTCTTTTCAATTAATAACTTCTGTTAAAAACGCTTAGCATAAAATGTCAAGTCCCTCACAAAATAATGTTATACATATATAAGAGAATTAAAATATAAACGAGAACATGAACGTGAAGCTTTTTGAAAAGAACATCAAGGTCTTTGATTGGGATTTCTTAAAAATATTGAAGGTAAATCTGGGACTGGAGGGCATTTTTTAGGTTTTTCAAAAAAGATATGACCCACTCCCAGGTCAATTCCGTATCTGTCCTTGAATTTTTCTTCTTCTTTTGTTCTTGGCCAGCAGCTCAACCAGTTAGCCAGTTGAATTTCAGATTCCATGATTCTAGTCCAGCAATGGGTTAAGTTTATAAATGGATATATAGAAATGACTTTGAATCGGATGAAGACATTATTAGCGATAGAATCTGACTCTAGACGTTGGACGATGGTCTTCGACACAAAATTAATCAATAAATAAAAATTACGTATTATTCACGGCTTTGACATAGAACCTCGTTCTTTTGTAATCGTCCTTGCAACCAGCGATTGAGGATGACATTCTCGCTTGGGTTGCCATCACCCCCACCAAGCTCCAAGTTGCTGATCATGCCTGTCGCTTGACAGCAACTCGGAGTTTTGTCGGGTTCCAACACCGTTCTCATTCCGAGCTCCATGATAGGTGATTGATTAATTATGAGATGCATCCATCTATCTACGAACCCATTCTCATTTGATGAAAAGATCCCACATGTTTGATTGTGGGCTCTCTCGCACCTGCAGTTGTCTTTTCGCTGTTCCGGCATCCTTCCCTGCCCCGAATAAAGCATAAGAGAACAAATTGAACATTGTTTTCAGATTTTAATTCTTCTGAGGGCTGTAGGATAAGAACTAGGTAACCGGAATCGCAACTCGTCTTTTATGAATGCTGCCATTGTTAATAACCATTTGCCTTCTAAGGGTTAGCTTTGACTTAGATTTGTTGCCCTCGTTTTGCAGCGGGTTTGGATCTGTATCGGCAGTAAACTCTGGTCTCTCGATTTGAAAGCAGTTTCAATTCTGAGTGATTAAGCACGAAAACGTGGACGCAATAACCAAATGCTATGCGCAAAATATTAGAAGCAAAACCCATCTATTTCCAAGGGCTTTGGCATGTGTAAACATAAAAAACTATACCAAACCAAGAAGAAGCTAGCATGGATGCTAAACATTTTTAACGAAGCTTGGTTTCTAGCATAAACTTCATTGATCAGTTCCGCCAAGGCATTGCAGACAAAAATCCATGAAGTTTACAGCCCGAGAACGAACATATCAGTCTTTAGCAATCCATAGCAGCCATCCTAGAGATTCTCTCATCAAGCAATGTATAGATCCTGTTATCTGTGATGACCAAGAGCATAAAAGAGTAAAAATTCTAAAACTTGAAGGCAAGAGAGTTTATATCAAGTGGACGGAAAATTGAAGCCCGCATCTTTAATAAACACACTGACAATGATAATATAAAGGATGGAAGGCGAAATGGATCGACAAGTCTATTATCTATCAAAACCAGGCCTGAGCAGCATGTCACATGGGCAGTAGGTGGTGGTGATAAGAAACCAAGCCAAGCTTCTCTTGGTGTTGTCTCGTATTTGCAGATGCATTTCACGTTTTAAAAATGCAATTTCTTTTCAATTATCATCCATCAACCAATAATTTTGAAAACCAGCCAGAATCACCATCAAAGCTATTATTGAAAAATGCAGGAACAGCTCCTGACCAAAATTTAAAATCCTGAAGCTGATTCCTTTTCTTTTCCCCTTCTCTGCTTCAAACTCTAACATCAGATGGGTTGGAGCGGTGCTTTATTATTTACATGAATCAAGTTAACTCGGGTTATATTTTATTTTATAATTAATTTATTTTATATTTTTACAGAGTTTGATGAATTAATTAACCTAGATTTCCTCCAACATTTTTTTTTATCATCTCTTTAATTATTTTTATTTTTTAATATTAACTTTATTATAAATTAACATTCATAATTATTTTTGTTTGCTTTCAATATAATATTATAGTATTGTAGATTTAATGGGTTAACTTAAATCAAAATATATTTACCGTCATCTCAATATATATATTTTTAAATATCAATATCTTAAAAATCCATTCAATCTACATCATATTTTAATTTTATATTTTTTTCCTGTTATTTACAAGACACGGTAATAATATTTATTTTTTTTTATAAAAAAAACCCAGTCTATAAAGCGCTGGTGAAGGACGCAGCCGCGTCCGTAGTGTTAGGGACCCCATGATGTGGTACTTTTTACTTAAATTATTATGCGTATTGCAGAATACATATGAATGAATAGCAAAATCCATTAGCATGTAAGTCCAAGGTGTCCTAGTCCCCGTGATCAAATTTTTGTCCAGCTCAGACCAGACCAGCAGCCTTCAACATTGTAAGGCTTCATATTCAATCCTCGTGAAAAAAAGGCTCTCCGATTCCCAATCCCGCGTTTGATCCACCACCTCCGCAAACCAACAAATTTTACAAAACAGTAACCACTCACGAGCCCCTCCTGTCATAAACACTAATTACACGGATAGGATTAAGAAAATTGAAAACAAAAAATAATATTCAAGGGTGTTCTCGTCTGTAACGGACCTACTTAGAGCCGGTCTGTATGCAGCCGACACGTCATTCATTCGATGCACCGACAGAGAAACGCGGTAGAGCGGAGAGGGGCCCACACTTCCCTCTCAGAACGGAAATTTAACAAACTAGACAATTCGAGGTTGCAAAGATTGACTCCCGTCTCCATGTGGCCCTTCTCTTTCTCGTTAATTAATAATAAATAAATAAAATATTTTTTACTGTAACATTTAAAGCCTATTAATTGTTTTTAAAATGTTTTTTATGCAAAAATAAAATAAAATATTTTTTAATAGTTAAGATTTAGTTGAGAATACTAAAAAATATTAATCTGAAGAAAAAAACTTATTTAAGTATTTTTAGAATACAAAAAAAAGTGTTTAAATCACTATAGTTTCTTGATCTAGATATACTTCAAGTTAATAACAATGCAAGACTCTAATATTTATTATAATAATAATATAGTTGAGATCTAGAATTATTGAGATAATAAATCTATCAGCCTCAACCTATTTACCACTTTACCACCAGTCATTTTCAAGGAACATGGCCTCTTACTACTAAAAGCAAAAATCACCGGAAGGAATATCCATGTCAGCACAGGCAGCCAACCGCGTCGTGAAAATTTTCTCGGGATCCCTCACAGCTACACCGTGAATTAATTGAATTAAATAATGTTAATTTTTAATTCAACTTCAAACCTTGCAAGCTTAAACTAACGTATTTGAAATGCAGAAAGTACTTTTAAATCCAGTTTAAGAAAAACTCAAAGCCCAAGAACTTGATTACCGCGAGTAAAAGTTAGCATGAGCAGGGGTGGATCCATGTGGCTGCAGGAGTGCCGGATAATTTCTCCATTCGTGATTAAGATTAATTAGGTTTTCAGCCATGATTATCATCTCCCAGCCACTGGCCAAGTGCTGCTCCTTTTTGTTTATATCCCCCTTAGCATTTTTCGGTTTGTAACTCTGTGCCATTTGTCCACCTACAGCCACACCTTGGGATGATCACCACCAGTAATTACGTGTTGAAAATCTGTCTCAGGATGTGATCTTTTGAACCTAAAAAGGCCATTTCCCCCCCCTCATCGTTATCATTGCGAAGACAACAATTTTAGGCCTATTCGATTTCCATATCTTGCGCGATGATTCTTTACTCCTTCGCTCTTCACATTTTAAGCTTCCAGGAACATTAATTAGTGGAAACATTATTAAGGTTATTAATACAAGAAAAATAAATAGGTAAACAGAGGGCATGGATGCAAGTGTCGTTTGTTTATGACCACGCATATGATATAATCCTGAGTTGTCCGGCAATTAAGGGGCGTGTCAACCCTGGTATAATAAATAAATAGCATGAGAAAGAAGAAAAAAAAAGGTTATTTGCTCCCGGGTCTATGGTGTCACACTCTCCCTCTCCACATAAGATCTACACATATCCATAGTAAATTCCATTTGTTTTTTTATTAAGTAAAATAAAATACAAAAAAAAAAAACTATTTTCTCATGCTGCATCATCGTTTACCATGTGACGAAGATGATGTCATTTATTAAACCTTACAAGAGAGAGAGAGAGAGAGCCTTGGTCACTTTCTTTTCTTAATTAGAAAGAAAATTAAAAATCTTTAGCTGTAAACTACTCCTAAGGTAGCAGTAGCAGTAGCAGTAGTAGTCGTATCTAGTAGTTACCTTATCTCAAAGAAAATACTATATAAAAGGGGGAGAGTTTTCAGTTTTCACGGTAGTCTCTCCGTCGTGATTGGATCCATACAAATCACCTATCAATCTCTATTTCATCACTAAATAAATAGTGGAGAGAGAGAGAGTCGCAGCATTTTCAATTTAAAGGTGTAGTCTTTAACGACAGAAGCGGCTTCTGGGTGCTTATGTTTACTTACTCCATTCATGACTTCTTGCTGATTTCAAGGGTTATTTCTTGGGGTAATCAACAAAGGAACTTGTGCGCGCATAGAAGGTGGTGTTTTTCTTCCTTTAGGCTTTCCCTCTAATTTGCTAGATTTGACTGGACTGTGATATGATGATATTTCCTTGTTTTTGATTAGCTTACTGCATTGATCTATGTGGGTTATGGGTCCTTTTTTGGTGAGGTACTGAAATATGCAGTCTTTTCCTATAAATGAATGTGCAACTGTGCATGTTCATATCTAAGGCTAAGAGTAGCTCTATGGAATCGAAAGTGATTGTATAAGGTTACCTTATTTTGAAACATATCTGCTTTACATCTCTTTGAATCTCAATTCTCCCCCTTTTCTTTTTTTGAACTTTTATGTGTTTAGTCTTTAGAATTACCGATAAAGTTTATTCCTCTAAATATTTTCAGTTTCTATTCATAGGCCCTATTTCTTTTTCCTGGGTTTTGGATCTAAACATTTGCTGGAGTGACCATAAACTGAGATCCCATTTTCTTCCTTTCTTTTAGCTCATTTAAGTCAAATTAATTTTGGTTTATGCTTATCTGATGTTTTAGCTTTGCCTTTTCCTTTGTCCCCCCCCCCCCTCGATTGGGGGTTGGAGTGGGGGGACTGATTCCTTTGATATAAAGAATGTTTCTTTGCCTTCCTGGTCTCTTTTTTCTTTCCTCTTTTTTTTTTTCTTAAACTCATTTGAGAAATTCCTCTCTGAATTTCCTTGTTTCTCTATTAAAACTCCAGATGTAAAATTACTGTGTATAAATTCCTAATTCGTTTCCGAAGTTTAATATTATTGTTGGGTTTTCAGGTTATAAAATGTCGGGGCCTCTGTATCGAGGTGCATCAGGGATACGGATCTCTGGGAACAGCAATGATTTAGGGGACTCCCAAATGAAAGATAAGACAGAAAGGGAAGATTTGGATAGGAATCGTTCTTCTGATCAAAGTTATTTAGCACTGAGGTTTCCTTTTCGGGTGTTTTTTCCTGATAACAATTCTCCCTCCAAATATGGTAACGGTGAAAGTGGCTTTGCATCTGATCCATTCATTGTTGGGAGTCCAAGAAGCCGGCACAAATTGACTTTGCTACTTTTGAAGCTGAGCTTAGCTTTGATTGTAATTCTTGCTCTTATGGGTTCTTTATGGTGGACTATCTCAATATCGACAATGTCAAGAGGTCAAATAGTACATAATTACAGGCGACTCCGGGAGCAGCTTGTTTCAGACCTTTGGGATATCGGAGAGCTATCTCTCGGTTCCTCGAGGTTGCAAGAATTTGAATTCTGTTCTGAAGAGTCTGAAAATTACGCTCCTTGCTTCAATGTTTCCGAGAATCTTGCCTTGGGATATTCTGATGGTAGTGAGAATACTCGTCTTTGTGGGCAGAGTTCAAGGCAAAGTTGCCTGGTGCTTCCACCAGTAAATTATAGGGTCCCGCCTCGTTGGCCTACTGGAAGAGACGTCATCTGGGTTGCAAATGTAAAGATTACTGCACAGGAGGTTCTTTCCTCTGGTAGTTTGACAAAGAGGTAAGTGCATGAACTATACTGTATTACACTTCCATTTCCCAGCTATCCTCCACTGATTTCTTTTTTACCTTGGTTGCCAGGATGATGATGTTGGACGAAGAGCAGATTTCTTTTCGTTCAGTCTCTCCCATGTTTGATGGTGTCGAAGATTATTCACATCAAATTGCTGAAATGATTGGACTGAGAAATGAATCTAACTTTGTGCAAGCTGGGGTAAGCGCATATGATGTATAGCCTTTTGGGAACTATAATAGAAGTTTGGTCCTGTCTCATGTACTCGCATAGTTTTAATAAATAGGGTAGCATTACTATAATCTGGTATTGGATGCAGAGTGGTTCGGTAAACTAATAAGAAAAAGCTTTTAAAATAGCCTGTCAGAGTAACTAGTTTTCATATCAACACCTTTTTACCCTGAAACTAGATTTGAGCAATATTCAGTCTAAAACTTATTAAGCATATCAGCAGTATTTGATTAGTTATCAAAAGGAAAAGAACAAAAGAAGGGAGAAGAGGACAGCATGTTAGTGCTCTATGACCTCATGATGTCCTATCCTTTCAAGAACAGAACTTTGCAGCTTACTTGTATTCTGCAGCCACTTGATGCTAGTTATGTTCTTTGAGCAATATGTATATTAAGTAGCAATGTTTATTTCCTTATTTTTCAGGTAAGAACCATTTTGGATATAGGATGCGGTTATGGTAGCTTTGGAGCACATCTCTTTTCGAAGCAGCTCATAACTATGTGCATCGCAAATTATGAGCCTTCAGGAAGTCAAGTTCAACTTACTCTTGAAAGAGGTCTTCCCGCGATGATTGGTTCTTTTAATTCGAATCAATTACCATATCCTTCTCTTTCCTTCGATATGTTGCATTGTGCCCGATGTGGCATTGATTGGGACCTGAAAGGTATTAGTTCTAATGTCCTAGCTAATGATCATAATGAAAATTGTGTGCGATGTGTGAATATAAATATCAACACATATCACATCATATGGGAAAATTAAAATGTCAGCTATGTGCTCTTTCTCGTGCTTAAAGCACACTTACAGTACATAATTGGCAGGAAAAACTGTGTTAATTTAGCCTTCACAGTAGAATTGTAGGACACGTTATTGGATTATTAGAAGCCTGTGTTGCTAAGAGTTGGGATAAAGAGTACAAATTACTAGTAAACAATGGTAACCATGATTTACCATGCATATCTCCAATCTCCACTCCCCTTTTCCTTTTTCAAATACTAATATTGCTGATCTATCTTAAACGTATTTCTTGAAGTACTACCTTGCCTACTTCACATTTGTGTTTTAATTTCCATTCTGGAGGTCTAGAGATTGAATAAGTGAAACAACTCATTGGCTACTAAGTACTCTCCTATGCTGAGTTGCTTAGTTTTAAATCTGATTGCTGGAAAATGATAGTCTGATTACTGGAAAATGAATGTTATAAAGACCAGATGCCTGCAGCCGGTGACTTCAGAATCTTGTGAACTATTTATTGTGTGAAATTTACTACTTATTGTGCAAGGCATAGATCTTAGTTTTTTTTCTGATCTCACAGAACTAGCTTATTGTTGCACCGCCACATACCACGTGGATTATTAAAAGAAGATGGTAGTATAAAACTACTAAATATTCACTTAACATGCTGCAGATGGTTATTTCTTGATAGAAGCTGACAGAGTTTTGAAGCCTGGTGGGTATTTTGTCTGGACTTCACCACTTACCAATGCTCGTAACAAAGAGAACCAGAAAAGGTGGAACTTTGTACAAGATTTTGCTGAAAATCTCTGCTGGGAGATGTTGTCACAACAAGATGAAACTGCTGTATGGAAAAAGACTAGTAAAAGAAGCTGCTATAGTTCTCGGTAATGCCATCGGCAAGATATCCACTTGCGTATTGAATTTGTATTGATGTTAATTGAATTTGGATACCAGTATGGTAGGTAAAGAACATGCAAATATGCATCCAAGCTTATATTTTCATAATTAAAAAAAAAAAAAAAAACTCTGCATGAACATGATATACAGTACATGAGACCAGGGGGTGGTTCTGATTGATAGCTCAAACTGCTTTGTTATTCTAGGAAGCCTGGTGCAGGCCCTTCTACCTGCAACAAAGGTCATGATGTTGAATCTCCTTATTATCGGCCACTCCAAGGGTGCATAGCTGGGACACAGAGTCGTCGATGGATTCCTATCCAAGAGAAGACGACGTGGCCTTCTAGGTCTCACTTGAACAAGACTGAGCTTGCAATATATGGTAATTGATACTGTATTTACATGACTTTGAATTTGGAACAGCATCTTTGTGGACTTTAGCAAAGATCCCTTTTTCTTATGTTCTTGCTATCTATATTTTATCAGGTCTGCATCCAGAAGACTTTAGTGAAGATGCAGAGAATTGGAAAACAACAGTCACTAATTACTGGTCTGTTTTGTCACCAATAATATTCTCTGATCATCCAAAGAGACCTGGTGAAGAGGATCCTTCACCACCTTATAACATGTTCCGAAATGTACTAGACATGAATGCTCATTTTGGTGGTTTCAATTCTGCACTATTGGAAGCTGGGAAGTCTGTATGGGTAATGAATGTGGTCCCAACTAGTGGAGCAAACTACCTTCCCTTGATACTTGACAGAGGCTTTGTCGGTGTACTGCATGATTGGTAATTCTACCATCTACTCTACTTTCTTTTTTCCCCAGCTTATCCATGGAAACATGTATTTGTTTTCATATTCTTGTCTTTGGAATTGGCTGCTCAACTATCAGATGCATTTTCAGTCATTTTTTAGGATGATGAATCGTCTGTTTTAGTACATTTTTTGCTAGATTGGAAGCACACCATTCATGTTTGGTTATCTACTCTTCCTCTTCCCATTCCTCGTTTGGTTGTCCACCCTCTCCTCACTTTCTCTATGTGATTGCCCGCTAATGCCTTTCTTGTCAAGTTAACCTGATTGAATAAGAGGAATAATATTCCTTTGAAACTAGTTAAGCCTTCACCTGCTGATCTCAATGATTCACTATGGTGGCTGTACATTCTAATTGTGGAATAGCAGAAGAGGAAACTGAAATTATGAATTTCAAATTTATTTTTCTTCAAAGATCAACTGCATATGTTCTCCTTGGGCTTAGTTTCAACAGTTAATGATAACTAATTGGAGGAATCTATGAACTAATTTGGTGAGGACAATGAGGATATGTTATCATGCTGGATATTTTTTGGGTTTCAGTTGCTCATGTAAGAATTTTGATATGTTTATGGTCGACTTCATAGCACAGTAGGTCAAACTTAACTTTGGGTCTTGCATCAGTTGCTGAAGAGGTAAAGTTCGTTCCTTGTTTAGAGTCAGGATACAAGAAAGAGTGAAGTTATTTTATGTCTTCAACCCTAGATTCTGTGTTCTTCTTTTTCTTCTTCTTGTAACTGTTATGCTTTTATTATTGCTTATTTCTCCCACTGATTTGACGGATTATT
Organism: Salix dunnii; assembly: GCA_015731905.1. Classification (NCBI taxonomy): domain Eukaryota; kingdom Viridiplantae; phylum Streptophyta; class Magnoliopsida; order Malpighiales; family Salicaceae; genus Salix; species Salix dunnii. The sequence continues at coordinate 6,588,143 of CM027660.1, read as the reverse complement.
TCCATGGAAGGTGTGAGCCATTCCCGACATACCCTAGAAGTTATGACTTAGTGCATGCGGAAGGGCTCTTAACCCTACAAACCCATCAGCAGCGCAGGTGCACTGTGCTGGATCTATTCACTGAGATAGATCGGGTACTTCGTCCAGAGGTACCGAATTCAAACTTTCCTCTTTTTGAATTTTTTAGCTTGTTTAGTTGTTGTGGCTAAGGTGGAGAATACTTTTAATATAAGACAGGACAGATAATCTGTATATTATTATTTGTGTCGAGATCAGAAGGCAACGAAAAATTCATTGGGTTCCATCTTCATTTTCTAATATCTCTGCACTGTTAGATTTTAAGATGTGGTTTATGTATCAGAAGAATTTAGATGCAGTGATGTTGGTGATTGGTGCAGGGTTGGGTAATAATCCGTGACACAGCTCCTGTTGTAGAATCAGCAAGAATGCTAACTACAAGGCTGAAGTGGGATGCACGAGTTATAGAAATCGAAAGTAACAGTGATGATAGACTACTTATCTGCCAGAAACCCTTCTTCAAGAGACAAGGAGTCTCGTCATGAGTTTTTCCAAAAGGAAACTCGAGAAAGTTAGATCATACTATTCATATTCATTTTGTCATGTTAATTAATGAACATGAAGCTTCACATATAAAGGAGGATAAAAAATTTTGAACAGAAAGAAGAAAGCAGAGGAGAGGAAACAAATGAGTGATGGTGGAACCAACCACAACTCCTACGAAGCAGCAAGGCTTACGTAGGACCATGTAAATTACTCAGGTTGAGGTGCTGGGCAAATGAGAAGTATAGCATAGGATTTAATATAAATTTATTGTCCATTTTTCATGTGATGTCGAATCAGAACACTATACAACCACATGATTAGATTGTGAAGATGATTACAGAATAAGCAAGGTCCTACTTTACAGTGTCGTGTATAAAAATGCTTCTCAGCTCATTCATTTACGTGAAGCTGTATTTCTTTTCCTCATCTTTCTCTTGTTACTTTCATTGATACTCTTTTGTCAACTCTTTGGAAACTATATTACTAAGAGGATGGTGTTTGTTTTTTATTTAGAAATGCATTAAAATAGTATTTTATTATTATTTTTTTAAAAATCATTTTGATATCAAATTATCTAATAACCATAAAAAAAATTTATTTAAAACAAAAATCAATAAATTCAAAAGGCACTTTCAAGTGCTTCTCAACACCCCTTCCCCCCGCCCCCTTGTCGTCAGGTAAAAAATTAACTTGGGTCTTCCCCGCAGGTTTGTATCCTCTGAAGTGCATGAAACACCGGCTCTTGATCGGATATTAGGAATCATACTATTAATGTTTTGGAGATGGTTAAGTTAATCATAGTGACGAGCCCACCTCGGATTCTCTTTTAATGAAAAACTTTATTTAATATTTTATTTCTAATAGACTATAAAAAATAAAAAGGAGGCAGAAAGAATGAAACTAAAAGCCCTCTTCGCGAGCAAGCACAACGATGTAACCTGCTGGGTTACGAAATAAATTGTTCGCTCTAAAGAGATTATCCTATAATGGTGGGATACTAGTCATCATTCCCTCAGGAGATAAAATAAAATAAAATAAAATCATGATTTAAGTGTTTATTAAAAATAATGACACCTTTATTATTATTTTGTTTCTCTTATTCAATCTAAATTATTTAATTAAAATATAATGATGAAATTTATAGCATGAACAGTTTTGTTGCAATACAAAAAATAAGAGAGAAGATCGCACATTTCATCTTCCAAAAGTTATTTTTATTACCTTCTACTCGGACATAGTTCAGAACTCACAAGTCATTGCAAATTGGAGACCTTGGCAACGAGGTAATAGCTCAAGCTGAATTAATTAACTGATTTAAAACATCTCACTTATTGTTCAAAGACCGACCTTAGCTCAGTTGGTAGAGCGGAGGACTGTAGTGGGTAAATAACCTAATAGCCATCCTTAGGTCGCTGGTTCGAATCCGGCAGGTCGGATATTCTTGGATCTCCATGAAGTTTTTCACTACCATCAGCGCCCAAAATCACCTGATCAAAAAAACCAATCACAGCCGTATGATCTAAACTACCTCCAAAAATCATTTTCCATGGCTTGGCGCCTCTTCCCTTCCGAATCCCTCTCCTCCAAAACCCTAGCCTCTCCTCTCCTCCAAAACCCTAGCCCTAACCCCTTTTTTTCTCTCTTCTCCTCCGATTTCTCCACCTCCTTTCTTGTGACCAAAACCCCAAAAAAACACAAGAAAAAACGCGAAAAACCAGAATCCCCGCGCACCAGGCTCGTCCAGCACCCCTCCACTCTCATTCCCCAATTTGAATCTCTCCTCGAACGCGACTCTTACTTTCGATTCCTCACTAAATCCAAACAATTCCTCTCACAACAACCCGAACGCATTCTCCGCCTTGACGATGCTGGAAAGCTCCACCAAGAACTTGGTTTCCCTCGCGGCCGCAAAATCCACCGCTTCCTACAACGCCACCCTCTCATTTTCCAAACTTACCGCCACACTGATAACAAATTGTGGGTCGGCTTTACAGATTTTATGGAGGAATTGCTGGAGGAAGAAAACGAAATTATGGATTCAGTGGAGAGTGATCGCGTTAACAAGGTGCGTAAACTGTTGATGATGTCGAAGAATAAAAGGATTCCTTTGAGTAAGATTCATCACTGTCGGCTATTGCTTGGAATTCCTGATGATTTTAGAGATAGGGTAGCTAAATATCCTGATTATTTTAGAATTGTTGTTGAGAGTGATGGTAAGAGGGTTTTAGAATTAGTGAATTGGGATCCGAGTTTGGCGGTGAGTCAATTGGAAAAGGAGTTTATGGTTAACGAGGAGAAGGCGAAGAGGGTGTTTAAGTTTCCAATAAAGCATGGGAAGGATTTGGATTTGGAGGTGGAGGATACAAGGAGGTTGAATTTATTGAATACATTGCCATTGGTTTCCCCGTATAGTGATGGAGAGAGATTGGAGTTGTGGAGTTTAGAGGCGGAGAAGTACAGGGTAGGGATTTTGCACGAGTTTTTGAGCTTGACTTTGGAGAAGAGGGCGTCGATACATCATATTGTGGAGTTCAAGGAGGAGTTGTGCTTGACTAAACATACATATGATATGCTTAAGAAGCAGCCCCGGACGTTTTATCTTGCGGGGACAGAGATGAATTGGGCTGTATTTTTGAAAGATGCTTATGATGAGAATGGGAGTTTGATTGACAAGGATTCACAGGTGGTTTTCAATGAGAAACTGTACAAGTATGCTCAAATGAAGGAAGGGGAATTGCATTAAATTCAATGGAAGAGTTGACTTCATGGCTGAGTCATGGTTTATGCGCTTACAGTATTTAAGTTGTTCTTGATGTCATGGAGAGGAGAGTATTTTTGTTGGCAGAATAGAAATTGTTAATCTTCTTGAGTACTGATATAAATGAAAACCGCTCTGACATTGTTTGCACGTACGTGAAGAATCATGGCATCTGCCTGTTGATCCGTGATAAATGTGTCTTCTGTTTGTGTTATACTTTTGACAGCTCTGTATTCTGCAGTCCATATAGGATGAAACTCTTTGCTTTTTTCTGGAACCCCGACTTTACTCGGTTCATTTTATTACATTATAAGCAGCAATCTGAGGATTCTAATTTGAGAGCAGTCGCCCCATTATTGATAAACTCAACCCGCTTCTCTCGAAAAGATCATTGATGTCCTAATCATGTTCAATTATGATCCTCTTAACTCCATAATCTCACTGTATCTTTTCGTGCAACGACTTGAGCCGACAGTAATAGAAAGTAATGGTGGCTTGATATATTATTTTGGACTTCCACCATTTGTTTTATTTATTTTCAACGACCCCATCTTTGAGGCAAATACCGGTGCCGGTTCTCTATTGCTAGAAGCCTATAATGGTTCGCTGGGAATAATTTTAAGGTCCTCGGTTGTGAAAATTACAAACACTCATTATCAGGTTCAATTTTTGCTTGGGGTCAGTTTTTCTGCCTCACAACGGCAGTATCTATTATCTATATTATTCTCCTTTTCTTTTTCGCAAATAGTCTAAATATTTTTGGCTGTAACGGTTAATGATTTACGATTCCTGTAGTTAGATCACATCTGCTATTCAATATATTTATGCAGTAATTAATATAGGCGAATCTTCCTGGAGGTGGAAATGAAGTATAGACAGATGTTGACTCAATGCAGCATTACTTTGCGTTCAGGTTAGGGGTTTCTTCTTCTCTTTTGTGTCGTGTTTTCTCTCCTCGATTTATTCATTAAGAGAAATGCAGCAGTCATGAGAGATTCTATCAGTATGGAACGAGGTGATAAAATTAAAATTCAGAACCTTCTCTTACTGCCTCCTTTGCTTCTCATTTCAAGACCCTTGTGGCTTGAATGAAGAGAGAGTGCTCTAAAAATGCTGTTTAGCTTAGCAGATTTGACGAAGTTGGTGGTAACTCTCAATATTGTGTCCAAGTCTCAACGCACCAGGGACTTCCATGTACAAATATGAAGCGGAAACCAAAATCTATGAGAACTGTTTTGTTGATGCATATGCCAACGCAATTAATTTCCTTGTAATTGAAGTGCAATGATACCTAAAAAACAAAAACCATGTGGCAGATCTTATCCGCAACAATAAAATATCTGATGAATCATCTCTTGTGGGGTTTGGGTACAGGAAGCTCCAAAACTGAAGAAACAGATACGATAAATTTACATCTTATTCCACCACAATAAAATAATAATAAAAAAAAAGGTTTAACTGCCCAAACCACCACCACCAAACAGATACAAATAAACAAAACAAGAAATTTCCCATTGAACGCAGAAAATGTCCTGCTGGAAAGCAGTCTTCGGGGAAATAATAATGATAAAAAAACGGCCCTTCGTTTGCTAAAAGTGCTTTAAATAATTTCTCACCAGTTTCCGAAAGTGCTTTTAAACTCGCTGGATGGGAATGGGTCGAATTACCTATCATCCTTTATCTCGGTGGACTCTCTCTCCATGGCTTTGGCTGAGGGTTGGTGTGGCTGGGTCACACTTCCTTGAATGGGATCGAGATTAACGGGATGAAGAAGCATGTGCAGAGGACACTGTCTTTAGGTGATGAGTCCGGTTCTTTGACCTGTCCCTGCTTTTGTGCGCACCGCCGACACTGCCCCTTTGCATACTGGAGATTGAGCTGCTAGAGGTCACTCTCTTTACTGCTTTTCTCCGATAGCTCCTGCTGCTGCTGGTTCCAAGGGCAGCTCTGGCAACGCTATCTGCGAGAACTTCTCGTGCTCTCTGAGGCTTAATGGGTTGCTTGTTCAGATACACTAGTTTAGGGAGGAGGCCACAAATTGCCTTGCGAAGCTGGTCATCACTGATGTTGCTCTGAACTGGATTGCCCAACAGATTCAGAGCTTGCAGTGAGTTGTAGTTCGCAACAAGCTGGCCCAGAGCTTTTGTTGTTGTTATCTTGTTAAAGCTCAGGTCCAAGACTGTAAGCTTCAGTAGCCTGTGCAGCCCCTCAACATCACTAGTCTTGTTCCCAGCAAGATAGAGTTCCTTGATTACTGTACAGTTCGACAACCCTGATATGAAGCAAACCAGAATAAACACATAGAACATTATAACTGGGAAATATTATTTCCCAAGAAAAACACTGCATGATTTAAAATGACTGGTAGCATGAGATTTATAAGAAATAAATACCTTGTCCTATTCGAGAAATGCGATTGTAACTGAGATCGAGTACCCGCAATCGGGTAAGTTCTCTAAGTCCTTCAATGTTGTTGATCTTGTTTCTCGATAGGTTGAGTGCGTGTAGGCCCTTCGGCAATGATCCTGGGGTAATTTGGACTGCAAAAGGGGGGGGGGAGAACAAATGAAGCTTAGTTATCACCAATATGTCCATTTAACAATTGACATTTTGCTTCTGCTAAAAGCATATACCTATGAAGTTGTTTGACAAGTTAACAGATCGAAGACTGGAGAAACGTGATGCGGTGGGAATAGCTTTTAAGCCCATGCCTGAGATGTGGGCAACAGTTGAGGAAGAATTAAGCGACTGGATCACACTGTTGGCATGCAAAATCTCCTCTGAGAGATTAAAATCCGGGCGTGTCACGGCTCTTCCTGGTGATCTACCAGTATCGGGAGAGGGTGGGAAGACAATGTCGTCGTCACCCCTAACACCATTGCCATTATCATAAGCATCAAGAGGAGGGGGTTGGGTCTCAAGATCCTTGACCCATTCATCCACTCTTGAAAATGGGGATGATTCTATTGAGAAAGCAACCCACTGATTCTGGGGCCACAGACCAGAAATCCCACCATGAAAGCCATTCCAGCTCTGACTGTCCTCTTCATTTCTGTTATGGCCCTTGTTCATTGACTTTCCTGTGAATGACCCAGGTGATTGCATTTTACTCATGACTCTGTTTGGTTCAAGTGTATCTGATGAATAACCGCCCTGCTGATTCAAAAGTTGACTTACAGGCGGTTGCCTTGGTTTTACAAACCAGGGTTTGTGAAGGTTTCTGTGGCTCCAGAGGAACAATTTCCACCACAGCCTTCTACTCCTAGAGGGTAGAACTTGGCTAGAAGAGTGCTTCTTTAACATCACCCTGTCAGCACTGCGACGACTTATTACAGATGAGGGGCTGCTGGGATCTCTTACTTTCTCAGCCAGTCCCTGTAGTCCCTCAGAATAGTGAGGTGTTAAAGGGAACTGGGCAGCAATTTTTCTTAGAACTTTGCTTGTTTCCAGATTAGAACAGGACCGTTTAAGCTTCGGCGAACCCCATAACTCAGTCCTCCCGATGCCAGGATCACTAACATGTCCACTTTGTATCACATCAATACCCTTTTCATAAACTTTTTTCTCAGATTTCTTTGCATATTGTTCATTGCCCATGGTGTCAAGCGAATCAGAGGAATCCAGCTTCACATTTCTTGGAAAAGACACTTCACCGGAATTGGCTGCATGGGATTGAAGATCAAAGTCAGATAAGTCCCTTTTCAATGAAACATTCTCTTCTTGCTCATCTTCTCCTTCATAAGCTACTTCTGCTGCTTCATCCACAACAGGACTCTCATGGCTCAGCACCTGGATATTGATTGAATCCTTCTGAACATCGAAAGGTACTGGCACGCCAAAAGATGTGGTTTTAAACTCATCGCTTGCAGAAGGTTCCACCGGATGTTCAAGCTTGATTTTCAGGGTTTTAAGCGCCGTGTCAAAGTCGGCAGTTCTTGATGTTTGCTTATCAATCTAAAATCCAACAATAACAAAAAAAAAAGTTAAAAGGAAGCAGATCCGAAGCTAAAAAAAAAAGAAGAAGAAGACAAATTTACACAATCCTCATTCCCCAATCAATTATCACCTTCTCATTCTTCTTCCTCCCAATCAGAACAGGACAGCAGTTGAATTTCATCTTTTTGAAAGAAAAAGGCCAAGCTCGAATTTCCTCAATAGAAGCCCAGATAAGATACGCACTCCTGATCTATCCCTTTCTCCTTGTTAATTCTATTATGCTGCTGCTGCTGCTTCTATCCCGTTGATATTTACATCTCTAACTACTGCAGAGTAGACCAGATTCAGGCTGATTGAATGATCAAATGTTAACCGTAATCAACGGGTAGGCGCCAAACCGATGACCAGTCGTGATAGCATAATAATGATGACGAGAATGATGTTCGAGGAGACGGAAACAAAGTCTGAACACTCGCTCCTGTTTGAGGAAGTATCACTCGATAGTCGGCCAGAGTTGTATAAGCAGTAGCTTCTCTCCAGAAGCTTCTCAGAAACTTTCTTCAAAACTTACCTGCAATCTATATGCTGCAAGAAATTCATTTAAAAAAAACAAGACACGAGAGAAACTCCAGACACGCCGTTACAAAATGAAAAGGTTCCAAAATATCGAATTTCTGGGGGGGGGGGACACCAGCCCTTCTCATTCATTCATCAATTAAAGATGATTCAAAACAATCACTTGTATTCTTTCTTCTATATATAAAGCAAAATTGTGCAACGAAGAAAGGAAGCGTAGAACGATACCTGTTGAAGCTGAGCAGGAAGGAAGGAATTTACAGTTTCAGATATGCAAAGCTAGTTTACTCTCAACCAAGAAACACAACTAACAGAGAGAGAATCATACAAAAGTGCGATGCTCTTATGGCAGTGGTGGCTGGGGGAAACCTGGCAGGAAGGTGGCCCCCCCGAAATAGAACCAAGCTATTTTTTTGGTATTTGGTGCCGTGAAGAAGAGCATAAGACAGGTACGCGCATGTTCCACGGCTTTCGTTTAAACTAACCCGCGACTCTCATTCTCTTGTAAAAATTAAATAATTCGAAATTAAATGCTCGTTTATAAACTTTGCCATCTCATTTCTAGCCTGCTACAATAAAACCTCTCGTATTAAAAACAATAAAAACAAATTGAAAATCATTTACATACCATAAGCAAACAAAAACGCACTGCTCGTTACGTTTCTTTCTTCCAGTGATCAGATTTTAACGAGGCCATCAAGATTGCCTCTCTTTTTTAATAATTTTGATGGTGGTGATTAAAAAAAAATCTACATAAAAGGTTAGTTTTTAATTAAGTTATTGAAGAGAACTCATAAGCAGGATTGTTAGTAATTAATAAACCATCTCTTAAGATGAAATACAAATAAATTTATTTATTTATTTATTTATTTATTTATAAAGATCTTTCGGTAAGAAAAAAGAAAAAAAGAGAGAGAGTTTTAGATGCCATGACTGTTTAGTCATGGCAGATTAGAATTATTAGATTCAGACATTCAAAGTCTTACATGATTATCGAAATTCTTAACGTTTAATGCTTTAAGCTTGCGGTTGAGGATGATCCGAACATCCTTATTTTGCTAAAGGCTGAGAATATGGTTGCGGGTCTAACATCACCGGCTCAGCATCTTGGCTCTACTCTTGCTGAGAATTGAGATACATCCTTTTTTGGGGTGGTATTTAGTTTGATTTTTATTTATTTTCCTATTAATGGTTAGGGATCACAGTGAATGCTCTATTATTAAAAATCTATTTAAAACCAATTATTAAGGCACGCAAAAGGTAATCCATAACACCTTTACACGCACGCACGCACTCTGGCCTTGCTATTAATTATTAAATGTGACTTGGATTATTGTCTGTGGTCCCATTGCCATTGTCAATTCAAATTGACATGATTTTTTATTATTATATAATTTCATATTTTCATATTTTTAACTACATGTAAAAATATAAAAATATTTTTATAATTAACATATTAATGTAACATAATAATACTGAAAATAACTTAATTGGAAGCAGAGAAGAAAATAAGATAAAAATTTTAAGTTTCTGCAAAAACTCCTCTGAAATACAAACAAACAACTCTTTTACAACAAGAATTTTGATCAGTTTCTATGCACGTTAGTTTTCATTGAAAAGGATCTATTAATTAAATGTTTCTTATATATTTTTTATGAATTTTTAGTAAACTATTTTATTCTAATAAAGGAACAAATTCAAATTAACATCTATTGTATTAAATTAAATTATATAAACAATTAAAATTTCACTAAAATCAAAATTAAGGGCATGTATACCTAAGCTCTTAATTCAATACACACACACATATATTTGCGCGCGCGTATCACTTCTAAAACTTGGAAACTTTTTTAATGTTATAGACATTTTTGGAAATTGAAACAATATTTCTCCACATTGTTAGATGACAAGTTAATATTTCTACGCGACAAACAAAAGTGATAACGAGGGCTTTGTTTTTTATTGCTATGCATATGAACAGTTGATAACTCTATGAAAGTTATATTTGAAAAAAAAAATAGTTTGATCACAAAAAAGATAAAAATAAATTAATGTTATACTAATGAATAAATAAGGTATATATTCCAAATGGATTTTCATTCATGACCATACTAATTTTTAGCACGACCATATTAGAATTAACATGACATTTTTTGTTATTTTTTTATTTACAAAAATCAAATTATTTTAATTCGAGTTGAAACTAATTCACACGAGGGATGAAAATTTTATGAATCCCTTTAATAAACAAGAATCTTCTTTAAAAAATAACTAAAATTCAAATCTAACAATTTAACATATTTACTGTAGAGATAGAGAGCTGACGATGGGTGGTCTTGCCAGCAAGAGGAAGAGAAAAAAGTGGTGGTTGCTGTAATTTTCCTTGGACTGTAATATTGTCTTCTCCACTGTATTCGTTCCCAGGTTTTTCTAGCATTATCTACAGTCTTTCCTCTGTATATCTGTAAAATTGCTCCATTTTTATAGACAATTTACAGTATGGTAGTGATGTCAACGGATGGTGTGCTATGTGGAGGAGGTTGCAGGCATGGCCACGGTATGGCTCCGGTAGTGCCTCTGTACATTTTTTATTTTTTAAAAATATAAAATAGATAGATAAAAAATGGATTGTGATAAAAAAGATTTTTTGACGGGAAAACCGAGAAGAATGATATTTTTTTGTTTAATTTTGGCTTTTAATTTCACCCAAAAAATTTTGTCTTCGAAAATTCTAATATTCTCAATTTAACTCATATTAGGCTTGCACACTTAATTTCTCGCCATTAGACTTAATTAAATCCTTTAATTAGACTCTAAATTAATTCATAAACATAATTATATTTTAAATTGACCTACAATCAAATCGAATTGGCCCGTAAAAATATAATTATGTCATTCGAATTAATGTTTGATTACTAAACTTTTCATATTGCTTTTAACTTGTGAAATTATTTTAAAGTGTGTGTGTGTTGGTTTTAAAATATTTAATAATTATATCAATAAAATATAATTAATAATTTAAGTAAATTAGACACTTGTTTTTATTCTCCCATCAAACTACTTGTAATTTCATTATAAATTCACACGTGAAGGTCTCTGCAATCCTTGAATGACATATAGTAAAATATCATTTGAAATAAAAATTATATTATGATCTCCTTTTAATATATTTATTTATTTATATTTCAATTAATTTTTATATTATGTTAATATTAAAAATATATTTTTTATATGAAAAATATAATAAATAAAACAACAACAAACTCTGATATAATAATCGACAACACTAATTATCTCATCTCCTTTTCTTTTTTATTCACTCTCTCTCTCCCCAGCCCATCTTCTCTCCTCAGCAAACGCACAAAAAGCAATAATTTATTGTTTTCCATGAATCACATCATTGATATATTTTTTAGGCGGGTCCTAAATGTTTTTTTCAACTCTTTATATTAACCAAACACCTAAAACACCTATTTTTTTTTCTACACCGCTGGTCACATCTTACTGCCAAACACCCCTTTCATGTGTAACTTGAATTCATCCATATTCCAAAAAAAAAAAGGGGCTGGTAAATTAATTATTTAAATAAATTATTCATTTAATTCTAAAAACAAATTGATCATATATAGTATAAATTCATGAAGACAATAAGAAGAGTGATGTATTTCTTTCATGATTTGAAATAACACTATTGTATCTCTAATTACTTTGTGAATTGTATCTTTCTATAGTCAATAAAGAATTTATTTCATGCCGTGAAATAATAGCATGCTCTACATGCTACTACAGATCAATACTTTGTGTTTAAAATTTATATTCTTTTTAACAACACAATATATCGTGAAATCAAAACCTAAGCCTAGTCTTCTGTGATTATTTTTTGTATCTTCCATTCCAACCAAGATCGCTGCTTTGCAACTTCCTTTATAATTAAAACACATCTTTTCCTTAAAAAAATACGAAAATTATATGCATTAATGAGTGTTTTTATCCTTCCACACAAGTTTGCTTGTAATATTCAGGGTTGTAAATAGTGTTTTGATATTTTTTGCTGAATTTTTATTTTTTTAAGGAAAATTTATTGGTGCGTGTGACTTTGTCTGATGATCATACCTCACCATCTTCCCATATCCTTAAAAGCTCCAAGGCCTTCTCCTCCTTCTCATGCGTCATGTGACGATGAATGATGTATAAATTGTTATTTATTTTTTCTTCTTCCTTTTTGTTTCTGTTTTTTTAGAGAAATTGCATCTCTGACCTCTTTTCCTTTTCCTTTTTAATTCTTATATTTTTTATTGCTTATTTTCAGCATTGGCTCTTTTGGGAAAGTTTTTCTTATGTTTTCAATCTAGTCCTTGAATTACAACTTGTCATATATTATTTTTTCAATTAACTTCTTATTATTTTGGGTTCTTTTTTTGCTATTTTGTTGGAGTTTTATTGGTTTTTAATTTCATCGTTCAATCAAAATTTATGTTATAGTATTTTATTTTTCAATTTATGCCTTGTTATTTTGATTTTTTTTCCTTTTGTTAAAGGTTTTTATTTTCAATTTATTTATTTTATTTTATTTTCAATTTAACCCTTCAATTTATTTTATTATTCTTTGATTTATTCTTTATTTTTATTTTCTCTCTTATTTTTTTAATTATAATTTCTTTGTGTGTTATATTTTTTTTCTTGATTTTATCATTAAACTTTTGCCCTGTTCGAGATTGGACGTCAAACATTTTTATTTTGTTGTGTTTTTTATTTAATGACAGGTGTCATGTGTTTCAAAAGTTAAAATGATTAAGAATTTCCCCCCTCATTTTGTTTTATAACTTTATCATTTTATATTATTGTTTTTATATATAAAAAATCATTTTGTGGTTATCTTGAATCTTCTTTCTATTGTTTTATCTTGGTATCAAGACATAAATTATTAGTTTTGCAGAACTTTTTAAATAGATTATTTTTTGAAAAAATTATTTTGTTCAGTTTTTTTATTTCATACTGACAAGGTTTATCTTAAAAAAATAGTTATTTTAAGATATCTTTTCTAATATATTCAACTTTTTTCTTTTATTCACTTGATTTTATATGTGTTTTCATTTTTATTATATTTTATTGATTTAATTATAAAATATATATATAGACAAGCAAGTAATTATCTCATTTGATAAAATTAAATATCTTGATTTATATTTATTTTTATTTTTTCTAAATTTTATTTTAGTTGCGGTTAATGATTTTATTTATTTATTAAATTAGATACCTAGATAATTTTTTCAACTCACTCTTTAATTTTTTTATATTAAAAAAAGATATAAAAAAGTTTATTTACCCAGCGTGTCGTACATGCAAACATATATCTTCTTTCTTTGTGCGTTTGATATTGCAGCAGCGTGTCGTACGCACCACCGTACATTTCCACGTCACGTCTTTCCCTTTCAGTCTCTCAACTAGCACACGAATCCACGCAGCCGTCTAATTTCATGGGGGGTTTGTTATTATATTTTAAAAATATTTTTGATTTTTTTTAATTTTTAAATTATTTTCATATATATTAAAAAAATATTTTAAATAATAAAAAATATTATTTTAATATATTTATAAATAAATAAATATTTTAAAAAACAAATATAATTACACCCCTCTATTATAGGCTGCTATTCAATTTCGACGAAACACTAAAAAAATTAAAGTTGAAATGCAAAAAAAATAATAATTAAATTTTAGCTAAATAACGTTCCCCGCTTAGTCAAATAGGCATAAAAATCTCTATTGAGTACTGATCTCATTAAATTATTAACAATTATCATTAACATTGTCAAGACAATAAAGAGAACATCACAAAATACTATTAAATGGAATAATATATATTTTTTACTCTTTCTTTTAATTAAAACCTTCAACAAAACAATTTTTATTTTATTTTTATTAAAATTTCACCATTTAATATTATATTATTTTTAGAATTATACTTTATGTATTTTTAATTTTTTATTGGATTATATATTAGTCTTGTAAAATTATTTTTTTCTCATGATTTAAACTTTTAATTTTAGATCTATTAAAGGGTATTAGAGGGTGGGATTACATGTTTTTCATTACTTGCTTTCTACTAATTTATCCTCGTGTCACAACTAAAACCAAGAGTTTAATAAGTTAATATGGGTTTATTAAAAAAAATCAACTGTTTTTGTAAATGATTTTTTTAAATTTTATCATGCAATGTTAAGTTACTTAAAAATTAAACATTATAATTTTTTTTATGAGTTTACTACAATTTCATATTTCAAATTACAAGTTTTATAAGTTAATTTAAATTGTTTCTATTTTTTATTAAAAAAATAAGTTAACTCAAACAACATGTGCCAGGAATATAGTTAGTAATACATGACTAAAAATGATATACATATCAAAGAAAAACAAAAACGACACAATCCTCCATCCTCCTCCACATTACTAAAAAGCTAAACCGTGTGGGGAGTTCACTGTAGCTCCCCACTCATTTCACCGTGGATTTCAACAGTGTTTCTTTTTCTTTTTCTTTTTTTTCTTTTTTTTTTTACATTTTTCTTTTCTTTTTTCATTTTTTTTCATTGCTTTTTTATTTATTTTTTTCTAGCCTTTTTTTTGTTATTATTTTTTTTCTTTTTTTTTCATATTTTCCTATAAATTTGTTTCTTACTGGTTATATATATATATATATATATATTATTTTGTATAATCAGAGTATCTAGCTAGCTTAAACGCATCATGATTAATCATCAGATTAAATTTTTTTATAGCTTTTTTTTCCTTGATTATATTTTTTTTTATTTTTCTCCCATAAAGTTTTTTTTTCTGATTATATTCTTTTAATTGTTTTTCTTTTTCCACTTATATATATGATCGAGGTGTCCGAGTTAGCTTAAAAGCACCACGATTAATCCCCGAATTTAATTTTTTTATTGTTTTTTATTATTTTTCCTTGGTTATGTTTTTTTTCCTGATTATTTTTTTCATTTTTTTCCACGATTAATCCTCTTATTCAATTTTTTTTTTATTTTTTTTACTTCCGATTACATTTTTCTTTTCTTTTTTCTTTTCATTTTTTTTCCTTTGCCTTTTCCTTTGTTTTTTTTTTCTAGCCTTTTTTTTGTTATTATTTTTTTTCTATTTTTTTTTTTTACTTCTGATTACATTTTTCTTTTATTTCTTTTCTTTTTTTTATTTGTTTTTTTCCTAGCCTTTTTTTTTTCTTTTTTTTCATATTTTCCCATGAATTTGGTTTTTACTGGTTATATTTTTTTTCTTTTTTTATATATATGTTATTTATTTTGTATAATCAGAGTATCTGGCTAACTTAAACGCACCATGATTAATCCTTGGATTCAATTTTTTTTATAACTTTTTCTTCTTTGATTATATATATTTTTTATTTTTTTCCATGATTTTTTTTTCTAATTATATTCTTTTAATTGCTCTTCTTTTTTCACTTATATATACGATCGAGGTGTTCGAGCTAGCTTAAAAGCACCACGATTAATCCTCGAATTCAATTTTTTTATTGTTTTTTATTATTTTTTCTTGATTATATTTTTTTTCCTGGTTATGTTTTTTTCATTTTTTTTCCATGATATATTTTTTTGCTGATTATATTTTTTTTCTTTTTTTTCTTTTTTTGCTATTTTGTTTTGTTTTTTATGATCGAGTATCCTGGCTAGCTTAAGCACGCCACAATTAATCCCCTTATTTAATTTTTTTTTTACTTCCTATTACATTTTTCTTTTCTTTTTCTTTTCTTTTTTTTCTTTGTTTTTTTTTCTAGCCTTTTTTTTGTTATTATTTTTTTGTATTTTAAAATAAAAAATTTAAAATTATCTTAGAATGACCAAAAAAATCAAGAGATCGAAACTAAAAAAAAAAATAAAAGAATAAAAATCAAAATACAAAATTATTTATTAAATTTAGATAAAAAAATTAATTCATATGACGGAGCGCGTATTTACTGCTCGTGTTTCCTATAACACTTTGTTATTTCCCGTGCTCCAACTATAGTTTGAGCAATTAAATTGACTCGTGTTGTTTGATTATCTTGTTGACATTGTATTTTGCAATGTGATATAACTGTTTTCTTTTATAAAATTATGTCGGGGTAAAAAGTATAATTTGGTGTTTGTATACAATTTTGTTATAGTGTATTAAAATCATTTAAAATAGAGATAAAAATTTATTAATATATTTTTCAACTTAAACATACTTTTTTTTTAAAATAAATATACGTTCAAAACGCCTTACAGCCATACTATTAAAAACAATCTTAAAATTCTAGAAGGTACTCCCTTACGATAATTCATGTGCAATTTATTAGAGATTTTAGTCTGGGAGCACAGGGTGTTTGAGCAAATCGCTTTCTGTCGAAACAACAAGCTCATTATAAGAGCTGAGTTTGCGCGGCTGTGATAGGCACACGTTTACAGAACTAATGGCTCCATCATAACATGGCTGTGATGACAGGCAGATCTATCACATCCTTAAAATTGTGTCCAATACGGTAAAAAGAAGCGGATCTTACCTGGATTTGTCCGCAAAGCTTGTGGCTGGAATGGCGATGCTCACCATGGCCACATAAAAAGTTGCGTTGTCTATTTATGAAAGATATTTTCATGTAAGTTATGAGTATATGATTATGATAGTTTTTAAAATTATTTTTTATTGAAAATTATATTAAAATAATTTAATATATTAAAATAATCTAGAAACATTTAAAAAATATTTTTAAAATACAATGTCAAATACACACAAAATGCCATATATTTGTTGGAATGTTTTGGTGTAATCTAAAATTAAAAAAATACTTTTTTTAAATATAGTATCGAATACACTCAAAATACCATAGGTTTGTTGGGATGTTCTGATACAATCTATTTTTTTTTTTATATTATATATATATATATATATATATATATATATATATATATATATATATATATATATATATATAACTAATTTTATAAATTTTAAAATTAATAATTATATAAATTTTGAACATATTACCTTATAGCTAAAGGAGATCTGAATGACTCAGGTGTTTTTTTCTTGGATTATTGATTTTTTTCCAATTTTTTTTTCTTATTTTTTTTTTTGTTTTTTTTTTTTTTTTTTTTTTTTTTTTTTTTTTTATTTATTTAATTATTTTTTTATTTTTTTTATTTTTTTTTATATTTTTTTTTTTTTTTTTTTTTTTTTTTTTTTGTTTTTTTTTTTTTTTTTTTTTTTTTTTTTTTTTTTTTTTTTTTTTGTTTTTTTTTTTTTTTTTTTTTTTTTTTGGTGTTTTTTTTTTGTTACCTTTTTCTAAATTTTTTCTTATTTTCCCATTACAAATGAGGCAAATTGATCATGTATTGTAGATTCACAAACAAAACCCTATGTACTTGATATGATCCAGCTGTTTGTTTTTTTATAATTTTTTTATATATTTGTTGAATAGATATGACAAACCAGTTGTTCAAAAACGTTTTTTTTTTTTCTAAAATCCTGATTTTGGAAAATTAATGTATATGCTTTTTTTTTTCTTTTTTTTCCATTGATAAATTTTATCACTTTTTTCTACTATATATTTTTTCACCTTTTTCCATGACCATTAATTTATACCACAATTTTTGTTCTAATATTTATTGAATATTATCTTCTAGGAATATATATAGGATTTGAATAAAAAATAAAAAAAATATCTCTTTGAATTTAATTTTTCCTAAAAAACAAAAAATATATTTTTTTAACACATTTACCTAGATTTCAAATATGTGAGTCACTTCCGTTTTTTTTTTTAACATTTATGTTACAATATTTTTATTTACGTCTAATATTAAGGCAACTTATAAAAATTATTTACAATAAAAAGATAAAAAAAATTATTTTATTATATCTATTACTAACAAAAATAACACATAGAAAAATGACAAATTTAAGGTTATCTACAATTAAAAATAAACCACTTCTCATTTCATTTACTCTATAAAATATATTATATAAATATATAGAGAGAGAAAATGGCCTAAGATTTTTTCCTTAAAAAAAATTAATATCAACATTCTTAAATACATTTAATATAATAATATAATTAATAGATTTTATAAAAATAATTTGCCTTTGAATTTAAATTTGATACTCTTTTGTTTAAGTTTATTTCTTAAAAACAAATTTACAATATTTTCATTTTTAATATTAATATTACGAAAAAATTAAATTAAAAAATATAGTCACTTCCATTCCTCTTAGACAACAAATAAGTCATTATAAAATTACAGCATTTTAAAAATCAAGTAGTTTTCTACATAGAAAAAACCCTAACGCAATGCGCGGGCAAGCATACTAATTATACAATGCAAAAAACTCATTTAGAACATATTTGATCTATTGCAGTTTCAATAATTAAACATTAAAATAACTAATTATAGGGCGAAAAAAATTTAACTTTATTTCTTGAAAAAATAATTACAATATTTTTATTTATAATGTGTCGAATCTAATATTACTTAGGAAAAAATGCAACTCATAAAAAAAAATTACCTATGTTATCTGCAATTCCAAAATTATCACTTTCCATTTCGATTATACGGATTTTTTAAATTATAATTTTACTAATTAAATATTAAAATAACAAATACAATATATAAAAAAACAATCAATTTTTTATATAGATAAAAAAAACCCGGCGCATCGCGCGTGCATATCATTCGTCTTATTCTCAAATTCTGGTTTAAAATATCCTCTTATCTGATGCAGCGAAGAAGCGCTGCGTCCTATTTCCTTTCAGACACTTTTTAGCCACCTCGGTTTGTACAATGTTAAGTGTACTATGTTGTACAGAAATATCAGATTTATTGCGCCAGTGGGTCTGAATTGTTTAACTTCTTACAATGAGAGAGAAATAATAAAATTAAATGTTTAAAGCTTGTAAATTATATCTATCATGGAAATCATGCAATTGAAGACTAAGATGATAAAAATATATTAACATGCATTCGACCACATGTATTCAAAGTGGCAGAGATATAACAATCATAGCATGCATACTAATAATATAATATATAATAAAATTAAAATAAACAAAACCTCTTATTTGTCGAAGCATTTTGAAAATAAATAAATAAACAATTTGTTGTTTAGAACCCCTGTAACTGAAATCGATTCCAAGGATTAAATCAATTCCTTAGTTAACTTCAATTTGCTACAATAATTCTCATTGAAACTGACGTTAAAAATAATATTTTTAAAACACCTTTGATAACACGAATCCTGTCATTTACATGTTTTTTCACTCTCTTTTATCCTAATTTAACGATCTGGTCCCGGCTAAAACTTTATTTAGATCGTGAGATTGTGACTTTAGTTGTCACAAAATCTTTTTGGGGATTTTGACGAGAACATGCCTTTTCTCTATCAAATATTTACGTGGATTCTTGGATTTTCATTATTGTGGAATATTTATGCAATTAATATTTGTTTTGAAGCTTGATGCTAGTTCCTCATGTATTTTAAATATACAAATATACAAAATAAATATATCCTAACTTAAAATCAATATTTATAAGACATGTATTAAGTTATTTGCCTTCACATCTTCCTGGGATAATTAACAATATAAATATACATACACATATATATATATGTGTGTGTGTGTATTGTTTTGACTATCAACACTCACACATGTATATGTGTGCATGTGGACAAAAAGAATATATAATAAGCAATTAGATCGAAAATGAATTTGCTCATTTCATGGAGGCGTGTTGATAACTTGTTAATTAGTATTATTTGACCGTAAAATTAGATAATTTAAAAGAAATACAATATTAGCTATGATTTTAACTTGTATTACTCATCATGTATCTCATATTAAAAAACCTCAAAGATGCAAAAAATAACAAATATAATTAACTTGTAGATAGCCCAGCAACATGAACTTGATTTTCAGGAGTTTATTTTTCTCATGGTTTCAAATTAGAGTTATATGATTGTTAATATTGTGGTTACTGAATATTTATATTATCATTAATTTTAAGATTAATAAAATTAGTCAATGTGCAATAAAAAAACAAATACATTAAGAATTGCTAACATAATTGCAAGCAAATAATGACCCACGTTATGTAACATGAAAGAGTTAATGATGCATTTAATTGATTAAATTGTTATATTTTACGGGAGAGGACTTGTTAGGGGTGATCGATACGATGTTATGGATGAACAAGCTGCAAAGTTTAAGTGGGCAGGCGTGTACTTGTTAACAAATATTTTTTTTGATGGTCAGGTGAGGCTATTAGTCGTTATTTTCACCGAGTAATTAAAGCTCTAACAATAATTGAAAATCAATTCCTAGTCTAATCAAATAGTTCTACAATCCCATCATAAATACTTAACAATGGATGGATATTTTATCCATACTTTAAGGTAATTTATGATATAGATATATTTATTTTAACAGTATCTTTGGAAATTATATAATCACTGTTATCAATGTAAATAACACATTGGTGGTTGCTTGCACTTTTGACTTGAGATTCACCAATATAATACATCAAAGTAGATTTCATTTCATGCGAGTGAGATGGCACTTACCCGAGGTGGCTATTCCTAGAAATCTATGGCTGTGAAGTTGCCACGCATTCAAAAGCACGTACTTGATATTCCCAGCCTTAGCTTTACCTTTCGTGTATCCAAATACAATTTGGCCAGTGGATGCTCTCTTCGAATCATCGACGGTTAGACAGAAGGTAGCCCGATAACACGTACTAGGCCTACCCCCAGTAGCCTAGCCCACATTCAAATCCCCAACCCCTAGTTTGCTGAAATATCAAAAGTAATATACACGCGTCACAATTCCACATGATGTTCATATAAGAATCACTTCACCAGGTCACGCAAAAAAAAACCCCTCCCCTCCCCAGGCTCCCCTCCCATCCAGAGCCTAGACCTCCGCGGCCTTATGATTTGTCTATCGTCCTCATCAACAGTTACAGCCTCTGGTCTTTCTCTCTCTCTAATCGATGTCATGGCCACTGCCACCGCGGACTCATCCATCTGCGATCTCCAGAATTATCTACACACCGAATCTCTCCCTCTAATCGATCTCCGCCATCTTTCCCAATCCGAACTCCTCTCCCTCTCCTTCTGTTCCTCCTCCCTCCACCGCCTCCGAACCGACACCGCTGAAGTGTCCACTCCTAAAATCGACCGTTCCGTCTTCAATGAATCTGCCGGAAGCCGCAAACAAACTTTCTCCCGACTCCGCCTAGCCCCTCGCAACAACAATGCTTCCCCTTCTTCGAACTCAACTCCCGTTGTTCCCTTCCAAATCACAGAACGGCAACCTCTCGATGAAGAGAACTCACAGATAATTTCTCTTCTGAAGTCTCTGTTTGGCTCTGATTCCAACTCAATTGAAATCAAGAATGAGCATTATCACAAACTAGTCTCCGTTCCTGTTATCTACAATGATTATATGCGTTTGCCTTCAACATTTACTTCGGAATCGCAAAATGTTTCAATCGACATTTGCAATTCTAGTCAAGGAGGAGTGAAAAGATTTGAGGTAAATCATTTGATTTCGACCCGAACTGCTGAATCTAGTTCACAGAAGAGGAAGCGAGGCAGGCCACGGAAGAATGAGAATGTCAATTTCAATAATAACGATAATAGTGAGTTAGTGATTTCGATTCGAACTGCTGAATCTAGTTCAAAGAAGAGGAAGCGAGGCAGGCCACGGAAGAATGAGAATGTCAATTTCGATAACAACGATAATAGTGAGCTAGTTGAGAATAAGACCATTGCTGTTATGTGTGACAATGTGGAAGTGGAGGGTAAGAAGAAAGAGGAGATGGTGATGGTGAATAAGAATGGAGCGGTGGTGGACTTTGTGGCATTGGGGAATATGGAGGATCCATATGGGGAGGAGTTGCGAAGGAGGACTGAGGGAATGCAATTGAAGGCAGAGTTTTTAGGGTTTTTGGAAGGGTTCGAGGGTGAATGGGGTAGTCTGAGAAAGAAGAGGAGGATTGTGGATGCTAGCCTATTTGGGGATGTGTTGCCAATTGGGTGGAAGCTCTCTATTTGCATCAAGAACCAAGCCGGACGTGTTTGGTTGGCGTGTACAAGATACATAAGGTTTCTCATTTATTTTATTTTTATACATTTTCTTAATCGTGGTTTTTGTTGATTGTACTGTGTTTATACAGGGTACTTGATCTGTTTTTTTTTTTCTTCCTGCTATTGTTCGGGCAAATGAAGTTGAGTACTGATTAAAACATGCAAAGAAATTTGGAATAGAACTAGATAAAATTAACATGATAGAGAACAAGTTTTGCAGAAGTCAGATATAGTGATTTAAATTGGAGTTATGTGTTGTTTATGGAAGTGCTGCATCTAACATTTTTTTTTCTTCAAATTTTGATGAGGATGATTTGCTAGTTATGAATTTAAGAAATATGACCAACATTTTAACATATAAGTAAGCAATGAACTTGTAATTGTACACATGTTAAGTGGAGTCCCTTCTGTGCAATCAGATGCATCTGAAGTATTTATCGCTATTCTTATATTCCTTGGTTATCTTGCACTTAGTACCTCTAAATTGCAGTTTATTCATTGACACATTCCTCTTTTCTTTTTGCTTCTTTTAAATTTTCATCCATCTAATCTTTCATTCTCATCTTGGTACTCTCAATAGAATCTGCTTCTCATTTTCTCACAATAAGATGTATACTGTTTCTAAATGATGCTGTTGGAAAAAATCTCTTCAAATTCAAGACTCGAAGTTCTGATTCTTTCATTTGTTTCCGTTGGCAATGTTTTTTTTTTTTCTTTTTTTCCAGTCATCTTCAAATCGTTGAGGATATATATTTTCTCTATTCTCAGCATGTTTAGTCAGACAACTATTATCGTGTCATTATTCACGACAACGATGAAATCATAAATTGCTACATGCATTTATAGCTAATGATTGACCTTACACTTTTTGGTTTGTAGGATATTAAATGATAAAAGCTATGCCAGGACCCCTATTGGGACCTTGATTGTCTCTGATACAGTTCTTACAGAATATAGATATTACCATAGGAAGTTTATGCTTCGCAATTAATTTTGCATATTTCTTTGGTTTTATAATTCTTACCTACATTTCTTAATTCGATACTATCCAGCCCTAATGGGCAGCAGTTTGTGTCCTGCAAGGAAGTTTCATCGTATCTGCACTCCTTTTCCGCACTGCATGATGAAAGCCAGTTGAATTCTGGTCACATGGATGGCAGGAATAAGTTGACCGACAAAATAACTCCTTCCATTGTAAGTTGATACTTGTAGTGTTTGTGTATGCATTTTAACTTTCCATATTGTTTTTATTTACTTGTGTGCTGCAGTCTGCAGATCATACATGTAAAGATGGCAAGAGTGAGAATGATTTTATTAGCTACAAGGCATTGCCTGTTACCTGTAGATCTATTGAGACAGGGGGATGTCCTGTGGAGGTTCAAATGGGGAATAAGTATAAATGCCACAAGTGCACCATGGCTTTTGATAAGCAGGATGACTTGCTTCAACACCTTCTATCACATCAACAGACTCCAAAACGGCTTAGATGTGGGACAACCACAAATGAAGATGTGATCATAAAAAATGGAAAGTATGAATGTCAATTTTGTCTCAAAATTTTTGAAGAAAGGCACCGTTTCAATGGTCACCTTGGGAACCATATAAAAGATTATCTTAAGAGACTTGATGCTTCCAGTGGCAAAACCACTGGAAAGAGCAATGAACCTGCATTGGTCAATATTCCTCCTGGAGCTGGAAGGATCCAAACATTGATTGAAATTGACAGGGATTCTGGTGCAATAACTTTTAACACTAAAACCAGTGGTGACATAAATTCCACCATTCCATATTGTGAATTAAAGGCTATTACTTCTGTAGAAATTCATTGTGGTGAGCAGGACAGAGTTTTTAATAACAGCAATGATGGAGCAGGGAAGATAAAAGAAGATACTGATGCTATGGCAGCTGAAAATAGAGTTTCTTCTGAACCAGCCTTGTTGAATGGTGATGTTCATAGATCTTCTGATGAAACAGATGTTACCAAGTGCCCGACCAATGGCACCAATGATCTTGGTAGGAAGGATAAAAGCTTTAAAAACTGTTTAGTTGCTGGTGGAGCAAGGGACCTAACTTGTATTGGTCACAACAATTTGAATCAGGTATCCCCTTGCTTAATTGAGGAACTCAATCAAGAGAGAGATTCTAATAGTGGTTTGCTTGCTCCAAATACTAAGGAGAACACATCTAATGATGATATTACTGAGGATAGACATTGTTCTAGTCCAATCGATAACATGGTAATTGATGGTTGGGATACATATGGAAAGGGTGAGTCAATAACTGGTTGTTGCAATAGTCATGCTGCAAAAGGAGAGAATGCTGCTGCTAATTTGAGGGAGCAAAGAACTTCCGAAGGCTGTTATGTCACAGATACAGAGGCAGGGCTTTTAAATTTCAATACGGTGGAAACCATGCAGGAAAAAGGTTCTAAAGGGGTTTTAACGGGTATTGAGAACAACATGAACAGTGTTTGTACTGGCATGGCAAATGAGAGCAGATTTGATGACATGGTGAAGTCTGGGACTAATGAGTTGACAAGTGTTTGTCGTGGCAATAACACTGTACTGACCAGTGATAATGTGACTAGCAATGAACAGGCCAGCTCAGTTATTCCATTTTTGAATCAGCATACACATCTTGTTGAAAATAATATCACGGGGACTCCTAAGTGCATAATAAGAGAACCCTGTCAAGGAAAGGAATCTGAAGATAGCCCGATTACTATATCTGGTAGCGAGCAATTATTTGACTTTGAAAGCAATGTAATTAAGGTTTCTAATGGCACAATAGATGTGGCTAATCATGATCAGGTTGGCAGTGAGACTGATCTAGTCTCACAAACCTTAACTAGTATTAAGCAGGAAAAAAATTCTAAAACCCTTACATTTGCTCCATTTACAAATGGATTTGCTTCAAAAGACTATGGTATCTGCAATAGTGAATTGGAGAAGCTTAAGCAGGGTAGAAATTTTAGATGCGGATCATCCGACAATGAGCAATCCCATGATGTCAAGGATATTGTGAATGGTTTATCATGCACCACAGTGGAGGAAGACAATCAACAGGAAGTTAAAATCTCTTGCAATGGTGAGCTACATATTGCTTCAGATGACAATTGCACTGAACAAGATGCAGATGTTGGGACAGGCATTGTGCAGAAATGCTCTCTTTTTGCTGGGAACCAGTCTACATTCACTGCTAAAGATAATCCCACTGGTCCCGACAGTGGCACTGTGGATGAGCTGAAGCAGAAAATGGATTCTGTAGAGAGTTTGATTTGTCCATCTGGCAGTGAGCCAGTGTGGAGTGTTGAGAAGAATTTGCAGACTGGTTTTATAGGGTCAGTTCTAGAGGAGCCTAAGGTAGAAATTCTTAGGAAGGATGATTCAGGGATTGGTTTTAGTGCCCACCCTGGACCAGATGAGTTTATGTGGAAAAATGATGAGGAAAGTAACCTGCTAAGTGATTTTGCTGATACTTCATGTCAACCAGTACAGACATCAGGCTTTCCCCCCCCATATGATTCGGTGTCAGATAAGGTATGGCGTGACCATTTTCTATATGTTGGTGGGAAACCAATGTCTGTTTATGCTAATGGATTTGGTGGTAGCTGCATTTTGCTCTTCAGAAATTTACTTAGTGCATGGTCTTTATTGTCTCTGAGATAACCTGAGGATAATCAGTGGCAAATCTATATCCAAGGGAAGGGGGCAATTGCCCCTTTTAATTTTCCGCACCTCCCACTTTTGGCCTTGTAGTTTGAACTTTTAATGATATTTTCAAGTTAAAATAAATCCCCCCCCCCAAAAAAAAAATTATAACAACAACAACAACAACAACAAAACAACAAATATATATAAAAAATCTTATGTCTTACCCAGGAAATAAATTGCCTAGATGAATATTTCTCACTTTGCCTACGGGAGCTGAAGTATAGGGATCAGTGATCTGAATTACCTTCTCCCTTAAATTTTGTTTATTTTGTCTTCTGTGGTTTCCTTGGTCAATACAAGGACATGCATTTCTTTCAAGTTATTCAATGTTATATTTTAGAAAAATTGAAATATTTACTTGGACATAAATTATTCCCCCCCGAGGATTTGCCCTAGGATTTGATGAGATGACTGTTATTTTAGCTTTAAAACTTGAAGCTCTTGCTTGTTATATGGTCAGTTGAATTCTTGATTTATCAATTTTTTTATTAATGAACAGGGTGAGAGTGAATTCTTTGCAGAGAAATTTGGTGCCACATCAGGTTTTGAAGGGCTGAAATGGGGTGGCATTGATAATATGGAATGTAATCTTCTGACCTCTCAAGTAAGCTCACTTTCAGATGAGTCCAAGGTTGGTAAATATGATACTGTTATACCTCAAGGGATTGATTCATCTATTTGGCGTGCAAAGGAAGATTTGCCTTTTTTGCCAAAAAACTTAAGCAGGCACCATGTTACTGCTGTGTGTGTCTCGTGTGAGAGGAAGATTTGTCAGGAGGCTCTTAAATCTGAAGGACAAACAAGCACCGTGGGTTTTATGTGTGCAGAGTGCACTGCCAAGTTGTCTGGGCAATTCAACGAATAGCAAAATGGGTTGCTTTTTAACCTTCCAGGCTCCCATGAGAAATGCTCTCATATATGCAAATTCTCATAAGGAAAACAGCTCAGGTAGTTTCTTCTTTTTGCTTTCAGAAAGTATTTCTTTGGGCTAGAAATGATTCCATGTTTTACGATTTCAAAAATCTATTTGGTTGTTACCCTGTAGTCCTCAAAAAGTCGAGCTAGGTGACAGATTAGCAATTATCTTGGCAGGTTCGAGTTTCTGAACTATGGATATGTTTTTGGGCATGTGAATAATATTAGTGGACCATATTTGAATTTGCACAGACTAGGAAAATCCAACCTGATCAATTTAGTCTCGAATTCTTCTCAATCATGCATTAAAAGCTGTTTACAAAGCTATTTTAATGCGCTTTCACTTTAAATTTCTATATATCGTTTTTTTACATGTATTTGACTATTATGTAACAACTATATCCAACCTTCCATGTTTGTTACGTGCTTGAGTTTGTTGTATATTTTTCCTTATATAGCTTAGCATACAAATGTACATGAGTTTTTCTTTCTGGCAGCCTGTATGTGCCTCTCTGCTTCACAT
Organism: Salix dunnii; assembly: GCA_015731905.1. Taxonomy (NCBI): domain Eukaryota; kingdom Viridiplantae; phylum Streptophyta; class Magnoliopsida; order Malpighiales; family Salicaceae; genus Salix; species Salix dunnii. Next base: position 6,561,037 of record CM027660.1, on the reverse strand, counting down.
GGTACCTCAATATTTGCTTCCTCTAGGATTAACCCGTTGATCAAGTTCAATGGAGAAGACCAGTGTTCTTGTACCCAGTATAAAAGACAACCTTATGCCCATAACTCATACTTCATAACAAGAATAATATTCAATCTGACTCGTCCTTTATTTTCCAGACGATGTACTGTAAGCTTGCACAAAATCGGTCATTGGCTATCCGGGCTTACATTATTCGAGAGGCTGAATTCTGAAGGTCTTGTGACACTGCTTTGACTTTTGCCAAGGGGGTTAGTATTGTTTCATCTGTGTTTGGAGGACTTGGTTTTGCAATTGCTTTATCTTGTGAACTCGCTAGTTTTCCATCACAAGAAAGAATAAAAAAGCTAACTGTGACCATTGGTTTAGGGGCTGAATTGGGCCTGCACTGAAATGCATAGCCTTTTCTTCTATTTTCAGTTTATGAAACTAACTAGTTATTGAGATGACTGTATGCGTCTAGAGATTTTTATGTAGCGATTAATCTCCAAGACGCTGCCGACTACGTACTTTATTTTCTTTATCTCAAAAGTGATGTTGATAAAAAAAATCCCCCACATAACTTAGGGATATCAAAATATACGGAGAAGATGAAATATCCCGGTACAAAAATTTGGTTTTTATTTGCTATGATTTTGACTGCTTTCTTTGAAACTTTCACTTCCGGTCATCCACCCCCATTCTCTTTCCTTGAATGTTTGTCGTTGGCGTGACAAGTTGCACGAGACCGACAAGGAAGGTAACAAAGCATGTCCATCGGAACCTGCTAGGAATTCTAAGTGGGTGTTTAGATATGCGGTTACTCAAGGTTGAAATAAAATACAGAGTTCTGGTGTTTGGTTATGATTGAAACACAGTTTATGTAACTGTGAGGTCTATAAGAAACTGAGGTTTAACCTCAGTTTATCAAAAGTAACAAATCGCTACTTTTACCCTCTCCACCGACAAAAACAAAAGACGAGCAAAAAATAATTATATTTCTTGTAACAAAATTCCAAAACAATCCGTCTCTCACTCCCTCCAAATATTGTTCCAGTTCTGACCTTGTAACTTGGCTAGCAGTCTCCATGATATACATATCAAAATTGTATATCAAAATCTGCAAGTCCATGGTCTGAAGGGAAAGTTCACTGGTTATCTTGTCTTCATGTTCTCAAAATTTTCATCTTCAGCATTAGTTGGAGTAAGAGGTAGAGGAAGAGCAACACCATCAAGAAACAGCTTATGGAGGCCACCATCAACAATCATAACATTCAATGGAGCTTCGTCACCAAAGATTTTTGAAAAATGAAACTGAACCAAATTCATCTTAAACCGAGGATCCATGACCATTGCAATTGTCAATAAAGTTGTTAATATTGTTTTGGTTGGTAGCTGATATTTTACTTTTTTAATTGGAACGAAATGTTTTAGTTTCGGAGCGTTTTAGTGTGTTGTTTCAGGGTTGCAATGTTTGTGTGTATTGAATATATTAATTCAATTTTTTTTAATTCAAATTCAAAAATAAAATTATTTAAAATTGTGCAATTTGATATAAAAAACACATTAAAATGATCTTTATGAACAAAATTATGAACATGTATAATATTATGAGAATGTCATTATCAATCTAGCAAGATTATTATATTCTCTGAATGTTCAGAAATTTTAACATAATATTAACTAAAAGATAAATAGTGCTATTGTTTTACTGTTTCAAACACTGTATATTGTGAGGTGATATACTGTGGATTGCGACAGTATGAGCCCGGTTTTGCTCTTTGTATTGTCGGGTCTTTGTGTGGGTAGTAGAAGGGGCTTTTTCGTTTTTTTCATTTATGTTTTGTTTCTCTTTGCCATGGTTTACGGGCAAATTAATTATAATTATTAGTTGGGGCAAGCTCCTTGCCACGATCAGGGCCGGGAGAGAGAGGGAGGGAGAGAAAATTGAAGGAGAAGGCGTGAGGTGTTGAGCGGGGACAAGCTCCTTGCCACGGTGAGAGCCGAGAGAGAGGGGGGAGAGAATCGAAGGAGAATACTTGAGGTGTTGAGCGGGGACAGACTCTCGTATATAAATATATAAATATATAGATATGTTTAGAGACTCGGAAAATTTCATTTCAATTTAACGGTTGAATTAAGAGATATGATTGATATTATAAAATTATTTATTATTTTAAAAAATATATTATTTGGTCGAAACGGAATAGGAAAGATGAAAGTGGTATGTTTTATTTGGCCAAAAAATACAGAATGAGATGAAATTTAAATCATGATAAAAATAATGATGTTTTATCTTGTTTTTTAACTGGTATAAAATATTTCGGTCAAAACAAAATAAAACAAACAACTATGATTGCCAAAGCAAGGCTTTAATCTTTGAGATATTTGTCAGTCTTCTTTTACATTAGTTTAGCAAGACTGATAAAGGGATCCTCACTCATTACTGCACGAGATAGCTCATGGATCTTCCATAGTTCATGAAAGAATGTTATTGGAGTCGCATTATTTTTGGAGGTAAGGATGTTGGCTGCGTCAAAGAGAGGTTTCAAATATGTGCATATAATCTCAATTGCTTCCAGTCTTCCATGGAAGGGAGTTCCTTGCAATCGGGAACAGGAGAATCCAAGCAGGAAAATACTTCCTTCAACTCGGAAGCAATGACCAGCATCTCATAATTCCTTATTTTTTTGGTTTGAAACACGAGGTGGTCCCGGGTGGGTCCTAGCCAGGGGAGACATCTTTGAAGCCATATTCACAACTCAAACTAATCCTCGCCCATACTGGGTCAGCCCATCAAGAGTAAAATGCTGGTAAAATTAGTGATTCCATACAAGAAAAAGTATCGAACCCCATATCTTTATTAAGGAAGGAGAAAGCAAAGCCACTCACACCAACAACATTTGATTCATCGGATAATTCTTGTAATGTCTTGCGGCGATTGGTTGGGGAGCCGATTTGCATCAATGCCTGACAAGGTACATTTATGTGAGGTCACTTGCTTCAAACTGCAAATTCTCTCTTAATTCGTAAAGTATTTTATTCATAGTAGAATTTTAATCGTTTTTTTTTAAATTTTAATAGAATTCAACTATAGTTTAAATTTATTAAGAATACAGAATAAAATTTAATTTAGTTTATTTTTTTTATATTATTTGCATTACTTTATTTTATTTTATTTTAAAAAAAAAAGGTAAATGTGTATTGTTTTTTTAAAAAACTAGTCTTAATATCACACCTTAACTACACAATTTTTTTTATTGAAATCTCTCATTGGAATTTAATTAATAGAGCTACCAACATGTTATGAACCTCCATATTTTTAATGTGATATAACTTGAAGCAGTCCATAACCTTCTACGATCGTGTGGCCGAGGGAAGTTTTAAAATTTTAAAGCCGAAGGAAATAGTTGAGGATGAAACGATCATGTGGCAATGGTTTTTTCTTCGTAGAACGCAGAAAGTGAAATGAGGCTTGTCATAGCAAAGGCAAAACCCGCTGGCTTGGCCCCCTTTCCACCTAAAATGCGCACCTTCATCTGTCTCTCCCTTTCAACACCGTATAAGTAATAATGATACAAAAAGCAAATCCATCTTTTCATTTTCTAGGACATGTTTGGCTCCATGGTACAACTATCATTTGTTATTTATTTTAAAATAATGTTTGTAAATAATTTTTTTATTTTTCAATTATTTCAATTTAAAAAATGAAAAATATTATTTTAATATATTTATAAGAAATCAATTTTAAAAACTCCACCAAAAATCCCTTTATCTAACAGAAACGCAACTCCAGATATTTCTAACGATACATCAAATTTTCTATTAACACGCACTAAAAATATACCTTGTTTTGCTGCCCCCCTTTCGATCATCTGCCGACCGACCCCCCAACGCAAAAATGCGTTATCTTCCATGTCCCTCCTTTCCTTCTGAACTTGTCTGTTCTCGAACAGGCTAACAGCACTGATTTTAGCGGGTCATATTTTTTCTTTCTTTTGCGGTTTTCGATGATGCAGATCAGGGCTTGCAGACCTCGGATCTTGTTATCGATGATGATTTGTGGAAGTCTAATGTACGCCACAGCCGCCGACTCTCATACTGTTTCGATTTGTCTATTAGAGTCTGTCACGGATTGGATCTTTGGGTTTCGAGATCAAAACTGCGTCGTTTCTGGCGCTAATGAGTCTCCCCGTTTCGCTGGTGTCACCGAGGTACGTCGACAGTTTTATCTCTTCCTTACCTTGGAAAGAAAAAAATATCTTCCTTGGAATTGAAAACTCTATTTTGACATTCCCGTGCTTTTTTTTCTTTTTTCAGGAGAAAAAAATGTATGAGCTTTGTTGAAACTTGATACTGTGAATGCAATTAAATGAATTGGAATTGTAAAAATTATTCGATTGGGATTAACCCCTTTTTGTCAAGCTGTTTAATCAGAGCTGTAAGGTGACGTTGGGGGAGAATAATTTCAGATAAAAAAAAAGAAGCTATATCGTTGTCAATTTCGTGATTCTTGTGTTGGGATTTCATCCATGTTAGCATATCCGTGTAGCTCGTTTTTTTATTTTTATTTTTATTTTTTAAAAAAAGGCTCAGCATTTGACAATTTATTGCCTCTTTTAAGATAGTCTTAGGCAAAATTAGTTTTTATTGCGGAAAGGCATTATCTGTCTGTAGAAAGCAAAAGGCTTATCTGCTAAAATATGAAAGTGAAACACCTGGTTAACAAAATTGGAAATTTGCTTTCTTGTGAGTGAAAATGGTTGTGTAATTTTTAACGATATATATATGTTTGTTGCTGTGAAGGGAGACGAAATTTCGCTGCAAAAGGCACTGAATTTAGTTCAGAAAAATAGTCATGAATATGTAGCTCTGCTTTTCTATGCATCATGGTGCCCCTTCTCAAGTACTTTTAGACCGAGCTTCTCCATCCTTTCATCTTTTTACCCTGTGATTCCCCATTTTGCCATTGAAGAATCATCCATCAGGCCAAGGTTCGTAAACTAAAGTATAAAATGCCATCTTTGTAGATTCTTACCTACTGTTGTGGCATCTTGTAGCCTTGGAATAATTAACATTATTGGTTTTTCTGCAGCATACTATCCAAGTATGGAGTTCATGGATTTCCTACTCTTGTCCTATTGAATTCAACAATTCGCGTGCGCTATCATGGCTCACGTGCTCTTGGCTCTCTTGTTGCTTTCTACAGTGATGTTACCGGTAAGGGCTTCCTTTCCTTCTTGTATTTTCAACTGATCGCTTCCACTTCTTGTTTCTAGGGATTTTGGTTTGATCTCTTCATCTGTTTTTGGACAGATGTGTAAGGATATTATCCAAAGCAGAGAATTCCCTGCTCCTAATTGTTGATTGAGTACTGTGAATGACTATTAGTATGTAAACCATAGAAAATGGCAACCCATGCGTTTCTTTCTTAAAGAACGATCTTCTGACATGCCTGTATTATATAGAGTTGTATTTCTACTGCGGGATTTTATGAGCTTATTGCTTGGTTTAGGTATCAAGAATGCATTCCTGGATGAAGGATCACCGGACAAAATAGGACGTGCATCAGACCATGAAAAACATGACACTACTGAGCAAGAAAGCTGCCCATTCTCATGGGCAAGATCTCCGGAGAATTTGTTAAGGGAGGAGACATATTTGGCTCTGGCAACAATATTCGTGCTTCTGAGGCTGTCTTACTTGACTTTCCCTGCCATGCTTGCATTTGCGCAATTTACTTGGAGGAGGCACGTGCAGAACATGAGACTGGGGAGCTTGTTAGAGCATCCTCAGGCTTATCTGAATCGAGCAGTACAGCTTATTAATTCTCTGAAGGAGCCTTGCAAGAAGAGTAATTTGCAGGAAGGGGCACTGAATGCCAGGGCATGGGCTTCCAAGTCCCTTGCTACTGTGAGTGAATGTCGTTGAGCCCTTCTCTGGCGTCGAGTAGATATTCGACTCGTCCAAAAAATGAGGGAGGGGGGGCTGGTTAGGGATGTCCAACGGAGAATTCGGTCAGACATTCTGTTTATGCCGGGCAGGCTTTGGTTTAAGATCACCTCGGCATTCCTGATGGTAGCAGGGTCAGTATTTGTGACGACGAAGTATGTTGACTATGTACTAGTATGTCTTCCATTTGCTTATAATTTATAATACAATTTATTTAGCATTCATGAAGAAATAATTGGCACTTAATTTGTGGATAGATTGTACAGGATACTCAGATGTCTTGCCGGCTCTTCTTTTTCAAATATAAGCAAGCATTTCAATCTTCGTGTCATACGATATTTTGAAAATTTCGACACTAAGAAGATATATTGCCCTGGAAAATCTTTAACTTCTAGGGAGAATGTGGTGATATCTTTTTAATGGATGATTTTTATTTTATTTTTGTGGATTCTATTTTTCTGCTAGTTCTGTTAAATCATGCGACACTTGTAAAAAATCTACGATATTTTGAAAGATTGTCACTATACTCAACCATTTCCCTCTATGAGTAACGTTTTGCTATTAAACGAGCCTCAAATTTCCCACCTTTTTTTTCATGCGTCCTCTTGCTTTCTAGTTTCTATAACCTTTTTTCCTCTCCAGAACCTCCACAGAGTGCAAGTATCTCTTTTTCTCTGGACATTATTGCTTTATATGGCATGTTTAATTGGTTTTTCAATTTTTCCACATTATTTAACGTTGAGGATTTATCAATCTAATCCATCAGACAACCGACAGCAGGCTTTCTATTCTACCCCAGATCACCATCGGTGCACCAAAATTCCCATCAACGGCCAGGTTTTCCTAAAACCCTGACACAGATAGCTGAGAGATATACTAGTAATAATTATATTTTATAGTTTATTTTTAGCATTACAACGTTAAAATAATTTAAAAACAAATATGTTATGTAGAAAATAAAATAAAAAATATATTTAAACACAAAAAAATAAATAAAAAGTTAGTTTTGTATTGTGCAAGAGTTGTTGTTCAAAGTATTTTTCCCTTTGAAATCTACTAAAATAATATTTTTTTCAGATCTAAATCAACTAATTTTTTAATTTAAATAAAAATAAGTAATTCTTTTTCAAAAAAAATAAAATATAAAAATAAATATTCTCAAACACTAAAATATCACTCTTGAACCCGAAAAGTCCAAACCCAATCATAACTATAAGTCGCTCACCATGCACCCCCAGTACCCAATCCAACGGCCATTATCAAAGTACCGAAATATCTGATAACAGTAATCCAGGCACACAAAACTTCGAAAACGAAAAAAAATCACATTTAAGGAGCGAGAGACAATAGAGAGCAAATCCAGCATGGAAAAGGAGAGAGAGCAGCAGGTTTACTCGGCGAGACTTTCAGAGCAAGCTGAGAGATACGATGGTACGTGTTCTATTCCATCGATTTACAGTCTGCTCCTTTTTTATATGTATTTCCTGTTGATTTAGTGGATTATTAAAAAGGTGTATGTGTTTTATTACGTTGATTGAGTGGATTAGTAAAAAGGTGTATTTGTGTTTTATTACGTTGATTGAGTGGATTAGTAAAAAGGTGTATTTGTGTTTTATTACTGATTTAGTAGCAGTACTGACTGTTATAAGACCATTAGGACATTATCATATTTGCTTAGAAATCAGAATTATCATCGAGGAAGTTCTGGATTTGTAATAGAGCAAACTCTGCCCAAAAAAATTTAATTTTTTTACCATTTCGATTTGGTAGCGGTGTCTCTCTTTGCGGTATGTGGATGGTTAAGAAGATGGGAAAATTACGAATTTTTGCTCTTTGATATTTGTGGATTTCAATAATGCAAAATTCTCATAAGCTGTGCAATGATGAAAGAGCATGCACACTTCTTAAAGCGACAAGTGAGGAGACTAATCATTGAAGATGTGTGATTTATGTTGAAGGCTACTAATTTTGATTCTCTTGTTGCTCCATTTGGCCTAATGTAATCGGTTGAGTAAGAATAAAATAAAATTTAGGTAAATTATATTGAATAAGAAAACATAAAATGAAAGACTACTTGTTGCAGAGATGGTTGAAGCAATGAAGAAAGTTGCAAGGTTGGATGTGGAGTTGACAGTGGAGGAGAGGAATTTGGTGTCTGTGGGTTACAAGAATGTCATTGGCGCAAGAAGAGCATCATGGAGAATACTATCTTCCATTGAACAGAAGGAGGAGGCCAAGGGGAATGAACAGAATGTGAAGAGGATAAAGGAGTACAGGCAGCGGGTTGAAGATGAACTTGCAAAGATCTGCAATGATATATTATCAGTCATTGATCAGCATCTCATCCCATCCTCCTTAACTGGGGAATCAGTTGTCTTTTACAATAAGATGTAAGATTTATCGCATTACCCCTTTAAGCTATTTCAAAATTTAGAGCAAATAATCCCAGGATGGGTAATAAAATAAGGTTTGTGAAGCCTGGTAAAATCCCTAACAGTGAACAAAAAGCTCTGCAGATTAGGTTGGCTTTTTTTTTTTTTTTTTATGGATTAATGCAACCAAATTCTTAGATGTGCATTAAGGATAAGAAAACAACAACAATTCTGTAAATGTTCTCATTTTGGTAGTATATAACAAATGGAAGAAGGAGATTTTAGGCTATTACCTCGTTGTCCTGCCTTCTTTTGTTCATGACTTTATACATGTTGAATTCATCTTATTCATTCCACAGGTTTTGTAATCTTACCTTACTACTGTTTGAATCTATTTCTTGTGTTGGATCTTTTCATGAATTCTCTCTTTTTTTTTCAAGGCAGGAAAGGAGACTATTATCGTTATTTGGCTGAATTTAGAAGTGCTGATGAACGTAAAGAAGCCGCAGATCAGTCCCTTAAGGCTTATGAGGTATTTGCTAACCGTCTTTTGAGCCAGGATTTCTTTTCTTATTTCTTCTTTCTACTGTCACTTTAAACCATTCTAATTATGAAGCTGACAGATCATTTAATTGGAGTACCACTCATGTTGCTCTTTGTGTTGCAGGCTGCAACCTCTACTGCTATCACAGACCTGCTTCCTACTCATCCAATTAGACTTGGCCTGGCACTCAACTTTTCTGTTTTCTACTATGAGATCTTGAACTCCCCTGAAAGGTTAACATTCATCTCTTTCTTGCCTAGCATACCAAAACATGACAACTTGTTTGCAAATACCTCATGCAAACACATCCAGTTTGTTGAACTTGAGGAGTACTGTCAGTGCTTTTGCTGTCAGCTCTGAATAATGTATCGCATTTTTAAACTAAATCTGTATCATGCAGGGCCTGCCACCTGGCTAAACAAGCATTTGACAATGCTATCGCAGAACTTGATAGTCTCAATGAGGAATCTTACAAGGACAGTACCCTTATTATGCAACTACTCAGGGACAATCTCACTTTATGGACAACAGATCTGCCAGATGAAGGTGATACTCGAAGTGATAACTTGTTAATGGAATAAATGAGTCCGACTGGACTGTTGAGTCAAGACTTCCATTGTATATAGACATTGAACTAATGACAATGCTATTTAATTTGGCAGGTGAGCAGTCTACAGCTGATGAACCCAAGGCAGAGGTAAGCAAAACTGAACTTTTATAATCTCTCTCTCTCTCTCTCTGTGCTGTGCTGTTCCAAACGTGCACGCCCCCACATTGATCGGGCACAGCTGCATGCCTATGAAATATACTCATAGCATATAAAGTGCTTATCATTTGATTATTGCGCCTTTTGGCATGTTGATGAATGTATTCCTGGGGCCTTATATATGTTTCTTATTCTCTCCATGTACTGCTCATGAGAATTAATTTTGCAGAATTAGTCAGGATCGTGGAGGTCGATAATTTTAAAATGCCAGAATGACTCGTTCAGTGGTAGTACAGGGAATGGTGGACCAGTGGCCTGTATCCATTTGCTGAACATATGTTTTAAGACACCGTGTTGTGCGCCTTCTTTTCTATTAGAACACTTGCAACCTGAATAGTTGTGGTTTGCTTTTAAATTCACAGCTTTTAACAAATTTACTTATTCTGTTTATATCATCTGGCATGTTTTCTGTCCTGATTTAAAGATCTCGTGCCCTTTATTTTTTCTTGCTCGCTCTGCGGAAGATTCAGAGAACTCATCAATTGTACTTCAGGTCCTTCATAACCAGTTTATCTCCTGGTTCCTGTTGTTTGCAATCTATTCCACTCCTGAATAAGACTGATTGATATAGGGGATCGAATGGTGAGGGATCTTTTGTCTGAAAACTAAAAGAGGATCTGAATGGTGTGCTTGTACTATATGCTGCCACGGTCTTGTGAGACTTGGTTCTGTCTAAGAACCATGTTTTCCTTGAAAACATGAAATGAGCCTTCGAGCACAGGGGATGGATATTGTGTAGGGAAAGTAGCAAATGAAGAGAAATTCTGAAAGTACATGAAAACGCATGATGGGAAAACAAAAAAGTTGATTAATTTGTAGAAATCAAGACTAAAGATATTTAAGATCATAAAAGTGGGCGGCTGATAGCACGGAAACCATTCCAATCCACAAGCGATGAAGAACGATAAAGAGCTCCAAAAAATTACTGCCCCGCAACTTACCATTTAATGGTGCTGTTTTCCCTCAAATCGCATTCGTGTTTTGAATCTCCTCCGGTCAAGTATCTTGTTATTTTGACCGAATGGAAACTGGGCTGCCTGGTGGAGGCTGCAAATCGATCAGGAACGACTTCAAGCGCTTGATGAACTCCTTCGGCTTCTCTACATTGAAGGCATGCCCTGTGTTCTTGACGACCGTCAGATGAGCATTATCCCCCAAATGTCTGTCACAGCACCGCATTATTTACAAAAAAGGCACAAGCAAAATGTATGTTCATTCAATTCAGTCGATGCTGAGAGTGGTACCTTTTCAATCTGTGTCCTAATCCCAAAGGAAAAACCCGATCATGCTCGCCCCATATTATCAAAGTTGGCTGCATTGCAATTCAACGGGCTTCGCTATCATCATGGAGTGGTTAATTCAATCCAAAACCAAGCACGTATAGAAAAGGATGACTAAACCTGTGTAAGCTTGGGAATGTTTGAGAGCTTTCGGTCTTTCGGAATAGCTCGAATCAAATCTCTTTTTTCTTCCACGTATTCTCCACACATTGCCTGATCAAATGACCAAATTTTGATTTTTACTTCCAACCGTCTACGTTGTATTGTAAACCATACCATATGAACATTAAAATGCGTTGGTGAACCTACACCAACTATCTAGCCGTAAAATGTTCAGAGTGTTCTAAAATGCAAATATCCTCTCAACAAGATTATATCAATTTCATACCACAAAACCATTGAAGCACCAAAAGTTCATAGCTCTTAAATTTGTTAAATCATAACTGTTGAATAAACTAAAACGTAACGAAGAAAGAATTAGAGCACTCACATCAATGAAATCAGCCAAGAAACAAGATGGTATCAGCCCCACAGGAGGTGGCCTGAAAAACGCATAACCCACCAACTCTCTAAGCTTACCAGGACTCCGTGGTACCAAAATTCTTCCAGCCTCTTCCAAATCAGATACCGCAAAAACCCCTTCAATCAAGTCCTTCTCTTCCATACAAACCCCTGCGCAACATATCACCACTCTCTCCACGGCCTCCATAAACTGGGCTGCCATACTATACCCTACAAAACCACCATAACTAAGCCCGACTAGACTAAACTTCTTCACCGAGTGGGCCTCCATGACACGCATCAGACACTGGGCCTGGAAAGACTCGGTTCTCTCGGGGCGGGTAGTGTATGATTCCCCGAAAAAAACAAGGTCCGGCACGTAGACGTTGAAATACGGAACAAAGTGTTGGATGACGTCACCCCACTGCCATAACGCGTTGGCTCCAAGGCCGTGGATTAGGAGGAGATCAGGTTTGGAGTCTTTTCTGGTCTTCGGCACCCAGCAATGCATTACAGTACCATCTTCGAGGTCCGTAATTCTGGATCGGAGCCCCGATCTTTTAAAAGTGGACCTGAAGCACCAGTTTGTGGTCCTTGTTAAACTGAAACACCTTGACATGCTCTGATTAGCAACACTGGCAAGAACTAGCCAGAAAAGGAAAAGAAAAGGCTGCTTTATCGATTACTTTTCTCTAGTTTCGAAGAGGAAGTAACAAAGGTGAAGAAAAGAGAGTGCAGGTGAGACGGAGAGGATAAGTTAAAGACAAGTTATTTGCAGGTGGTGCTATGGAGAGAGCAGGGGAGGGTTCAGTGCAGTGTAGGCATGGCCATCAGTTTTTAAAATTTGTGAGGCCCTAACACCATAAACGAAGGTGGGACAAAATAAAAAAGCGAAGGTAATAAAGATAATGAAGGATCATATCATTTGGATCACATGTCCTCATCAACTAAGATGAATAAATGTTTAACAAATTCATTTAACGAGGCTTTTTCATTTTACCAAATTCTATTGAATTTGTGTAACGTGTGACTGAGTATCGATGTTGAGCATAAAGAAAAGGGGATGGGTGAAGTGAATAGTGCTGCGCCTCAGAAATCGCCAGTGCAGGTAAAGGTTTCAGCTATAGTTTGTCTGTGCTGTAACGTATTTTTAATATTTTCATTTTTGAATTGTATGAATATTAACATCAAATAAATAAATATTGTTTTAATATATTTTCAAACAAAAAAAATAATTCAACATCAAGCACGTTGTGTCCTGGTTTGTCCTGGTGATAAACAGCTAGACTGCAGGCATGGTTGACAGTTTGGTACGTGAACAACAATAAATGACATTTGAAAGACCGGTAGAAGATACAGAATTGCAGTCTAAGCTGATAAATATTTACCAACTACATCATTCATTCATCTGGACCACAGCTCCAGTGGTGGCTCGTATTGGGCAGGTTTCTGTGGATTAAAACTATTTCATTAACTGGTGCGTTGCTGGTCAGCTCAGGGTACTGTTACAAAGCAGCTGTGCCATCGAAGCATACGCTGAAGTGAATACAGTCCTCTGATTTTGTATCCGGCAAGATGTGACTGAGAGTAGATATACTGGAGATTATTTTAAGTGTATCTGCAAGATTAAATTTATTTCCTTCAATGACATTATTGTTAAAGAAGGTCAAATTATGATGCTCTGTGCAATAATGGATTTGTTTGGTTTTTTTTTTCCAGCTTTCCTTCTATAGCCAACTGGGTTATTTCATGAAAAGCTGAACCTTTCTTGATACGATACCCATTGTTGGTTGCTTAGAATAAAATAACGGTGCTCGCAATCTTGCAAGTTGGAGCAGTGAGCACCGCTACCTGATTTATTCGTCTCCAATCATGCCTGGCCATGGCAAATTTGCAGCTGTGCGTCGTCCTCAAGCAGTGGCCAATGATCGTGTAGCTTTTACTTTGTTTTTTATGGAGGTTCTTACAGTGATTGTGATTGGCTTCCAACTCTTTTTTCTTCTCTTATTTTCTCGCCTCCGTCGATTGGGCTTCCAGACGCCGAGCAAAGGTTTCGAATGAAAATAATAGGTTTTAAAATATAATTTATATTATTTTTTAATATATTTTTTTAAGTGAAAAATCTTTAAATTTAAAATTTATATAAGTTTATTTTATCTTGTGCTTGATTTTTATCAAATATTCTGGGGTCTCATCTATTAGTTTAACTTTTTAGATCGGATGATTCTTCAATATAATATCAAAGCCTTGTTGACCTAGTGATCACGAGTTCGAATCTTACCACCTCTATTTTATTTGATAAAAAAAATCAAGCACAAGGTAACGTGGGCTTATACAAATTTCAAGTTCAAAAAACTTTCAGGAGATATGTTAGACAATAATATAAATTATAGTATGATATCTCACTTGTAAATTTAAATTTCTAAATAAAATAATTATTTAATACACAGATTGGCCAAAACAAATAAAATAAAATCAATTGCAATGAGTAATTCCAAAACAATACAGTGTGTGTGTTTGTTGGAGCCCCTGTTTTCAATCGTCTGAGAAATTGTAATGGAGAGTATTGTCGCTGTGGTTCGTAACGTGGGGGGTTGAATCGCGGTCTGCGCCCTTCGCGTCAACTGTAGGGACAAGGGTAATCTTAAAGACATGGCATCATATTCCCTCGGTCGAAATCATGTAAGCTAAAAGAAAATTCTTTTTAAGATAAAAAAACGTGGTTGAAGAGACAAGATGGCATTTTAAAATTGATGAAGAGCTATTTTTATATATTAATAAAAATATATTTTCTATGCAAAAAAATATTATATTTATATTATATCGCTAATTTAGCTCTCTTTTTTTAATTGTAATCCATGTCCGGCTCGGATTTTTACGGATAGAAAATGCTTTAATGATTTTCTTTTTATTATATTATTCTATCTATATTTACTGGTATTTGGAGTCCACGTATGTTATTAGACGAGTTTTAAAAAGGATCGCACGAAGGAAAAGTGAGAAATGAATAGATTATTTCAACAATAGAAGTGGAATTAGTGAGATAATCCGTGAGCTATCCATAAAAGTATATTTTCTTATTCATATAATTTTTATATTATAATAGCATATAATTTTTATTACCAGCATTGTTCAATGAATAAATAATAATAATAATAATAATAATAATAATAATAATAATAATACTTTGAATTAAGAATAAAAATAAAAACTGGATGATAGTAATGGCAAAATTGCAGATCCACTTTCTTGACACGTACGAGACGAACCCTATTTGAAAATATATTTGGAAAGTATTTTGAAAAAAAATTTAAAAAATATTTTTATTTTTTATTTTAAATTAAAATAAATAATATTTTAGATCATTTTTATATGCTCATAAATTATTTTTTAAAAATAAAAATTATTATTTTTAAATAAAAATTATTTTAAACAACAATCTTAATTACACTTCAAAACCAGCCAACTAGATTTTTTATTAGACAGGGTGATAAAAAAAATCTACCGAAAAGAGGGGAGCCAGATTAAAAAAAAAAAAAAAAACAAGGCTATATCCCCTCTGAATGCCACTTGGGCCTGGGATTTGGCCCATCCACCGAAAAGATTCTCAATATTTCTTTGATTTGAAACTCTCTTTTTTTAATTTTCCTTTCCAATTATCATTATAGAAAAATGAAAATTAAAACTCACATATGTGAGACTGGGTAAGTGGACAAGAAAAATTAATTGGTGTGTGTGTTTCACGCTCCAACATGTGAAAGACACTCGGTATTTTTCAAGTGGCATGTGCAATGTCTTGTAATAGGCCATAGGTAGAGTTTGAAGCATCTCTCTATACTATTTCGACATTGTATTATCTGAGATTGGAGCTTTGTTATTCTGTACAAATTTAATTTTTACTGGGTTATCTCATCATCTTCATTATTATTATTAGGACCCATGTTAGGCAAAGTTTTTTTTTTTAATTTCATCCCTCTCATTTTGTTGATTAAGAATTTAGTTTTGTGTTTTTTTTTCATGTTTATCTTCTATAAGATTGGTCTTGACCTTATTATTTGAATTGCAAGTTTTGAAGATTCGTGGTGTTTGATTTCAATGTCTATGTTAAATTTGATTTTATTTAAGATTTTTTTAATTTTATCATTCAATTTTGATTAAAGAATAAATTACATGATTTATTTTTATTTTATTTTTTATAGAGTTATTATATTCTCATATTTCTAGTTAAGGTTTTAACCGGTTAATCCAATATATCATTTTTACATTAAAAAATTTCAATTTCACTATATAATATTGCGTTGTCTAAGATTTGAATTTCATTGTTTTTATTTAATATGGCTATCTCAATCTTATTATTAGGTTGCGTGTACTTTATCGATGTTAAAGTAGACTAACTTAGATGGATTCAGGTATGTTTTTTTTTTGTTTTTTTTTTTAATTTTATTCTTTTAGTTTTATACTTTAACAATTGAATTAAATTATTATTTTTTATTTTACTTTTTATAATTTATCACATTCTCTTGCATCGATAAAAAAAAATACGTGGACAATTCCTTTCCGTTAAAAAAAAACCACCACCGATGCAAATCTTATAACAAAATATGCGCCTTATAATAATTTTTAATTGAAATAATAATAATAATAAAAAAAAACATTAAATTCTACAGCGTGTGAACATAATTTATTTCCATACAATAACATCGGTCCAAGCACAATTCGGTACAATAAAGCATGGCATCGCTTTTTCTTTCTTTTTGCAATTTATTTAATTTGCATGTGCTTTCAATGAAACCAGCCCCGTCCAATTACCAACACAATTCAAACTTCATAAATAACACCTAAAATCAAGATGTGTAATTTTAATTAACATCAAATTAAGAAGCCTGGATGAGAGCCAAGACAGCTCCAAAAGGTGCAGAACTTGGGATAGAAGATCTGCAGTGGTAAATTCATAAACTACTGAACCACTCCGAGACGACAAGGGGAAAGGCAGCTATAGGGATATGCTCTTCGTAGCAAAACGTTCAGTGAAAAACCTTCAATCGCAATCAAGACCATATTCTTCATCAGAAAAAAGATACATGGTTTTCTGGGCAGAGATTAGAAGACAATATACACCAGATGTTCCAATCCACTTCCACAAGGAAATCAAACAATATCAAACACCAGAACCTAATCAATAAAATAATTTTACAATGGGGGGATCCATTCTAGTCTTCTCTTCCCTTCATTAAATTCCAAGACACTGGAGACCCTGAGGAGTATCCCAGCCAAGTATGTATTTATCATTTGTCTGATCCACAAATTGGTAACCCGTTTAAAGAAACTCTTCTTATTGTAAGTATATTCTGGCACCTGGATAGCAATGATATGTTTCAAAGATATCTACCCCCTAAATCTAACAACAACACAAGAAATGTCATCTTTACTTTCTCTTTTTAATGCCTCTGCTGTTAACTGCTTAGCTGCTTTCAATGGGTCTTTGATCCTCCTTGCAAAATCAACAGCCTCTTGATTTGACATAACCTGTACATTCACATGGGAAGGAGGAGATATTTTATGATTTCTTGCTAATACAAGCACACTGCAAATTCTTTAGCCAGTCCAGGTGGTTAGCACCCACTCAACGTGGAAAATGAAGTTAATATGAAATCACTCACCTTCCAAAGACCATCGCTTGCAAGTACAAGAACTTCAGTTTTGTTATCTATGTCCGTTTCCTGTATGTCAGGATCAGATCGCAGATGTGATTTAAGGCTCTTGTCTCCAAAAGCACGAGAAACTGCCAGCTGTCCATTAACTCTAGGAACATCTCCTGGAAAGAAGTTCAAAAGGGAAGCTAGATCAACAGTACTGTAACTTGCAACAAGTATTATCCTCACACCCATGATCAGCCTTGTTCAGTTGAAGTAACAGTAAAACTGAGCAACCATGATTTGAGAAATAGAATAAGCAGTCAAAATTTTAAAGATAATAGAGAATCCATCAAGCCACTTCAACTCATCCATATAAGCAGCAACGAGGTGGCATGGCATTGCAGTTGATTACATGCAAACTACAGGGGAAGAATGCAAACAGCATCTCATAGATAGATCATTTTCATATGCTGACTCAAATTAACCAAAGGATCATGAATGTCTCATATTTGGAGGGGGGGGATGCATCTTCATCCAATTGAGTTAAAAAATTGTAATAAACATAACTTTTGTACTTGCACCATTTTTCTAATTGAATAAAAATTTTATTTTCATCTCAAAAGCAACTACATCCCTTTTCACATCTGTAACTGAATTTGAAGTTTGAATGTGTGTTGGATGCAGATGGTCGCTGTATCTGTTTTTGATATAGAGTGGACTGTTCTGTTGTTGAGAAAACAATAGCAAAGTAAGGAGGTGTTAGTTATTCTCAAAAAGAAACAGAAATCATTTATTCTGTTGGAGTTTGAAGTTTGAATATGTGTGTTGGATGCAGATGGTCGCTGTATCTGTTTTTGATATAGAGTGGACTGTTCGGTTGTTGAGAAAACAAACAGCAAAGTGAGGAGGTGTTAGTCATTCTCAATAGAAACCAGTCACTTAATGTCCGAGGTATCATAGTGCCTTAAAAGACTTTGGATAAGAGTAGGAAATTAAAGAAAATAGGATAATACAAGGAAGCATTCGGTTCTCTTAGATGTAGAAAGGATTTGAACACCCAAAAGCAAAACAATCTGAACTGTATGCATGAAAGCTTCAACACCACCTCACCTGCAGAACATTGCATAAGAAGTAAACTAGATTTCTTTAGGAAAGGTTTTTTGAATGATGGAAAAATATGCATGTGAATACTCAACCAAGATGAATCCAGAAGATGAGGGGGGGTTGCCATAGCTCCTCTCTTCTTGAGGATACCTTCTTTTTTTTCGAAGACTGCGCTCATGCAGATCAAAGTTAAGTTGAGCCAGTGAACTCTAAATTCTCTATTACAGACTGAATGCTGTGCATTAATTCAACCTAATTAGATCATCCATCATCCTGAAGTCTTGTTTGGGTTTGGATGATGCTGGTTCAATTGCTTGAGAATTTCAAAATAGTGAAAATGTGCATCTGAGAAAACTAAAAAAATGTTTTATTCTTCAAAATTATAGATTAACATTAAAAAATCATAAACAACAAAACTATAAAGCCATTAAAATATTAGAAGGCGCTCCCCACTGAAAATATTAGAACATACTGACTAGCCAAAAATTTCCTAAGAATACCATTAGTGTCTATTAAATTCAGAAAAGCAGTTAATCAAACAGAGAGAACACTAATAATGGCTTCTGTGGAAAGGACCTGGCATGTTCGAGACAAAACCACCCTTGTTCTCTATGCTGCCTCGTTCAGTGTTGGGTTCATGATCTGTGGTCATTTGTCTTGCTTGCCCTTCTCTTGAAAGAACTGCTCTTGAATCTCCAACATTAGCTACCCATAGTCTTTTACCATTTATCAAGATTGCAGTCACAGCTGTAGAACCTCCTCGTCCCAAGTTAGAACTATTAGAGAGAATTGCCTGGTCAGTACTCTCATAGGCTTTTGAGATAGATCTGTTGGGGTCAGCCCAAAAGTCTTCCTAAAGTGATCAAATAACAAATTGTTATAAAGCATTCCAATGTTATTTTTATAGCAGACCAAAACGTTAGGCCACAGATAAGATGTTTTGAAGCAAAGCCAAACCTCCTTTAGGATATTGGAAAATAAATGCTTCTGTAGGTACGCAGGCACACTGTCTCCCAAATGGCCATCATAAATAGCAAAAAGCCCTAATTCATGTTCTTGAATCTGCACAAACTTGGCAACATGATAATCCTCCATTGGATGATTGGCTTTCCCTTTTACTAGGCTGAAACCATACTTGATCAAACCCTCATGATTTTTTCCCTTACCATAGCTAGATGACGATCGCCCGCCTACAAGCTACAGGCAACAACAATCTCAGTCTAGGTTAGAAGCCGATTGAAATATGAAAGCAAGCAAAAATGAGTTCTAGTTCACTAAAGAACTCAGATAAGATAGCAGTCAAGAATGGCATGAGATGAAATAATGTGTGTGAGCTATATTTCTCCACTGCAAGCAATTTAAATGTTGAAAGTTGCTAGATAACATTAATGAAAAACAATGGCAAAACTTGGAACTGCGTTTTCTTTTTGGGTTGTATAGGAGACCTTAACACTGCAAACCCGTTAGTAAAAGTACTCTTTTGAAACAGCTTTAGTGTGTATTCTACACCTACTGAGTAAATTATAGATCCTCGAAGAACTCAAGACAAGTAGGTAAACATTGACAGAACGAAAACCTGAAGTTCCGGTTCTATGAGATCAACAAGCTTTCAGCAATGAATTATTTAATGTATATTCAAAATTAAATCCCAAAATTATACGAAAATTGCAAAATTTTCTCTTAGAAAAAGCTTATCACACGCTTGGCCCCATGTTCCACTACCATTCTTACAGCCTAGTTGCCAAATAGAAATAAATAGAACCATTTAAAATCAGATACACATGCAGAAAACAAAAGTTTTTACCTGAGAGTAGGAAGGACCAAAACAGCAAAAACTATCCATAGAAACAGGGCTTTGCGCACCGCCTTCAACGTCAATTAAATTTCCACCATCCGCTTTCAATATTCAAGATTCCAAACCAAATCCGCCTACCCAAATCCAGTATCTGCACCATCGAATTCCAAACTTGATCATAAAAATAGAACAAACACATAAAACCCTTGTAAGCAAAGGCACAAAAACCCCTTCAAAGAAACAAGTCAAGTTTGGAAAGAATTACCCCTTGTTACCACAAAAACCCCTTGGGTAGGAAAGAATTACCTCTGAATGATCCAATTAACAGCTCAAAATGGGTTTAGCTTCCTTGTGGTTATTGTTTGGTGAGGAAAGGCTGGTTTCTTGCTGTTTCTTGTTTGTAGTACTTATTAGTTTGCCCAGGCGATTGAATGATACAAAAAAGTGAAGCTGGAGAACGAAAGAAAAGGCCAAAAGGCAAGATGAGAACAATCGATGTATCTTTTTCTAGAGAAAAAAAAAGGGAATTTACTCGAATAATTAACAAAAAAAAAAAATAGTGAGAGAATGGGAAAGAATAGAAGGATGCCTGTGATGATTTTCTGACCGCTTTAAGGGAGTCTTCTGCGATGGAGAGAGGAAATAACAGTGCAATAAAGAAAAGAAAAGGGCTCTGGGATATAGCAGAGACTTCTTTCTTGTTGACTTTGAGCTGTTGCTACCTTTTGTTTTTGTTTCCTTCTCGGTTTTGTAGTTGTCCGTATATTCACCCCCCTCCCCCCGGCACAATTACTCCTCGACCAAATATTTATTCTCCATTTTCTCCTTGGGATCGAAATTATTACCAGCTGGGGATGAGTTATTAAACTCGGCCGCCGATAACCTGACTCCGAGGTTCATGTTACATAGATGTTAGGTAAGTTAATTTAAATTGATTCGATCAATTTAAAATAATTATATTTAAAAAAATAAGAAAATAAATATAAATATAAAACTACACTTTAGAAAAATAAAATCAATAGTTGACTTGTGGAATAGTTTAAATTTAACCGGTTAACTTCAATCTAATTTTTTTTATTTTTAAATTCAACACCGGGCAGGCTGTAATTCGATACACTTCAGCTGGGTTAAAGTGGTGATTTACCGCAGCTAACTTCTCGGGCCAATTAAAAGTGAATTGACTAATAAGGAACCAGCCACCACAAAAAACTACCGGTAACTTGTACGACGTTACTTTCTAGATTGGAAACTTCTTTTACTACACCCCGGAAATTAAATTATTAGATAGGGCAGTGAGTCGTTATACCGCTATTATAAATATATTTTTTGATATTATAAAACTTGCTAATTAATAAAGGAAAGGATTATGTTTGTAATTAAAACAAGGAATTCTGACATTACATGAACTTATAAATCATTAAAAAAAATGAATGCTAGTTAAAAATTAAAATAAAAAATAAATGCACATCAGATAGCCAAAAATTATTGAGCATGTTCCAGTTAAAATAAATATTTGACAGGGCCAGAAAGATTTATCAGCCTTATAGATATGATTATGATTTAATTATATTTGATGGTAATATAAATATTAAACATTGATGTTATTAATTATTTAATATGTCATAGCTATTTTGTAAGAAAAAATTGATGGTATGTGATTGTGGAACTCTTGAACAGGAAGTTCAGGTAGAGGAGCAAGCCTTTATAAAACGACTATCTCTCATGCATATATTTCTTATACATATATAATTATAAAAAATCCTGAAAACCCTGCATATTAATTTTTTTTATTAAAAAGATAATCCAACTTGCAATGAAGTGCAAGTCCGATAGCAAGTATATTTTCTCAATAAACAGCTTGATTTTTTTCTAGAAAAAGATCAAGGGTAATTAAAATAAATATCTAAATTAAATGTAATAATTCGAACTCACTAAACAAAAGATATTATTATCAAGTCAAAATCATTTCCTCACACATTTATTTATTTATTTTTAAATAAAAAAGTCTTATTGACTAGGAGCATTCTTCTTAGATAAAAACTTGTCATGATTTAAAAAGTATATTTTAAAAAATAAAAAATCACACCTTGATAATTTTTATGCACTTTGTATGTAAAAAATAAAGAATAATTAATTAATAAAATAAAAAATAAAAAATTTCATATCTTATTCTCAATGAGTATTCATAGACAGTATTATTGAAAAAACCATATACTAGATTCATATAAAAAATGACTCACGGAGTAAATGCAAATATTATAATAAAAGGTTATAATCTTATTCAATGATAACGACATGGATAATATTTTATTATAATTATTTACTCATATATAGTTTTATTTTAAAATATAAAAAATAAAATTTTATAGTGAATGAAACCTGTGAACCTAGCCCAAGAGGAAAAGGACCATGCATGCCTATTTGTTTTTTCCAAAAAAAAAAGTGAGGATGACATGTCGTCAGCTATTTTTTTTTTTTTTTTTTTTACATATAAAAAATAGAATTGCTGGCACACCGTGTGTTTGGACACATGACATGTCATTTATTAAAATATGTTTAGCGATCGAACAAGAATAAAGTTTAAATTTTTAGACATCGAAAACCTAAATATTTTTTTGTTTTCATGTAAAAACCATAAAAGCAATTCCTATAAATCAATAACTCTATTTTCAAACCAATAACACCTTCCAATTAGTCTAAAAATAAAAATTAAACCGAGTAAAATAACTTTATAAATCCACTTATATTTGTTTTAAAGTAGTTGAAGGGCAAAACTTTATTTACTGGATTTTATTTTTTTAAATGAATTATTTGCTATTAACATTGATTTTTTTCACGGCGAGGATGTGGCCCACCATATTTTTTTCTGTCACATCCCTCGACATTCAACAACCTCACTGTGGCGAGATTAAAATTCCATAAGTGAAGCATAGGCACCTCAAATTACAAGAACAACATGAACATAAAAATTGAAACTTCAAGAACTAAATTAAACTTACATGATAACTTAAAAGATCAAAATAAATTTTTCTAGGGGATAAAAACTTTAGTATGATGAAGTTAATTTTGAATTTGGATTGAGGTTGTTTTTAAAAATATTTTTCATCAAAAAATATATGAAAATAATATATTTTTTATTTTTAAAAATTATTTTGATATCATCACATCAAAATAATATAAAAACACTAATTTTTTTTATTTAAAATAAAAAATAAAAAAAATATATTTTTTATTTCAAAAAAACTTCCCAGTCACAATCTCAGACATCCTCTTAGAATTGAAATAGAAGGAAAAAAACAAAACCCTTTAGAGACCAATTCAATTTTTTAAGAAAACTTAAAGGATAAAGTTGAAGTTCTTATGACGCTTTAATGATCGATCAAAAATATATTTGTGGAGAATTATTTTAAATTTAAACGAGACGAGGATTTAAAAGAAAATTCTAAAAAAAAAAAAAACCCTCGCCCCTTACTCTAAAAAATACTAGCCAGGAAAAACAATTATAATAAAAGAAAGGTCGACAGCTACAATGTTATGCAGCTCCGACAACTCAAATGACATTAATACCCCACGAAAGGAAGCATTTTTAGATTGTACATTGTTTAACTATTTTTATTACCAGTGTTTTTCAACGAGTTTTTTTGCCCCTTCTCAAATCAAAAATAAAAATACTCTGAGACTAAAATAAAGATTTGAAAAACGACCACGTATTTTCCTTTCCTTTTATATTAAAATTTAAAATTTTATTCCATGCCATTAGACCACAAGGAGATTAAATAAATAAAAAATAAGAAGGGGAGTTATTTCATTGCTGAAATGAAAAGAAATCTCAATTTTCTAGTATATTTGTTAATGTGTAACACGTCATGTGTGTTTTTGCTGACCATGACCCGGCAAACTTTCATTGACTTGAGGGTGCCTGGTCCATAGACGGCAACCGGTGCCTTCCAAATTTGCAACTCAGGACAATGACAATCTTTATTTTACTTTCTGTCCACTGTCTGTTGGGCTCTTAGCTCATTAGATTGACTTTTCTTACCATACCCGGCTTGCAGAATACTCAATCCATTGGAGGAAAATGCTTTTCTTGAAAGAAGAAAAACGGGAGGATAAAAACGGTTTGACGGTGTGCCACTATGATTTAAAAATATTTAAAAAATAATAATTAATTTTTTTATTTTTTATTTTAAATTTTAAATTTTAGTGTTTTTAGATTATTATGATGTATTAATATTAAAAATAATTCTTACAAAATAAAAAAATATATTTTAATATATATCTTAATAAAAAAACACTTCCTCTTGGATATTCTAAGAAAGCTAAAGGGAGTTTTATTATCTTTTTAGACATGGATCACTATTGCCGTGTAATTATCATTTCATTTTTTTTAAATTATTTTTTTATTAGAAACAATTTGTTTTTTCTAGCAAAACTCATTAATCATTTAAAATATATTTTTATATATTCTTTAAGCATTGCAGAATATTTAGAATATCCTTGCAAGTCAAGTTTTTTTTAAATTGACATTCATGGGGTTTTTTTTAGTTTTTAATTTTTAAAATACAATAAAAAAGTTAAATGGCCTTTTAATGCAAGACCTCTTTAGCTGAGAAAAGGATTTTTTTTTTTCATCCTGTTTTTTCTTGTTACAATTGAATTGAATGGCTGCAATTTAATCTTTTTATTAATATAAAATATTAAATGGAAAATTTATTGGCGCGTGGAACCTTCCTGTGCTATTCGGGTAACGCGAGGAGACATTTATCGATCAAATATTCACATTTAATGCAGCGTTGAATTCATCACATGGCCCCTCAATCCTTATACAAAGAATGTGGCTTTCGGATATATGTTTTGACACCGATATTTTTTTTATCTTTTCTCTCTCCTGTTTTATTTTTGTGGCTAAACCTCTAAATTTCTAAAACAATCCTTCAATTTATTTTACCTTTCTATTTGGCTACTGTTATCTTAATTACTATTTTATTTAGAATAATTTATAAAATTAATTTTTTAATTTCATACATATTTAATTTTTTTAAAATGTTAGATTTGATCCTTATTTTTTTAATTGCTATTTGTTGTGAATTTTTTTTCTTGTTTTGATTTTTTTTTTAATTTCATCACTTGATATTTATTTTATTTTACTCTTTTTTTTTTGTCAAATCTAAAACCTATTACTTTAGTTGCTATTTTTTTTTTTACTTTGTATGTTTTTACAATGAACTATTTTTTTTTATTTAATATTAAACTGATTGAAAATTGAATTTCTTGTTAAACCATGGTCCAAGAATATATGGGTTGCGGGATTAAGAGATTCTCTCGGGTTTGCATTTTTTTTAATGCTCATATTTTTTTTAGTTTCATTGTTTAATATTTATTTATTTATTAGATTTCATCTCTGTTTAATTTAACCTGAGATTAATTAAAACTCAATCATGAAGATAATAATATAATGAAGACCAAAGACAATGGCTGCTTAATTATATTAACTCATTGTGATTGTGCCTATTATCTGGATCATAAATTAGACTTCTTAACCATAATTAATATAATGCGTCTCTATTTTTTCATTTTATTCTTTGAAATTATTTTATGATCTAATCTTTTGATATGATGTTATTCTATATTTAAATGTTACTTAACATTGCGGTCCAACCACACTTTTAAAGATTTTTTAGTCTCATATAAAATATCTTGTTGCATGAAAAAAATATCACTCATATATCTTCTCTAAATATAATATTTGGATTTAAATATAATAATAATAATAATAATTGGTTTCTAATCCGGCGCACAACTGGCACAATTACCAATAATAAATAATTGCGCGGAGGTGGATAAAATAGACGACGATCTGCTTGGTCTAAAATCTGACTTTGCCACAACTAGCACGCATAAATAGACGCTATAAATTCAAAGGTGTATGACGCTAGCAAATGGAAGAAACTTGATGTGGATCACCCAACTAGATTTTGATAAAAATGACGGCAAGAATCAGTGAATTTATTTTTTTCAAGCATGTTTGTTTTTTATTTATTTTAAATGTGGTAATAAATATATTTTTTTACCTCGGATTAATTTTTAACCTTGATTATGATCTAAAACAATAGAAATATATAATATAAAGTAATTAGGTGAGAGAATGGGTCATTAGTGACACAGTTCATCTGCTTCATTTATTAGATTATCTTGTGCTTGGCTCTGGAAAGTCAAGTTGTGTTGATTTTGAAATGACAAGACATATAAAGCTAATTGCCTTCATATTAGATTAGCCTTTTCTTCGATTATTTTGAGAAATTGAGAATAAAGATTTTTTTTTTAATTTGAGTTTTTTTGGTTAATAATACAATGATTATTGAAAATTTATATAATTTCAAAGTCTATGAAATTCATCACGTTACAGAAGCTTGCCTGCAGGCCCTGAACACTCAAATCAATATAAAAAAAAAGTGGCTCTTGCTATCCCAGAAAAACTAGATCAGGATGTTCTTGTTAATAATTTATAACATTACACGTTAAAAATTGCAAGGCAATTCTCATCACATGACCCCGTGTGTGAATTATATTCTTGCTAATATTCTTTTGATTGCCCCTTGTGATTTTTCTTTTTGTTGGACGGCACAAATACAGCAACTCTGCGATAATTGCCCTGGCCGGCAATGATCCTCAACGGAAAATATATATTGAAACTCCAGTGAACAGTGACAGGAAATGGAATAATCTGATAGCTAACTTTACAACATTACACGATCGGTTTGCTGAAGAAGCTCATCGTTAAAAACCCGAAGACAAGATACTAATTCAATATACCCAGACTTCATAGAATGTCACGCTCTGACAATCCGAGTCGGACTTGCTTTTAAATTCGGATATTTGATATTGTATTTTAAAAATAATTAAAAAAAAATTATTTTTTTTTTGTTTTTTACTTTAAATTAGATATTAAAAATAATTTTTAAAAAATAAAAATATATGTTATTTTGATATATTTTTTAATAAAAAACACTTTTAAAAACAATATCAGCCACACTACCAAACAAACACCTATGCTTTTAAATTGATTGTTTGTAAGTCGAACAAAATATCAAACCTTTAAGCTTAGTTACGCGCTTGGCTCTAATGTATATGGATATATTAAAATACCACCCTTAAGCTTGGTGGATGCCTGTCTATTTGGCAAGATATCAATCTTAATACCAGTCAGTTTAGTTCAGCGTTTAGTTGAGTGCATGTAAGTTTAACAGAATATTAGATTCAATATCCTTGGGTTCATAATCATTTCAATTCCAAATAAATATGAAATTAAAAGTATTTATAGGTCTCATATGAATTGATAAAACTATTTCACAATTCTTAACATAAAATATTGAGAATCTAGAATAGTCATCTCTCTATACTCTTAAATATATAAATTTTTTAAAAAAACATGTCATATCCTAGTCAACATTAATATTGATATTAACATTGATGTTGCATACAAGTTAATGTATACAAATCTCATAGAGGTCTTTCGCATTACCATTAATATTAACATCAATGTAAGAGTTATTTTTTTGCAATATTAATGCTGTGTACATGATGTTTATTCTCATCTATTTTTTTCAAGAGAAAATGACCTAGGGCTATAAATGGAAACTATCTAGGTAAATAGTTCATGCTTTTCTTGTTCTTTAAAATATTTTTTTTTTATTTTAAGAGCATTAATTCTCATCCTATTATTTATTGTGATTTCTAATAAAAAGTCATTTATTATATGATGGTTTCAAAATCTCATAAAAAAGAACTATTTTATAAGTGCTGGTTTTTTTCTTGATGACCATCCATTAATTTTCTGTAACCTGGAGAAGGAAATATAGAAGTGAAGTGTGAATGATGCTCTGTGTGTGTGAGCATAGTTGTTAAAATCGCGAGTTGACTCGCAAAATCGTACGATTTTACGAGTCAACTCATCAAAACTTGTTAAATCGGAAAGAAAAATCGTTTTTGGTCAAACTCGATCAAATTCGGTCAAACTAGGATAAAATCATAAAATCAGACCGGATTGATCCGATTTTGCAATTCTGCAAATTCCTCCCAATTCGCACGCGCCCCTCCCAATTCCTCCCACTTTCGCGCGCCACTGCACACACACATATATATAAATAATATTATCTCTCTCCGTCTCTTTATATATATATATATATATATATAACTCTCTCCGTCTCTTTATATATATATATATATACTAGACAGTGCCCCCGCGCTTCGCCGCGGGGCGCACAATATTTTTTAAAATCTAAAAAATATTAATTATATGTATTTTTAAATTGTATTATAAATTTAGTTAAAATAATAAATGTGTCTAGAAATCTTGTGAAATTCAAGTTTTTTTTTATCAAATACATGAATTTTAAATCGTTATAAATACATCTGTTTAATAGTTTTTAATGAAATAATCTATATTAATTTATGATCATTATTAAAAAAATAAAAAGACCTTGATATTTGAATTATTATATTCATTGCATTAAGTTTAGTTAATTTTATAATTGAATTTAAATAGATACATAGATATGAATAAAAAAATAATTATTCTTCAATAATTAAAAAAAGAAACTAAATGAATTAATATAAAATAAAAATATGCAAAAATAAATTAATAAATATAAATAGTTAATGTTCTATTGATAAAAAAAATTGATCATATAAATTGAAAATTCATCCTCACACAATTGTCATTATCATTGTTATAAGAGTTAAAATTATTATCAACATTATTATCAAAATAATAATAAAAATTAAATTGACTTGAAAAATCATTAAAAAAAACAAAATATTTTTATAAGAAAACAATAAAAAATTAATAATTAAAATTATCATTATTATTGCGTAAATGGTAAAATCATAAAAATTATCTAATCCAAAGAGCAAATTAAAAAAAAAAATAAAGGCAAAAGGCGAGTAATATTTATTATTCACATTATTATCAAGACAATAAAAATTCGTAAATTATATTGAGAGAAAGAAATATAAACAAAATAGGAAGCACGAAAAAATATTAAGATATTATTATTATTATTATTATTATTAATAATAATAATAATAATAATAATAATAATAATAATAATAATAATAATAATAATAATAATAATAATAATAATAATAATATGAAAGAATAAATAAACAACAAAAGATTAATAAAAACAATTAAATAAAAATAAAAATCATTATTGCTATTACTACAAAAAGAATAAATATTATCAAATTATCCTGAACAAAAAAAAACCTAAAAAACATTAACAAAAAAGTAAGCAAGATAAACAATTAAATTATTAATAATAATAATAATAATAATAATAATAATAAATTATTAATTAAAATATTATTATTATTCTAGAAATAAAAAATTTAAAATCAAAGTTAACAGCACACTTATATATAAATGAATAACAATAAGGATCATTATAGAAATAATAAGAAATCAAGGGATGAAAAAAAAAAGTATAAAGGCCAAATATTAACTATGTTAGATTTTTTTTTTATTATAATATAAATTTAGATAAAATAATAAATTTTTATAGAATTTTTTAATTATAAATTTGTATAAAATAAGAAATAGTTTTATCAACAAAAAGATGAATACATAAATTGAAAATCTACCATTATGTTATTATCATTATTATTATTATAATAGTTAAAATTATTATCAATATTATTGCCAAAACAATCTCAATAATTAAATTGTCCTGGAAAATCATTAAAAAAAAGCAAAAGATTTCTGTATATATAAAAAAAAAACACAACCATTAAAATCATCATGACCATTGCATAAATAGTCAAATAATAAAAATCATCCAAAAGTAAAAAAAAAAAAATCACTAAAATTATCATCACTATTGCGTTAATAGTAAAATCATAAAAATCATTTAATTTAAAAAACAAATAAAAATAACAGAAAACAAAAAAAAATAAAGGAAAAAAAGAAAACAAAAAAAATAAAGGAAAAAAAACCAATATTAATTTTAAAATGATTACCAATTTAAATTCAAATCTTAGGAGTGAACTGATTAAAAAAAATTCAAATAAAAAAAAACTATAAAAAAACTAAAAGTATAGATGTATAAATATAAATATAAAATATACATTATATAAGAATTTATAAAAACAAACCAAATGAATTAATATAAAAAAACTATGCAATAATCAAATAAACAAAATAAATAGTTCTATCCACAAAAAGATGAACACATAAATTGAAAATTTATCCTTATATTATTATCATGATCACTACTATAACTGTTAAAATTATTATCAATATTACTGTCAAAACAATCTTAATAATTAAATTATCCTGAAAAATCATTAAAAAAAGGAAAAGATTTTTGTATAAAAAAGAAAAAACAACAACTACTAAAACCATCATGATTATTGCATAAATAGTCAAATAGTAAAAATCATCAAATCCAAAGAAAAGAAGAAGAAGAAAAAATAAATAAACAAAGAGAAAAAAGGAGTAATATTAATAGTAAAATGATTATTATAACAGTTAAAATTATTATTAATATTATTGTCAGAACAATTAAAATAATTAAATTGCTCTGGAAAATCATTTAAAAAAATCAAAAGATTTGTATAAAAAACAATTAAAAAATCACAAATGAATTAATACCAAATATCAATAAAAAATAAATTAATATCAAATAAGAAATAAACATTATAAAAAAAAAATGAATTAATAAAAAAAATTAAAAGAATAAGGACCAAAATAAAAAATCATATATGTAAAATTAAATCCAATCGAAGGATAAAATTAAAACAAAAAAGAATTGGAGGACCAAAAATAAATAATGGTAATTGCTGTCATTTTATAAAAAATCAGAAGAAGAGGGACTGAAATTAAACTTTGTATATATTACCAATATCAATTGGAGGACCAAATTAAAGAAATCCAAACATCTATACTGGAAAAATTGAAGGAATAAAAAATAAATCAAAAATCAAAAGTATAAAGATTGAAATAAAAACTTCTTATATAATCAGTTTTAATTGAAGGGCACAATTGAAAATAATAAAACTTTAATTTCAATAAATCAGTCATAGAAACGAAATCAACAATTAAGGGACCAAAATGAACTTCTTACAACTATCAGGGACCGGAGCATACTTTGCTCCGGCAGGAGAGAGAAAAGCGACCGCCGGTGAAAAACCATCCGCCACCGCTCACCTGGACATACCTGATGGAAACGCGCTGTGACGGAGGAGAGAGGACCTTCCGGCGCATCTCCTGGATTGTCGGTAGGTATTTTTTAACGGCGTTAAGACTCCTCACGCGTCGCCTAAAAGGCGCGTTGGGGCTGAATGCTGCTGGCACGGGTGGACGACGCGCCAGCAGATAAACAGAAAAAATAATAAAATAATAGATAATGACTGACTTGCCCTTGGACCCACCTATATTTACGAAAAAAACCATGGATGAAAAGACGGCGGTACCCCTATTTACTGTGCGCTATTTTGTCTTTATAGGGGTTTTTTTTTCATCGATTCACTGTGCAAATAATATGGAAAAACCGGTATAGCCCCTAGTCCTGTGCACTATTTTATCGTTTTTGGAGGGTTTTTTCGTTAATCCACTGTTCACAACCGGATAAAGGAAAAAAAAACTAGCGCACATACTCGCGCGATGCACAAACGTCAAATATCTACTCCACAGTGATTTAAGAGACAACGCACGGTGCCAAAACAGTGAAAACCCCACGACTTTTATTTTATATATATATATATATATATATATATATATATATATATATATATATATCTTTTAGTCTATCTCTCTTGTATATATTCTGGAATTATTATTGAAAATTAGTAATATTAACTTTAAAATTTATACTTAAAATTTTTGAAAAAAATATTTTTTTTTACTTTAAATTAATTTTTTTTTATGTTTTTAAATCATTTTCATATCCTCATGTCGAAATAATTTGTTGGAGTTGGAGGTAGTACTGACAATATCGGTGTTGATACCAGTATTAGTACTGATAATCCTTTCAATAATAATCCTTTTGATGAATGTATTAAAAATAACGAGGAAAATAACGGTCATGAGACTGATTTGAATTTATGTAGCACATCAACAAAATAATTATTTTAAATTTGTTAGTTTTTACCTAATGAAATTCTATGGACATAATTATTTTGTAATGTATTTTTAAGTTATTTTGAATCATGTATGAACCTTAACTAATGAAGTTTTATGACCATAATTATATTGTATTGTATTCGGAAATATTTCACTTACGATTTTACGATTTTTCTACCCACATGATTTTAGCTATGATTTTACCATTTTTGTACAGAAAAATTCAGGTACGATTTTATGATTTTACGATCCGATCTTATGATCTGATTCTTCGAAACTCCTTCCGTGTCGTATCAAAATCACAATTTTAACAATCATGTGTGTGTGTGTGTGTGAGAGAGAGAGAGAGAGAGAGAGAGAGGTCATTTTAACTGCTAGAGCAAATATCAGAGCATCATTCTGGCATTAATGGGTTTTTCTCCTCTCGAGTTGCCGACCTACAAGAATATAAACGATTCTTCAAACTAGGATTATTTAGGGTTGTCACCACCAGACACTTCCCTCAAGAAACAAAACGATTCTCCTCGTTAAGATCTAGTAAAAACCTTAGGATTATTCTCTAATGTATATGCCTGTTTGGCATGACATCCAAAATCTCCACGTCAATCAATAAACCAGTCCGGCTTTCACAAGATTAACTGATAAAATTATGGCGCATATAATTCTGTCATCGATAACTAACAAACAATAAAAATAACCCCCATAGCATTTGTCATTTACTGCACTGGCTCAATCAAAAACCCAATATAAGAACACCTTTTATGGGGTACTGTTTAATTTCTAAGTATAGCGATGGCTAGCTCAAACTCAACCGCTGACCTCTCCCCCAAGTTCCAGCTGCCCACTAGACGCTCAATTATGGCAGAAGCAAAGCCAGCAAGTCCTGCCCGAGAATGGTTGTCTGCCCAGAATGCTGCCCTGTCAAATTTCCAGAAGGTGGGACAGCTTTTTTTACGATTACAACAATAGCTAATTAATTACCTTCTGCTAACAGAGATGTTTATTTCACTTCTTTTTTTCTTAAAGCAGATTGTTGCGGAGTTGACGGGGACGTACATTCTTGTATTCGTGGGCTGCGGAGCTGCTCTCACCGACAAAGTTCAAAGACTAAATATGTTAGGAATAGCAATTGTGTGGGGCGCAGTTCTGATGGCAGCTATTTATGCTCTTGGTCATGTCTCTGGTGCACATTTTAATCCTGCAGTTAGCATTGCCTTGGCTGTTGCCCGCAAATTCTCTTGGAAACAAGTGAGAGATATGATTAAACCAGTCGTTTTGCCTGAAATATTCTATGAAAAGGAAAATAATTTACACTTAAAATATTTTCTTTTTTAAATATGATATTTGATAAGATGAAATGAAACCACCAATCACAGTAGAAAAATGATCAGATATTATGGTATATGATATAGTGGTGTTGATCGTGACAGTAGTAGTGAGCATGCGGGCGAGGAGGAGTTGGCAGCAGAGGTGGAGATGGATGGTAGAGTGATGGAGGTTGCAGTGGCGAGGTTGTTGTGGGCGGAGGAATGGAATAATATCTTAAAAATATTTTATAAATTTCATAAACTGAATTTTTTTCCCAATAAATTAATTAAGTTTAAAAGTTGTTTTAATATATTTTATGGTAACCATTTTCCCAATAAAATATCTACAAAAAACCAAATACAAGAAAAATCAGAAAAACAATGTGTAAAATATTTAGGCAAAAAAAAGGCCCTCTTGATTTTTTTGTGCAGAATTTACCTGAACCTATGTTCATGCAGGTACCCATGTACATTTTGGCTCAGGTCCTCGGATCAACACTTGCAAGTCTAACTCTTAGGCTGCTGTTCCATGACCAAGGGAATATTCAACCTATATTGAATCAGTACTCAGATCCAACTAGTGATCTTGAAGCAATTGCGTGGGAATTTATAATTACATTTATCTTGATGTTCACCATTTGCGGCGTCGCTACTGATCCTCGAGCGGTATGGTCTGAGTTACACATGTTGCTTGCTTAAAAAATCTTTCATATTAACGAGGAAAAACTAGGACTGAAAAGTAGATGTGATATGTTCCCTTTGTTTTTGTTGTGTGTTTATTGCTCTCTTAACCCTTTCACTTTGTTTTACGTTCCAACAGAGCAAAGACCTTTCTGGTGTTGCAATAGGAGGTGCGGTAATGTTCAACGCCATGATTGCCGGGTAAACAAACACCCTTACTGATCTAGCCACTTCTGCAACTCAATTATGTTCGTTTTCAAGTGATCTGATGCATTCATTTTAATAAATTTCCCAGGCCAATCACTGGAGCTTCGATGAACCCTGCTAGAAGTTTAGGCCCTGCTCTTGTCTCTGGTGTTTACAAGAATATATGGGTCTATATTGTATCCCCAATTCTGGGAGCAACGACTGCAGCCGTGGTGTACTCAGTACTTCGGGTACCCGAGCCTGGTAGACCTGAGGATACAAATAAATCCACATGCAATAATCTTTACACGCATGCTGATCCATAGACCGATGTTCCCATTGGTTTTCATGTAAGACTGTCGTTACATTATCTGGCCAATCACTTGGACATGCCTGTAAACGTCAAACTACTCTGAAGGCAAGAATTCAGATGAACAGTGCCCACTGGATTGTAGTTGTTCACGCCAGACGAGAGAAAAAGAATAATGAATTTGAATGAGCTGAGAGATTAATTTCCACCCAAATGCATGAATGATGACGTGGAAAGCAAAGGCATGTTTTTTACTATATAAGTATGTATGTATCAGATACTTGCATGTAAAAGCATTGCTACTGCGACGAAAGAATAATGGACCTGTAAAACCCAGGATCAGTAACCCCTTAAATTTCCTAGTTCAACTTCTTCACCCTATCAAATAATGCAAAACTAGTTTCTATCAAACTCCTTTCCCCCGGACAGTAGGCAGCAGAGTATAAAATCTCACTCTAGCTATATCTTGACCCTAGCCAACAATTTCAGCACAAAAAAGCTAAGCTGGCCAACATTTCACAACAGAAAACAATCCGAGCCCAGGAAAGTGCATCTTTCAAGGGAAATGGATAGTAAAGATAAAGAGCTTGAATTCCTAGTCAAGTAAGAAAGCACAAGCCTGTGTTTATTAGAGAACTACACACCCCTGCCAGCATTCTCATCCCTCGTTTATAACTACTATACAGCATATCTACGTATATGGAACAGCAAAGTACTGAAAGCACAAACCTGTGTTTATTAGAGAACTACATACCCCTACCAACATTCTCATCCTTCGTTTATAACTACTATACAGCATATCTACGTATATGGAACAGCAGAGTACAGAAAAGGGGATGGAAGACGGGATGCCTGGATCCTTTTGGTGTATCATACAAATTGGATATTCAACTACTAATCATATTAGAATGGTGAGAACATACGTGGATAAAGATATACAAGGGACTCTGGTTTATCAACACATTGACTCACAAGAAATTGAGCATCATTGGTTCTCCACCTCCCCGCTCTCCATATGTTTTACCTGTTAACAAGGGGAAAGGTTCAGAGTCGAGAACAATTAAAACAACTTGTGTCAGAGATCATCATGAGATCCATTCTTCACTATTCACCTGTTAATCCTCAGTAGATTTACTATCTACAGTTTTGTCAGTAAATCCCCTATGATATCAGGGGTAAATTTATTGATATTCTCTGGTTAAATTCCTCACACCATGAATATTAATCATTTGGAAAAAGCAGCAGTGCTTGGGTAATGGTAAACTATCAGATGTGATAAGTTTCAGAAGTACAGGGCTATTTTTGTTCTTTCCAAATACTTAATAAAGTGCTTACCCAGTTTGGGATAGCCGCCTCCAATTGAGTATCTGGTGAGATTGTGGATGCCCCGGCAAGTAAGAAGAAGTTGCCCCAATCCCATTTTCATCACCAACAAACTGCTCTGAGTAACTAGAAGTTGGAGGGGACCAAACTGGAACTATAACTCCATCCCTCTCTCTCCTACTAACACTACTAGAAGATTCTGCTGTTGAGTCCTCAACATTTGCCAGACCTCTCAAAACGTTAAATGGTGGCAAACCATTGTCATTATCAACACTTTGCACAAACCCCTGGTTCAAATCATCTCTTCTTGGTTGTTGATTTAAATTTACATCTCTTGGTACCTCTGCTCTGCCATCTCCTGAAGAATTGCGAACATCCGAAGAAGTTTCTTCGTCTTCAATTCTTAGAAAAGAAGAGGCCATGCTTGGGACCATCTGATCCTCATAGCGGCGGTTTGCAGCAGGAGGATTGTTTCTCACAGTCTCATGGCTTTCCTCCATATTTATGTCTTGAGGGAAGGCAATTGGAGCTGATTCAAAAGAGTCTCCAAGCCCTTCCTCAGTTCCATTCTCAATTGCAGCTCTTGAAGCAGCTTCTTGCTGCCACATTTCTGAGAGTGCTTCTTCCAACCTGATCTTTGCTGCATCTATCCATACAATAGGAAGAGGATAATTTGATCCCAGTTCAATACCAGCAGCTTGAAGTACAGATTCAGGTGCATTCCATGGGTGGTGTATCCATTCAGTTGGTAGCCTAGCAAGTTCAGGAAGCCAACGGCGCACGTATTCTCCATCTGGGTCAAATTTGTAACCCTCAAACTGTGAACAATAAGACATTTTTCAAACAAGTTCAAATTAGGAAGAGATGAGTAGGAGATATGCATGAATTAAACTGTAATACAGCAATTGCATAAATTAGTTATGCAATAAAGAAAGGAAGCATATAGAAATTACAATGTCTCATCCTCACCTGTGGATTATCTATGCGATCAAACTCCCGGCCATCTGGGAGAGTGCCAGTTATGTATTGCCAACCGAGAGCATCACTCTCTAAATCTGCATCCAATAGGGTATCCCAAAAGTACTTCATTCCCCATCTCCACGGAAGTTGCAGAACCTTCACAAAGAAACTAGCAACAACCACACGTATACGGTCATGCAGCCAACCTGTGGCCCACAATTCTCTCATCCCTGCGTCAACTAATGGATAACCTGTTCTACCTTGTCTCCATGCCTTAAAATAGCCTTCGTCCACGAACCAAGGGAAGAACTTCAGGTGCCCAAGAAGAGGCCTTTCATGACTGTAAGGATGGTTGAAACTCAAGTATCTTGA
This sequence comes from Salix dunnii, assembly GCA_015731905.1. NCBI lineage: Eukaryota > Viridiplantae > Streptophyta > Magnoliopsida > Malpighiales > Salicaceae > Salix > Salix dunnii. The sequence continues at coordinate 6,523,830 of CM027660.1, read as the reverse complement.
ATATTCCCTAAGACCAATTGACTTGAGAAACAAGTTTACACTCTCTTCGCCAGCCTTGTTCCCTTCATTTGCCCACAGAACCTGCTTTATGCGAACAAGATGGAAGACTTTTCTCACACTCACCTCCCCAAAATGCAAGTGTGGAGAGAGAAATGAGGTCGTAGCGCTATCAGCCTTCCTACGATTCTTAGAGTACTCAATTAATGGTCCATTAATGAAAGTGGTCAGAGCCTTGTCAGCATTGCTCCATCCAGGTGCCCATGCTCTGGCAAGAAGTGCATTGCTTCCTTTCTCTGATTCATCTTCAAATACCAGCATCTCTGAAGGGCATTTTGATGCATCACCTGAAAGAATGCAATAAATGCGTGAAAGCAGATTGGAGAGGAAACAATTACCTGACAGAACATAAAAATATATAGAATAATCCTGCAGAAGAAGCATGCTGCAGATAATACATACACAAAGTTATAAAACAGAGCATAGAATTGAAGATGTTGAATAGGAGTGCTGTTAATGTTCTGATATCAAATTCTAGTAATCATCGCAGAAGGGAGGTGCAGTGGCAAGTGCTGTGTAAAAAAGCCGACCTTGTGAGAGGCTAGAAATCCAGTTTCAGAGCGCTCTTGCAGTTTGATACACATGTATTGTTTGTCTTAAAGGCCGTATGACTGAATAAGATATAGCATGAATGCTTGCATTTTCTTGTTTTATTAATTTTTCCGATGCTCAACAAGGCATTCTCTCAAATCAAAAGCATAAAAATGTGGCACCATCAAAAAGAAAAGTTTGAAAGAAGACACACCCGAAATAATCCTCTTAGGCGGGAGAAGTGGAGCCTCTGGATCAAAAGGCATGCTGAGGCATCTATCCCAGAAAGCAGCAAAGGTTGTAAAGGGACGGCCTTCAGCATCATTAACATCCCATGGTTCATAAAGTAAATCTGCATTAAAAGATCTTACAGCAATACCTTGGGCAGTCAAGAACTCCTTCACCCGATGATCCCTAACCAGCGACAGGGGATCTAAAAAACAATAAATTGATAGTAAATGATGGATTGGTAACAAATATTGAAATGAGAGACAGTAAATTGCCACTTGATGCACTGGGAGTTTCCAACTTATGGTGGAATGAAAAGTAGATCAGGAGATGATGAATTGCCATCATATGTTGGAGTGAAAGGCTATAGATTGCAACTTAAATCACAAACTTAAGAAAGACTCGAATCAACAAAACTAGATTAGCAAAGGCCCTTCCTACTGAGTTAATTTTAATTACAGCATATTATGGCGAGTTCAAATAGAAACTGAACAATCTAAATATACAAAGGGAACCACCATATACAAACCGCTGAAAAGAAAATGGGTATAGTAGAATTACATAGTTATGGGATGCCCCGTCCCATTCATGAAAATATATATCACCACAGAAGATTTACTCAACAATCAATTATTCAACGAAAACAAATGAATAGTCACAACTTCAATAAATCCATCGCAAGAGACTACTCCAATTCACACGAACATCAAGCAATTATCATGGAATTGTATATCAATCACAACAAACAATCCAAAATCCCAATAATATCAGAAAATTTTACAAAAGGAAAGCAAAAAAAAAAGGAACAAAAACATCGAAACCCAAAAAAGATCTGCTCACAGAATATTATATTATGAAGAGCCAATCAGACCACATGATCCTAAAATCCCATGCAACAAAAGTAATAATTTAAAACAAAGTCCAACGAAAAGATAAATAGAGACCAACCATATAATTGGTTGAAGAAGAGCTGAGAAGCCCCAGTAGATTTGACAATCTCAAAAAGAGTAGAAACACTGTCGGTTGATCTCTTAGTAACAAGAGAAGTACCAAGACTCCTTAAAGAAGAGTCAAGATGAGCCAAACTCTGTTTCAGCCACCACCTTGAAACCCTACCAGGATAAAAATGGCCTTCCTCTTCAGGCGCCCATACAAACACTGCAACAACCGCACCTGCTCTTACACCAGCTGCAAGTGCTGGGTTATCTTCTACCCTTAGATCTCTCCTGAACCAAACTATACTACATCCACCACCTGACATCCCTCTCTGGAAAAGGAAAGGAAAAAAAAAGGACACACCAACACCAAAAAGAAAAAAGAAAAATAGCCACTTTCTCTTTCTATTTGCTATATCAGCTACTGTATGCCATATCTACTTTTCCTGCCTTTATCTGGAACCTCACCACCAATTTGCTGCTTCTGGGTTATACTTTTTCTATACTATGAGAGGAGAGAGAATCTATTATCTCTTGTTATCTTTTTTTATCATTACCAAATCCGGCTCCAAATTTATTGGATGATAATAATTTCATGTTTTTTTTTTACTTCTTATAATAGTTCCTTTAATAATATTTACTTGTTATTTATATATATATAATAGTGTATCTAAGTAATTCTATTTATTATATTGAAATACCCGATTTGAAAGTCAAATGATATATAAATATTTTCTTACCATAAGTTACTCAAACAAAAAGACAGGTATAATTAAGAGAAAAAAAGAAAAGGTAAGATTAAAAGCTTATAGATCATGAATGCAAAAGCTGATGTGTTCATCTAATTTATTTTCCTAGATTAATTTTTAGATAATTATTCTCACCAATGGAATATAATTTAATTTCATGATTTTTTAGTGTAATTGAAACAGTCAAGATGGCCCACACCCCTTGTAGAAAGAGAGAGGCAGAGAGCAGCTGGGAGGGTGAGCGAATAGGATTGGTTGATAGAAGTGGTGACTCTCATCAAATTGACAAGCGATTTGCAACCACAACTTTAGTTTTCTTTGATCTTTATTTTCTTCTCTGTACCCTATTCAAGAAAACAAAGCCCGCCCGCATCTCTCATTGTCGGGTGGAAAATGGTAAAAATTGAAAGATGCCTTGAATTGTCATTAATAAATAGTTGCTGCTAGCAGCTGGTGATAGATTAGGAGCACCCTCCTCGCGGTGAAAAGACACGCATTTTCAAGCCATGTTCTTGGTGTTTTGTTTAGTAGGGACATGCTTGGTTTTTAACGTCTCCTTTAATTTTTCAAACATGTTATTTGGGGATTCCTACAGGCATGTTCTTCCTGTTCCTAACATCCTAGAAAATCTGTTATCTATCCATCGATTTTGCAAAGACAGGAACTCATTTATTGCCAGGTTGGTGACTGGTCTTGACTGTGCCAGGAAATGCCACCACAAGTCTGATGTTATCTATTCTAATTCCAGGACTGATAGCACACATGCAGGCTATGGTTGCTGCGGCAAACAACCATTTTAAGGATACTAATTGGCATCCAGATCGATATAGGAGCAACTCGTCGTCTCACTAGTGAAATAACCAGCTTGATCCTGCATAGTACTGACACAGAACAGATTCTATTAGGCAGCAGTGCAGGTTCGAGAATTAGTAAAATTGGTCTATCTGTTCTTTCCACTCCCTCTACGTCTTTAATCGCGCAGCGTAGAAATAAAGACTAAAACTTCTTTCATTATAAATTCCTTATGGTGTCAGAAGCATATAGTGATGAATCCAGATCTTACTAATCTTCTCTAATTAATAGCAAAAAATAACGTGGATCTATATACATTTTAAATTGAAAAACCCCACTTCTCTAATATATTATAAAATAATATAAATTATATTGTAAAAATGGTTATTTGACAGAAGCTTAGAGTGCAGAGGGGACAGCAAGTATGGGGATAGACAGGTGAGCTGAGTGCTGACTAGATGGATTTGGCCTTTTCTCTTGAAGTGGACCTTTGCTGCTTTCTTTATGGTTCTTCATGATCAAGCTCAGATCCCATGTTCATGTCACTGTTAAAAGTGATTTATGATATGGCTCTCTCTTGGTCGAATTCTACCGGCAGTTCAACGGGATGAATTCACATCATTTTTATACATAACGCCACGAATTTGACGTCAAAATATTTATTTTCATTAAAATACCCTTGTTAGCATATATTAAATAATAAATATATTATTTGCTACACGATTAAAAAACATTCCATTCAATTTCCATTCTAACAAGCGTTAATATTCATGTATTTTTTTGGATTACAGGGAACTATTATTTTTTTATATACTTTTGCGAGTACAGATTAAGCAAGTTACGAATCCAAATTAAATAAATAAAAATTTAATTATTTTAAAATTTTAAAAATTGAATACTTCCCAGTTGAATCCAAAATCTACAATATAAATATTAAGCTTTTCACTACGATGCCATGCCCCACGCTAATACTCGTGCATGCTGAGGGAAAATAAGAAAAGAAAAACGTGTGGTCGTCTTACATGGAAAGCATGTCATTTGGATAAAGTGCGTGATACTTAAAGCTTCACAATGATTGGAGCCTTAATTTTATTTTATTTTATTTTCTTTCTTAAAAACAATCTCATTTCCTTATAGCTAAAAGGCCCGGTTACTGTAGCTAGGACTGTTCATGCACACACAAAACATTGTGGAGTGGACATTTGTTTCAGTGCTTTGTGCGTGTATGTGCCCTTTTTTTTCTTTTTCACAGACCTTCTTTTTCTAATTTGTATGTAGAAATAGACTTAAAACTAATTGTGACCAAGTGGTTCTCCTGCGCGCTGAAATTCAGCGCGCAGGAGTTCGAGCTTCAGCGCCCACAAAGCTGATTTTGTTTTGTTTTTTCTCTAAAATTTGTTTTCCTCTCCGACAAAAAAATAAATTTGTTTTTTTTTTTTTATAAAATCCATTTGATTTTTTTTAATTCAAAAATCCTAATTTTAGAAAATTACTTTGGGAAATTTTTTATTTATTTTTTCATCTAAAATAAGGTGTTTTTTTCTCTTCTAAAATCCTAATTTTGGAAAATTATTGTCTAGAAAATTTGCTTTCTGTTTTTTTTATTACCATGTTTTTTTTTAAATAGTAATTTTCACAATTCAATACTGCATGAAAAAGTTTTTTCTGTTTTTTTCTTTTAACCGGGTTTTTTATTTGTTTTTTTTAAACCAGAGTATCTGTTGTAGCTTATGAGCACCGACTAATCTCTGGATCTATTTTTTTAATTATTTTTTCTCTATTTTTTTATTACCACTTATACATTTTTTTTCATGATCGGGGTGTACGGGTTAATTTACGCGCACCGTTATTTTTTTCTCAACACTATTTAAAAAGATGTTTTCCCTTTACACTTTTTTATAACCGGATAATTTTTTTTAATAAACAGAGACCATTTTTTAAAAAAATAATTATAGAACTAGGGTGTCCAGGTCAGTTTTTTTTCTTTTAGCTGAGTTTCTTTTGTTGTGTTTTTTTTTAACCAGGGTATCCGTGACAGCTTACGTGCACCACGACTAATCTCCGGATCAATTTTTTTTTTTACATTTTTTCTCTTCTTTTTTTTTCCACTTATATATTTTTCTGTTTTTTTCCCATGACCGGGATGTCTGTATCAATTTACGCGCACCATAATTTTTTTCTCATTACTGTTTGAAAAGGTTATTTCTTTTTTAAAAAACCGGACTTCTGTTTTTTTTTACAACGGGGTGTCGGGGCTAGCTTATACGCAACACGATTAATTTCTTGACCCATTTTTTTAATACATTTTTTTCATGTTTTTTTCCATTTATATAGTTTTTTTGGTTTTTTTTATAATCTGAGTGTCCAGGCCAGCTTACGAGCACCACCATTTTTTTCCCACGTCTAACTTTTTTTTTATCTATGGATTTATTTTTTTCTACATTTTTTTCCTATTTTTTTCTCATTTATACATTTTTTTTTGTTTTTTTAATTATGGTGTTCGAGCCAACTTACATGCATATCGATTTTTTTTCCACATATACAGTTTTTTTTATAACCAGGTTGTCCAGGACAGCTTACGCACACCATTAATAATCCCCGGAACCACTTTTTCTTTGACATTTTTTTTTAACACTTATAAGTTTTTTTTTATAATTGGGGTGTACGGGTCAGCTTACGGGCACCACGACTATTATTTTATAGAATGGCTATAGGAGATCACAATTTCAAATAGTAATAAACAGTTATTTCAACTGTGGTTTTCACTTTTCAATACTATATGAAAAAAATATTTTTTTTTATATATTGTTTACATAATTCTTAATTCTATCCATGTTTATATGTACATGCTCTTAGTTTTTGTTTCTATTTTTTTTTATTCCACTATTATTAATATTTTTTTCAATATTTAAATTTTATTTTGTGTTGGTTATCATTGAAAAAATAATATTTGTTATTATTTCTCTTTTTTTAATTTTTCAAGTTAAATAATTTCTTTAAATTGAATAATATTTTTTTTATATTGTTAGGTATTGAATTTTCATTATTTTTAAGTTTTATTTTCTTTTAAATATATCATAATAATTATATCTTTTGATATTTATTTAATATTAGAGCTTCAATATATATTATCACTTTTTGGTAGAAAAAAACCCGTTTTTAGCAGATTTTATCAATTATAATTTTATTAATTAAATATTAAAATAACAAGATACAACACACATAAAATCAATCAATTTTCAACATAGATAAAAAAGCCCAGCGCATCGCGCGGGCAAATTCGCTCGCTATGAGCTAAAACAAAATGGTTTTTTCAACAGTGTTTGGTACTGTTCATCTACACTCGGTTGCACTGCGAATTGGAATAATGAAATTAACAAATAATATAAGTATAATTTGTATACTAATACGGAGCAAGGAGATGGCTTCGTCCGAGTGGTTATGCGGCGCGTGTTTGTAGAGAAGACCAAAGTTCGGATCTCCAAGGCGACGAAAGTGGTTTTGGGTTTTCAATATCATATCATTTGCATCATATATAATTTCTATACTAAGTAATTCAAAGAAATTGCTTTGGCCGATTGGTTCAGAACCGTGCCGGGCACGGGGAGGTAGGGAGTTCGAATTCCAAGGGGGGCGAAAAACTGATTTCTTTGTTTTTCTTTTCTTCTTTTTAATTTTTTTCTTTTTTTTTAAATGTATTTTTTCCCACCGTGGTGTCCTATACAGCTTATGCGTACCACGATTAATCTCCGAATTCACTTATTTTTACATTTTTTTATTATTTTTCTTTCTTCACCTATACATTTTTTTTTTTGATAACCGGAGTGTCTATGCTGGCTTGTGCACATCACCTTTTTTTCTCCGAAATTAACAGTGATTTTCACTATTTATCACTATTTGGAAATCTGCTTTCTCTTGCCTTCCTTTTTTTGTTTGTTTTTTTTCTTATTTTTTTTTAATATTGTTAGGTGTTAAAATTTCTAATTACTGTAGATAACATATTATAATTTACTATCAGTATTCTAAAATATGTTTAATATAAAAATATATAGAATAAATCTTAAAAAATAATAATTTCTTTTTTCAAACAATAATTACGGTGTCTTCGATAGTATGACCAACAATAATTAGAATATTAATTATGTATAACAATATTTATAATAATAACTATAAAAATTATGATAAAAATTCATTGGTCAATGTTATTTTTGTGAAAAATAACTTCCACGTCTTTTTTTATGTACGATATTTTAGATCATATCATGAAAAAAATATATGAAACCACACATAGACAAGACATGTAGAAAATTTTGTCAAATTATCTACAATAATAAAATAAAAAATTGTCTTGCATTTCGCCACAGGCGACACTAAATTTTTTAATATTTTACAATTTGTTAATGGCCCTAAATTTTTATATATATTATTTTTGGGACTTTTTTCTTAAAAAAAAAATAGGAGAGACTAATTATATATTGTGATATTTTTTCATATTAACGTCTTAAAATATATATAAAAAAATTAATATGACTTTTCTTTAAAAATCTCACATTAATTTAATTTCAATACTCTATTTTTTTAATATAATAATATGAAAAAAAAAACTAGAAAAAAATCTTTGATAAATTTTAGTAGTTGTATTTTTGTTATCTGTCAAATTGTTTGTTGCATTAAACAAATTACTCATTTATGATACAATTCAATGATTGTAATTTTACTGTTTCTTTATGAAATAATTCATGAAATAAATAAAACATACACAACAATCAATTAGTAAGTTAAACAGAGCATGTGGCTCATTTTAACATAATTTCTTCAATTAAAATTGTACAATCTGCTAATTAAATAATTATCAAAACAATTTAACAATAACAACATTTAATAACTTTTAGGCAGAAAAAAAAACTCATTTCTAATAGATTTTATCAATTATAATTTTACTAATTAAATATTAAAATAACCAATTATAACACATATAAAATCAATTAATTTTCCACATAAATAAAAACCCAGCGCAACACGCGGGCAAGTTCGCTCGTATATACTACTTGCCAAACCCTTCATTTTATGACAATAAATTAATAAATATCACGTGTGAACTGCATATCTATGAAGATTTTCATATTTCATGTTATAGTTGTGTTCAAATAAATATTTATATAGACTTTACATACATACTGCCATGCACATATACTAATTGATTTTTTTTACTAAAGGATATAAATTTATCAAAATATTTTTTTTTATTCGAGAAAACCACACCCCCCGGAAAGCGCATTTCGTGGGCCCAGGTGAGTGAATAAAATCCTGGTTGTCCCAGGTTCTTACAAAAAATGCACGTCCTGACTCGAACTCAAGACCTATCGTGTAGATCTCAAGCCTTTTACCACCACATCACACCTATTGGGGATAATTTATCGAAATATTGCTTATATGAAACTTAGGAAACATTTTGTCGTATTAAAGCTATACTGGAGAAAGCATAGTAGATAGATACGCACTGTTCATTTCAAGTAAATATAAACAAATAAATATTCTTAAGTTTGCCAAATGGTATTGTTATTTTCCCCCTTAATTGAGGTTATTTTGCAATGTGATTTTACTTAGAAATGTATTAAAATAATATTTTTTATTTTTTTAAAAAATATTTTTAACATAACACATGAAAAGAATTTAAAAATATATTAAAAAATGATTTAAAATCAAAAGAATTAAAAAAAAAAGAATTTTAAAATATAGTTTAAGACAGGGTTTTAGTGTCCTATTAACACCAGAAAGGGCTGCTGCAAGTGTCGCGCCCGTCAGGAAAGTTTTCTCATTACAAAAAAATATTAAGTAGTTGTTAAAAAAAACTCTTAGTTAACACTAATAAAAATAAAATTGAAAAGAGTTAAACATCCCTCAAAGGATAGTTTTGTTTATTTTGAACCCCGGTTAAATAAATAATTTAACTTTTAATTAAAAAAAAATTGAAATAGACATAGAAGAGTCATGCTTAAACCTTCATTTTGTTTTTGTTTGCGAGACCAGATTATATAAATAAAAAGGATTGTTGGGGAGCTGGAGCCAAAGCAGCCGCATGGCACACAATGGGACGGCACTCATATTCATCAAAGCATTGAAGATCGAGGGTGTCGATGGTGATTTTTGGCATCTCGGAATAATTGGCATGATACATTTTTGAAGGATAAGTATCAACATCATTCAAGTTGGTGCAGCACATGTCATGTGGGGTTGTGGTCCACATGAAATTTATTCGTAGGTTGTGATAAGGTAAACACAGATGAAAATATCTCCTCTGGTGTGTGTGTATCTTTTTCCCACAACCCCTTTTATTTTATTATAAATATAAATAAAGAAAAATTTGGTGATCAAATTCCTTTAGTTTCCATTAAGGCCCCGTTTGTTTGCTGGAAAGTGGTTTCTTTTTGGAAAGTGAATTCCGGGAAAAATGAATTCCTGAAAAGTGAATTCCTAGAAAGTGAATTCAGATGTTTGGCAATGTTATGGAAAATGAACTGGAAAACACTTTCCAGTGTTTGTTTATGTTATGGAAAATGATCTGGAAAATAATTTATTAATAAATTAATTTTTTTTCAAGTTTATTAAAATAATGAGGAACAAATCTTACAAATTAAAAAGTTGAATGAGAATGAAATTGAAAAAAAATATAATTTCATAAATTATCTCAAATAAAATAAATAATAATCAAAATAATAGAGATCAAATCTAAAAAAAAATTTAAAAAATAAAAGGTGAATAAATTAAAATAATAATAATTAACATTTCATAAATTATTTCAAATAAAATAAGTAACAATAAAAAAAATGAGGACCAAATTTGATAGATAAAAAATTCCAATAAAAAAATGATAAGAAAAAAGCAAATAGCAATTATAAAAATAAGAACCAAAATTAATATAAAAATTAAATTTTAAGAGATGGAATTGAAAAATAAATATTCAAAACAAATTATATATAGCAATCAAAAGTTTGAGGATCAAATTTGATATAATGAGCAAATAATGACATTTCTAAATTTTTCACAACTTCCGGAAAGTGTTTTCCGCCCAAATTTTCCGGAAAACACTTTCCTGAAAACCAAGCCAAATTCTTCTTTGACTGAAAAGTGTTTTCCGTTGACCGGAAAGTGTTTTCCGTTGACCAACTTTCCAGAAAACAAACAAACACAGGAAAGTTTGGAAAACAGTTTCCCGGAAAGTGAATTCCGGGAAACAAACGGGCCAAGAAATGCAAGTGGCAAGGACAAGAATCCTCTTCAAGTAATTTAAATATTTTTTAATCATATAACGGTTCTTGGTATTGTCTATTTCTCAACCGGTACATCCAACTATCAACTACTTCATGAAATTCATGCAAAGTTCCGACATATATGCAAGGCAAGGTGAATTCAGCACTTCTGCTCAAGCTTTCTTTTTCTTTTTAATGTCGCAAACACTTGAATCTTACTCTTCAATTGCTTGTCATGCACTTACGCTTCTCATGTTGCTTGAACTTGCTAACAATGAACTTGCAATAATTTGTTTGTGGCTCTTAAACTAAAACCATAATTGTTTAACTTCTAGATTAGTTTTCTGACAATAACCATGACAGCTATATTTTTCTGACAATTATTTTCTTTTTATTAACTACATGTAAAGAAAAAAAATCTACCCTTTTTAATTCTACCATTTATTTTCTTACTAGCTTTTATAAACTCATTCTACATGTAACAAAAATTCTCTTAAACAATTTAATTCTAGAATTTATTTATCTTAATGGTGGTTATAAACTCTCAACCTATGTATATACACCTCCTCCCTCCGAAAGAACTCAATCTGCAAGTTCAATTCATAAAAGAACAAAAAGGGAAGCAAGTGGAATTGGGAAATTGAACTCTGTAAGCAACTTGCAAGCAAGAGGATCGAAGATGAAAGAAACATCTCTGGCTCTTTCTAGGCTATAGTTTCTTCAATGAGAAAACTACTCCTAATAAAGTTATAGAGAATTATTTTGGTTTGAAGTAAATATTAAATCATTTTTAATTTAAAAATTAATAGTGTCAAAACTCAAATGGCCGTCCTAATTAATCCAGCAATAATATCATCCAGAAGTAAAAAAGCGACACGAACTAGGGAAATGAATATTTATCAGTGGTCCTTATTTTGCACACAAAAGGACTCGTTAAATAAACTCTCCTCGCCACACTCTGAACCCATATGTGCTCTTAATTTTCACTCCCATCATGATATAGGGCATGCATTGATGGTTTCAAAATTTTATTTTTGGCATTTAGGAAAAATGGTTGCTCCGACGTCGTTATGCACCCCGCGGATCGCAATGCCTGGATCGGGTTGACTCCAGTCCTCTTCTTAATCCCAACCGGACAAGATCCAGTGATGCAAGATTGAATTAGGCCCACGTTATCATGCTCAGGCAATAAATCGTAGTCAACTACCCGCATCAAAATAAATTTCCCTTGAAGTTAACGTGGCATTTATACTACAACAAACTTCTTCAAGTTTGCGACCATAACTAGTTAGATTATCCGCAATACATATATAATTTTTATAATGATTTCATTTGAAATAATTTATAAATTTTAGTAATTTAAAAATCAAATATAATATCTATATATGCAAAGTTTGATATGATACAGTATATCAATACACACTACTGCAATAATAATATCGAAACTTTAACATCAAAAAGACAGAAATAGGTAATTATCTCAAAAGTTTTTCAATAAAAAAAAAGGAAAAACATAGTTTTTTTCCAACATTTATATCAACCTTTGAGATTAAAATAATTTTTATAACTATTAATCTCAAAAGTTTTTCAACAAAAAAAAAAGGGAAAACATAGTTGTCAGTTTGCACTACGTTGTGGGTCTAGTAAATAATTTTTATAACTATCGAGATTAAAATAGAATATTTATACATGTAAAGTTTGATATAATAAAACATATGAATATATTTTATTATAACAACAGTAACATCAAAGTTTTAACATTTAAAATTATCATCATTATCACCGTCAAAATAATAAAATTAATAAATTATCCCGAGAAAAAAATACAAAAAAAATTAATAGAAAAAAATAAGAACAAAAATTAAAATTATTACTATTATTAATATTATTATTGTGCTAATAATGAAAAAAGAAAAATTAAATCAAAAACTAAAAAAATCATAAAAACTTTAATAAAAGTGAAAATAAAAAAAATATAATAGATGATAAAACAAAAACAAAAATTATTAGCTGAAAAAAATCATTTAACTTGAAAATTTAAAAAATTATCCTTTCTACGTTGCGGGCTGAGCAAATAATTTTTATAAGATTTGTTGGATCAAAATTAAAATATAATATTTATATATGCAAATTTTAATATAATGAAATAGATCAACACACCCTGTTATAACAATAGCAACATCGGAGTCGTAACATCTAAAATTATCATTGTTATTACTATCAAAACAATAAAAATTATCAAATTATTCTGAGAAAAAAAAATATTAACAAAATAATAAGCAAGAAAAACAATTAAATTGTTATTATTATTATTATTAAAGAAAAAATAAATAAATAAAAGACTAAAAAAATCATAAAAACTTTAATAAAAAAATAAAATAAATAAAAATAAAAATTATCATTGTTATTACTATCAAAACAATAAAAATGATCAAATTATCATGAGAAAAAAAACCTAAAAAATATTAACAAAAGAGTAAGCAAGAAAAATAATTAAATTATTATTATTATTATTATTATTATTATTATTATTATTATTATTGTGTTAATAATGAAAGAAAGAAAAATAGAAGACTAAAAAAATCCTGAAAACTTTAACAAAAGATCAAACAAAAAAATAAAATAAAAATTATTTGGTAAAAAAAATCATTTGACTTGAAAATAAATATAAAGAAACAAATAAAAAAAACTAAAAGAAAGAACAAAGGGATAGAAAAAAATAGAAATATCAATTTTCAAATCATAAATACAAAATAAAATTTAAGAGCTAATTTTTTTGAAAAAAATATCAACTCAACAAATAAGAAAATAAAAAAAATTAAAAATCAAAACTAAAAGCACACTTTTATATACATGGACAAAAATAAGGATTATTCTAGAAATATAAAGAAATAAAAGGATTAAAATAAAAAATTAAAAGTATAAGGGCTAAAATAAAAATGAAATATAAAGGGATTAAAATAAAAAATTAAAAGTATAAGGACTGGAATGAAAATTAAATATAAAGGGATTAAAATAAAAAATTAAAAGTATAAGTGCTGAAATGAAAATTAAATATATTATCAATTTTAATCAAAGGACAAAATTGCAAAAATTGAAATTGCTGCACCGAAGTTAATGAATCTTTTTAAGCTCAACCCGGAAATTAAAAGAAAGAGGACCAAAGTGAAACATTGACATTGAATTAATTTCAATCGAAGGACCCAATCGAACTATATCAAAACTTATATAACAAAAATGAAGACCATAAACGAAATTAAAAGTACAGGGACCGAAATGAAACATCACCAAACCCGGGGGACTCGCCTGCACTTTGACGTGCAGGAGAGAGAGAAATGGTTGCAACGGTTTTAACCGGCCACCGCCGCGTCTACGGTCGTCGGAGGACAAAACACGCCTCATCAAGAGGAAGACCACGTGGCGGAGCATCAAGGAAGACGCCGGTAGCCCATCTCCGGGCACGAGATGAACTCGCACGTACTACCTAAAGAGGACGTGAGGCGGAATACTGTTGGCCGGGTGTGACACACGCGCAGACAGTATAAAGAAAAAATAATAATAAATGATGATCAATTACCGGTATATCCTTGTTCTTTAGTCAGCAATTTTGTTGTATAAGGGGCTATATCCGTAATTAACTATTTTCAAAAAAATATAAAATAATAAAAAGGTAGGCGGACCGAACCATACCGTTTCGGTGCGGTCCGGTCCGAAATTGTGCAATTACAGCATAACCCCTCCACCTATAAACGTTTTTTTGTCTTTTCGAGGACTAAAAATGCTATTTTATTATGCAAATAATGATAAAAAAAAATCAGAAAATTGGAAAACCAACCGAACCAAGAACCGAACCGACCTAAAAATATACTATTACAATCCACAGTGAAAACATTCACAATCTACAGTGTTTTCCTGACTTTTTTAGTTTATTGTATAATATATAAATAAATATAAAAGCACTATTCAAGTTTTTTGGACTCTTAATTAAGTATGTTGCGGCCATTATTACTACTTGCTCTGTATCTTAGCCTCTGCTTCTGATCCTTGGCTAATGACGCAGCTCTAAGGACCTCATTGGTGTGGTTGGCTTGTGGTTATGGTGGTAGTAGGGATATGGACACTGTCCTTCAAGAAAGTGATTGTAACTTATGTATTGGGTGTGCTCGGGATTGCAGGGTTGCTTTTTCCTGATTGGGATTATCTTGATAGAGATTACTCCAGGTGGTTTTCTCCTCTTATTGAACAAGAGAAGCCGGCCCTTGCTTTCATATCAGAGTGAAGGACTTTGGAACGAGTCCACGCAGGGGTTCGAGGGCTAGTTTCTATTGAAGATTTGAACGACTGGAGTTTTGTGTTCTGCAGAAATCTACAGATGATACTGTTTTTGGCTGCTGAAGTTAATTGCAGATTATTTGTGGAAGTTGCTAGTGATCATATATAGTTGACCAAAGTAATGTAGCTATCGTCTAGAAACCATCGTTGCAACCTCAGTCATAATTGTGAGAGATGGAGAGCTTTGAGGCCCGTAAATGAGATCATGTAGCCGGCAGATTTCCATAGAAACCTCTCTGTAGGTTTATTCTCACAAAATGGAAACAGAAAATGAATTCGGGAACCAAGGATCAGAATTGTTTTTGTGTCCTCGTACTCTTGTCTGGTTATTTCCTATATGTACATGTGTAATTCGTGGTGAAAGGAAAGACTGATTAAAAACGTGAGCATCCCGTTTGAAAATCTACATTATAAAAAAGAAAAATATTTAATTAGATGAATTTTCGTTTTCTTATTAATTAATACTTTTTTTTTACTAGACATATTTTTAATTAGCAGCAGGTTTTTTCAATAATAAAATGAAGACCATTAAAATGAATATTCATCAAAGTCTTAATCATTTGAGTTTGAATTAAGAAGGAAAAATATATTTCTTCCAGCAAAACATTTTTTCATTGTTTATTTTTTTTCATAAAAAAGGGAATTATTTAAAAAAAAATGTATCTTCAAAGAAAGGTTCAATAATAATAATAATAATAATAATAATAATAATAATAAAAACATGGCTCGATAATTTGTAAATGATAAAAAAAAAAAAGTAATATGAAAAAAACCAGGTAAAAAAATTGCAATAAAAAAAAACTAAATAGATATTTTATTTTAAATTAATAATCATGTGCAAAAATTCTCATATAATAATTTACAAGGAAATTGTTAGTATCATTATAAATATATAGTATTATTTGAAATCTTTATTTTAAATATCATTTTAATTAAATTTAATTCTGGTGAGTTTGATTAAAAGAATAAAATATAATTTAAAAGGACGTAAGTGTTGGTTACAGGATCGAGATGTGCACGTTGCTTACATCCATTCTCTTCTTCCAATTCCTTCAAGCTTTAGAAGTTCTTATTATATTAATGACTTCTCCATTATATCATTTGAGTATTTTTCCTGATTATTAGTTTCTTGATTCAATTTTTTATTTTTATTAAGACCAAGGATTTTAAATCTTGTCTAATGCTCTTTAGCATCTTTATAGTAGTTCTTTAGCCATACCAATTGTTCTAGAAAAGCTTTCTTGCGACCAAAACAATTGTATAGTTAATGTATGCAGTTGTTTTAGTTAATAGCATCCAGGATTTCTTCCCACAACTCATTAAACATGTCATATCTGTCATCGAAGAAGCTCTTTAATTAAAATTATTTTATGGAAATTCTTGCAATTTCATCCTTCAATCCTCCTAAAAGAACTCTCTTTATTACAAATAACTCAAGTGTTTTTTTATCAAACCATAATTTTTTTTTTAAATATTAAAGTCTCATCCTCTATATAACTTACCATCTAGATAAATAGCAATGAGACATGAAATCTCATAAAGCATTTCCTGGTCTTTTTACAGTGGTCAGAGATAGAATTGTCTCATCTAGAATTACAATAGAGAGGTTAATTTTGATAATATCATACTTAATAAATAAATTAGTTGCTTCCAAATTGATGATCCAAACAATAAAAACATATAATACCAGTCTAAATATCTCTAAAGTCAACATTCTATATTTTTTTATTTTTGCACTTAGATCAGATTTTTTTGCAATCAACAACTCCTATAGTCGTTTTCATCGTAAGCCTTTAGAGCTATTTTCTTCTCCATATTTATTCCTTTGATTAATTTCTAATAGTTTAGGAAGTTTTTCCATATTATTCTCAATTCTTTAATGAAATTATACCTTGTGGATATTTTTAGGAAAATCTATCGAGAAATCATATTCCTCAATAATAAACATCATATTGATATCTCTAAATATAAATAATTGTTAATTAGATCCAAAAAATATATCAAAACTTTTATAGTTAATGGCAACACTAACACTGTTAAAAAACACAATATCCTCTCATATATATTCTTAAAACATCCTACCTGGGATAGGTTGTTGATGATTTGTCAATGATATTCCTGATTTTGGTTTCGGTAAATATTCAACTAGAAATTTTTTTAACTTTGGCATTGATAAGCATTACATGAAAAAGAGAGTATAATATTCATAACTTTGGTACGATGAATATTAGGGTTAAGAATAATTTCTAATTTTAGTGTTAAAATTCCTAACTCTCTAGTGTTAATAAATATTAAGAGTATATTATTGAATATGAATATTCTTGAATATAGCATCAATGAATATCAAGATGTCATTCTCGATTTTGACATTAGTGTATATCAATCCAAGGTAGTGTTCCCGACTCTAGTACCAATGAATAAAAAAACAGTATTTGAATTGATAATCTTTATTTTTCTTGAAAGAATAAAGAACAGTGTTGTTACTTTTTATTGTTCAAGGTAGTGGCTCACCATGGACAAAATTATTTTTTAACTATAAAGATAGGATTAAAGGTTTTATTACTTTTAAAACTTGAATATATCAACTCGATAAATCGGTCCACGAGTTGTGGTGATATTGATTTTTCTCACATTAATATTCACATTAAAAATCAGTAATCGAGTTAGATGAGTTGAGGTGATGCTTCAGATGTATTTACAAGTGCTTTAAATCCTTTCATAAGTTAAAATGGTTATTAGATACAATTACATATTATTATATTTTATGAGATTTTAAATATATTTATAATTAATTTAGTTTTAATAAAGTATCTTGTTATATTAATCTTCAGTTTAATTTTATTATTTATAATTGATAGTGGTATATGTTATTTGTGTAAATTCTATTTTGATGCAAGAAAAATGATCCTTTGAAGTGTACAAATTATAAATTTGATGGACAAAAAAATAACAAAAACATAGTTGAGTTACATATAATTTACGCAACGGTAGTGTTTATAAATATCGATTCACAGTAAGAAAAAAAACTATTATTGAATTAAAAATGCTCATGTTATTGTGTCGTTGTTGTTTTTCAATTTATATATATGTTATTGTGTCGTTGTTGTTTTTCAATTTAAATATATATATATATATATAAATTGTTGTGCTAGGCTCAAATAAAAACTCTACTTAGAGTCTTTTCACGCATGCAAACAAAACTGGCCTCCGGCCCAAAATGAGCTAAAAAAAATTAGGCATTTAGATCATACCCTAGCTAGTCCTGAACTTAGCGAGGCCGTTTTCGCCTATTGAAAAGGAGGAGAAAAATCTCTTTCCTTGTACCAACAATACAACAAACCCCAATTTGCTCTGTTGTTGGCTTGCTGCTACTGTTGAGACTTGAGAGGCTGGGAGATATCAGACATGAGGCTATTTACTCACAACATGCTATCCTCCAATATCAAGGGAGTTGCGAACGGCTTCCCTCTGCGAATCGAGGTAGATCAAGTTGTAGAAAAGCAGGTGGACTTCAATCCCGATTTCCTCAAAAACATGTTCCCAAAGCTCGAGTGGAAAGCCCTTGTCGATGCCGCACGAACCATGGGCTATACCGAGCTTCCTGAGGAGGCCGATTCATCGATGCTGGAGTCTGAGGAATTTTTAAGGAAGTTGCACCACGCGCTTCTGGAGCTTCACCTCGAAGAAGGGGCTTTGGTTTGTCCTGAGACTGGGAGAAAGTTTCCGGTTAATAAAGGGATTCCTAATATGCTTCTTCACGAAGATGAGGTTTGAGATGTCTGTCTATTTTCTCAGAATAGGGTTTTCGTTTTGGGGTGGTTGAGGTTCTGGGGGTTTTCATATTTTGAGTGTGTTGGGTTATGAAAAATCGTGGAAAGAATTAAAAAAAGAAACTTTTGCTTCAGTGATTGTTGTCTGTGTATTATCATCCATATGATTTAAAGTGAGTTATAGAGATCAATTTCTGTTTGTCATTGTCATGAAACCAAATGTCCTTGAAAAAAAAAGAGCCTAAACTTCATGATTTGCATTAAGCAGTATCAAAATGCTATCATTAACTCTGCACGTGATATTTTAATCTATACACTGGAAACAAGCCTGCAACTTGCCTGGATTGCGCAGTTGAGAAACACCCATGCATATTTTCAGGGGGTAAATTACACCAAACCCAGGAATTTATGAATTAAGAAATATATTACTCTGTTGAGTACATACTCAAATATGAAACTACTCTGCCCGATCCATCTATTACACGGGACACCAAATTCTTGCCCTTTTTTCCGATGAATTATACGGAACAAATAATTGCTCTGCGCTTCTGTTTGGTAAAAATTCTTCTATCTAATGAGGACCTAGAGGTCTATCAGCTTGCTTTCAAGCCATCCTTGCAGGGTGATGTGTCACCAGGGGGGTGAGGCACGCCAAACACCCAATCAAGAACATTAAGGTACTTGGACCGGAACACATCCCTTTCCTGCTCGTAGCAATGCATTATTATAGCTGTTGAGATGCTGAAAATCACCACATCAGCTCTATTCAAATTCACAGACTCTGGCAAATATCCTGCATCTCGCGTGCAGGTAAAGAAACTTTCAACTGCCCGTGCGAAACAGTAAAGTGATATTTCAATCCGCCTGCTTTTCTTTTCAATAGCTAGGGCCACGCCAGTTGGAAACTGTACATGATCACAAGTGAGTTTCCAGAACAAAAAAAAATATCTATAAATCTCCTTAATTAATTAAGTATTTCAAGAAATCCTGTACCGTCCCTATTGCCACCATCGGAATGTTACACCACCTGAAAATTCTAAAGAGCAGACACGTCCACATCCTGATGACCATAAAAAGAAAAATAGTTACAAAAACTGGGTTTCCCCGACAGATCTCAACCAGAAACAAGTTACTGGGATAAATATCAATGAATGACAAATGTGTATAGAATCTGTCATTGAACAACAACAATTGCTGCCCGGCAATGTTAACATCAAACCTGGCGCCAGGCTACATGTATAATATTTGTTCTATTTATTTAGCTGCCAGGCTACATGTATAATATTTGTTCTCATGTCTCCCCGTGCTGTCAGAATGTGTGCTAGAATAAAAGCAGTAACATTCAAATAAAGTTTCAGATCACGAAACAAAAGCCTGAAATGTGTCACAGAGGCGCCATTAATAGTTGGCACAAGGTAGCTTGGTTACATGGTCTGATTTTCAATCATGCTACCTACACACCTTGTATATTTGATATAATGCCATCTACATCTCTAAAAGTCCAAACATTGGTACCATGCTACCAAACAATGACTAGATAGCTAAGTGCCCAGGTGTAAGTGCCCAGGTGATCTTAACGCAGCATGACCTGCAAGTTACTTGATGGGCAAACAATAACTTTAGGTGCCAGCTGTTTTCATAGTGCTTAAATAGAACGCCATACCAAAAAAAAACTCAAAAAGACAACAAGATCGAAAATATACCACAGCAACGTGTAATACAATAGAGTAATGAATACTAACCAGGCAGATGAACAATACACAGATAGAAACAAGCTCGATCTTGCAGTACCAAGAAGACCCTTCCCAAATATGTCGCAAGGCCTGCACAAAGACAAAGAGAAACATGTGAGCTATAACGGTCTAGCCCCATAAGCCTCTTCAAACATTCATGAATCGGCCTATTTGTTGCTGCGGGCGTACAGTGGGTACAAGGAAAATTCTCATGCGGTGAGCTATGAAAAATTAGTACTGTTAAAATTCCACTGTTTATTTCAATTGGAGCTCATACCATGAAAAGATGAGGAAGGTACACCTGTTGTTTGAAACTAGAGCAAATGTGTTTTGACAGAGGCAGGCAGGTTCCAGTATGGGCTTGCTGGTAATGATGGAACATGCACTATGGGTTTGCCAGGAATGATGGAGCATGCACTTCTGTCTGTGCAGAGTATGAATGCCAACAGGGTACCGTGATCTTATGTTAGAGCCTAAAGGTGGACTCAAAGTCATTGATTGACTTGATCAAGAAGGAAAGGAAACATATCAACAGCACTCTCATCCATCAAATTCAAGCTCTTATTAACAATGCCAATCATTGTAATGTGAACAATCAAGTGTTAGTCCAGTTTCACAATCCTCCTAGTGGCCTCTGCAGCTTTTCTTCCTGCAGGTGTGCGTGTCTTGGCTACAAGCAGGTTTCATGTCTTTGTTTTGAGTCGCCAGGCACCTTTTGCAATCCAAGAGAGAGAGTAGAGAGATTGACAGCAAAAGGATGGCTAAGAAAGAAATCAAATTACTAGGTGGTCACATCGAAAATCTAGACATTCAGGGCTAAGGAAATCATAGCTGAAGTGGTGACTCAGGGCAGAAAAAGTAAATGGTAAGTAATATATTATTGCTCAAATTCTCTTTTTTTGATGTTTCCAAGCCAGCTGGATACAAATCCAGTTAGTATCTGTTGTTGAACTGGCAACCATTTAAGAGCATTGTAAAAATCTATACGTAACAATTCCACGCACCTATTTGCGAAACCAGCGTAGGCACTTTAGAACTCGCTGTATGGACTGAATTAGACAGTAAAATTCGGGCATCCACTGGCAGAATATGTGGTGACAGTACAAGGGTAACTTAAATGCCACATCCAGTTCTCTCAATAAAAGCTTTGAATACTAACCGCCATAATAAATAAACTACCAGCTACAGAGTATTAATTAATTCAGCCACGCAATAATGAGTCATAGCACATTTTCACGCAGCTATAAAACGAAAACCCATATAAATTATCAGGGATGCCAGTACCCTCTTACATAAACATGGGACCCACCATGAAAATTATTCATAGATCCCACCTTTATGTAAGAGGAAGGAGTACAACTCCCGGTATACTGAACAATTCCTTTCATGACCGACATGTAATACTTGACTACTCATTACCTTTTCAGGAGGCCTTGACGATGAACTATAAGAGCAGGGATCAGATATACAGGAAGATAAACTGGTAACGCTCTTTTAAATGCTTGAAGAAAAAAGGAAACAACATGCGCACTGCAGGACTGGTTTCCATGTATCATCTGCACAAATTTCAAAGGTCAAGAACAGCCCACCAAAGTACATAGTAATGTCGTGTGCAAAATATTAGTTACATGGATAGAAAATGATAGGGTAACATGCAAAAAGAAACTACATAGCAAATCGTGGATTTTTTAGCATCAAGTTTCTCCGCGAATATCACCAATGATGATAGCATACCGTGCAGGGGATTTTCATTTCTGGATCTAGTTTAATATCAACACCTGTGGAGTTGTAAAATTTCTCTATAGCCTCCAAATTTTTCAAAGGCAAGCCGCTTGCAATATCTTTCACACCTTGCAAGATAGAAAGATTCTTTCCACCGTGTTTATTGAGAAAAGACTTGTATGATGGAGGCAAACTATCTTGCTTCAATATATAAGCAGACCTGGAAAATGGATAATTTTACTTAAACTATCATCACACCTTGCAAAATAGAAAAGTTGTCGAAGCATGATTGCACAAGTTAAAGTTTGCGTATCATACTGATGCATGTCAATATTAACCACCTGATGATAACTTCCCAGAAATAGTGATAACTATATATAAAAAATTATTCATTTTCGTGATGCTGATCTTTCATAATGCTTTATCGAGGTTGGATGCAAGAAACTCGAGTTCCACAGTGCAAACAATTTGTATTGAAGAAAAACAGGTTATGAGCAATTCCAAAACCATGAACTGCAATATTCAAACTAGTAGCTAGCTTCAGAAGAACGGATAACATACAAAATTTGAGAAGATGAGAGACACATGAGGAAAATGTCTCCATGCTTCCAAGTAAGAGGTTTACAAATTTTCCCAAATCGTTTGCTCTTAATCCCACACCGTGACGCTAGCACTGCAGCACGCATAAGTATGTATATGGCCAAGCTTGTGTGCTGTGTGTTTGGCCCTGTAAGAAGCATGGATGGCCCAGCAATTAATCCTGCTAATAAAGACCTCCATTTCGCCGTCCTAAAATTACAATCATACTTTCACCGATCAACTTCCAAATTCATAACGTTCTTAAACGAATAACCAACAGTTCATTGAAAGAAACTTTCAAACTTCCTGAATTGGAGAATGTAGAGTGTACCTCCGGTGGCCTCCTAGATATGCAATAATTTCATCAACGGATACAAATGTACCGGCAAAAGTACCAAGGAAAATCCCGTATCTTAGCGTTTCCTTAATAGCTAAATCAATAGCTTTCCTGTTGGAAAGCACCTCGGCTTTCCTAAACAAATCCAAAAAAAAAAAACAAATCTTAGATCAGAATCTAACAAAATAAAATAAATAATAAAGGGCATAGCCAGCAAAGCATGAAAATTAATTCACCTCGTGGAGGATAATCTGGTGCGCCGCAACCTTGCGAGAATTGAAAACAAAGCGAGTCCCCCTTTAATACCGGCTCCAATTGAGAAACCTTTTACTGACGCAGTAACAACTCGCGTTAGTTTCTCCGAGTCCTGAAACGGATTTAAACCGGTTCCTGATAAACAGTAAGAAGAGGAGAAGGGAGGCTCCGATTTCAAGCAATGTGTTTTTATATAGCCGCCATGGAAGCCACCATTTTTGTCGCTGCTGATTTTAACTTCGGTGGCTCCGTCGCCTGATGGCGACATTGATAATTTTAGGGTTTGATACAAGGAAAGAAATTTTATTGGTGGAAGTGAGGAATCTTGGGGGGGAATCGTTTTTGAAAGAACAAAGTGCTTCGCAATTATCGACGGGCTAGTGCATCGGTTACATTACACGTGTGGGGTGGTTTTTGTTGGGTCCGTTGATTGTTTTTAAAGTCGTCCCTGCCACTTTCCTTTTCTTTGCAGAAGGGAATGTTTAGGGGACGGAGTTGAATTTATAGGAGGTAATGCTCACAAACTTGGTGATACGGCTTTCTTAATATTCTATGATCCGTTGCATCGCTTAATATTCTGGTCCATCTGACCATACGTGAGCTTTATTAAGGTGGGTCTAAAATATCGAGCCGAGTCCGAAATAACAATTTAATTTAGTTCCGATTTAAAAAAGCGAACTCGAAATGATTTTGAGTATTTCAAGTTTGATTCGGGTTTTAATCGTTCGAGTTCATTCGAAACCAGAATATTTTAGCAGAGGATAAATGAACTGAATACTTAAAAGGCTAAATAAAGCCAATGGCCGCTCGCTCTTCTTCTCGAAAGAATAAAATAATCGCTGCTTTTAAAAACAAAATATTAGATAAATCATGGCTTTTGAAATAATCCTATAGCTATAGACTCGTGTGTGGCTGTATGCCCTCACGCTGTGGCAAGACGACTGCTAAAACCTATCTTTTATTTTCTTTTGTTTTTTGTGATAATGAGAATAAATATTTTAAATGATTTAAATTATAGACAAAAATATTTTTTAGTCAAAATCTCATTTTGTCATCAACGCTCTTCTTTTTTGTTTTACTGAAACACGTGTTTTTCATGTCATTTGAACAATACAGCTAGATTGAAAAAAAGTTGATTTTGAACCCTTGTAATTTTCGGTTTTAAAAATAACAGAGTCCAAACTAGAAAAACATATTTTAATTCGAATTCAATATCAGAAAGACATATTTGAATCTTTTTATCATTATGTTATGTTCTTCAGAGACACTATAATACATAGTAAAATATGAAAGTAGCTATATTTAGTTAATGGATGATTAATAGGTCAAATCTTTTAAATTTCTTTTTTATTGTATAACGATAAAAGAGGTGACAAATTAAGTTTATAAAGGGAATATCAAGCTCTCTCCGTTTCGTTCCATCTAGCAAGTGTTTTTTACGAGCCAATTAGTTTTTTTATTTCATTTTATTTTTATCAAAGAAGATGCTAATAGTTATTGAATTACAAAATAGAATGAACCTTTAAATCAGTAAATATTTATTTAATCATTCTTAAAACTAAGTCTTGCCTCTTGTGAAATGCGAGAGTCCATAATATTTGTTGCTACAGTTAAATCGCCACCAACTCTAGTTTATTTTTTGCTGTAATGAATTTTCCATAGAAAGCAGGACGTGTCACTTCTACATACACCAATCTTAAGGCCCCCTTCGTGATACCTTTCAACAATACCTTTCATTTGCTTTGACTAATGGATCCTGATTAACGCGTGTCATTAACTAGTTTAGGTTGGGCGGCGATAAATGTCTACAAAAGGCGATCGAGAACACCACCGGAAAAAAATAAATGAATGCAGAAGCGAGGTGGTTAACGGGTAGCCGCCCACATATTAATAATAGATGCCTGATATATTGGTTGTTTGGAAATGTAATTATAATAGATAATTGATATATTGGTTGTATGTTTTAATTTTATTTTTAATATTAATACGATGGTATGAAAATATATTGAAATGTTTGGCTTGTCAACCACTTTTGCTTTAAAATTGCTTGTTTTAAAATTGCATTGCAGAAGTGACTGAAGACATGTCAATGCATATGATTGGAAAGCAAAGTTATTCATGCGCATTGATTTAATTATAAACGTCTATATAGAAAAAATAATTTACACACCTTTCATATTAAAAAATTTATAAGCATGTGTGTATGTATAATCGCGAGAAAGTTAATGCCCAGTTTTTTTTTTTTAATATAAACAATCAAACTAAAAAGAAAAAATTGAATCGAACCTGATTTAAACCGATCAATTTTAATCTAATTAAGTTGTTTTACTAGAAAATTGAAAAATAATTTCAATTTTTTTAGTTTTTTTTCACTTTAACCATTTTTTTTCTTTTATTTGATCAAAATAAAATCAAATAAAAAAATTTGAATTGGAATGGAAGAATAAAAAAATTAGTATATTTTTTTTAATCTAAACTAATTCGGTTCAATTTTGTTTTACCAGTGTTTTCTTAAAAAAACCAAATTATAATATTTTTTAATATTCAAATATTAAAAGTTGAACTATGCTTTTATGACGTGATGTTGAGGTTGATATTTATAACGAAAAGCAAAAAAGGTGATGTCAGTGGCAATTGGGATCGCACCAGAACATATAAAAGAAAAATGATTTTATTTGCTTGATTACTTACTAGCAAATATTAAATAATAAATCAGTAACTAGACCTTTACTTAGCAGACTCTACTTCCAGCCCAACAAGCTAACCTCTCCAATTCATTCAAAAGACAAGGTATGAAAGATAAAGCAGTCGGCCATGATCCATCTATTGCTGTAGACTACTTTTCCTAAGCCAACTTGGGATCACGATCCAAACTCTAGACAAAGCAAAACCTATGATCAGAGAAAAAGACAAGAACATGGATTTTCGGGGTAATGTAAAATTTAGTGTTTTATTTATATAAATTTCTCAATCAAGTGTTTCTATATATATATATATGAATAGGAAAAATGCTCCCAAGATTTTAAAAGGATTGTGCAAGACTCTGTGAGCAACATTACAATAAAAGCAATAGCTTGTTTTAATAAAAGACAAGCATGCAAAGTTGCAGAACATGTGGATTTCAGTTCAAGAGTGGAATGTGAGACGTTTTGCTCCAAAGGTACGACCATTTATAAACAAAAGTACGACGCAGGGCCACGAAGCATTCCTAAAACCAGATCTAAACTCCCCTGAACTCAACTTATCACTGCCCAAATTAGTTGGTTTAGATCCATGGATCCTTCTTCTCCATTCAATTATGTTACGGTGCTCAAATTTTTACGCAGTGACTGTATTTTGGGGGGCTAAAAATAACCAGCTATGAAGTTACAGGAAGCAGAGCTATTTTCCCAGCTATCTGTATGATTTTGTCTAACTCATTTGTTATGATATATCTCCAAAGATTAAATATCAAAACAATTCTGAAAGTTTTATAGTAGTAGCCATGCACTGGACATACAATTAGCATAAAGCTCCTGCATACCAGCCTGTAAACAAGTTTGTTATGTACTGAGATTTCAACTAGGCACCTGCAGCAAGCTGGGAATGAGTCCTGCATACAGAGCTGGAATTTCACCTTGCTCAACTATCTTTACACAGGCAGCCAATGCACTATTTTGGTAGCACGGACTTGCAATTGAAGCCGTCTTCACAACTTCAAATGGATATGTAGCAAACTCTGCACAAGCACCAGCAATTGCCCCCTGCATTAATGTCGTAACCGGTCCCAACTCCAGTTGGTAAAATACATTTTTTTTTTCCAGAAATATATTAAAAAAATATTTTTAATATTAATATATTAAAATAAAAAAATAAAAAAATTAATTTAAAATAACTTTTTTTAAAAAAAAACTCAATTACAAACATGCCCTTAATTCCTGCCCGTGACGACTCATATACTGAAGTCTCTTACGACCACTCGATGATTGCGGATAAGCTGATTTCAGTATGTCCTACGCGCCACAGAAAACTGCCCCTCATGGCGCCAAACTTAGGATAGAAGGTACTAAGCCCGTGTAAAGTGAAAAGAAACCTTCAGTTTGTATCCTGTAGCGAAAAGCAACAATTACACCACCCAAAGCTTCTACACAGGTAGAACTAAAAATATATTTTTTATATGTTTCTAAAATAGAGATTTGATTTTGTTTTTTCAAAATTTTAAAGAAAATAAAATATTTTTATGGATTTTTATTTTATAATATAAATTTATAATATTTTACAACATAAATTTATAAGCCAAATAATATTAATAAAAAAATATACAATAAAATCACAAATACTTAAAATAATAATTGACTTTTTTTATTGCAAGCTGGATGTATTAATCCAAAGAGTCCAAGTTCATCTAATGTTTTATTGCCTGAGTATTTTTTTTAAATATATCAATTTTTTTTCAAGCATTTAATTTATTTTGAATTTGTATTCATGATATTTATTTTTTCTCTAGAATTCATTATCTCAAATTTATTTTTTACATAATCTGTATGGGCTACTTCAATATATTACCATGTTGATATTTTTTTTAAGGTCATTTTATATATTTCGTACATTTATTTTCTCCCGGTCTCATCATTTAGCTTTTTTAAAATATAAAGTTTTATTATGTAATAAGGTAAAAACCTATATATATATATATATATATTAGGTAAATAAAATATATTATTTTTTTAATTTTTGTTACAAAAAAAAGGTGATTCTAATTTTTTTACAAGTATTTAATTTATTTTAAATTGGTCTTATGATTTTTATAGAATTGATTGGTTTTAATTTTTTTTTATTACCTTGATTTTTTAAGAAATGTAAACGACGTTATTATCAATGGTTCATTTTATTAGGTATAATAACTGTAAAAAAAAACTATTTCTCGTAATCTTTACTTTCTTACGTTTTAAAGAAAAAAGTCCGAACCGCAACGAAATCACAAGCGAAAATACCATTGTAAAAAATCTCCTCGTGTTAATGTCACACTTACGTGGCAGGTCAATTAAAAATCCTTTGGTTACTGCCACGTAAATTTACGCCTCCCGTTCACAGGAAGACCCTTCTAAACCGTCTAAACTCCAACGTCACATTAACGCCACAAGGCCAGGCCTATAAATACCCCGATATTTGGCGCCCAAAACATTTTTCAATCGTCTTAAACAGAACTCCAAAACTCAGAGACCGAGCGAGAGAGATTGAGAGATTCAATAACAATTTCTTGGTATACCCGTACATGCAATCGCTTTTCAATTTCGAGATGCAGAAATTAGGGTTTCCAAGCATGAAGACTTTGGATCAGTTCAAATCGCTATCAGCCCCCGTTAAGAACTTCTCATTCAATTCGCGGCCATCAATGGACTCGACTACATCGGGAAGTTTCGCTAATTTGAAGATCACTGCAGGTTCTGGTTGAAGGTTCTTGTTGATTTTTTAGTTCTCTTAGAAAAATAACCTGAACATCTGCGATGATTTCTGTTTTGGATTTGTTTCTTTGCAGAGAAATTGGTCAAAGAACAGGCTTCTGTCAAAACAGATCTGGAGATGGCGGTACATGAATCTTTCTGTTTATATGTGTTAATTACACGTATGAAGTATATGCACTTAAAGTACATTGATGTGTACTGGCTTGTACACACATGCTTCATTGTTGATATATGCATGTTTTTTATGATATACACGCATCTCTCTGCGATAACTGCTTATACGAGGAAAAGTTTTAATATCTTCAACCTAACCTTCTCATTTAATATAAAATATTGTTGTTTTATCAAAATTAGGTCTAGTTATTCTGTTCACTCCATGACAAATAAAGTTAGCGCATATTAAATAAAACTTTATTGTTTGCGGAGAAAAAGTACTGAAGTAAATTAATTACACTGGATCGGTTGCGGATTTTGATTGAGAATTCTCATTATATAGAACAACAAGCTGAAGAAATCATTGGAGCATATCCATGTGTTGGAGGATAAGTTGCAAAATGCGTTTAATGAGAATGCAAAGCTTAAAGTAAAGCAGAAAGAGGATGAGAAACTGTGGAAAGGATTGGAATCAAAATTTTCTTCGACAAAGACTCTGTGTGATCAATTGACGGAGACCTTACAACACTTAGCTGGTCAGGTTCAGGATGGTAGGTATTTCTATAATCTAGATGTCTTCGAATTCTGTGTAGTTTTTGTTGTTAATGGTGACAGTTGCCTTTTAACCTGCTTCCACAGCTGAAAAGGACAAGGAGTTTTTTGAAGGCAAACTGTCTGCAAGCTCAAATGGCATCGACAATTTGAACCAACAACTGAATGATTTATCTCTGAAATTAGGTTCTGCGGAGGAAACTATTAGAACTCGTGAGTTGTTACAATTTTATCATTTACCACAAACAGCTTTCCAGTTTCCAAGATGAGGATTGTTTTAGTGCGTGTGTATGGTGTGTTTGCTGCCACTATTAGCAAACAGGGCCTTACTGTTGATTTGCTGATAAAGCGTCGCAAGGCTGTGTTTGCCTGACACTACAACTCGTGATTCATAATGTTTTTGAATCTTGTATGTAGGTGAAAGGGAACTACAGGAACTTGAAATAAAAAAGGAGGAAAGAGATAAGATCCACATAGAAGAGCAACGCCAAACTGCCATTCTGATTGAAGAAAAAGGTACATGATGTTAAAACAGGCTGATCATTTTCTGGACTTGCTATTTACACCCTTCAATAATTAACACTTCAAGTACATGAATTTACAAACAACAATGATTGTGGAACAATTTTTGCTCTGGTATGTTTATTTTCCCAAAGAGAGAAGAAAAGTGGAAGGTTATGGTCAAATACCTTTTAATAACATACAATGTGGTTCAGTCACACCTTAACGAGTAAGAAGAGGTGCGTATCAGGCATAGAAGATGATGTTGTGTTGGCATTATGTTATCATCATTTTCATTATCTTCCATGATGTATTTTTTTTTTTTTTTAAAATATTTATGCTTACTGATTTGGATTGGCTCGAGACCATTATCATCATCGTTCCTGATTAGCCACTAAGGTGGGAAAAGAAAACATGAAATCACTGTTAGTGACTCGGGGTTGAGTTTCTTTTCAACCTTACGTGTTTTCTTTTAGTATTTAGAACTCGCTTTCAGTTCTGGTATAATTGTTGATGTATGGATCTTCGAACTCGCTCTAATCTGCATTGTGGGGTTCTTTTCTGAATTTTATTTGTTTCATGCATATAAAAGGGATGGAATTAAAGCTGTGAAATGTATATTGTTTCATTTGTTTCTTGGCATAAACTGTTTCATGAACTCCATATATAAATTATTTTCTAGTACCTTTAGAAGCTTCTCAGTTTGGTTTTGGCAACCATATCTTCTCAAGTAAACTTATATTACATTGATTATCTCACGAGTTTGCTTGCCCTGGAGTTGCTATACTAGTAGTGATACGAGCCTCTATAGCATTTTGTGTATTCCTAGTGATGCAGACTCCGCCCACATTGGAATTTTCAGAATTTCTGCTACTTCTTGTGTGCAGGTATCTCTTTATATAGCTCATAAAATATCTTAGAATGACAACAAAAAATAAGAGGAGAAATACCTAGTTCTTAAAGTATTATGTATTGAGACCATGTTGCCTATGATCCATTATGTAATGGCTCATGTCAAATGCTGCAGATGTTGAAAAGTGCATCTCATACATATATGCTGTTTGACTTTTAATTTTAGGAGCTCTGTCCTACCTCATTGCTCGTAAAGGTGTTCTTCTTCTTCTTCTTCTTCTTATGTTTTGCTTGCAGATGCCATGCTAAAGAAGTTTGAAGCAATTGTAGCGGCCAATAGATTGGCTACGGAGGACCTAAACTCAAAATTGGAAGAGATGAACCATGGACTGAGACTGAAAGGAGACAAAATTAATAGTTTGATGATCGCTCAAGAGAACTTGGTGAAAGAAAAGAGTGACCACCAATCGAGAAGCAATGATTTTGCTAACAGATTGGCCATGTCACTCCAAGAGATTAAAAACCTAGAAGGTTTTCTTCATGTATTGGCTGCACAATTGGTTGAGTTGGATAAACAAAGTTTGACTTTTACCACCAAGTTTGATCGGCTAAACTCTCTCTATGATAGTTGCTTTAAGTTGGCCCAGCAGGAGAGAGAACTTGCTGTGAAGCATGTCCAAAGGCAGTATGATCAGCTCCATGATCAGTTTTTGTCCGTAAAATCAGAAAAAGATGCCATGAAATTGGTAAACCAGGATTTAAATGATAAGATCATTGAACTTCAGAAATCCCAGGAGTCTATTATGGCACAGCTTTCAGAAGAATGTCAGTCAGCAAAAGAGAGAATTCAAAGTTTGGAGTCTGAAGCTGAAACGCTGATGTCAAAGAAGAAGGAAACAGAGATGTTGGTTTTAAAATTAGAGGAGAAAATTGACACTTTGTCGGAAGGATCTAGGTCATCTGAGAATAAAATGGTTCGTGACCTTTTTTTATTGCATCCTCTCTTTTAGGTTACGTCCGAGCTGCACTTTTAATTCTCCATCCTTCTCTTCTATCTTGCAGCAAGATTTGTTGTTGAAAATTTCAGCGTTAGAAATTGAAAACAAAGACAATGCAGAGAGGTTACAGAGCAAAATACAGAGAAAAGAAGAAGAAATAGATGCTCTGCGAAAGGAAAATGAGAAACATGAGCAACATCTAGATTCATTGGAGAAACAGGTTTTCCAGCTCCATAGTTTCTTAGATGAGAAGGAACAGCTTATTGTTAAATATAAGGAAAGAGAAAAGAAGTTGGAAGATCAAATCACTGAGGTCTGAACAAAGTTAAACCTTTTGGATTATTGCAAGTTTCAAATGTTTCTGAGATTTTGTATATTATGGCAGAATCAGGCATCGTTGACTGCTGCTGAAAGCAAACTTACGAAAGCAAAGACGCAGCATGAGATGATGCTGGAGAGCAAACAATTGGAGCTATCAAGACATTTGAAAGAAATATCTCAGAGAAATGATGAGGTGCTATCATTTATCGTTACCTTTTACGAATCCTCAATGAGCTGTGCAGTACTTTTCCAGTGACACAGATTTCTACAGGCTATTAATGACATTCGGAAGAAGTATGAAATGGAAAGGCTAGAGATTGTTAACATGCAAAAAGAAAAGGTTTGTCCATCCTTTAAGGTCACTACATGCTAGGCCATGAAACATGGGATTCATGGGTTTGATCTTTCAGGCAGACAAAATCGTACAAGAAATGGAAAGAAAATGCGACCAAAAGGTTGTCCAATGCAAAGAAGAATCAAGGAAGCAGATGATGTGTGTTCAGGGGGAACATGCGGCTCTGGTAAGCACCAGAACGTATTGGAAACGTAAAATCAAATTTATCATTCTACTGCATTTAAGGCATATAAGGACCTGAATGTTTTTATTTTATTTTATTGGATTATGTTTAAAATTGCATTAATTATTATTATTTGCACACTTATTAGAAAAATACACAAAAAATTCTTTCTTAAGTGTGACTGATCCTTATTTCTTTCTTCAACTACTTGGAAATTGTAGACTTAAGAGATACAGTGAAGTTCTGCAGTCTGCAAATTGACCATTTTATCTGTTATGTATTATCGAAAATTTATGCATTGCTATTAATCTTGAGGAATGTTAGCTGGATTATAAATCACATATGCCGGAAAATGTAAATTGCATAGAAGACATAAAATTAAATGTAGAGAGGAATTTAAAAAGGCAATTTTGTCATGCTACCAAATTGCCATCGAACAATTTATTTTTGGAATTAACGTCTGAGGTAAATTGTTGTAAGTTTCTAACAGTATTAGCTACATTAGCTGATCTTCATTTGACAATCAGAGCCTTGATTTTTTTATGTTTTGTTACAGTTGCTGATCAATTTATGTTCTGTTCACTGTATAGGTCTTAGGCATTCAGCAGGAGCGTGATGGAAAGGAGATCAGTCTTAAAGCTGCTCATAGTGAAGAACTAAAGTGTGCCAAAATTCAAGCTGAAAATGAAATGAGAGAGGTATTTGTAACTTACAATTCTGTTAAACGTGCAAAAATGAGTGCTTCTGTTTCTGATAGTTTATTCACTTTCCCAGAAAATAATGGAAGTTAGGACTGAACATGAAGTTCAAATGAAAGCTTTGAGGTGCCAGCATGAAGATGAGTGCAGGAAGCTTCAGGAGGAGTTGGATCTCCAAAAGTCAAAGGTGTGCATCTCTAAAGTTCTATATCATAATTACAATATCTGAGTTGCGAGTGTAGCTTGATCATAGTACATTGCAGGAAGACAGGCAGAGGGCTTTGTTGCAATTGCAGTGGAAAGTGATGAGTGACAAGCCACAAGAAGACCCGGAAGTGAATTCAAAAAAGGTTGGCTTTCTCCACTTGCACATGTAGGGTGTGAATACCTGGATGTTAAGATGCTAATCTTTTTAGTTATGAAGGAACTCCCATTGATGGTCTCTTTTGCAATGAAAAAGTGTCACATCATTCGCAATATCTTGCGATGCTACTCTTGATCTGACAAAGTAATAAATCCTTGCTGATTTTTATATCTGACTGTCAGTGCATAAGTTCAGAAATTAAGGCTCTTCTTTTACTTCTAGTCCCTACATATTTTACTGAAGTATTCTTCTAATGTCATGTCCTAGCCCTAATCCAGAATGGTGAGATTTCAGCCGCTTAATATTTTATTTTTGTATGCGTACATAATTTCTTATTTCTTGACTTCGCACTGGCAAATAAAATGTCTTTCATGTCTTCAAGGATCAACTAGATTGAATCCTAAAGCAGTTCTTTTGCTGCATTACCTAATATATTATTCATTCTCTTACATAAAGTATTGTGTACTTTGTGGCAATGTATATTATATCATTTTCCTTTCGTTCTGCATATAGAATTTCTTATCTTTTATCCATGACAACTAGTGAAAGTGCAAGATCACTAAACATGACCAAACTGATGACATTTTTATGTAGAAGGAATATTCTGTTTCATCTGTTAAGATGAGAGGTCCGGGTAATGCTAAAAGAAGCCACAATTCTCTGGGAAGTTCACATAATGAAAAGAAGGTACCAGAGAGCAAAGGATCGTTTTATTTCCAGTCAGAGAAATCTCCATTGTAAAATTTTTCATTCTAATTGTTTTCATGTAATGTTGATAGGATTCACTTTGCCTGAAAGCTACACAAACTCCAGTGACAAAGTTATTGAAGAAAGTAGAGACCCCAAACTCAGGAAGTGTGATGGTTATTCCTAAGCATCATAAGAAGGTGAGATGCTTCTTTACTTGGTATTTTGTTGTACAAAAAAATGGGATGACCTTAGACTGAAGCTGAAATTCTTTTGCTATCATGTCTTGTCTATATTTTAGAAATTGGTTTCTCATTGTCCTTCCCCTTCCTTTTTGGGCTTTATGGCATGGCAGGTAACTCATCATGAATATGAAGTTGAAACCAACAATGGACGAACAATCACTAAACGCAGAAAGACAAAAAGTACAGTCATGTTTGAGGTATGCACAAAGTCTTTGTGTGCCCTGTTACACCTGCAGTGTATGCACAAACGAAGTTCCTACAGGACAAAGGCTGCTTGCTGGTATTGAAGGGCCTCCATGTTTACTGTGCTTAATGCTGAGTTTCCTTGTCTTCTTGCATCAGGACCCGAGAAAACATGGGAGGACAAATACTCCTAAGGCCAGAACTCCAAGAAGTGTTGCCAAGGTACGTAAAGACATTTTATCTCCAAAATCTTGATTTGTCAATTGTGGTTTAATGTATTCTCTCCTTTTCCTAAAACAACTTCCCAACCTCTCTTT
This sequence comes from Salix dunnii, assembly GCA_015731905.1. Classification (NCBI taxonomy): domain Eukaryota; kingdom Viridiplantae; phylum Streptophyta; class Magnoliopsida; order Malpighiales; family Salicaceae; genus Salix; species Salix dunnii. Next base: position 6,488,727 of record CM027660.1, on the reverse strand, counting down.
TCAAGCATTATTACATAGAAAGATCATTTTGTAGTTTGGTACTGCAAAGGCTTGCCACAGATCAGATGAACCGTTAGTTGATTAATCAGTGACATTGTCCACCTCTCCATCTTATAAGGGGCTGAATGAGAAATTCCATGCGGGCACAGTCATATTGGAGTAAAATTTTCTTTTTTGTTCATTTGCTTCATTCTAATTGCTTTTCAGAGCATGGGGAAGTTTTATTGCATTATTTGGAATGGTGTTTAGACTACCATTCAGCTCCACGATGCTTTTTAGAGCACGCGTAATACATGTTTGGTTGTTTAAACCAAGTTTAAGTACTGATTCCTTGGTGCTAAATTTTAATTGTTAAAAACCTTTTTAATGCAGGGACTCAAGGGAGAGGGTCAGTCACATCCATCAACCATCGACGATTTGTTTTTGGAAGGGTCGCTGAATCCTTATGCAGATGATCCATATGCATTTGGTTAGAGGTAGTTTTATGATTCTGAACAAATTTTCAGTTGACATACTATTAGCATTCATCAAGCCATTTCCCTTCCCGTGTTAAGTGTCTTGGCAAATTGGAAACTCTTTTATGAAAAAACAAGCACCTCTACCATGAGACAGCATCTACTTTTGACTCATGGCACACCTAGTCAACAGATATAGACTCCTTTAGGATGTTATAATATGTTGGTTTATGAAATCTCAACCAGAATTATTAATACTCTCCATGTAGAGAAAGCTAATTGACAGTGGCACAGTTTCCTGTAAAACTAGGCAGATGGAGAAGAGGGAGCCTTCTTTTTTTGGTAGGAATGACAAAAATGAAAATGGAAATGAAAGTTTCATGACCAGACAAACGATTTGCTGCAAATTGCAAGGCAGTCGTAAGAAAAGAAGATCGCCAAATACCTTGGGGGCAAACTTATTTTTCTCTGTAGTTTGATACGCCTCACCAGGCAGCTCAAGATATTCGTTACACGTGCTTTTGTCTTAATTTGGAAGCAATCCTTGCTGCAGATGTTTTGAAGGTCAAGGCACTGGGCAGAAGTTCACATAACAACATTCACTCTTCTCCGTCAAAGAACACGTTTTGAGAACAACCTTGCTGATAACAACATAGCATGATAATGTGAGAGGAAGTATCCGGGCTTCAACGGGTTCTGCTGTGTAATTTTCAATGCTGGGCCAGAATGCTTAAACTGCTCTAAATGAACCCAACTAATTGTGAAGGACAGTAAATATCAGTACAGAACATGGGATACGCTCGTGAGTCGTGACAGTAAATTGGCTACGTAAGTGTTGCGTACAGAATTACATCGGTGCTGTGTGATGAGACGTTGAATATTTGAGCTTGATCATTTCGTTTCTTTACATCCGCGCGGTTAGATGCTTTAGCTCACAAGTACGGTATATGAAGGAGTAGACTGGATTGTCTGGGGCCTGGTGCCCTTTAACTGTACGGTGCAACAAGACGAAACTAGGTTTGAAAACTTTTTCGAGTATGATTTTTTTATAAAAAAATAGGTGATTAAAAAAATATTTTTAATTGTAGTTTTAAAAAATACATGTTAAAAGGTGCTTCATTACAACTATGTAAGGTAGATTTAAGTTATTTTATTTTTTACAAAACACAATTCTAACATACAAAATAAAAGTTATTTAACTAACTAAAAAGTTTTTTTTTCTATGATCGAGCAAAAATAAAAATTAATGGTATGTAAATAGCCTCGATTTATCTTCAAGTTGAACCTGGAGTTAACAAATCCACCTTCGCATAAAACCCCTTCTCCCCCAAGTAACTGCTTTCGATACTTCGTTTGCATGCTTTTTTCCTGTGTTGTGTGTGGTGTCCTCTATTTTCTTGCATCTGCTGCCTCGATTTTATGCGAAGGTGGATTGCTAAAATCCGATGTTTCTTCAAAAAACAGAGACTATTGGATTCAAAGCATCTGCATATTTTAGTTAGAGGGGATATTTTAGTCAGAGCCGAGAGTGGGGAGGGCGCATCTATCTTTTTTAACAAAAGCTTAAAGCAATTAGACCTGAAGCCAATTGACACAGCGAAAAATATATATATAAAAAAAATACTATCAACATAAATATTCAGTAAGATACTCTGGAATCCACCATTAACAAGAGAAACTCTTAATAAAATCTGGAACTGAATTGATTAACTGAATGCTTTCAGCCACAAAGCTTACAAGCATATTTAAAATAAAAAAATCTAGTCCTAATCTTTGTTGGACAAGAAAACGGGATTAAATACTAAAAATTATCAAAAATAACAAAATTAAAATAATTGCGGAAACAAAAACCACTATAAATTTTAAACTATTCGGAATTGATGAAAATTGATTCGAATTTAAAAATTAAAAATTATGATTAAAACTTTTCTAAAATGATAAACAAGAATTTCAAAGCCTAAACAGTAAAATTGAACTTAAAAAAAATATGTTTCAATAACAAATCTATAGATTATTGATGGTATTATCGACACACACTGACTAGGCAAGTTTTGCATCATTCCAATTTTAATACCCAGACTACGAGAATTCGATTGTACTTTTAGATGTACGCATCCGCCAGGTAAGTTCAGTGATTTTACATGCGATGCGCGTCATATGTGCAGTTTGGATATGAATTTTGCACTAAGGCTGCTAGGCACAGTTGCATTGGTTTGTCCATTTCAACTAGCAAATCGTAGGCATCAATATAAGATCAGCATTTTTAGAGAGGCAATCATTTCATGTATGACATTGTTGAAACTGGCCCCCAAGGAAGCATTTGACCATTTAAACCGACAGCCGCTAGCGAAGTGACTGGAGAGTTAAATCAAAGAAGTGGACCGAATCTCTACTACTAAAAGCGAAAGAAGATGCTACCATCAAATTCAACCTTGCATGAGCACAATCACTAATAGGAAAGTTGAAATAGAAAGCACAGCCATGACCTGAAGAATCACTTCCATCAAGCCACAGAGTTTGATCCTCTTATTCTTCAATCGCTCCCTCGCCAATTCCATCTTCAAGTCGCCGATCTCTCTCATCATCGTCTCCTTTTCCTGCAACGAGTTTCAATAAAACAAACACATCGGATCTCGAAGAAAGATTAAAAATAACAAAATGATTTGATAGAGATAGACAGACAGATTTTATTTTTAACCTCTCCCTGATCGTCGATTGAAGTTGTCAAGTGGCGATTGGGGAACGATTTGAGCAAGGAGAGAAGAATAGCAGCTTTGGCACATCGAATGGCGACTTGTGATTTTAGAGGTTTGTCTTTGCTATCCATCTTATCTGCTACTTCCATCCTGATTCTGATCTCCCACTGTCGCTCCTTTTTTTTGCTTTTGAAAACAAGAGGTGATTCTCTCTTTTGAAGATTTGGAGGAGGGAATGGATCAAGTTTACTTTGATGTACGATTGCGCTACCTCCTCCAGATTTTGAATCTTGATTTTTGAGAATAGCCGCGCAGCAAGCATGCCGCCAGTTAAGTAATCGACAAATTGGGCCTGTCCCTGATTCAGACCATATTTTTGTGGAAAAGGCCCACCCAGTTACTTAACTGCAAGAGTTAGTGCTTGTTTGGCACGATGCAATCGCGTTTTTTTTTTTTTTTTTTTGTGAAATTTGAATTTTTTTTTGAATTTTAAATAAATTTTTTTTAATATTTTTAGATCATTTTGATATATTGATATCAAAAATAATTTTTAAAAAATATAAAAAATATTTTAATATATTTATAAATAAAAAACATTTTAAAAAATAAAAACAATCACCAAACACCCCCTTAATCAGGTAACTTCTCTCCATTCAATTGTTTTTCTTGAAAAGATCCGGCACTAGAATGGCCGGCCATTCCCTCATTCCACATTCGATCCCGTAATCGTAAATATCGTCTGGTAGCGCGTTCAACCATGAAATCTAACCATGCTCCAACATGAAATCTAACCATGCTCCAACTCATCAACTACAGGCTTGAAAATGAATATTAAATGGCTTTAATTATGCAATTATATAAATTGGCCAGATTGTTAACAATTATAGATTAAAAAAAATATATATTTCAAAAGAGGAAAAATAAAGTCTAATGAATAGACATTGTCACTCCGTCTTGGATACTGTCTTACTACCAGAAAGAGCTTGTTGAGTTCAGTCTACTTGTCATTCGATGATTTTCTTTATCATTTTAGAATGTATTATAGCCATGGTCATCGATCAACTTTGCTGCCAGTAGCAGGATATGAGATTATTAATCCGTGTAACAATTTAAAACAGTTAAATTTACCGATGCACAAGGACAATACAAAGAATACCGAAAGCATCATCTCGAAAAGCATTAGACGGTAGCAGATCCAATGAGTTAAAGTTTCTTACAGTAGGGATTCGACATATCTTTTCTAGCACCATGCATCATATAAATACCCGATCCCTCGAAGTTAATTTGCACATTGACTAGAACTTTCGTATATTCTTATAATTTTTTACATCGTACAAGTTAATTAATTACTCCGCAACACCTCTAGCTAGATGTACGACTAGCCTTTAATTTCATATTGATGAAGGGAATTAAGGGGCTCCTTCAAGTACTGTTTTACTGGGTGGGTAGATAGCATCCTAAAGCTTCGAACTTGGCTTTGATTGTTTTAGACCTGAAAATTAGCACAAGAGGCTAAGCCTTTGCTTGAATAATTTAGGAGGGCTTTGGTCTTGTGGATGCAGGAATTTGCAGTTAGGGCAGGTAGGAGAGGACCTGCAAAGCATCACCAACATGTGGCATTTCGTGCAAACTGTCGCTAGCATTTCTTTCTCATCCCTCTCAGATGTTAACCACGATGGACGCCGTGTTAGCCCTCCTGAACTCTCATTATCTCTGCTAGATTCCTTGAACAAAACACCCATACCCGGCCGGATGGAGCCACCAGGATTCTGCTTTGTAAAATGGTCGTTGGTATAGTTTTTCCCTTGTGATTGATCATATGGTAGGTTAAGCTCAAGTTCTAAGTTCATATCACGATCAGGACTTGGTGGCTCGGGGCTTCTCCTTGGATCTCTTGATGTTCTCTTATGGGTCCTCGTATTATAGAAATGTATCTTCCCTGACTGCATGCAAAATTAAGCAGATGAAAAGGTCAAGAATCTAACTAAAGCTTAATTACTAGAGTGTTTTAAATTTAATACAAACACGTATTGTGATCCAACAAATCATACTATATAATACCTGAATATCGAGGCATCTTTGCCACTCCAAAGGTAATGGAGTCTCAAGGTGCAGCTCGATTTCAAAGAAGGATTTTCTGCTTTCTGGATTTGATCTTTTCTCGAGGATCCCTTCAGTTTGCGGCTCTTCCCACTTTCTCTTCTTTGATGAATCGTTAAGCTCCGGGATTAACGTTTTCCCGTTTGGAGATGGGAGTGCTTGAAAGGAGACCATAGCTTCTATTCAAAGGGACTTGACTTTCTCTCACTTCTAAAGTGAAGTGATCAATATGTGAAAGGTCTGGGTAGTTTATACAGGTTGAGTTTGCGCTGTTCGGTCAGTCACATATTGCGAGGGCCTACCTATGCATGGCGTGTTATCCAAGTTGGCTCTTTGAATTACTGAACAACTCCTTAATATAGGCAAGAATGTGAAAAGATCTGTAATCCTAACCTGCTCTTCTTGGCCATTTATGCACACCCTTAGCCTTGATGCGCAATCATGGTAGTGCACCTAAATTTTTCAACGGACCATGATACTGTTGCGTCACATTGCATCATGCATTGGTCATGGGTTGAAATTTTTGATGTTAGAAACTTTTGGCTGTTCAAGGACAGCGATCGATTTACTGCAGCGACATACAATTTAATCACATATATTAAATGAGGGGAGTCTGTGCACAGTTGAAGGAGGTCTTGAATGCTTAGTTATGGATCTTTAACAGATCATAACTCCAACTTCCACTATAGGGTCGCTCAAAACAGCTAAAACTTTTAAAGCCCTCAACACCCTCCTCAGCTATACATTTAAACAAAAACCACTTCCCCGGAACAAACGCTTTTAAAGCTCTTAACAGTCTCAGCCATTGAAACAACCTATGTCTCGATAAACATTCACTAATTGCTTGTACGTGGTTAATTATATACATATGGTTGTGTGTTTGTGTAACCCCTTCATGAGCTGATTTTTTTTTTGTTGTTGTTGTTGAATCGAACCATGAGATATAGCGAGCTCATGATTTTAATTATTTATCTGAATAGACAAGGGGCAGATCGAAACCGATCATAATTTCTGAACCTTTTGTTTCTGTCAAATCATTGGTTACTTCTTGAACTGATCAGTTTGGTGTAGGAATTCCCATTTTCATTCCTGATACCAAGTCAAGGAGCTAGAGAAGGTCTAGAACGCGCGCGTGCATGGTTGAGCTCTAGTCATGTCCCTGGCCAAATATCTCCAGCCTAATATAAATTGATGAGGGACTAATCTCTCGAATAGACAGCGTTGCTAGATCACATAAATGCCATATTCTATTGCTAGTAGTCAAAAAACATAACAGCAGGACGAGTATCTATATCGTTCAAACTCGGGGAGTTTTAAATAGATACCCATCATATTTATATTGGGAAGATAATTTATAAACAAGAAAAACTGAAAACAAAATATAAACAATAAAAGAAAAGTGATATAAATAAAAGGGAGCAAAGTATTAAAGACATTGATAGAGAAAAGAGGGGTTCAAATAAGTCTACCTGCCTTCATTAACTAATCTTGCATTCACTTTAAATGCAGAATTGAAGGATGACCATTGAATTGAAACACCAGCACCTCGCTTTCTTCGTCACTTTCCGTCTGTTAAATGCTCTCAACCCACCTCCCCCTCCCTACATTTATGTTTTTGTTTATGTCTATCGCTCGATCTCTCTCTCTAACTGCTTCGAAGATCTATTTCACTTCAGTAGGGTAATGAGAATAACTGTCAGAATCTTTTCTTATGACCATTAAATTATTCGTGTCAAATACTTGCAGAAAAAAGGACAAATCGAGTTAGATCATGCCACTTACACCTGGTTAATGTACGTGCTACATATATTAACAGCAAAATTAAATTTAAAAGGCATGGGCTGGTCTTTCCAAATTCCACTGTGCTAGAGTACTAAATTTAGTTTCACGGTCCAAATACAGAGAAACTATCAAATGTATTTGGTGTGTGTGTGATTTATAAGTTTAGGTTCCATTCTAAAACTAGTGATGGTTGTTTCATGTTCAAATTTATATATTCTATATTGTTTAAAATTTGTGATTTTAACACATCAGAATGGGATCAATCATGATAGTTAATTACATGTTTTGAGATATTTTCTTTAGAATTTGCCATTGTACAAATTTTAAGCCCAAGCTTGCACAACTAAGGTTCCAGCCATTTTAAGACTCTCATCACAAAATAAAGCCCATTCACATGTATGGAAGTCGACGACTTCCAGCCATTTTGCTAGTCAGAATAGGTGTAAATGATATTCTCTCCCTAGATCATAATCAAACAGTCCTCTCTCTCTCTCTCTCTCTCTCTCTCTCTCATGGAAAAGAACTGGAAAATAAAGAAAATAAATTTTGTTATTAAAAAACGGATTTTTAAAAACTAAATGAACCAGTCACCTATAAACCAAAAAAGATAAGCTACTAAAATAAATAAAAAATTGTGTAAAATTAAAGTCTATCACCTATATGCTAGCTATTATTGTCATTTTAGTCCTCTGACTTTCAATTCATTACCTTTTGAAAAAACTGGTGCAATGGAGTGTAGAGTTGGCCTTAAAAGAGCAAGGATAACATTGTTTTTTCAAAAAAGAAACCTCAATATTACGATCTACTTGGATTTGCAAGAGGATAAAAGCTTAAAATACTACCTTGTTTTGCCCGCTCGGCTTAATGTTTGTTACAAAGAAAGGTTTGTTCTAATACTTCTGTCTGTTACTCTTTGATCCTTGATTGCAGTTTCTTCGATTATATTAATTTGCAATGGAGTCCTTACTTGGTCGTGCAATCATAAAACAACGACACTTTCCGCTAAACCTCCATTTCATGTAACCAGCTACTGTGGGAATTCATTTAGCGACGTGGATCGGTAACTGATAGGACTCTGCAATCATGCATTTCCTTTTCTTTTTTTCTCTTCAAGAAGCTGTGCTGGCTGGGGTCTTCATTTAATGATCAAGATTAATTTGGCGGGCCCCGTACAAACTACAGTTGCTGGTCAAGTTGTGCAGTTGGCTTACAAGTCACGGTTGGTGGAGCGTTTTTATTTAGTTCTGCCATGAATGAAGAGGCGATGCCCGGTTCTCGATGGGAGTTCATTTTTTAAATCCAGGGATAAAAAGAATCGAGAGGCGTGTCCATAAGTTCGGTTCCTTGTCATAACTTCTCTACCCGTTCCAGAATTTTAAGAATTAAATTTATTTTAAAATAAATAAATTTATCAATTTTGGGCAGGTTAGATTTTAAACTTAATTGATTGTCTTTGGTATATACTTGCGTTTTTGTCACCATCCAAGTCATAGTTATGCATTCGAATGCACGAGCATTGGCTTTTTCTTCGGCAAAAAAAAGGTTGCACACGAAGGAATTAACAAGTTCTTGTCTCTTAGTTGTGATCGAGAGAGTTACTCGGCTTATTGCATATAGGTTTTTCCCCTACACCATTGTTTGAAACTGCTTTATTGCACGGTACGGATCGTAGCCCTCAGCTTGGGCAACGTATCCAGTACCACACTAATTCTTTTTCATGACAAAATTACAAACAAAGCTGGCTTTCCTTTTATCTGATATTTCTACAATACATGCAGAGATTAAAGTCGGTCGGTTTACGAAGTACATGCCCAACTAGGAAACAAGTGCCAAGCCAAGTCCGAATCTTATTCTGCCCAATCCCGTGAGACTAGACGTCGACAGGTTTGAACTCGAAGAATTTGAATATGAGACAACCTCCTCTATCTTCGAAAACCAGACCTCTAGGTCTCTAATGTTGATTATTATCAGTATCATTCAATTTCGCACTCATCTTCTTGAGAATAGAAATACCACGGATCAGTATCATCGCATTATCCAATTTAAGTCATAAATTTCAGCACCTAGCTACAACTGCCCTTCAACAAATCGACGCCAGTACCAGTGCTTCTTCCACACCTCATCCATTTTCTCCAAAGGAATTTCTCTTGTCTCCGGCAAAAAAACCACAACAAAGACCGTCATCACGGCAATCCAACAGCCATAGAACAGAAATAGGCTGTGTTTGAGGTGACATAGCATGGTTAAGAAGAACTGTGATAGTACAAACGTAAAAGAGAAAGCCACAACAATATTTATGGTTATTCCCGTGGCTCGAATTCTCATAGGGAAAATTTCACTGGGAATGAGCACGGTTAGAGGATTCCAAGACCAGCCAAAACCAGCAGCATAGATGCACATGAAAACGAGTAGCAAGAGGTCATAGCCCTTGGGGATCTTCTCAGTGCCTGCAGCACCTGTTGCCATATAAAGCAGAATGGACAACGCCACCTTCAAAAAATCCCACAACATAAATTAATAAAAAATGTTAGAACTTGCCTTAAATTAGACCAATGTTGTATGTTCATGTATACGGATACATTTTTTTTAGTTAGATTCATACCTGACATATGAACATTTGAGTCCCACCAATTATGAATAATAATCTTCGACCATAACGATCCACCACAACCGTCGACACAAGGATTGAACCAAGGTTAACTGCACCTAGAACAATTGCTGCAGTTAAAGCGGATTCATGTCCAGAGCCAACTGATGAAAAGACAACTGGCGTATAGAATGCCACTACACCAATCCCAGTGAATTGTTGAAAAAAGGGAATGGCAATTGCCATCACTAGATGTGGTCTATAACGCCTCTCAAATATAGTCTTAAGTGGTTCCTGGGCGTCTTTATCGAGTTCAATGGAGTTAACAAGCTCAGCTAGTTCATCATCCACGTTACTTTTATTTCCTCGGATTTTAATCAGAGACTGCCGAGCTTCTACGAGCTTGCCACGCTCCACTAGGCTGCTAGGCGTGTCCAGGATGAAGAGTGCGCCTATTGTCATTATAGCAGCGGGCACAGCAGCAAGGCCGAGGGATAAACGCCAGCCCCAGCTGTGCTTGGCCATTAAAAAATTTATGCAGTTGGCTGATAACACCCCAATTCCATTAAAGAATTGAAAGCCCGTGCTGAACGCACCACGCCATTTTGGTGGCGCCACCTCTGATAGGTAAACCGGAGTTGCCTTCATTTCAACACTTCATATGTTAGAAAATTTTGACAATATTGCAAGCTTCTAGGCCCGCGTCGATTAATTAGTCCATAAGTTTGTACCATCGTGATTAGATCATAATCTTACAGATGAACAATGGCAGAAGTGTTACAGAGTACTTGGTTATGGGTTTATTTTCAATTATTGATATAACAGGTTTTATAAACTAATTTCATTGAATAATGATTTTCATGTTAAATGTGATAAGATCCGCACCACCTTGATTAAAGAAAATTTTAATACATGATGAGTGCCGTTTCAGTCGGTCAGCAAAACTTAGTAAATATATCAATAAATCTTCTTATATGAAAGATTAAATTATTAAGTAAATTTTTAAGATATAATTTATATTATTTTTTAATATACTTTTCAAGTAAAAATATTTTAAATTTTAAACTTTATAGACTCATATTTTTTTATATTTATTTTTATTAAATAGAATGGAAGTAATGAGATTCGAATTCGTGACCGCTAGGTCAACAAAATTCTGATATTATATCAAGAAATTATCTTACTTAAAAGATTAAATTATTAAATAAAATCTTAAAATATAATTTATATTATTCTCTATTATAATAACTAAATTACTGTACAGGAAATGTCTTCACGTTTCGTCTTGGGTTTCTGATATCAATTATCATGCGTCGGTTAGAGTTGATTCGATTTATATTAGAGGTCTTTTTTAACATGATTTTCAATTCCATGTAAGAAAGTATTGGGAAGCGGTAGCCAACCTGGTTATTGAAACCAACACCAACGCCAAGCAAGAGCCTGCCCAGAATGAGCACGAGAACATTTGTAGCCAAGCCGTTCAAGGCAGCGCCAGCAAAGAAAATGCAGCCACCCAGTAGCATGACGTTTTTCCGACCCGTTGTAGCTATGAGACGGCTAGCTACAAGTGACGCAACTAACCCTGCAATGTAGAGAGATGATGTGAATAGCGTCAAGGCATGGCTGTCATACATGCAGTACATGTTTGTGTTTTCGGCCTCTGCAGCCTGCTTCGCCACTGAAGGAAAGAATGTCTCTAGAAAAGATGGCATTGTTGTCACACCTCCTGTCAATTGACGGCATCATATTAATTAATAATTTTTTATTATAAGGAATAACTCTATAGCTCTTTCTTTGTTCATGCATCGTTCCAATTTATTTTTCATAGCGTGTAAATTGCATGAACAATAACGTAATTATAGAATTATAGTAATATAAATTATATTTTGTAATTTTTTTAATATAAATGATATTTTGTATTTTATTTAAAAGCTTCAATTTTTCTAGTTGAGAAGATTTTTTATCATGGTATGAAGGTTTTATTAACTAAGTGGTCATTGAAATTCTTTAAATAAGAAATCAAATTAATTTGTTTAATTTTATTATATTTCATTAAATGTTTTAAAAAAGAGTTAAATAGGTGTTTTAAAAGAAATAGCTTTAATATTAAATTTATCCACTTTGAAATTACAAACATGAAATCTCAATAAGATGGTTGAATTAAATTAAACTCAATTCAAAAAGTTTCAATCATACTGTAAATAAAAAGAAGAAATATAGAAAGATCAATAGACATTCTAATGAGCATAAAAAAATAAACATATTTAAAAGGACAGCAGATATTCACCCGATCCAAACCCCTGACCAAATTAGAAGAGGTTTTTTGACATGAAAACTAGAAAGACAGAAGGATTGTTGTTCGCCTGGGTGAGAAGGAACAACTACGCAACAGGCACCCTCCCAGATGAATTAAAATGAACATTTCAAGAAGTAGGAAGGATGTATTACGCTTTGTCAACAATCCATGCCTATCATTGATTCTATGAACTAGTAGCTAACTTCTGTCAGATTGTGATTGGTCACAATATTATGGATATCCCAGGTCCAAGAGCAACAAAATTGATGAGGGAATCAACACCCTGTGATTATAGTAACTTGAAGCCTTCACTTTTTAGGTTTCAAAAGCTCCGGCCACATTCAGGTTATTCATTCGATTTTAGCAGCCGCAATCTTCGATTGGGCATTTACTTAACCAACTCATAAGCCCTCGTTTATTTGATCAATTAATACAAAGAACTCTTGCCATACAATTGCACAGGTATGTATTGTAAGAATTAAGTACCTGAAATTCCAATGTCGTAGCCAAAAATGAGGCCGCCTGATGCAGCGACGATGCATGTTATCAGCACTGACAATGTTATCTTCCCAGGATTATTATCCCCGCCCATGTTATCGGCAGCCCCAATCTCAAGAGAAACTGCCATTTCCTACGTGCGATCTAATCCTTAATATCTTGGATTCCTAATTAACTGGGAAAGTTATCAGGAATTTAACTGGAAAAACAAAAGGGAGAGGTTATTAGGCAAGAGCTTTAGCAACCAGATAGATCAGACTTGCCTTCAATTTAAAGAGACAAGTTTGTTGCTCTCCTGCAAGGGCAGAAGGAGCTTAACAGAATGACAGTTCTTTACTGCTGTACTTAACAGCAAGGACAGACGTTGTAGATACCAAAAAAAAACAAAAAAAAGGCATGAGAGAAACCTGTGATCTGTTGGCAGGAGTAGATTTGTGTTATTTTCTTCGGCCTAACTAGAAACACCCATGTTATGCCCCTGCTTGTTAACAAATCAGTCACGTCTGATATTGATGACATTATTTTTCCTTGTGCCAATAATACCAGAGTGAATCAGGTTTTTTTTTCTGTCGAGACCTAAACGACATCGTTACACTTTTCTAGCATTTCTCTTTATTTTTTAGGTAATAATATTTGAACTTTTGGAAACACTATTTTTGGGTATCAAAATCCATTAACATCCACCCCATAGCACTCATAATTTTCGATGTAAAAGGAGGTTTCGTTCTTTATATAGCAAAGGGTATTCCGACAAGAAATTATATATACGGTCGGAGAAAAACAGTATATGGACAGCTCTTTCGACACAAACTGTGCTGGTATCCATCCTATTTATTTCTTCAAGGGGTCAAATATGAATCTTTTGCAAGAAAAAATAATAATTAAAGATTATCTTTAACAACAGACTAATAGTAGTCACACAGCATAAAATCAAACACGAATGGGAGATAAAAATTTCAAAAAAATAATATTCAATAAAAATGCTATTATTTTGTTAGGGTTTGCCTCGCCTTTCAATAAGGCAATGATATAGTTTTTTAAAACAAATAAGAGAAAAAATTATACACAATCATAATTGCTGCTTGTATAAAATGCAATCCAAATAATGGTCAAAACATTTGCTGTGAATCCCAGCCAATTAAGTCTGATTGATTGAGCCAGTAAAGCGGGCATCTAGTCATGGAGCTGAGCTAGAATTATAACTGAGCATCTTTCACATTGATATTGATATTAAAGACAAGTTTAATGGTAAAAGTTATTTTTAAGAGATAAATAATAAAAATAGTTCTTTAAATAGTATATAAATAGCTTTTGAATTGATGTGGTCTTCAATGGCAAGAGCCATTTTTAAGAGCCATTTGTTTTAATTTTATTTTAAATAAAATTCAAATATTATGTATATAGTATAATTATACAATTAATATGAGTAAATTATATAATTAAATAATTGATTTTGAGAAACCCGGTAACAATAAAATTATTTTTTTTAATAAGAAAATAAAAAAAATGAATTTACTCATAAAATTATTTTTTACACAGTTTTTATATTTAACAATAAATTTAAAACATGTAATTAAACTAATTGATCAAAAAATTTGTAATTTATCAATTTTGCATAATTATTATTTTCACTAAATATTGTTAATATTCGTAATTTTTTTCCTAAATATTATTATTAATTACCTTCACAACAATTCAATACACAAAATTTACACAGTTTTTATATATAACAATAAATTTAAAACATGTAATTAAACTAATTAATCAAAAAATTTGTAATTTATCAATTTCACATAATTATTATTTTCAAGGAAATATTATCAATATTCGTAACTTTTTTCCTAAATATTATTATTTATTATTTTTACTAAATATTATTATCAATAAGTTCAAACATAATTAATTAAAATTTATTCTATTACAAATAATTCAATCAAATTAATTACAAAGTAATACCTTATTTTTTTATGTTAACTATTATTATAGTAATTAATAATAATAATAATAATAATAATAATAATAATAATAATAATAATAATAACAATTAATTATTATTATTAATAATAATAATTAACTATTATTATAATAATTAATAATAATAATAATAATAATTAATTATTATTATAATTAATAATTATTATTATATAATAATTATTACTATAATATAATAATACTTACTATAAAAACCCCACTCGCCCGTTTATCTATTTCATTTTCAATTCAATCTTAAAAAGCCCCATCTTCCACTCACCCGTCTATCTCTTTCATTTGCATTTCAATCATAAAAAAACTCATCTTTTTCTCTTTTGGCCGCCCACCTCCCTATTTGCATTTCAATTCTAAAAAAACCCTATCTTTTTCTCTTCTAGCCGCCCACCTCCCCCCCCCCACCCTCAGCCGCCCCCCACCCTAGCTGCCACACCACCTATCGTCCACTCCTCCCCAGCCGCCCCCCACACAGCCGTTCACTCTCCTCCAGCCGCCCCTCGCACCCATTTCTCTTATTTTCCTCCTTCTCCTCTTCTTCGTTGCCCCCCCTCCATTTTGCTCGGTAGGGTTGTTTTCTTGTTTGGATTGGCTGTGTTGACTGGTTGTTGTGTGTTTTAATTTGTACAATAGCAATAACGGTAAGATTTCAACGGTCATTTTTTTTTTGTCTCTGCAGGATACACCTGTAGGAATGGTTCTCGAAGATGAAGAAGCCATTTTGGCTCTTTATTTTACTCTTCGCGTTGGAGATGGATATTTAACAAAAAAAAAAGCTAAAATTTCAAAATTTTAGCTTTGGCTGCACCGATAGCGTTCCCGTTGGACTTGCCCTAACGACGACGAGGGCTGACTGGCTAGCCTATGATCCATGCATGTTGCCCTGGCATACCAACCATTTTTGCTGTACATTTGTGTCCAAGTTAATTAATGGTTTCATTTTTTATTTTTTTTTGTAAGTATCAATGTAACACGTCAAATAAAATAAATGTTGATGATTCTAATTATTGAATTGTTTTCCTCTGTACTGATATTCTTATTAGCCCTTGTATTTTTGAAAAAATAATTAATTATTAAGCATGATTTAAGAAACCAAATATTTAATATATGTGGTTTTGAATTGATTTATAACTAGATCCTTTCTCATCTATTATGTCTTTTTTATCAAATTATTTTAAAAATAGAAAGATGAAAGAAAGATAAATAAATATTTTGGATATATTGATGAGAAAACAATGCACTTTTTTAAACAAATACTATAAAACTAAACATGATCAACAATAGTGAAAGGACTATTTAACTAATTTTGACAAATTACAAGACTAATTTATAATTGTTCACCCACACTCTAGGCAATTGAACCGGGAACCCTTGATCACCTCCTCATCCTCCTCCCCTGTCTTGCTCAAGGTCCGGAGCAACGAACTGCCGCGTACTAGAAGCAAAACATAAACTCTAACAAGATCCATCTGGTAAGAGAACAATGTGTAGGAGAAAAGAGAACAGGATTTTACTTTTGAGCAAATCTCTGAACCATATTTTGTTAGGCCACGATTTACTTATCACTGCCTCGAACAAACCGGCCCCAATACCAGTGCCTTTCCCACACCTCATACATCGAGTCCAAGGGAATTCCTTTTGTCTCCGGCAAGAAAAACACGACAAAAACTGTCATCAAGGCAATCCAGCCAGCATAGAATAGGAATGTGCCAAATTTGAAGTGACATAGCATGCTCAAAAAGGTTTGTGATAGCACAAATGTAGTAGCAAAATTCACAGCAACATTTATGCTTTGGCCTGTGGGTCGGATTTTCATAGGAAATATTTCACTTGGCACGAGCCAGCTTAGGGGACCCCAAGACCAGCCAAAACCAGCAGCGTAGATGCACATTAAAACAAGTAAAAATATGCCGTGGCCCTTGGAGATGTGCTTCGTGCCTGAAACTCCCGTACTGACCGCCAGCACTACGGTCACCGCAACCTTCAAAAAATGCATCTTAAAATGTTAAAACCTTCCTTAAACCAGTGTACATGAGATTAAATAACCACGTTGGATGGTTCATACCTGGCAGATGAACATTTGAATCCCTCCGATTATGAACAAAAATCTTCGGCCATGGCGATCAACCATCCCCGTAGACACAAGGATTGAACCAAGATTAACTAATCCTAGCACAATAGCTGCAATTAATGCTGAATTGCTTCCAAAGCCAATTGATTGAAAAATTACTGGCGCGTAGAATGCAATTATGTTAATCCCAGTTAGCTGTTGGAAAAAAGGTATAGCAATTGACATCACCAAGTGAGGCCTGTACTGCCTCTCGAATATGGTCAGAAAAGGTTCCCTTTTGGCATCTTTTGCTATCTCATTGAACTTAAGAAGATCAGCTAGTTCAGCATCCACATCACTGCTGCTTCCTCGAACTTTCGTCAGAGATTTTCGAGCTTGTTCAACCCTGCCACGCTCCACTAGGCTACTTGGCGTATCTGAGATGAAGAGCGCACCAGTTGTCATTATAGCAGCCGGTACAACGGCGAGGCCGAGGGAGAAACGCCATCCCCAGCTATGCTTCGCCATTCCAAAATTTATGCAATTGGCTGCTACTACCCCAACGCCAATAAAAAACTGGAAGCCAGTGCTGAACGCACCACGCCATTTTGGAGGAGCTACCTCTGATAGGTAAAGAGGAGTTGCCTTCATTCAAACACATGGGAAGCAACTTTAGTGAAGAACAACTAAATTGCAAAATTCTAGGTTTACATAGCCCTCTAGACGAGTAGACTTTTCTCTCGTGTGAAGTTGAATTATATTTATGGAATTAATTGGCTTTTCAACATGAGTTTCAACTGCCTAATCCAAGTACAAGAAAGGATCCACTAACCTGGTTAGTGAAACCAACCCCAAATCCAAGCAAGATACGACCAAGTAGGAGCATGGCAACATTGGCAGCGCCACCATTGATGGCAGCACCGGCAAGGAAAGTGCAGCCACCAAGCACTATGGTGTTTTTGCGGCCCACTGATGCAGTGAGCCGGCTAGCTACAAGGGAAGAAGCTAGCCCTGCTATATAGAGTGACGATGTGAATGCTGTTAAAACTTGGCTATCATATTTACAGTACATGTTTGTTTTGGCCTCTGATGCCTTCCTGAATACCTCAGGGAAAAACTTCATTAGAAATGGTGCCATTGTTGTTACACCTCCTGCATGATGATGGAATAATCATATTCAGAGCAGTTGATTTGAGCGGGAAAAAAATGGATTCTTGTGTGTGCTCCACCAAGATTTTTATGCCCCTTTGTGTATATCAATTTAGAAAATTCGCCAAACTAAATCTAAATACTTAAATGTTTAAGAATAACAAATAGAAAACACAAAAGATTCCAAGTTATTTTTAAAATTTATAAAAAAAAAAATCACATAGAATTCATATAAAAAAAAGAAAACTTAATCTCCAAACATATAAATACTTAATGATTAAAAATACAAATTTATCTCAAATAAAACAAATTAATAGCAGTCAAAAGAGTTTTAATTAAATTTAAGAGATTAAAAAATTAAAAATGGGTGATATTGAAAAGTAATTCTAATCTTATAAAGTGTTTAAAAAACTTATTCCAAACATTTAAGGATGAAACTGGAAAAAAAATATCAATTTAAATAGTTAGCTAAAACAAAAAAAAATGATAAATAAAAAACCTACAATTACTATATATATTTTCAAGATTAACAAAAAAAATCTATATATATATATATATATATATATATATATATATATATATATATATATATATATATATAAATTAATAAAAAGAATAGGATCGAGTCTTCGATTGAATAAATGTTGAAAAATGAAAGAAAAAAATTGAAATAAAGAAAAATAAGAAACTAAACCTAGTGCAAACCTCATAAAACTTGATCTAATCTTTTAAACTCACAAGCGATTTAATTTCAAAGAATAAGACTATTAAAAAATATCAATTTAAAAACCTTGACAAAAAAAAATTAAAAGACCAAAAATCAAATTTAATAGCAAGAAAATCCAAGGATAATGAAATTGTAAAAGGATACCAGTTTAAAAAAATTCACAAAAAAAATAGCAATCAAGGAATAGAAACTAAATTTCTAAGATAACAAAAATAAAAGAGTATGAAATTAAATATATATATATATATAGATATAGATTATTTAAAATAAATAATAATATTAATAATCAAAGGACAATGACCATATGTTAATGAAAAAATAAAAGGGCTGATTAGGAATTGTGAAGAAGCTAACGGGGAATTTAGTTGGAGAGAGAAGAATTGAAAAAAATGGTCATGGGAGTCAAACCAAAAATGTGTTTGGTGCATCACTCCTTTTCGGAGAAACGCTAAGACTTTTCAAATATTATTGTAAAAAATAGTATTTGATGACCAAACAACCCTGCATGCACAGCTGAAATTGAGTATCCAAAAACAATTTAAAAAAATATTAAGCATTTATTAAAACACAAAAATGCTCCTGTGTTGACTTGACATTAACCAGATAAAAAGACAACAAAACCTATGAAACATGGTCATGCTAATTCTAACCCAGGGTTAATTAAGTAATTTAATTTTAATAAAAAATAATTTTTAAATATCAAATATTTTTTAAAATTTAAAAGTATCCCTTAGTTAACTAGATATTAACAAATAAAAAAAACTTAACAGGCGGAAAGATGGTTTTGTTAATTTTAAACCTGAAAATCAAGCAATTTAACTTTAATGAAAGAAAAAAAATGGAAAAGACATACAAGCCATTGGGCCTAGGACATTTCTTTCCACGGGTGTTTTAAGTAATCTTCAAAATATCTATGGTAAAAATAATATCCTACCCTAGATCCTGGCCCAATAGCTTTTTAGAATAGGGACAGATTCGTCAAAAAAAAAAAAAAAAACTATTTTGATCCATACTATTACAATCCAGGGGTAAAGTAACTTCCCTTCCCCCTTAGTTTTTTTCTTTTTCTTTTGGAGAATAACATGCAAAGCAGTATCATCGATCAGTTATAATACTCTGAAAATATGAATTAGCCCTACTGGTTTAACTTCCGGCCTCTAACCAAGCGCGGATTTGATTTGATTTTGAAACAGCCAACAAAGTTTAGGCATAACATCAAAACAGGTTATGAAACCTTCTGTGACAAGAAAAAAAACAGCACAGCTTGGCAGTTGATATCAATTGACCTCACAACAAACATTAATCTTAAAAACGTGAGTTCAAAGCACCTGAAATTCCGATGTCATAGCCGAAAATGAGACCACTTGAGGCAGCAACGACGCAAGTGATCACCACCGGCACAGTTATCTTACCGTTAAAGCCACCGGCAGGCCCGTTGGCAACAAAACCTCCTCCGGTCATTTCCTCCTTTGTCGGAGTTTAAGTAAAGAGAAAAGGAGATTAATTAGTACAGGGAAAATTCAAGGGAGGAGACCTACTTCGGTCGAGAGAGAGCGCTAAATTGGTAGGAGCACCTACTCCGGTCGAGAGAGAGAGAGAGAGTAATTAGTCCAAGACAACCCGGCATCCATTATGAGAATACCTTTTATAATGAAATGGTGGGAGGCACCATTTGTCCTTTCGTGCCTACAGCAATGACAAGGAAATGTTTAAGGATAAATTTGAGTTTCGAAAATGCATATCACATACTATAATCAATTCACGTGCTAAAACGTCTCCATCATGTAGCAACTGGCCATTAGTTTACAATTAATTAATCCCTAAATAGGGAGATAGTTAGATGTATGTTTACATATACACACAAACGCCATTGACAAGATTTTTAAGCAATGAAAGTCGCAGTCACCCGGAACCATGCATGGCTGTTAGATGCTCTAATGGTCAACCTCCTCGAGGGCTGGTAGCTGGTCACGACTCGGGAGAGAAACATGCACCTTCCATTCTTCCATGGTCTGGTCTGGATCATCACTAATTTAACTCCTTTTTAATGGAATGAACAAGATCGTTCCAGCTAAGGTTTCAGTGCTTTTATGTGGGTGTGGGTGTGATGGGAAGGTCTTGTCCAGTGCAATTCCCTGAGTACACGGCATGTTATTGTTATTATTTAATTAATCAACAGCAACTAACTAAGAGGGAAATTCATTCTTAACCTCGGAGAACTGTCTCTGTCCTCTTCACATAACACTTTTATTTTGTTATGAAATAGAAACTTGGCCAAGTTTAATGTGGTTATATAAAACAATATTTTATATTAAAGCAGTTTTATTAGAATAATCAATTATAGAGATGGCATCGTGATTAAAAAAAGTTCTGATGATAGCCAAATTATATAAATAAAATGGCTTCTTGTCAACGAATTAATGTAGTTGTCCAGGAGTTTGATTTTGATTAAGACTGTTTTTAAAAGTATTTTTTTATTTAGAAATATATTAAAACAAATTGTTTTGTGTTTTAAAAATTATTTTTTATATTAGCATATGAAAATGATCTAAAAACACTAAAAAATTTTAATTTAAAATAAAAAATAAGATTTTTTTTTAAAATAAATTTTGAACTGCAATGTTAATGACATGTCAAGTTTTGAGTTATTGTTAACACCAATCATGTCCTTGTAGAATGTTCAAGCATCTTAAGAAAAATACATAGTCATATAAAGAAGATAGCATATACAACCAAATTATATGACATATATCAAATCATCCAAATAACATGAAAAAACAATTTTTAAAAGATAAACTATAACTTCAAAACAATATATATATATATATATATATATGTATGTATGTATGTATGTATGTATGTATAATCTATCACTTTTAAAATTAAACATTATAAGATAAATCATAAACTAAAACAAGCCAAAAGATTATAGATTAAACACGGGAAATTACAATTAAATTTGTATGCGAGGATCTGGCAAAATAGAATGTAATGAAATTATAATTTAAATCTCCAACAAGCTAGAAAAAAATAGATTTCTCTTAAAACATCTACATGTAAAATTATAACTTTATGCTTGTTAAAGTGACAAATAAATAATATTTATCTTCACAACTTCACCAGCTATTTATAGAGACACGGAAACTTTATTTACTAACTAGCACGTGTCACTTGGATCTGCTAACCACACCCGTATCTATTGAATTTTATCTCACTCACATTTCACAAAGTTAACTTAACATTGATATTTAAAGTGACTTGTGAATTAATAAGGATTTATATCATTTTAAGAAATCATTTCAGTTAAAAATCTAAATTTATAGATGAAACTCTAGATATAATTTATATTATTTTTTAACAAAAATATACAAAGGTTTTTAATCCAAGATGTTCATAATTTAAAATATTTTTTCATGATTTAAGCATTAACATGTCACAAGTGTGTGAGATTTTAAAAAGCGGATGAAATACAATAAATAAAAAGGTTTTTAATAATTTAACACGGTACAAGACTGTTATTTATTTTTACTTCTTAAATCTTCAACAAATGACCAATTACCTATAATATAAAAAAGCGTGGTTGTTTTAAAGTAATTTTTTAAAAAATTGTATGCACCTATTTGTTTTTTTTATAGATATAGAACCCTCACTTTGAAATAGCTTGAACCACACAACGCTTATTGGTTCGGAAATGCTTCGAAGCACTGGTACTTCGAGGCTTCATTATAATAAGGTCATATGACCACGACCCCTTTTATCTGTCCACTAGTTATATGCCCGCTCGCTGCCGCAGGCATTGCTGTGTATATAATATCATATAATCAAATTAATAACAATAAACTTATAATACAACCTGTATAAAAAGTTCAGAACCACAACATAAAAGTGCTTGTTTCGTAAACATAGGTTACATCTTTTTGAATATACGTAGTGTCACAAAAGATGACAAAAGAGTGTTAATTATACAATTTGTACATCAGTGCAAAATAGAGGTTTGTTGAGGTGTAGAATGAAGCTAAATCTCTTTTTTGAAATGAGACATCTCATTTTGTTGTTAATCTTCCTGAAAAAAATAAGAATCGCACGGTGATAAATGGAATGATGAAGAAATTAAGTCATCTAATAGAAAAATCGAGGAAATATTATGGAAGAACAAATGCAGCAAATCAATAAAGAAACCATTAAAAACTAACACCATATGCTGTAAAAATCATTGTAGACATTAGAAAAAAGCATAAAAAGACAGAGAATGCAATTATTGGGGGATAAATTGTATTAATGGAAAATTATGATGCCAAATTATAGCAAGGGAACACCTGGATGTATGGTTCCAAATGAAAATTTTAACAGCTTTAACAATATTAACTTCAACAATAATAGAAAAAATGAAGGCAACAACAGTAGTAGTAGAAGAAGAAAATATCGTAAGAGAGTAATTATAAAGAAAACAAACATTGACAGTAAAAACAGTAGCAACAATATTTAAGATTAATTGAATACAACAATGTTTATTTGTTGTATATCAACACAACAAATAAATAGTAATATAAAACATACATACATATATGTAATTGGAGAAAGCGAATGGAACGAACGATAAAACAACTCAAGTAGATCTAACATAAACATTTAGATAAAAATAATGAATAGCAGAAAATGAAGCATTATCAGTAATAACGCTAAATGTTTTTCTCTTATTTGTTTAATTTGTTTAATCTTCCCCCCTATAAAAAAGGGTAGATGAAGCATGAGGAATTTTTTTTCCTATTGCCGAAATTTCGTTAGAAATTTCGGCAGAGTCTCCCCTATATCGGGAGATTCCAAGTTATCCATAACACAACCTGCATACAATTTGAGTCATATTTCATCCACAATCACATCTATTTTTAATACAATTAATTATAGTTGTATTGTTCAAGAAGCAACACCGTTGTTCATAAGTAATCAAATCCATAATCAAGTTAAGTGTAGTAATTGCATTATATATCTAAAGTTAAGTTAAGTAATAGAAATCAAATCAACTAAATGCATGACTTGGCTATATAGCTAATCATATAGTATATATATTGAATGCATCATGCATTTTGAATAACTCCAGTAACAAAAATTAAGAATGCATGTGTCTTAAGTAGGTTGTTGAATTTGTCAACAAAGAAAATATGCAGAGGTATCATTATCAAACTGAGGTTAAGCCTTATAATCTTCAATTGCAATTTGTAGTCCTTATTTGAGCAAATCCTAAAAGAAATTTTTTTTTTTTAGAATGATTGATAAATAAACAATAAATATTTAGAAATAATTGGTGTGCAAAGGGACCTCTGACGGTGGAGAAAATATTGTGGATACATTTATTATTTATTATTCTTTTCTATAAAGAAAGAAAAAAGAGGGACTGGCATGAATAAAATGGACCGATTTCTTCTTCTCCCGTGGAACCCACTTCTTGCCTTTTTAATTTCCCATTATCACCCTCACCTTTACCTCGTAATACTCAAACTACCCTATAAATAATTTAACATCCCTTTCATCCCTGAAATAATTCCACTCTCCTGACCCACCCATCAGACTCTAGCTTGAAAGTTTTTTTTTCATCATAATTGTACTTATTTTTATTCATTTAATTATTAATTAGGTAATATGATTTATTCTATTTGATATTTTTTTCAAATTCATTCTTAAGTTTATAAAAAGACATATTTCAGATTATAAAAAACATATTTTATGATTATATTTAGTTTTTAGTTAAATTATATTAAGGAGGTATTTGACATTGCGTTTTAAAAGTGTTATTGAAAAAATTTTATTTTTTATTTTATTTTGAATTAAAAATTTGATGTTTTAGATCATTTTTATTTGCTAATTCCTAACATCTTTATCTACAAATATATATGCACTATTTTTGCAGCAGGATTTAAATTCCAAGCATAATGCTAAATATTTAAAGGGCTTCACACACAACCAATAAAATAACACCGAAAGAAAATATCCAGATACATTTATTATTTATTATTCTTTTCTATAAAGAAAGAAAAAAGAGTGATTGGCATGAATAAAATGGACCGATTTCTTCTTCTTCTCCCGTGGAACCCACTTCTTGCCTTTTTAATTTCCCATTATCACCCTCACCTTTACCTCGTAATACTCAAACTACCCTATAAATAATTTAACATCCCTTTCATCCCTGAAATAATTCCACTCTCCTCACCCACCAATCAGACTCTAGCTTGAAAGTTTTTTTTTCATCATAATTGTACTTATTTTTATTTATTTAATTATTAATTAGGTAATATGATTTATTCTATTTGATATTTTTTTTCAAATTCATTCTTAAGTTTATAAAAAAACATATTTCAGATTATAAAAAACATATTTTATGATTATATTTAGTTTTTAGTTAAATTCTATTAAGGAGTTGTTTGACATTGCGTTTTAAAAGTGTTGTTGAAAAAAATTTATTTTTTATTTTATTTTAAATTAAAAATTTGATGTTTTAGATCATTTTTATTTGCTAATTCCTAACATCTTTATCTACAAATATATATGCACTATTTTTGCAGCAAGATTTAAATTCCAAGCATAACGATAAAAATCAGCAAGCGAACGGTTTATTAAAAATCAGCAAACTGTTTATTAAAAACAGATTCCTAACATCTTTATCAACAAATATATATGCACTATTTTTGCAGCAAGATTTAAATTCCAAGCATAACGCTAAAAATCAGCAAGCGAACGGTTTATTAAAAATTAGCAAACTGTTTATTAAAAACAGATTCCTAACATCTTTATCTACAAATATATATGTACTATTTTTGCAGCAGGATTTAAATTCCAAGCATGATGCTAAAAATCAGCAAGCAAAATATTTAATAAAAATCAGCAAACTATTTATTAAAAACAGATTCCTAATAAAACTTTCCACGACTATAATATAAATCAGCAAACTAACTGTTAAAAATTTCTATTATGAGCACAACAAATATAAATCAGCAAACTAACTGTTAAAAATCAAGATTTTCGTAAAAAGCCAACTAACCTGAAAAGTAGGATGACCAACACAAAGGGTGAAAGGAAGTTTTTGCAGCAATTTGTGAGAAGCAGCAGACCAGAACCTCAAGAAAGAAGAGCAAAAGAAATAGGATCAATTACGCAAGAAATCCAAAGCAGAGTTGAGAACAAAAATGGAAGAAAAAGAAGGTACCAGAGGAAACGAAACGCAAGAGAAATATGCAGGAGAGAAAACAGCAAAAACAACAAAGATAAACATTACAATTACAATGACAAAATGACTTAACAGAGGAAGGAAGGCGGCGCACTCCACCGAGGCAAAGATCAAAAGAGAAGAAGTAAAAAAAAAAAGCATGTCGCCCTGCAAAATGCACAGACAAATTAATTAATGTGAAGTGACATGGCGCAACAGGACTAATTGAAGTAACAAAACCAAATTGGAACAGTAACAATCAACGAAAAATCAAAGCAAACGAAAACAGAAATTACGTGATCAGCCGAGAGCAAACACAAACCAAATCAGCAATCAATTCATTCAATTTTAGGCTCTAAACCGAGAGCAAATAACCCAAATCAACACAAAGAACAGTTTGCCCGAGAATTCAACCAGCTTCAAACCGTCGATCAACCCAGCCCGAATCAAATCAATAATCAATTCATTTTATTTTAGACTTTAAATCGAGAGCAATTAACCCAAATCAACACAAATAACAGCCAATCAAACCATACCGAGAGCACCCGAGAATGAAACCAACCAAGGACTACGTTAACCCGAGAATTAAACCAGCTCTAAACCGTCGATCAACCCAACCCGAACCCAATTGAACCAATAACCCACTCCCCAACACACACAAATGACCAAACACAAGCAGCCCGGGCATGCACCCAAGAAAACCGAACACAGACAATGAGAAATCCAAAAAAACCCAACCAATTGCCGAATACCCAGACCAGAGAAATCAAAAATAAAATCAATCACTGAACACCCACACCAAAAAGACCATGAATCGAAGGAGAAGATGGGAAAAAAATGAGAAAAAAAAAACATGAACTGCAGAACCCAATGTAAAGAAACCGAGCGAAACCAGAAATTGGCGCAAAGAAGGGGACGAAATCATACCTCATCGAACACCAAGAACGACCCGAAGCCAACCCACAAAACGCCATCCTCGCCCGACCGACCAGCCCTGAACCAAACAGCCCGTCGCTCTCTCTGCCAAAAAAGAAATAACCGAGCAGACATGAAGTGAAGAAAGCAAGAGGAAGAGACGAAAACAGGCCCCAGCAAATAGATAAAAGGCACGGGTTCATTAAGGGCAAAGTCGTCCGGGCATTGCCACAGTCCACAGTAAATATAGTCTGTGTGCACAGTGCAAAATCCCACACCTTTTATTTGTTTTGTAATATGAGCTTCTTTTGCCAAGTGTATTATACACTTTATTTAAAAAAAAAAATCGAATTTATATATTAATATCAAAATTAATTTTTTAAAAAATAAAAAATATTATTTTAATATTTTTTTAAATAAAATATATTTTAAAAAACAATTTCAACAATTAAATATCCGAAAGTTTTTTCTTTCAGAAATAAAAGCCGAATTTTTACCTTAACTTCGAAACACTGTGTCCTTGCTGGCGGGAAAAAGCAGAAACGAATATTGAATCCACGCGGGAAGCAGTGCAAGCCCCTTCGTTATTATAGAGACAAAACAGGGATAGATATGTCATATAAAAAGACAAGCTACTATTAACCTGGCCCAAAAAATTCCAACTCAACCGTTCCCACCTCAAAACTCAAAACCCTAGCCCCCTCCAATCCGCCACGCACAGAACACACACTTACTCCCCCGCCATCTCACCAAAGCAGCACAGCGACATGTCGCACTTCGACCGATCTGGTCCTCCAGATATCAGAGACACCTTTTCTCTCCTCGTGCTCAACATCACTTTCCGTATTTGCCCTCTCTCCTCTCCAAGTTTACTACTCTCTCTTATTTTTTATAAGAATATATCGTCAACTCATAAATTACTCTTCTTTCTCCCTCGCAGGCACCACCGCCGACGATCTTTTCCCTCTCTTCGACAAGTACGGCAAGGTAGTTGATGTATTTATACCTCGCGATCGAAGGTATGTAAATAAACGTGCACATACACTTTTATATGTTTGCGTGTGTGTGTGTTTAATAACTGCCGTTAATGTTTTTTTTTTTTTTTAAAGGACTGGAGAATCGAGAGGTTTTGCCTTTGTGCGGTACAAATATGCTGATGAGGCACAAAAGGCAGTTGATAAGCTTGAAGGTTAGTGTTTTTACTTTTATTTTTATATACTCTCACATTGTCGTGCTCATTTTTTTTTGGTGGGAAATCCAGGTTTTGTTAATCTGTAATTTGGATTTCTCTTTTTGTAGGGAGAGTTGTGGACGGGAGAGAGATTATGGTGCAATTTGCCAAGTATGGTCCCAATGCGGAGCGAACGTGAGTAGTTAAAAACTCTTATAACTCGGTTTGAGTTCATATAACGCGGGAGAAAAGAGTTAACTGGGTGCTTGCTTGGTACATTATTGTGTTATTGAATAAGTTATTATTCTTCTAGCATCCACAGTAGTGTTGTATTTGGTTGGATGATAGTTTGAGAATTGTATCATGCATCATGATTGACTTACACTCGACAGAATCTACAATTTGGATTAGGTTATAAATTGTTTTTGATCGGATTGAACACTGTTTTTACCTTGCAATTAGAAAATAACCTTGTGCACCACTCTATTCTAATTTCTAGTTTACGGGTTACGTTACTGTAAGGCTCTATATCTGTTCCTTTATTCACCTAGACATACTTTTTTCTCCGTTTCCTTTTTTTCAATTTCATTTTTCTTATTATGTTCGCTGTATAGTTGTTGTCTACCGATAAATTTTGTTCAAAATGATTTGAAAGTTGCATTTTCTTCCTTAAGTAATTGTCATGTCAGGTTTCCCCCCTTCTAATTTAGTTATGCTGTTTTTATTTTCAGTCAGGATGGAAGGATAATGGAATCAGCTTCAAAGATAAGTAGGTCTAGAAGCCGCAGCCCTCGTCCAAGGTATGGATCTTGCCCAGGCTTGTATTTATGAGACCAAACCTTGGCTTTCTTTTTATATTGTGGAAGATTTAGGTTCAAATAAACAGTTTGGAGGGATGGTATTGCTCATGCAAATTGATTTCATCCTAAAAGCTTGTAAATGTGCCTTTGGTGTCTCGCAAAACATTTTTTCAGCTATTAGGATGGCTACAGGACAAGGATTACCGAAGGAGAAGTTGCAGTAGAAGTAGGGGTCGATATGAACGGGACGGGTATCGAGGCAGGGATAAAGATTATCATCGCCGAAGTGTGAGCCATAGCCCTGATCACTGCAAAGATCGTGGCAGAGGACATGATAAAGAGCGACACAATCAGAGCCGGTCTTATGGGAGGTACAAGATCATTCCAATGCTTTTCCCAATATCCAAACTGCTTGTAATTTGATTGTCTGTTTGGAAACTTGATCTATGTTGTCATGCTTTCCCTGCTTGGCTCAGCCCTAATTCTCCAAAGAGCTCTTCTCCATGCAAGACTCATCTTAGGGATGAAAGTCCTAATGGACAGAATGATAACAAACACTCTCCTACTTCTAAGAGTGTCTCTCCTCACAGTGAACCAGTGGATTCTTGAGCCAATTTGCAGGAAGATCTGATACTGATGTGAGCCCTGTGCTTTTTGAATGAGTGGTTTTATTCTTCACTAATGGCTGAATTCGTAACATTAACGATTTCCACCCGTGCAGGAGTGGTGGGAATTCAGCTCTTGGAGTGGTGTGTCCCTGTTTTTGAAAGAGTAATGACATGTTATGATTATCTTTTTGATGGATGAAACATTGTATGTCAGATTTAATCAATTCATGCTTTTAAAGGCTGCATATTTCAATGTTCAACTTGTTGCACCACTTTCCAACATTGGGTTTGATGGGAGCTTTCGTACCTGCCCTCATTGCCTGATGTTGTCTCAGTCTCCTAGGTGTTTCTTGCTCATTCACATGCTATTGCTTTTGCATTCCAGCTTAGTTGCTTACAATTGCTAAAACTTTACTGCCCATGGGTGGATTCCTTTCCCTTCTTTTGCTCATTCCCATTGCAATTCCTTGGTTCAATACTCTCCCCCTCTAGTTATCTCTTTTCATTATGATTGCCACACCCAAGTCTATTACTAGATGTTTAATTGTGGATTGTTTATATGGGCTTTATTTAGTGTTTTTGGGAAGTGTGAATGATGCTGACTGGTAGAATGATGCACCAACTATCTTGCTATGCTGCCCAATCTACTCTTCTAACAATTTTACCATGACAGTCTTGATTTGGCCTGGTGATGCTGTGGTCTTTACCTAGTACTTCACCAACCGATAGTAATGTTTGAGCAAGCTGCTAAAGAGCTACCGTGAAAGTTTTATGTCTTTTTTTTTACCAGACAGCAAGATTTCAAAATTTTATGCTAATTGCTGAACTAAGAGTTCAAAATTGTCACTACCATATTTGAATATTTTGACTCTCTTAATGTAGAATTTGTCTGGATGAGGCTTTGGTCCTGGAATCAACTTCTACTAGTGGAGGGTTTAGTTTCCATTGACAGATTGACTATCAATGCTGCCCATTCCTTGCATGTTTAGGGAAATTCCAGGGCAAATAGGATCGATCCAAATCCAAAATAAAATGAAAATTGGTACCCAATCTTGTCGTTTTGTTTGGATTGGACGTATTTATCAAGTACAAACATGAAGCAAAGAAAGTGTTTTATGATGCTTCAGAAGTTGGTTTAAAACTCATGAATCACCAGGATGCAATATCGAAGGATCCCACGGAGCAGTGGTACCTTAAACGGGACAAGGAGGAAGTTAGTTCAACCAAAATATATCTAGCACTATCTACCATGAATGTGCGATTTAGTTCCTAATGTTCTTTTATGTAGTTGAGTTAATGTTTGGTTCAGAGTGGTAATTGGCTTGGGATTTCCTGTAACTTTGCTGGAGGCATAGCTAGAACGAACCTTGCCTATACGGTTTTCAAAGGCAGTCTGCGGGTGCTTTCATTTTCTTTTCTTGCTCGTTCCAGGTGGTCTCGCCATAAATGAATTCTTATGTTTAATCCTACTTAGATAAGCCAGATCTCTAACTCATTTATCTGGACTTGTCTTTTAGTCAGATGCCTAGAATTACTAAACCTGAAATTAATTAACTGGTTCAGTTCCTCAAGAAATGGATCAATTATGGTTTATTTTGTGCTAGTTTTGTTTGGCAACCAGTTAGCTGATCAAATGCCTACTTCATTGGGAGATTTTAGGGGTATTGACTTTTCATTTTTTTTTGCACCAAAGTAACCTTTTTGATTCCATTCCAACAGAAATGGGAAAGTTTTCCAATTTAGTTGAACTTTACATGGATACCATTTATCTATCATGTACCAAAATCGTTGACAATTAATTGTGTTCTTCATGTACCAAAAACAATTTTCTGCTCTGAAGTCAGATGAAGTATCTTGAGCGGCCAAGCCATTTCGGAAGCCATCTATTCTTCCATCAGCAATTGGTGGCCTGGGAAATCCCACCCGTCTTCATTTCTACAGAAATCAACTCTCTGGCTCCCTTCTTGAACAGCTGGGACAAATGCACTAACTTCCTTAGCGGAGACAAAATCGCCACAATGAAGCAGTTGAAGAGCTAGATTTCTTCTACAACAATCTTTCTGTTTTATTCGGGGCGGTTTTGGACAAATGCGAGGCTTATCGATGTATCCAACAACCAAATACAGAGTTCCATTCCTGACAACTGTCTTTCGAAATGTTTCCACAGAAGCATTACAGATGAAAAGAGGACTGTGAGGGGATATTCAAGGTCTGCAACAATGCAAGCATTCCATGAAGAGCGAGGATAAGTAAGAAAAAAGCCCCTTGTAATCTTCTTTCTAATCACATTCCTCCCTCTTTTTTAGCGTCCTTTACTTGTCTCTTCCTTGGCAGTTCTTTTTTATTCACACAAATGAAAGAAGGATCCTGAAGCGGAACCGGATGAAAAGCAAGATGAGGAATTATTTTCAGCATCAAGTTTTGATGGATGAATATGCATGATCAAATATTGAAAGCTACCACAGGTTTTGATGCAACATATACATTGCATTTGAAAGGGAGGAAATGGCAGTTTCTGCAAAGCAAAGTTGCCTTCGGAGAGCATACTAGCTTCGAACATACTCCATGGCCTTCGTAATGGCGTGACTTGTCAAAAGGAGTTCTTGAACGAGACAAGAGCATTGGCGAAAATCGGGCATCAAAACATTGGAAAATTACACTGGTTTTTTATAGCATTCACGGAACTCGTTTTTGGTTTGTGTACGTTGAAAGGAGTTATTGGAATATAATCATGAGCATCGATGAAGAAGCTGCAGAGGTGGATTGGTCTAAAGAGGGTATATATTGTTGAAGGAGTCGCTCATGGCTTATCTTGCATGCATCACGATATTTCACCCCCGATTATTCTTTGATACACAGCACTAAAAACATTTTGCTTGATTCGGAATATGAAGCTCACATGTCATACTTTGGCACCCTGGCAGACACCAAAGGATGTTGCACCAAATTTTCATACTTGCATAGGAAATGAGTTTTTTTTTGTCATCATTTACTTTATGACTCAATTTTGTGAGGCAGAGCTTTGCTTATCCATCGAGGTAACCACAACATGCCATGTGTATAGTTTTGGGGTGCTAGCATTGGAAGTGATCGAAGGAAAATATCCCGGTGATGCTTCTTCAGCGAAGAACATGGCGCACTTGAAGACGTTCTAGACCAACAACTTCCATCTCCTCCACCAAAAATTGAGGATGAATCAGTAACAATAGCCAAAATTGCAACCCCATGTGCGTATCACCGATCCACGCATTTTATTTCGTTCTCAGATTTTATCAGTTCATATATTTTTAACGAGTTATTTTATATTTTATATAGAACGAAGAAGAAGAAAAGGCTACAATCTTTTTTTTTTTTTTAATTTTATTGTCTTATTTAAAAGCATGTAGGAATGATTTTTCATAAAAATGGATTTTATCTTTTGTTTTAGTTATATTACATGCTAAATTAATAGTGTGGTCTCTTGGCTGAAATAGGATGTCTTTTCTTTTTTGCCATGTCATTGAAGATGCTTTAAGAGAAAGAAACCCGTATTAATAACATACAAACACCACGTGGATAAAACCTGAAAATTCGCATCTCACCAAATATAGGTCACCACTCTGGTAGCTCTATCAAACCCATGGATAACAAATCCAATCAACTAGAACGAATTAATTTTATTGGATAATTTTGTTTTAGCATAATATATAAATATCTCAGTACAGATGTAACACAGACAAATATAATCATATTATTTAATAAATATATTAAATAATAAATAAGTGAAGCTCGATAAATAAAATACGAAATTCTAATCATAAGATATAGATATATTAAAAATCCGATCCTCGAGTACAAGGAGAGCAGGCCGCCTACGATAGATACCATTCTCGCATTTTATTTTTCGTTTTCGAGTTCGAACAGAAAACAGAGAGACAGAGAAGATCGAAAGAGCTATCCAAATCCAATAATGTCGACTCTTACGGTTCCTCAACAAGTTCCTCCTGTGTCTGAAGACGTTGAGCTGCTAAGAAAAGCCTTCTCAGGTTTCCTTCTTCATTTCATTCTTTAACTACTACACACTGTTTTTGTTTTTCTCCGGAGGAACATGTGCACCTGTTTCTATGATCTTCTTTTGATTCTCACTATCAGCTCGTTGTTAAATATAGTATTGATCTTCTTTTGATTCTCACTATCAGATCGTTGTTAAATATAGTATTGATCTTTCTTTCTTTTCAATATTGCTTATGGTTGGAGACGCTGTTTTTGGCTTGACTCGATCTTTCGAGGTTTATATGTTCGATCTGATGATGATCATGATCTGCTCACGATCATAATCATGATATACAGACGGGCATATTTGCAAACACGCATGTTTGTATATATGTGTGTGCTGTAATGAGATGACTTAATTCATCTTCAAGTTTCAGGAGCTTCATTTTGAAAGCTAATCGTAACACAGAGAGCTGGAATCACTCGATCTATAATTATTTGGCAAATCAGGCGTAAAAGTCTTTCTTTCTTTAACAAAAGTGTATTTTATTGTATATTTTGACTATTTGGAATTTCAAATTAAATTCTAAATCCAGATGTGTGTTTAACCAAAAAGAAAAAAAAAACATAGAGAGGTTTCCTTTTCCTTTTCATTCTAGTGAGAGTGTGGAAGTCGCTGCATAGTTGGATAATTTTACCATTTTGTCTGCAGGATGGGGCACAAATGAGGGTTTGATCGTATCCATATTGGGTCACAGGAATGCTGCTCAACGTAAGCTGATTCGACAGGCATATGCTGAGGCTTATGGGGAAGATCTACTCAAGGCATTGGACAAGGAACTTTCAAATGATTTTGAGGTCAGATTCCGAACCCAAATTTCAATGCTTTCCCTGTTTCTCCTCACTGCCTTCCAATAGACTATCTAATGACTCTGATTCACACACACATACACACATTCGAAGTCTAACATTGGTACTATGATTTTCCAAATACCTTGCGGTTAGAGGGGGGTGCTGATTTGGACCCTTGATCCAGCTGAAAGGGATGCTACTTTGGCTAATGAGGCCACAAAGAGATGGACTTCGAGCAATCAGGTACTTATGGAGATTGCCTGCACGAGGTCTTCAAATGAACTGCTTCTTGCAAGGCAGGCTTATCATGCTCGTTTTAAGAAGTCCCTTGAAGAGGATGTTGCACATCAAACAAGTGGGGACTTCCGCAAGGTACAGCTCTCTAGACTTACAATAATAGCATCTCGATAATTCAAATTGACAATCAAGTGTCATGACAGATTTGTGAATTCACTGAAAGCACCGATTTTACTTGCCATGTGAGCATACCATGTCGATTTTCATAATTCAGCTGTTTTATATTTTCTATCGATTGTTAGAGATCATTTTTTTTTTTTTTTATCTTTTCATGTGTGTGGAAATGCAATCCTCTCTTCCTTTTCTAATTGTTACCATTTTTTCCCCATGTTTGTGCTACCCAGCTTCTGTTTCCTCTCGTGTCCTCTTACCGTTATGGTGGAGATGAGGTGAACATGACCCTTGCAAAATCAGAGGCTAAGATGCTCCATGAGAAGATTTCGAATAAGGCTTATAGTGATGAGGAGCTCATCAGGATTTTGGCTACCAGGAGCAAAACACAGATCAATGCTACTCTGAATCAATACAAAAATGAATTCGGTAATGATATCAACAAGGTATGCAAGATATGAGCTTTATTATCTTTATTGTAAGGTAACTTTGCTACACAGCTGTAGTTATCAGTAACGCCTTCCAGTCCAACCTTAATCCACACCTCATCCCTGATTGGCATTTTAGACCTCACAGAAGTGGGGAGTTTCATCTTCTTAGGAAGCCTAGTCTTGTATTTAGGCCCTGTTAGTTGATCATCAATTGCTAACTACTTAAAGGGCCCTTTTTTATGTGAAGGACTTGAAAGCCGATCCTAAGGATGAGTTCCTCGCATTGCTGAGGGCCACAGTGAAGTGCTTGACACGCCCTGAGAAGTACTTTGAGAAGGTTCTACGTCTGGCAATCAACAATAGAGGAACTGATGAAGGTGCTCTGACTAGAGTTGTCACTACAAGGGCAGAGATTGACATGAAGCTCATAAAAGATGAATACCAGCGAAGAAACAGTATACCTCTGGATCGTGCCATTGTTAAGGACACCCATGGCGACTATGAAGAACTACTTCTGGAATTAGTGGGACATGAAGATGCCTAAGCTGCAATCTATTTTAAATATGATTCTGCTACAGTGGAATTGGACTATCAGCCTGGTTTTCATGTTTTGCCTTGCTACGTTTGGTTGTTATCATTGTAATGTTCTGTTGTCAGTCTTGTGCGTGTCTGCATTCTGGTTTTTGAAAATTGACCTATAGTCAATTAATAAAGTGCTTGCTTGCCCTTTTAAAGATTACCTAACAGTGTTCACTTGCCTAATTGCCCCCAATGAAGTACATATTTCAAATCGTTGTAAGACTGGCGCCAGATACTGTCGGACGCTGCCTAATTTAATTTTGATATGCTGTCATTACACAATAGGCAATGTAACCACAAAAAGCTCCCGGCCACCTCGTTTTCATATTCAAATACAAACATTAATAATAACAGCTTTTTTCATCCGTGCATTCCAAACTGTCGTGCAGAACAGAATACAACGATGGAGCGCATAACGTATCTGACCTAAGAAACAAAGATGACAAGCAACTGGAAGGTAATCCGGCCATCCCCATGTCACAAAACTTTGGAAATTGAAACTCCAGGTTCTTAACATATTACAATCTATGTTTGAATGAACTCGACAGCAACTGGACAACAAAATAATACATGGTTTCATCTGCATCATAAACTTAGGAAGGAAGACAACTTTCCGTTTGCACTCTCCAAATCTTGGATGCCATGCACTCCCAAAGAGCCTAAGTTTGTGCGGCAATTGCAGAAGCAAATCGTGATTGGTATTCAACATTTTGCAGTCCTAACAAAACTTGCTGGTGGTGAACAAGGTTGTAGCTCTTAATGAACCACACCACTTCCTACAGATAGATATACATCATTTCTTCAACAGGTTGCGTGAGAAAATTCTCTTACAATATGGACTGGTACGTAACGTCGAGTGTGGTCGGACTGCTTCGACCAGTGAAGAATGAAGAACACCCTGCTATTCAGAAGAAAATGCGACAAAGAGTACATGAGAGAGAGATTTATTATTTACAACATGAACTAATGCAATAGTATGCTCATAAAGTTAAGGTCTAGGTTTCTAAACCTTGGTAACTGCTAAAGCACATTGAATTACGTAGTTGGCAAATGGATCCTGCAGCAGCTGTTCAAAGTGAGGCACTGAGAGCAGTTCAAGAACAATTTGTGACCGGCTCTCTTCAAAATGCCTAAGGCACCTCTCAACCACATGGCTGCCAAATTTTTGCATGGAGAGGTGCTCATAGTTCCCTTTGAATTGAGAAAGCAAGATGGCAATGCTACATGGGTTCTTTAGATCCATGATGCATTGAACAACATAATTTCTGGCGACATACAAAGCACCTTCAGAGTGAGAGAGGTATTATCCCGAATACTAAATAGAAACAACAAATTTCGGTGCTATATTTTGTCCAGCAGAGTGTTAAAGTTAATTTTAATAAAATGCAAAAAACAATTAAGAACATGCATAAAACTGATGGCGAATGACTTAAAATTAAAGCACTTATATTGATAAGCATATTCATATAATCAAGTCCGAAGCTCCCATCAAGGGTCATATATAGAGGTTTGCGTGCCACCCTCACAGATTATGGATATTGACAATAACTAAATCGCTATTCCTTGAGCAGCCAAAACAACAAGAAGGTATGATATAACGTTGCAAATGTTAGGATCAATAAATGAGAAAAATGAACCCAAGAAAAATTTAAAGATAGGAGATCGACCATCAAAGACAACAGGATGTAAAAAGAAACTTATGAGATCTGAAATTCTCACAAAAATGGTAGTTCAGTTAGGAGGAAAGGACAGAGCAGGCAAATATTCTTAAATAGAAACATTCAATTTGATATAGGTGGTCCAATTATCGGAGATTATAAGTCCCATACTAAAACAATTTATCTAAATCTAATTGTACTCTAGTATCATAACCTAAAGACATCCAGTAACCATCTCAAACATTTGTCAATCATTACGCACCATGCTAAGTGTGCTGCCCCTCTCAGGATTTAATATATCTAATTAATTTTCATTCTCGTGGACAGAAATAAGCTAAGGCTGAGAGTGATGCCCAGGGATGTTGTGATCAACTGATTAATGACCTGAATAACTTCGACAATAAAGTCAATGTGAATTCTATGATACTTAACAATTACTTACCGCAAATGCAATGACAAAGTAGCAAAGATATCATTTATTATTAAATAAAGCACCTTCATTAAGATACACTACCATACATCTTGATGCTCACAGAAACTGTTTAGTTGATAGTATGCAATAAAAGGGAATAAAAACCTTATGGTAATTTGAATTTCCAGGTAGTACATATGTGTGATCAACACATAAAAGGAAAAAATAACAAAATCATACAGTTCAAAACACTTGCAGTGATTTACCCGAAAGGATCTTGCGCGAGAAGAAGTCCGTTTCTAGAAATTGCAGTCATTAACTTATCCCAATGTTTGCCACTGGCATGCGCAACACATCGTTGCATTACACAGCATCCATGACGATGAGTTGCAATCTCAACACAAAACTTTGTTGCGGCATCAAAAATAAACTGCAAAGCATGACCAACATAAACGAGGACAGAGCAAGTAGCAGAATCTGTTAGGATATATATAGCAGAGATCTGATGCAGATTTCCAAGGAAAAAGAGTGATTTTTTTATATGGTGAACGTACAGGTCCTGGAATGATAATTTGAACTGAAAATTCTACACCACTACAGCTAGTGGCATATAAGCAGATTGTATGTCAAAAGATCTCTGAACTTCTGGAAATCCCATTTTAGTGATGCATGCTATTGACGTGATCTATGAAGGCTGGTGCTTATGATGGCTTTAAGATTGTGTAAATGTGGCAATGTTAAAATTTAGATTAGGTGACCCTACTTTGGATATTTCTTCCTGTCTCCAATGCTTCGATGTTTCTTTGGCATTTTCCCTCTTTTCTGATAGAGGCTTGTGCTTGGCTTATGATGTTAATTTTGGACATGCTTCATACTGTTTTCCAACGGACAGTAAATACCAGGTAGGATTAATTTTAGCACGAGGTGAGTTTTACATGAAATGGAAATCTATCCCTGGCACAACAGGAAAGATCTGGAAGTCAAAATATGTTTTTAGCAGCTAGCCCAGTTAGCTAGGACTAGCCACCACTATCCCACAACTGCACAAAGATTCAAATCAAACTGTTATGTAGACATTGTAATTATAATGAAACATACGGTCAACGATTGAGCTTCAACATATGATTGAATGTTGGAGAGAGATACCATGTAGTTCTTTGGTTTGTATGTCACTATAAATTAAAAAAAAGAGAGAGAGATGCATTCCTTGGTATAAAATCGATAATATTGAGAAGCTTAAACAAAACTAGACTATTATGCATGATGTTTTTTTCATCCTAGAATTGCGTTCTTGAGTTACAATAGCATCAAGGAGGTAACTCAGGGATGTGAAATTACATTTTAGAAATCATGACAGATCCTAGCAGCAAACATTCAATTTTAAAAAATCAACTCAGGAAGTATAGGTTGTACCTTGTTATCTTCATTGCTCAGGAGGTTCAAACAACGCTGAATAACATGATTTCCATTCTGATCCTTGACAAGATCAAGCACACCAGGTTTCAGGGCCAATATTACTGAAGAAATCTGCTGCCTGGTTGTGAGTGTCTCGATCAACCTCTGCACTACTCTTGTGCTGGTACCACAAGAACCGTAAGAAGAAATGAGAATACGATAAATTTTTTCGGAGACTATCAACAAACTACAAATTTAAACGGCAAGAATCCGAGGTATAGAAATACCCATATGTGTTTAAGCAGACTCTAACAAGCATTCCGGGCTCGTTGGTGACCATGCGCACTATCAGCAATCGATGTTTTTCATCGCACACATCCAATAGCTTCTGGACGACATAATTGCCAAATGGATTCAACATAAGCTCAACAATATGGTCAATAATTTCATCAAATATTAGTTCAATGTCTTGGCCGGTTCCCTCTTCAAAAATCTTTTGTAAGAAAAGGCAACCATTCTGATCTTGTGCCAATAAGTATACATAACCCCGGAACTCATTCAAGGAAGTAAAACTTGGAGCTATTGGCAATGGGCTATAACTGCCTAGTCTCCGACCATATTCACGTATTCCTTCATGAAGAGAGCAATCATCTGGTTTAATGCTTCTCCCCTGCATGTTCTGCACAGCAATCTCATTGAAGTGATTCTTTTTGTAATCTCTCAAAGATTCATGTTCTCTATGGCCAGCATGATTGAGACCTCTTCCTTGTAAAATGAAATTGTCCTCACAGCTAAGACTTTCCATATCCCCTGCACCTTTCATAGACAAGAGAGACTGAGGAACCCCGTTGCGCGTGCTTGATGTGGTCCTTCCTTTTAACAGTAGACTTTTACCCAATCGATCATGTCCATTCAACAAAGAGTGACTCATTGAATCCATGATAACCCTGCCTCCATTAGAATCCATTTTATATCGCTGAGGGCCAACAAGAGCGTCATTAATGAAAGGTGTAGTGCTAAATGGGTTCTGCGATCGATGAGCCCCCTCATCACTCCTTTGTCCCTGTTTTTTGCTCTGCTCCAGAAAATAATCGCTCTGGTTTTTAAACCATCTAGAGCCAGAACACAAATCATCGGACTGGTGATTATGAGCAACAAAAGACTCCGCTGAATCAAAACCACCCTTTTCAAATCCATTAAAGCTACATCTCATAACATCATTACAACTCAAAGAAACTCCACGAGTAGATGACTGGAAACTTTCCGAATCAAAACCGCCATTGGTAAAATCCCGATTGTTTGAACCACCATAAGAGCCATGCCTTTTAACATGATATGGTACAATACCCACACCCAGAGAACCATCAACACCTACATCACCAAAACCAAAACCAAAACCATCACCACGTGGGTCCATCTCAAATCCCTTCATTTTAGCACCACCATTTTGTTCCTCTCTAATATTCATTCTAACAAAATCTTGAGACAAATCATTGATATTACGAGGTGATTTAGAATCATCCATACTCAGTCCATTAAAGTAAAGGTAACCCGGTGATTGATGACACGTAGCCTCCTCAAATAAATGAGGAGAAAGAGGAGGAGCTGTTACATATGGTGAGCCTGAAGCATCCTCGGAAGAGCAAAACCCATTTGAGAAAGAGCTTGAAGGAGAAAACTCGGGTGATGACTGCAATGATAAACTAGTATCACTCAAAGGAGAACCACTGAAAAGTGACTTCTTATGAAGGAGCCTCAAATATGACCCATCCAGTCCTCCTCCATTCAACAGCTCTTCCTCTCTCTTCCTCATCTTCTCCATAACCTTCTTTTCCCTCTCAGATTGTTGTTTATACATCATCATCATCAAATGTACACAGACACAGTATAGAAAATACACCTGTAAGCAATATCTGTATATATATATATATATAAGCAATATATCTGTCTAGCTACCTTTACAAAGACAAACTTCTGTAAAAAAACAAATCACACAGTACTCAAGGTATGTTATTTGGGCGATGAAGAATTTAAGGTTGCATATTTTTTAATCTCGTTTGTTGTTCATATTGTTGGGATTTGGGTTTTGTGAAAGAAAAGTGGGGGTGGTTTTTGTATTTGTTTCAAAAGGTTTTTTTCGATAGCGAGGGATTGGCGTGTAGTACGATCTGTTACTGACTGTTCACGCTCACACCATTACAATGAAGTTGAGTCGGCATTACTCTCTCACATATACCAAAGCTACTGCTAATGGAATGAGAGTATCTCTGCCGAGGACTCTCTCTCTTTTATATATATGATTTTTTTTACTGTGTGTTTGTTAATGGTATCTTTGGCGCAACTGATTTCCTTGATTTTCTCACTTGAGGTTGTTGACTTGGTTTCTATATTAACCTCTTTTTTAAATTGTTTATATATATACTTGGTCTAGAAGTTTATTATTTTTTGAAAACTTTATTCGTGCACCTTTTTAGAGTGCTTACCTTAGAAGCTGTTTGGTTTATTTTACAACTCCGATTTGACTTTTAATAATTAATTAAAATACTGTATATAGAGAGAAAATCCAGTGAGAAAGTTTCTCGACTTGTTGCCCAAGAAAAACTTCCATCCGTTTTCGGCCGAGCCAATTGATTTTTAGGGTTTTTTTTTGTTATTTAGCCACCAAACTTGCTCTAATATGCCCTCTGTATCATATTCAACACCAATACCTTCTCAGTCATGCGCTTGATTTCTATAACCACAGGACAATTTTTCTCGAGCTGTTTCATTTTCATTCTACAAAAACCCATACAAGTAATTATGAAACAGCTCCATGTGCCAGATCCCAACATAAAGAAGACACATTGTAGGGCTTGCTCCTATCCTTAATAGGCCTTTTTCCCTTTTTATTTTCCCTGCCTATTTTCGCCCTTTTGTCTTCTCCTTCTGATGGAGAACTCTGCTCTCCTGGCTCAACAAGACAAAAGCGGCAGAGACGTAGGGGATTGGGCAACAAATTACACGAGAACTTCGGGGACAGTTGCTGAGGAGATGCATTAATTATCTCTGCCATTTTTTTCTGGCATGCTACAGCTCCTGTGTTTTGCGTATAACAACTGAAAATTTCCCTGACTTGAATCAGTGCTGGTTTCTACATCAAACGCGCACACGTGTCGAGCTTGTGGTCACCAAGAATCCCCTTTCAAATAAGCATGGCCTGCCCTCCACCATAACGGTGGAATTTGTGTTGTGACAGTCAACATGAGGCAGTCTGGAAAAGGCTATTCAGAGAACTTGTCACTTACATCCAGCATCGGGACTCATCAGCAATCTGATGGCCAGTTCTTTTGCGCGCGCGCGCACACATATATTTGATAGATGTGAATTACTCAGGGGTTAACGCAGATTTGGTTTAACCAATAGTCGGGGGGAAACACCCCATCAAATGCATCAGCCAACAGATAGAAGCGTTGGACTAAAGAGCATAGAAGAAATATGACAACCTGGAGACTCCAAAGATATGATATTAGTCATTTTAGTCAGTGCCTTGATGGACTCTCCTTGTCTTCTGAACTACTTTTAAAGGTCGTGGAAAATAATAAAATGACAATACAAGAGGCCAAGAATTTACGAGGTTCGACAAACAGAAGAATCCTCTGCAGAGCTATCAATGAAAGCAGCGGGGACAAGAAAATTGTCCGACAATGGATCGAATGAAGAAAGAAAAGATTTCATAGGAATTAATCACAAACAATAATGGTGGCAATATAATGCTCTAACAAAATCAATTCTGGTGATCAGCCGAGTACTTCACTAAAACAAGCACTGAAAAACACGATAATATGGACATTCAATCCAATTAGCAGACAGTCCACAACACTGGTTGGCGTGTTAAGACCTAAAACATATTCCCAAAACCCACAGTGAAAGGTCAAATAATGTAGTAACACATCCTCGCTAGCAATAAACAAAACCAGGCAGAGTGATAAAATAACAGGGTTAGACTTAATGAATTAAACCAAGGCAATGCTGCTCTCGCCGCCAGGGGGCTTGCGTACGCCACCTAGGTAGTCTCGAGACTCTACCTTTCCATCAGCAAATATATCATTGCCACTCATCTCTCGCAATTTCGCCACACTCAGCGGTTTCTCTGCTGTAGATGGAGGAGCATCACCTTTGAATACGTTATTTCCTGAAAGTTCATTGAATTTCTGGTTATAAATTTTCTTTGCTGTCTTCACCGCTGATTCTTCGCTAGACATTTGACCTCCAGCAGGCTATAAAATTCATGCAAAGCACAGAACCAGTCAGGCTTTAATTCAAATTAAAACCGGCAAAAAAAATAACCAGAACAGGCAACTTATATCTTAGAACACAAATCACATAAGAGCAGGTCAGTGTTATTGGAAGGGAAATTATATACTTCCCCTGGTGATGTACTGATGTGGCATGTACTGGTGTTTGGGAGTGTGTAGTTGCTTTTAAAAGTGAATTTCACTTAGAAATGCATTAAAATAATATTTTTTTATTTTTTAAAAATCATTTTTGATAGCAACACATAACAATGATCTAAAAACTCTAAAAAAAATTCATTTAGCGCAACAAAAAAACTGTTCAAATGTTTTTGGAAAACACTTTTTGAGCGCTTCCCAAACACCCCTAAACTCCATTTATTTAAAGTTATCACAATATTATGTTATCATATATCCTAAGAATTTAGAAAAACATACGGATTACTTTAGAAACAGCTGTTCAGTGAATTATCTTTACCCTACATGTATGACAGCCATTACCATGCCTCCCAACCAGTTCATGTGAAAGGTTAAATTTGATAGCAAAGCAAGAGAGTTAAAGGAACAGGGAGAGAGCAAAACACTTTGTTTATGCACCCACACAAACTTATTTTTGAAAGTTTGACAGAAGTGTTTACATTTCGTGGAGAAGATTCACCCAATTGGATGCTTTCTTGCAGAGCCAAAGCACGCACAGTTGTTGGCCGTGGTAAAATTTCAGGAGGGGGTGCAAAGATGTCGTGTCCACTAAGCTCCTTGGACTTGGCACTGGAGATCTGCTTCTTCAACATGGCATCAGACTCACTTTCTAGGGTTCCACTTAGCTCACGCTGCTTTGCCACCTCAGGCAGGGTAGTGGGCTTTTTGGGAGAAACACTCTCTTCCTCTGCAAATGAAATGTGACTGATTCCAGCAATTGCTTGCTGGCAATTACCAAAATCAAAATACAGAAATATAGGTTACCATATCATATATATCCTTGGGACCAAATTACACTAATGTGGGCAAAGAATTGTCTGTGAGGTCAAACAAATTTAATCAAGAACGATGTAGTAGATACCTGGTACATTCTTAGTCCAGTTTTGCTATTAGAAGTGGGGTTGGCGCTGCCAGATTCAGCCAAATCATTCTCTCCATTGGCTGCAAAAATGCCACTGCCAGTCATCTCCTTCATTTTATACCCAGAGCAAGGTTTCCTGAGAATTTCAAACTTAATCCAGTCAAAGATCATACATGGAAACCTCAAAAGAATGAACACGTTGCTAAATAACCAAACGCAAAATGATTTAGTTACCATAAACAATGTGGTTTCTAGTATCAGAAAACAAAGAGTTTGGGAATCCCACAGAAATCAAAAACTCATCTTCACTCAATTTTCTACTGAGAAAACAATCTTAAAATGGTTGTTTCAAAGATTTCAAAACTGACCCAACAACCAA
This sequence comes from Salix dunnii, assembly GCA_015731905.1. Lineage (NCBI taxonomy): Eukaryota > Viridiplantae > Streptophyta > Magnoliopsida > Malpighiales > Salicaceae > Salix > Salix dunnii. The sequence continues at coordinate 6,444,292 of CM027660.1, read as the reverse complement.
TAATGTTCTACGCCAAGAAAACATGGTTTACAAGCCATATCATTGGCTTTTTAAAAAAAAATCGGTAGAAACTGTACTTCCTTTATTAGGATACTGTCAAGAGCAGGGTAAAATCAGAGAGAATTAGGAGTTAAAGATCAAGTACGAGTAGTGAGACAATGTCAAACAAAACTTACGAGTACACACAAATTTTTTTAGCTTTGTAATAATCTGATGAAAATGTTTGTTTCACAGATCTAACGACAACTGGATGGATTAATTAGGCACAAAATGTCCAAAATTAAACCAACAGTAACCCCATTGTGCAAAACAAAGAGATTTAAATTTTGTAAATTTAGACAATCGAAACCATCATCAATTTTTATCATGGCCAAATTTAGAGGGTATATGATCAGCTATTAAGATCCACAGATCTCACCGTTTATTTAAGCTCTCGAACTCCTCCTCGGTAACTTGACCTCCAAACACCACCTTACTGATCCCGTCTGACGGCTATAAATCAATCACCAAACGATCAATCAGCTACTAAATTAAAAAATAAAAAAATAAGAGAATGAAAAGGAATAAGAAAAAAATAAATTGAAAAAAGGAAGCTACCTGGTGGGACCGAGTGGAGCGTGAAGCAGAGCCAACGGCGGGAGAATCAGGAGGCGGAGTCTCGGACCACGTGAGCAGATCTGCCGTGGAAGCGTGTGGTTTCCTGACCGGAGTGCTCCTCTCCATTAAATCAAGGAAAATAAATAATTAATGTTGCTTGGGCCAGAAAGAAACGAGGAGAGGAGAGCTTCTTGTTTGGTTTCAGACTGAGAGAGAGTATATAAGAGTGTATGCTCTGGTTTTGAGTGTCTTCCAGGGGAGAGAATACGGGTGATCTGGGTGAAATGACTATGATGTCCTGATCTACTAGAACTTTCTGTTTTTATTGTTGGCTTGACTTCGCTTCTGAGAGAAGGGGTTTTTTTCACTTAAGAGAGGGAGTAGGGTAGTAGCTACTCTTTCTTTCTTGCTCTGTTTTGAAAGCAAAGAAAAAGGAGATGAAAATGAGGCTGATTTTGTTTTCTTATTTAATTCTTTCTCCAGTGCTGAATTTGAATTTCGTACCGCCCTGGGATTTCCCTTCTTGTGTGCTTGGCATGTGCGTTTCCGTTACTCCCAGGTGACGGTATTTTGGGGAGCTGGTGGTTGAGATTGCTTTGCAATTCCGAAACTGCCCCCAGTATTTTCCCAGGGAGAAGAAGAATACAAAATTAAGACAAGTTTGAAAACACAGACACACGAGCTGATTAATACCCTAAAAAGAGGGGGTCGACAGATATTTTCGGGGGAGGGAGGAGATTGCTTGCTCATCGTTTCTACTACACTCCACAACCCAGCCCATGTGAGCAATCAAAATCTGTGACCGCCCGCTCAACACTTGATATCAAATCATTTCGTGGGTCATTAGCCAGAGTATGCTTTCACGTGCGGCGAGCAAGGCAGCCCCACCAATAGCGTGACTGTCTCTGATCTCCCTATGAATTAACTTCTCTTTTTTTACTTCTTCGGGTAATTTCCGTCGTGCCATATTGGATGGAATGGACAGAAACGGATATTGCCAGAGTGGACAGTTTGAGGGTTATTTTCGCCAGTGTAAACTACGTATTTTGAACGTCGTGTCTTTTATACGGGAATTGAAGGTATCCGTTGGGCAGGATATCAGCATCCCTGGTGGCATGCAATACGGGAATCTGGTCGTTTTAAATTCTAAATTGCATCTCAAGACCCCTTTGAAATTCTTAGAAGGCACCCACCTTTTACTTTTATTTTAATGTAAAACTGTCATCGTCATCGCCCAGACAAGGGAGAGTGTCTTGATGAGGTCCGCTGGGCTCGAGCAGTTATTTAGCACACGACCTGTTGAGCTTTTTCACCCTTTGAATATTTATTGATCAATCCTGCATGTTCATCGTTTACAATGACAAAGACAAAGAGTACGAGGCACAAAAACAAAATTTCAGGTGATAGTAATATCTTAGATGGATAAAGGAAGAGTTTTTATATTATGTTTGTTTGATGGTAAACATAATATAATAAAATATATTTATTTACTGATATGTATTATTTTAAATTTATATATTTTACAAATAATTAGATATTATTATTATTTTTATTCTAGTTGATATTAAGTGTTGATGTTAATAATAATATAACAATTTTAAAATTTAAATTAGATCGATAGGTCAAACCCGGACCTAACAAACCCAGAGTCTCGAGAAAAATAAAGAAAAAATCAACTCAATCTAATATGATAAAAATTGTGTCAACCCACGACCTAATCGACCAAATATAAATCTTTTTAAAATCAAAGTAAAAAACTCATTTATTTATTTATTTAATAATTCTTATGGTCTATATATACAATCAATTCTAGTTAACTCTCCCATCTCTAACCTTACTCTTATCTTGAGGTGATTCCTGGATAGAGATTTATACTACAATAACTTATTTTATCATACATGTTTTATTGGATAATTTTTAAATTAAAAGCTGTTTACATGAATACTCTATAGATAGAAAAAATATTATATTTAAAGACACGTCATCTTATACGCCTCATGTCTTGAAAAAACTTTAAATTACCTGAAAGATACATTTATTTTTATATTTTTGTCACTTCAACCAAACGGACATTGCCATTCCAATGTTTTTTTTAATTACTTTTTAAAATATCATCTTTAACATGTGCCCACAGCTCCCTGCCTAGCAACTTGACAAGATTGAATTAAGTTCAGTGAAAGAAAGTAGAAATATTAATAATGAATAAATGTTTTTCCCCATCCAGTTAAGCAACCAAGGTAGCACTGCCCGAAATTTGGAGTTGACTTTTTTTCTCGAAACTAAGAAAAATTCGGCTAGTGGTAATGAACAGTGGGCGAAGACGAGGAGGATTCTTGAGCTGTATACACGCTTGGTTTGGCTCGTCGATGGTGAATCAGCCAAAGATACTCTGACTCAAGAATTTCCAGCTTAAAAAACTGAGAATGACCTGTTCTTTTGACTTTTTTATTTTAATTTCTTAAAAATTTGTAATTGGTTGGCAAATGGAAGAATGAAATATATATGTTTATAAGGACCTGTGGACCAGATAACTTTAGCTTGGGTTACACGTGTAGCCCATGTTCGGTTACTGGGTTTCTGAACTTTTTGACTGGCTGCGGTTTTGTATCCATGGTCAAGCTCGGTTCTTTTGGACTTAGGAGGTGTTTGGAATAGTCGTCAGATTTATTTCTTTTAATGTCTCATGCTCGAAAATTAAAATTTTTAAAATTTATTCATGATACTAGTATAAAAAATATATATTTAAAAAATGAATATAAATAAAAAAATATTAAAAAACATTTGCTAGCTATATTATTAAATACACACTTAGAAAAACAATATAATAAAACAAATTTATAAAAGAAGATGTGGACTCTAATAGCAACTCCAACGCCTGTACTATTAGAATATGCAAAAATAAAAAAATATTTTTTTAGTATTTTTTATTTAATTTTCTCATCGTCAACAGAACAATTATTTTAATATCTAAAATAATTATTCCCTGTATCATTTGTTATTTGTAGAAACTTAAAATAGAAAGGTCATGGTATATATTCATGTGTGAAATATTGTTTAATGTAATTAAATAACTCTAGAAGCAGATATATTGCTTCGTCACATTTGAAAACCACCACACAAAAAACTCAGTTTCATCACATTTGAAAACCACCGAAAAACCCAATTTCTTCTCCTAATTTGAAACAAAATTGACATAAATAAGAAGCTGATTTGTAGCTCCAACGGTCACAAAACTATTTCAAAGAAATGGCAAAAGGATAGAATAAAATAAATCTAAGACAATAAAGAAATAAAGACAAAAAAAAAAAACAACAAACAAAAACAAAAACTGTCTCTAAAAAACATTATTTTCCCGTGATCTCTGTCTGATAACTTACCAACAATCGTGCTCTTAATGCCTGTTTGGCATTGCGGCCAAACCCGTGTTTGACTGTTTTTAGTGTGTGTGTGTGTTTTTGTTTTAAATAAATATATTTTGGTGTTTTAGATCATTTTGATGTGTTGATGTCAAAAATATTTTTAAAAAAATAAAAAAATATCATTTTGATATATTTCGGCAAGAAAAACACTTTGAAAAACAACCGTAACCACACTCTTAAACACCCCCTAACTTATCTTTTTGTGTGTATGATTATTGGTGGGGTAATTTTGAATAAAAAAAAAAGAAGGAAAGAGTGTTGTTAATTTATACAAAGAAGGAAGGGAGATGGGAGGATTTATGGTTCGGTGAGATGGGATTTGGGAATAGTGGAGGTGGAGGAGATTAAATGGCAAGTTGTTTGGAGTGGCAGTTTCATGTTCGATTGTCTTGAATTAGTTGCTGGTAACGGGGATTAAATGACAAGAAGTTTGGAGGATCAGTTTCATGTTTGATTTGTCTTGAATTAGTTACTGATAATGGGGATCGATCATGTGCTAAACTTCAATGTAGATACCAGTTTCACGTACATACGTTAAAAAGTTGAAAATTTTGAAAAATATAGATTTTAATTTATAATTAATTTGATTAAATTATTTATAAGTAAATGTATTTTTAATTAATTAAATTTAAATTTAATGGTTATTTTAAATATATTGTTTAGTGTGTTAATTATCATAAGTTACGATTTTTTTTATTTTCAATTTAATTTTTTTATTCAAATAAAATTAACAAATTAATAATTATAATACTGGATTGTTTTTGAAAATTAATTAGTTAATTATATAAATTATATATTAATTGTATAATTAATTATATCATGTACAAAATAATTACACCGTATTTAAAATGATATATAAAAAAATAATTTTTCTAAATAGTTTTTCCTATTAAAATATATATAAACAAAACAAGTTATATTTATATTATTTAAAAAAATATTTTATTAATTTAATTCTCTAAAATATTTTTTTTTATATTAGAGTTGTTGTCATAGCAAAAGTGTGCAAAGTAATTACATGTCCCACACGCTGCTATCCAATGTAACATCGTTTTGAGGGCAAATCCAATGACAATGGTTATTTTTAAAAGCTAAATCTTTAAAATTAATTTTTAAATAGTATATATATGATTTTTTATTGATGTATACTCCAATTACAAAAGTAATTTTTTGAAGAGCTATTTTTTATATTATTTAAAATAAAATTCAATTATTTTGTATATAATTTAATTATGCAATTAATTATATAATTAATAGTAGTAAGTTATATAATTAAATAATTGCTTTTGAAAGACCCTCAAACAATAAGATTATAATTTTTTTAATTATATTTAAATTTAAAAAATAAATGTAAATATAATTAAAAGACCCGCAATATTTGAAATTTGAAATTTAATCTACTTATTATATGTTTTTCAAGTAATTTATATGTTTTTTTATAATTGTTGTATTTGAAATTAATTAATGTTACTTATTATATTTGAGTGTTAAAAAAACTTAAAAAATCAAAATGAATACATTAACAAATAATCAATAAGTTCAGACATAATGAATTAAAATACATTTCATTACAAATAATTCAGTCAAATTAAAAACAAATCAATACCCCTACTTTTTTATGTTAACTATTATTATTATTATTAATCATAATTTATTATAAATATGATAATAATTAATAATAATAAACAATATAAAAAACCCCACCCCCCAACACACGTCCATTCCCCTCCATCTCAAACATAAAAAATCCTACCCACACCATCATTCTCTTCTCCCTCTTGCACTGCCCCCCTCCCCCCACCCGCACACAAACCCAACGACACAGACACCCACCCATGAACTCCCATTCGTCCCCCTCCATTTCATTTGATTGTCCCGGATTTGTATTTCAATTTGCCTCACATATTTAAAAAAAATAAAGAAGTAAGCTTTTCTTCTCTTTGATTTCTTTTTTCCGTCATCACCATAATTCTTTCTAAATCTGTTGTTTTTCCTAAAAAGCAAAGAAATCCCCCTAGTGAAATGTATTTCTTTTGCAGTAATCAATATTCTTGTGATATTATTGATGATGATGATGATTCAGTGTGTAGTTTTTTATTTTGTGATTTTGAGTTATGTTTTTTGTGATAAGGTTTCCTGTTCTAAGGTTTGTGTTTCAATTTGATGGAAAACCTGAATGCAGCCTTTAAGTGTTCTAGATCCAAGGTAACAAGTGCAAGCAACAATATAATTGCAACAACTCTATTTTTTTCCTTTGTATTCTTCTATTTGTAAAAATATCTTCTCAATTGAAGAAAATATATTTTGTCTCTCGGGATGTCTTTTCCATTGGAGACATCAAATTAAATAAAAATAGCTAAAATTTTAAAAAATTAGCTTTGCCTCTTGAGATACCTTCCGCGTTAGAGTTGCTACAAGCCGAAATTAGAGATTCCTTAGAGCGATTCGCAAGGGTTTTGTGATATTTATATTTAATTGGCATCCCATATAATTATTTAAGAAACTCAAACAAGCATACCGTTGAATTGATATTTTTTGTAAAACTGCAAAATACTATGGATTTACTATATATTTATTAATAGTTTATTTTAGCTCTTAAAGTTTAATTTTGGATGGTTTAACTCTAATTGAAGGTAAATTAATTTTGATTTTTTAATTACATGTAAATTAGAAAAGAAAAAACAAATAAAAAATAAGTTAAACGATGCCAAAAATTTCAGACAAATCACACTTAGTATAAAAGTTATATAATTTTAAATTTAAATGAAAAGTCTTCATATAAAAATTTGTTTGTTTTTATTTTTAATTCTAGATTAGAAAGAGGGGGAAGAGAGAGCGAGAGAGAAAATTATTGGATTATAGCGACAAAAAAGAGATTTATTATTAAAGATATTTACAACCATCAAATTATTATTTCCCATGAGTTTCACAAGATCTAAGGGACTTGATAATCGATATTTATAATTTTAATATTGCCTGAAAAATTATTTAAGCCAAGAAAAATAAATATAACTCGATTTGATCTCGAGTTTTTTATATTTGTCTGGGTATTTTGAATTAAGGTGTTGATCTGGGGTGTTTCAAGGATCTTAACGATGCATTTTTAGGGTAGAATGAATTTAGAGTTTTAAATATAATATAATAAATGGAATTACATAGCCCAGTGCTTAGAAATGCAAGTCTACTCAAATTTTATATTAAGCAAATTAAAATGCCTTAATTTCTACTAATAATAACACGAATGTTCTAGGCTCACAGTCCTAACATTGTACTATAACAAGCATGACTACATATTTTTTTGCTATCAGTATTAATATTTGTGATATGTTTATAATTCCGGAGGATGACTAAATATATTTTGTATAATTGAATCATTCTTTGATTTATATTTATAATTTAATCGTATCAGCTTAATCTTTAAATAATTTTTTTTGGTGAAAAAATTCAGAGTTCTCGATCCTTTGTTTCATATTTATCACGTGGCTTGCGCGTGTCTCTTGAATGAATTCCTAATGATCGAACCACCCCCGCCTATATATTTTAAATAAAGTTTTGTATATTAAAAAAAAGCAAGAAAAGGAACAAAAATAATCACGTATTTCTCTTCTCTTCCCCTCGCCCTCTCCTCGAGAAATATCCCGCTCTTTCTAGCATCCTGCAATGAAAAAGCAGCCATCAAAACAGCCACATCCGTAAGCAAATTAGAACTCGATAGCTTCATTACAAGTTCCACAGGCCTGTAATTTATTCTGTGAGTTAAATCTTCATTGGATTTTCATGGGTTTCAATGAAATAATCCCCAGCTGGCTTGATGAAAGGGAGTGGAGGCAGGGAGTTTTTCATTGATGGATTTTCGATTAAGGTGCGAATGGCGAGGGCACTCGTTGATTAGAGTTTTATGGAAAAGAGAGGAGTTTACATTCGCGATTTATCCTCAGAAGATTGTTAATCCAGGGAGCTTGGTTGCATTGGAATCGATAAGACCTCGGTCAGGTAGGATAAGAGCTTAAAAAAGTGAGAAATCATTACAAGAGTGATTATTATAAATTTAATTTTAGCTAATTACTGAAGTTGTTAAATATTTTATGTATTTTTAAATTGAAAGTTTAAATATTAATAAAAATAAAGAATATGATTTAACTATTGATAAGTAATAAGTAAGTGTGAAAAATAATTAATTTTATATTTAAATAGTGTCGATACAGTGTTATTTGGTGGTATGGTTGTAGCTGTTTTATAAAAAAAAAATTTGTTTAAAAATGTATCAAAATAATAATATTTTTTATTTTTAAAAATTATTTTTAACATCAGCACATGAAAATAATTAAAAAATTAATTAATATATATTTTTTAAAAAATACTTTTAAACATAATCATCCAAACTTATAAAAATAGACAATTTCTCCTTCACAATATTAAGGGGGATTTTCATGCTCTATTAAAAAACATTTCTCACATCTACACGATCAAGTCTAACATCTCCCTGGAGTTTCCCTTTTTTAACGAGTTTTGATAATAAATCAAAGTAGTTTTTAATATAGTCCTAGGTAGGGTTTGTTTTCAAGTTCAAATCATGTTTTTTATTTTTCTTTGTTTAAATTTGTTTTTGAATTGTTTAATATATTGATATAAAAAATAAATTTTAAAAAAAATCAATTGTTATCCATGCGAAAAGCTACCTTAATCTCCACGTCACATTCCACCGAGTCTTCGTTATGTCCATAAAAAATCTAGTGTTGCCCTGGTTGAGCTCATCTTGGTAGTTTTTAGCTGATGCCTCATATCATGATTATAGCTGTGCGTTCATGTTATTAATAAAAAGTATTAGTGATGGTGACCTGGTGGTTAGAAAAAGGTAACTCAATTTTTCTGATATGATTAAATTTTATTTTTTTTAAAATATATTTTATAGATTTAATATAAAATTTTGGTTATCTAAATTCTTATGAGAGATATATATTTTAATTTAAATTCGTGATCTATTGTATAAATTATAAGTTGATATATGTACAAATTCATAGCATGTCTACCGTCATGGTTTCTTTCATGAATCAATTGACCTCCTCCAACAGCGGGTGGCCACAGATCTCTGAATTGGCATGGCTCTCTAGTTCGGGGAAACTGTAAATTGCTTTCTGCTAATGCTAAGAGCATACCCCGACCTGTTAATCTCTCAACGGGAATGGTTTTATTCTTCCATTTTAAATTACGATTGTTTATTTTTTAAATGCTCGAGAAGCACAGCAGCAAATACCTGGCAAAACCTTAAAAAGTACCATCTCGTGTGATTAAAAATTAAATCATAACAATTGCATTAAAGGGCAGAAGCAAGATTTTCAATTTCCAGGTAAGGAACGATGTCACTTTATTGAACGTCATTATCATCAACTAACGATCATTTTTATGGGCTAGGAAAGGTGGAACTTTTCTGTAAGTGCCACGCCATCTCAGCTATGTCGGCAGGGAAATAAGAGGGACGGTAATTAAAACTATTAGAGGCTAAAATGTTTATGCTTACCATTGCTGTCATCCCCATTAAACTCGATGCAGCTTGAATCTTGGGTTCTGTCTGACACCACGAACAAGAACGGACACTGTCGTGTGGCCATCACTGAATCTGTGCAAGTTCTCAGTTGATTGAATACCAATGGCCAGAGGAAATATAAATGAGCTCTAGATACAGATCAAAATTTAATTACCAGTTAAATAATCAAAAATTAATATATAAAGAGGAGGGTTTTTTAGCTTTGTTCTTGTTCGGAGTCGGCAAGGTTAAACAAGAAGAAGAGCCGTGTTAGGATATTCAAGTCATTGAATATCAGCTTACAACTATCACTCTTACATCTAGGTTAATTAGTAAACATAGTATCTTATCTAAGTATTTGATATTCGAGAAAAATACTGACACATATCCTATACCTGTACTGCTGTGTATAAAGCTTGTGTTAATCAGAAATATAATCGGCTTCTTCTACTGCATTATATTAATACTCGGAGCTTAACTTTCTATCACCTACAGCAGGCAAGAAACAAAATCATTGGACGAAAAAATAAAAATAGGTAATCTTAAAATGAAATTAATTTCCTTAGCAAATGTTTAGTTCTTGTCCTTAAATAAGTAGTCTTCCCCCCTGATTAAAAAGCAAAAATGAAATGAATATTCAATACACAGCTTTGATTGTAAGCCGAGAATTATTACGCATACACTTAACATCGCCCACCGTGGGGCTCGAACCCACGACCACAAGGTTAAGAGCCTTGCGCTCTACCAACTGAGCTAGACGGGATTCTTGTTGTGAAATAGTGACACCATATATATATATATATATAAAACTTTTGATGAATCAAGCATTGGCGGCTTATAAGCCGTGTGGCGCCGCGCTTCACCCGCCACGCCGCAGCTTTTGATTATTTTTTTTATATATTTTAAATAATTTTTTTTTAATATTTTCAAATCATTTTGATGTGTTGATATCAAAAATATTTTTTAAAAAAATAAAAAAAATATCATTTTGATACATTTCGGCACGAAAAGTACTTTCAAAAGGTACTGCAACCACCCTCCCAAACACCCTCTTAAACTTCGGTGGGCAAACTACATCTTAGTCCCTGTACTTTCCATATTCTCCGTTTATTTCGCAGTTTGTTTTCCAAACATTACCCTCATGATAGCTAAAGGCTTCAGCGTGGATTTTTAAACAAAGAATCAAATATTTTATAGAGGAAGAATAGTGAGCTTTGAATTTTTAAAAGATGAGAGGATTTAAAATTAAAGAATATCCTTTCTTGAAATGTATGATTCATAAAATTTGAAGCATAAAAGTTTGCAAATCATAGCCTTTATCAAATGTCTTCGCCTTTAGCCCTTCCCGCCTGGCACATGACAAAAAATATTGAGATTATTTAGTAATAAAGTTTATTCATGTTAATATTTTTGTCTAAATTTAAATAGGATTTGAACAGCTCATTAGAATTATAAATTAATTAATTTGGACCGATTTAATAATTTTTTTATTGAAACTAAGATTCAGCATGAAAGGTTTAAAACCTTGGAGTTTTCACATCAATCCATCCAGACAAATCAGTTTTAATAAATATCACACCTAGTATGTTTACCATAGTTTTTTAAAAAATATTACATTGATTTTAGTTCTAATATATTAAAATAATTTAAGTATAAAAACAAACGACAAGTTAACAGCATAACTTAAGATAGCTGTTCTCTTTCATTTGAACTTGTGTGTCCCATATAATTATTCCTTTTTTTTCTTCTTTTTTTCCCCGTCAATAATCTCGTATAGTTCATCAACTCCCACTCTCTCTGCTCAGAGAGACACTGGAAGAAGCCATGGCCTCCTCAATCCTTAGCAACCTCTCGTCTTCGTTTCGCCCGAGTCAACTCAGCAACTCGAGTCGAGGTCTTTTCACACAGTACTGTGCCCCTGCCTTTAAACGCACTAGTTTCGCGGCAAAAATTCGTGCCTCTTCTACTGCTTTTGCTGAGACCAGGGCGACGGTCAGTTTTTCCTTTTTAGAGTTTTTCAATTTTTTCTCATATAATTAAGTCCAGAGTTTTATTTTCAAACGCATAATCGCGCGTTTGAATCAGTGTTTATTGTGATTCCAAGAACTCCCTTGATTTCTTTGTTTGGTTGATGAGAGATATCAGAGGGAATTGAAGTGAAAGCAAGTGTTACAGGCCTTGTTCCTTTTTTCTGTGTTCATTGATGGATATTTGAGAATTGAGATTGTAGGTTATTTATTAACCTTGAATGACTAGTCACTGATTGTTCTTAAATTCAAATATCCTCCTTTCTTATTTGATTTAGGATCCTGTGGTGATTGAAAAGGATGTCAGTAGCAGCAAGAACATCCTAGCCTGTCCCGTGTGTTACGACCCCTTCACTTTGATCGGCGCTAACGTCTTATCTGTGTAAGTTATTTTAAAAATATATGCATAAACCGTTATTGCATTTGGCATGGAATCAGTGAGGCTCTTTAAATTTATGTTTGTAATGGTCGGGTATGGCACAGAGATTCTGCACGTGGATCTAGTTTGCAGTGCAGCACCTGTAAGAAGACTTACTCGGGCAAGGAAACACATCTTGAATTGACGGTAGCAAGCGGGGCTAAGGAATATGATGATGCTATGCCTATGGCCACAGAACTTTTCAGGTGATGATGAAATAGCTATTGCAATCTTTATAATTAAGATAGATTTTGTGGACATGGTGCTTACAGTAAGTTTGGGACATGGCTAATTTCATGTTCACACTAGGACTTTTGCAAAAAGTACATGTAAGAAGATTTGTCTATCTTGGGGCAATGGTCGATTATTAATTACAGCGACTAATTTCTGTTGGATTAATTCCGACCCATCATGCTTTACTGATGATGGCTAGCTAGTCTTTTAAACCATCTATCCTGTCAAGCAGAAGAAGGGTCAAGTTACTTTTAACTAAACTTTGAGCCTTTTACGTTGGACTCTATCGCAATCTCTAGATGCGGGGCTTCAATTCAGCGATTGTAAATTTCATTTTGAAGGGATTGGCGGTTGGTGAGTACCACAACAAGTCTGAACTTGGTTATCTTGGCTAGATAAGCGATTATGTTGATTGCATTTGCGGATCCAGACAACCTATGCTGGAACTTCTTCATTGAGAAAAAACTAGTTCTTTTGGCATTTTTTGCCTAGATACAGCATCAGTTTTTGTAAAGCATTGTGGTTTAGTTTGACTTCAATGGTATTGTATGGGTAAAAATCACAGTTGGAATATATAGTCATGGCACCGATGCATTTCATGCTAGCACGCACAATCAGTTTGAGTGCCTGACATTAAAATTTTGGTCATGTCCTTTTATTGTTTTTTTCTGAATCAGAACACCAATCATATCATTCCTTTATGAGAGAGGTTGGCGTCAAAATTTTGTATGGGGTGGTTTTCCAGGCGCGGAGGAGGAGGTAACAAGACATCTCTTTTTGAAAGCTTTCCCAAGAAATTTGTGTATTGAGTTGGAGATCTTATTAGCTTGGCAACCTAAACTCACAGTGATCTGGACTGCAGTTTGAAATGATGAAGGATTACCTCAAGCCAGTTTTAGGTGGCAATATTCTAGATGCTAGTTGCGGTAGTGGTTTATTTTCAAGATTGTTTGCCAAGAGTGGGCTGTTTTCTCTTGTTACGGCTCTGGACTACTCAGAAAACATGCTGCAACAGTGCTATGAATTCATCAAGCAGGAGGAAAACTTTCCAAAAGAGTATGAACCAAAACTTTCTACTAATTTTGTATATCATTTTGTTTGATGATCTAAGCTCATCACAACAGATCAGTGAAATTGATAATTGATATACCAGCTGCAATTTCTGGTGTAATATGTTTGGAGTTTCTGTTAATAAAACAATTTGAAACTTCTGCTGCTCAACTAGTTTTGGCTTGAATTGAGACTCTATTTCTAATTGGTTTGATTTATTTTTGAAACTAATATTGATCAGGGACAATTATTGTATTTGATCTCTTTAGGAACTTAATATTGGTCAGAGCTGATATAGCTAGACTTCCTTTCGTTTCATGTTCCCTTGACGCTGTCCATGCTGGTGCTGCTATACACTGTTGGCCTTCACCATCATCAGCTGTAAGTTATTCCTCACTAGTAGTATTTTAAACTTATTTGTCTTTAGACGTTATGTTATCATATTACTGTATATTGGAGATCAGTAATCACGGTTTTGACTGCCATGTAAAGACAAGACTGGAGTGGAAAGCCATGAGTCTTATTGCTCAAAGGAATCAGGCAGTTGTGAAGCTCAAGCTTCCACGCTTTGATGCTTGCATAACAGCTCGTTTGCTCTATTTCTGTCAAAACTTTTGCTACCTATTGCCCAATTTCTTGAGTGCTGGCCTTGTTGGTTACAAGTTACTGTACTACGCCTTGCCCCTGTGAAAAGCCATGATGGACATTCTCTTCTGCTAAAACCCAATCTCATTTTCATTTTTGGTTCTATGGTGATAATAAACACCGTGAAGGGCTTGAGACAATGAATGTTGGCTATATATTTGGCATGTAGCCAGAGATCATATGTTTTCACTTTCCATCACATATCAAAATATAATATTCTGCTTATGGAAAGTGTGCTTTAATAATGATTCCACTTACCTTCGCTTCTTGCTTCTGTTACAAGTGTGCTTATAAATGATCCCACATCACTCAAGTTTACCAGCATACGATCTTCATGATTATGTAGCTATTCTTTCATTTGCAGGTAGCCGAAGTAAGTCGAGTTTTGAGGCCCGGAGGAGTGTTTGTTGCTACCACCTACATACTTGATGGGCCTTTCAGTTTCATCCCATTTTTGAAGCCTATAAGCCAGGTATGTGATTCACTTCCAACTTGAACTGCTGTACTTTAGGACTTTAGACAACATGCTTTTGTGGACAAATACGATAGAAAAAGTAGAGCTAGTGCTGACTGGATCATTACAAATCAATTTGTCACAAAAGTGTTTATTCATCCCTTTTCTGCGATGTATCATATTGCGGTTTGCACTATGTCTTAGTAAAATAAAGCACAGAAAAAGAAAAAGAAAATACAGGAAAGAAAGAAAAAAAGAAGAAGGTAACCACTAGGAACTTGACTATCAATGCTTAATTAGATTAATGACATCTTCTGTATTCAGAGACATGGGACTAATCTTATACCCAAGATCATACAAGTTTATCCAAAAAGCTTTGCTTGAAGGACACTAATATCCAGCATCGTATTTAACCCATATATGGCTGTTGGATATCTTATCAATTTGTCTTCCACTGTAGAGATTCACACAAGTATCAGGCAGCAACGTCTTCCTATCTGAACGTGAACTAGAAGACATCTGTAGGGCCTGTGGACTACTTAATTTTACATGCACAAGAAATAGCCGATTCATAATGTTTTCTGCAACAAAACCCATCTAAGCTTTTCGGGCTATTCTCATCCGTTCCTCTCAAAGTATGTTATTTAAAGAGCAGCATTTTCCTTCTATACTTGTTTGATTGGTTTGTTTCTCTTGTAATACCTTTGAATACCATCTAAGACGTCCCTTGAGAAAGTGTATGAAGATACGTATTGTAAATACTTTTAGTATGCTATTATCGCACAGGAAAGAAAGAAAGAAATAGAAAGGTATTGAATTGCAAAACATGTGTAAGCGCATAAAACTATGAAAAAAATAATCTCACAGAATGAATTTGAAAAGAAATAAAGCTCATTTACTGAGTTGCAAACCTTACAGTATACAGGGATTAAAATGAAAGAAAAACTAGAAAGCACTGAATAATGTCTACTTGTGAGAACCTGAGCAATGTTTTTAAACATAGAGATTTGTGTTCTGTAAAATGTTTTTGACACTTTTGAAATTTCTTTTCTTATATCATGTGTGATTCTTAATGATGCTTCAGTACCCGTTCACTATTTCTTAACAAAATCATCCTTGTATAAAAACATACAGTTCCATGTTGTCGTGGGTGTTAGTGTATTTTTCATGATTGTAATGTGAACATAGCTGTGTCCTCTACTCTCCATTTGGTGTTAATGAAATAATATTCTTCATGCTGTTTTGATTTTAAATGATTGACGATTTTATTTTTTTCAACTGGCAGCCACATCGATGAATATTCGTTTCATTAATCTTGCGTCGTTTAACGAGATTGGGCCTTTACATGGGCCTTTCATTAGGAGAAAGTGCAATCAACTTTCCACTCGATGACGAAAATAAGAAATCAAACTAAAGAATAATCTCCAATTCTGGCTGAATTATTGTCAAGACATCAACTGTGGCATGTCCACCTCTAACAATGCTTCCATCTGATACATCTCTATGTCATGGGTTGGTACAGTAGAGGAAAGAACAGATGAGACAACAGAGTCACTGGAACTCCTACTGGTTTCTTGGGCTTGTTTGGAAGAAAAGTTGGAGTTCCAAACAAGCCCCCATTTTTCTGAGAAATCCCCCGTTTTTTCTTGGCTGGCACACTGAATCTTGAATGGGCTCTAGCCTTGAATCTGAGGAAATCCCCCATTTTTCTTCCAAACAAACCCCCAAAGAAACCAGCAAAGACAAACAAGGGTACGAGGAAAGAGTTTTCTGATGAGAGAAACCAAAAAGCTCTAACAACATAGGTGTGAATGCTAAAGCTGACCAAGGGAAGAAATCAGTGACACTGAGACACATGATCTGGAAGGATGGAATCTAAATAACTCACATGGATTAATGAATGTGGTCCTGCACCTCTGACCATTAGGATTTACTTGGATCCTGAATGCTAGCTCTCCTATCAGCATCTGAAAAGTGTGGATCATCGGCAAAAAGGTGACCGCGCTATAGACCTAAACAGAGTCAAGGACCCAAGTCCAGTCGGGTCCGTGTGCAAGGTAGAACCTACTTTATAAACATCACGCAGCAATGACTCATCTGCGCTCTCCATGATCCCTTCTAAACTCACCAGAACTTAAGTCACTGTCTCTTCATTTTTTTGGGGGGTCTCTGACAAGTGAGCTTGTTTGAAGAGGTAGGGTTTGACAAATAGGAGGGTGTTCAACAGTGCGCGTTTGATGGGCGAAAAGTGATGGGCTTGACTGGCTCAAAGAAACCCAGATGGTGTACACGACTGATTCTACGGAGATTTGTATAGTTCTCCTTCCTTTATTGAGGAGTGATGCTGGGCCTTTTGAGCCTCTGACAGCTCGATTGATAGTTTTAAGAAGATCAGGCTCTTAGCAAAAGAGTTTCGAGTTGATTCAGAGAGGCCAAGCAAATACGGCTACATAAAAGAAAGTGTTTTATAGGCAACTTCCTGGGCTGCCTATTACCAGGATTTACAGTAACCTTCTCCTCCGCAAAGTTATGCTGGTGATGGATATCTAAGGACCCATCACCGATGAGAAGAAAAGGCAAATCAATTTATCAAACACGTGCAGCCTAAAATTAATTCTACAATTAAACTAAGAGGAAGCAAAATGGTTTTATCAATGCATTGATTTAAAAACTCCAAATCGTAGAATAAAATTAATAAAAATGGTTCTGATCACAGTCCACGATTTTCCAAGACCGGTTTTTTCGGTGTATATCGCAGGCTATTCCGTGTACACAGATGCCTACCGAAAGTAGATTTTCCCAGGCACGACCTAGCAAGATCAACTACTTGCCTGTGGCTACAGCCCGGGTCTTATATAAATAAAAATAATTGCGTAAACTCTGTGTGTGTGTGTGTGTGTGTTATAGATTCAATCTTTGTAAAAAATTTATGTCTAATTGTTTTTTTATTTATCCTTATTTTTAATCATTATCAAATTTATTATTGATATTTTTTCATCCAGTTTATAATGACAAAAATGAATGAATTTTTGAATTATCATATGGTATTAGAATTGAACATTTTTATATTGATTATTTGTTTAATAAATCATGAGGGATTTGAGTTTTATAGGAAAAAATATATATAACAATTTGGATATAAAACGCTTGGTAGAAGCACATATTGATTACCAGAGAACATGCTTGTATCCAGTAAAAGAAATTGGGTTGCCACGTAATAAAAACTAAAGCTGGTTTGTTTTTATGTTTTAAAATATCTTTGAAAAACAAATTAAAAAGTATTTTTTAATAATAATTTTCAATTATTTTAATTCGTTGATATTAAAGATAAATTTATATATATATTTAGAAAGAAAAAAAAACAATGATAACACAATTCTTATTATATGTTAAGATATACAGATAAATTGAGATAATATTTGTGCAAATAAATAAAAGAGCGTAAGGCTAAAGCAGAAGAGGAAGGGACCTACGCTTGATAGATGTCACGATCAAATCATATGATCTCTTTAGGGACTAGATATGAAAAAAGAGAATATCATTTTCCTTCGTACAGCTTTTATGCAAACTATAGCCACCACTTGGGCCTGTGGAGCCCGCATCACAATGAGCAGATCGAAATCCAATGGCCCACGAGGGATTCCTATCAAATCATACACGTGTATCGTTAGCCTTGATTCTCGCCTCTTGCCGGTCTCCGGTGCCCGTGTGAGTCTTTTGCGTGGGCATGAGCTGGCGCTGACGTTGTCTTTTGCGTCACTTGACTGTCAGAATATGTCCCGTCACATTATCCTTCAAAAATCTATATTGATGATTTACCGGCGTTTTTTCTGAAAATACACCTGCACAATTTTTCGTTTTTACAAGCTTTATACATGTGCGTGTGTAGTAACAGAGGTCTTCAAGTTGCGTTGCAAACAACGCAAGCCTGTAAATTTATCTTATTAGAAACAACGCTTTATTGTTTCACTTGTTCAAATGAATGCCCGCCTCTTGAACATTCCTCTTGTGAAGGTTACGAGCTAATAACAGAGAGTTTTTAATTTGAATGGTAGTTTTTAAATTTAAATTAAATTATATATTTATTAAAAAATTAGTATATTTAAGATTTTATTCGCTTATCTGATTCTATAAAATATAACTTTATTGGATGGTATTTATTCACATTTTAAAAAAATCATTTCGTGAAGGTTGTGCTATTATAAACAGAGAGAAATCTTCGTATATTTTTCATTAAAAATATGTTTTGAAATTGATAAATTTTACCTAAATTTGAAATTAAATTAACCATGTAATTAAGTAAATTATATTTTATTAATTCTCAATGGAATTGGATGATCTAATTTAACTCTGTTTAGATCTGATTAGTCAGATATGAGATGTCTACAAATATTTATAATAAAATAAAATAATATCATATTGGTCTTTCACTAAAACAACTAATTAATAGGCTCGAGTCACCGGATCATCGCGTTAATCCATCTACTTTTCTTATTATTTAATTGAAATTAAAAAAACTATTATGCTGATTGTTTTTATAAACCTCACATCCAACTACTTTCACACGTATACCATTGCATGACGAGGATCAAGATATATTTTTACACTGCAACATAGAATAAGACTCTATCTGTTATTAAAATAATCCCAGAAAAGTTAAAAACGACATGTCATACGCTCAATAAAATAAATTAATCTAGAAAATTAAGTCTGAATTATTGAGATAAGGGCGAGAATAATACTGAAAAGAAATTTGTAGGGCATCCACTTTCAGAGTGAATAATTAAAATAATTATGTCCTCGGGATTTTTAAGTTTTCAGGTGGACTGAATGCTGTCCATTCATTACATTGTATTTCACGTGAAACTTAAAATATGTATTTGTAATAAGGGCAGTACAAACATGAATGGAAATGCGATTTTGCCATGGATTTGATTCTGTTCTTGTCGTCTAACCATTGTTCTTGCCTGAACAAAAAGGCTAGCCAAGCATTCATAGCTACGTATAGATTCCTCTACAGTCAATATTCTTGCCTCGCTGTTAATAATAATATTGGTTTTATTTTCTCTCCAGTTCATGAGTGTGTCTCGGAATGTTTTTGCTATTGTTTTTTTAAATGTTTTTCAAGGTTATTTTTTATTTTAAAGCATACTAAGTTAATGTTTTATAAGCATCTTGTTATTAATTTTAACGAGTTATTATTTAAAATAAAAAATCTAAAAATAATTATTTTGATTTATTTTAAAATATAGACAAATACACGTTTAGAATTGTTTAGGATTGGGATGGAATATTTTTTTTATTTAAATAGTATTTTTTAATTTTTAAAAGAAACAATCTAAACACGCTAGATTAATTAAGTTAAAAAATAATTAAAAATCTTAAAAGTGTGGTTAAGAAACTAACACGAGAGGGAGAGAGAGGGAGTAGTGGAGGACACGTGGGGTTGATGAAAATCACATAAGACCTGCCGAGGCAGACAATACAAAGTCTCCATGTCTGCAAGAACCATGTGAATTTCCGTGCAATTTAAAGCACAGGGGCGGAGCAAGGTCATGAAAAATTCGGAGAAGAAGCACCTCCTCCCAGAATCTCCATGACATTAATGCAAAGAGCGTGAAAACCCTTTAACATTTTGTATTTCTTTTAGTATATATTTAAAGTGATGTGTATTGACACGATATAATTTCTATATTTGCAAATTCATATCCATTTAAAAAACTCTCATCCTTATATTTTATAAGAATTACATTTCAGTTCTACGGTTTCTTGGATAATATTTTAGTTTAGAGATACACCAAAGTAATATATATATATATATATATATATATATATATTCATGCATTAAAATATTTTGAAAATAAAAAATATGAAAAATTTATTTAAACTTTTTTAAATATAAGTTTAAAATACAATGTCAAACAACACATTGAATTCTTATACAACCACCTAACAAATTAGTCACTATACTACTTTTCTAATGTAATGTTTGTAATATGATGATTCAATATAATTTTAATAATCTATTGTATTATAATTTTAAAAGTTGTACATTCAAGCATTAAAATATATTGAACCATTGCATGACATACAAGGTATAGGACAGCTGATCATATATTAACATCACAAAACTCACCATGATAATGAATGATTTATTTATTTATTGTTTGGGAGTGTAATTGATATTACTCTTAAAAATATTTTTTATTCAGAAATGTATCAAAATGATTATTTATTTATTTTTTAAAATTTATTTTTGACATCAATACATCAAAATGATCTATCTATATATATATATATATATATATATATATATATATATATATATATAATTTAAAATAAAAATTACTATTTTTTAAAATAATTGTTTAAACACACTTCTAAAGACACCCTTAGCGTTAGCGTAAAACAATCTACATGGTTAATGTGGCCTTTTTTTTCATTACTCTTCAGGAACTTAAGACATATATTAAACACACCTGGGTAAAACACTTAATAATCAACAATAGCCATTGTTTTTATTCTTAAACTTTGTTGTTGTTGTTATTGTTATTGGAGCTTTCTATACTCAAAATAATGATGAATTTGGCGTGAAAAATTGAACAAAGTGATTCATGGTTCCATTATCATACACTTACAAATTCATTATGTTTGTTCTGCTTGTGAATTAGGTGATAATATTTGTTCTATTATATATTTTCTTTTGTTTTATATGAATATGTTTTAGTGACAATATTTTTCATGTATAAACTATAATTCTCAAAAGTGAACCAAAAGTTTTGGAGTAGAAACACACTAATGAAATAATGAATGTTATGAAGAGGTGTAACAACTCATATATAACCAATTTAAGAAGTTTTTGATATGTTTGATTTAAAAAAATCCTCTTAATTCTAGCATATTATCATTTTTAAAATTTGTTAATTAGTTTTTTTCTTAGAAAACATACACTACTCCGTTGTAAAGGAGATATGAGGATGATCATTCAACTTATTTAGAACTCGATGTAGAATTATGATTGGAGGCAATATGACGTGGTGGACTCGAAAGAAATGGGGTTTATGGAATCTTAAACTCTATAGTCTAAGGATTTATAAACTATATAAAGTGTTTTAATCATCGGACACTTGCAATTGGTTTTGAAC
Source organism: Salix dunnii (assembly GCA_015731905.1). NCBI lineage: Eukaryota > Viridiplantae > Streptophyta > Magnoliopsida > Malpighiales > Salicaceae > Salix > Salix dunnii. The sequence continues at coordinate 6,422,779 of CM027660.1, read as the reverse complement.
ACTCAATTTTTAAAGTTTCAAGTGATTTTAAACCAACAAGTTGAAACTCAGATATTCCATTTTAGTGCTGTGATATTTTTGAGTGATAAGACGGTTGAATTTCTGTTATTATATATGGAGCTAAGACCTAACATGGGTGAACCTCCCCACCCCCTACCCTTCGCTATGGCGAGAACGTGTCTTCTCTTTTAAGCTTTTTTATATTAGATGAGTTGTATTTGAATTGTTTAATTTTTAAATTTGTAGTAAATATTTCATTTCTAAATATTTTTTTTGTAATTATTTCCTACTTCGTTTTCTTACAGGTTATTTTAATTTTTTTTCAACATATTATTGATAATTTTACTGATGGATCAAGTCAGTGGTATATTCTAGAAAATTGAAAAGGAGTTAATGCAAGTGGCATTATCATTGTTTAATCACCGATGATTTAATTCTATCTATAAACCAATTATCAACGAAATTAGATATTATCAATGATAATTTTAATTCATTTGAAATTTTTGAAGGAATAAAAATATCACCAATGTAATTATATAAAAATGTTTTTATCCACCAATGTCATGCACTGATAGAAATACAAACAAAATAAAACAAGTTGTTTTTGTTTCACACAATATTTTTATATACACACTCATCAATAATTATTTTACCGATAAACATATTAACTTAATAAAGATTACAAAACAAACATTTCCTCAGATAAGTTTTTTTTTTTAATAATTTTGAGAAATCTATTGATAAAACCAGCAAACCATTAAATTTTTCTGTGATAAGTTCGGATGGAAAAATCAGCGTTGCGCAGAATGACAATCTCATATACTACCACTTAATGCATGCACATACAGCATTCGTGATTTATCGCACAGGCTCCATGGATGTATGCTCTCTCGCTGGGATGATAGAAATAAGAAAGAAAAGCTTCATATTTTTGGAGATGGCTCGAAACTGAGAGAGACTTTCACTTGCACTAACCTTTTCAGTTCAAAACACAGAGATCAGTCTCTTTCGAGTGACCCTGAGGGAGACTGGGAGCTGAGGGAGAAGTGAGTGACCGAGAGAGAGAGAGAGAGAGAGAAGCAATCATCATTGCTAAAATCCATATTATTCTCTGGCCTGGGCCACCATGATTCCGAAAGAGAAAATGTCACATGTCACCGCTCCTTCCCTCTCAAAACATGTCCTCATCTTGCAAATTGCTTGTTTATATCACAGCTAATCAAGTAACATCTCTCTGCCGATTTGTTTCCCAAAAATTCTATCATAATTATGTTTCTGCATTGGTGTGATATTTTTCATAGCCTTTTGCTATTACTTTCCCTGATTCATACGGTTAATCATTTCCTTTATCTATCAGAATGATTCACTATAGATTTTCTTTTCTCCCGTCAAAACATCTCTCTTCTCCCGCTTCTGTTTATGCCCATATGGTTAAATTTGTATAATCATACATTTATTATTTCAGCTATAAATCCCCCGTGATCTCCTCCATGAACATCTACAGCTTAAGAAAATCTAGGGGATAAAAAAAGAAGGAAATCCAGGACAACCAATCAACGAGAGCGAGGACTGGAATTATCATTGACTTTAATGGTAGGAACCCTATCTTGTTATTAAGTCATCAATTATACCACAAACTGCATCCATTTAATTTCCACAGACTTTCATCAATATACCACAAACTGCTTGAACAAGTAAAAACCAGTGGCCGCATAAAAGTCGTAAATGCATGGTTATATGAGATTTATACCGGAGCATCATCTAATCCTCCACACCCCACATGAAAATTCATTTTTTTCTTTTCAAAAATCAATATGGAAGTCGTGAATAACGAGCCCACCATATTTTAATAATGAGTACGCCATATATAATGTGTGCGCTGTCTGGATTTCCTATATCGGCACAAAACTTATGGAAGCTGCGGCTTATATATTCTCATGCCCAGTGCCTTTATGAATTTGCAGGGTTGTTGGGCTACTCCCTTAAAAAAAAAAAAAGGCTGTTTAAATAAGACTGATAGTTAAGGAAGATGGTCTCAGGCAGTGCGAGCAAGAAAAGCATTGCGTCCGCATGTTTGGTGCGGGCTGTTCCCAATTTTAAAATTCAATTCCTTTTGTTTAAGAAAATCTTCGACTTCTAACGCGTCATCGAATCCATTGAAGCTAGCAAACTGACCAGGTCAACTCGTTTGGTCTCTTGCGTTCTTAATGGGCATCTATATCTATTAATGAGCACAAATGAATTAAAACCTTTTGTTTTTTTACTTGAAAGACTACAATTGAATTAGAACTTAAGAATCATAATATCATGGTCAAGGTTGTAATGAGGATGGATTTTTTAACTTCTAGTTTATGATGGCGGCAGGTAAGGATTCCCCTAATCTTTGCCACCAATCACTCTATATTGTATTGTATTATCCCCTATAGTACCATATCCAAAAGTAAAATGAACTATTATCCTAGAAGAGACGTACATATATGCCATGAGTTAGACGATGAACCATGTAACAGATCATACCACAATATTAAGCTGGAAAATCATATAAACACGGGCAGTTGAAAAGGGCATTTCATGCACAAATATGGAGTTGTTGAAGAAGATAACAAGTAAGAAATGACAGGCTTGTTCGCATGCCATGATAAATATTGTTGCTTTGTCCTGCACCTCAGTGGTGCTGGGACATCGCAGGATGTAGTCTTGAAGAAACACAAGAATCGGACCACTCATCAGCAGCAAATCTTTCTCAGCAGACAAGATTGACCTTCTTCATTAACACGGCACCATAGAACTGTTCATTTTCTTACGGTGGATAATGTAAAAGGAGACAATTTTCTGTACTGTGTTATGGGACTCCATAATGGTATCAGGTCAAGTACAGGATGAAGATTTAAAGGCTAACGCAATCAACTATAACTGGATTACTTCGAAGAAAGAAAAAAAGTAGTAGTTGGAAAAATGAATCATGCATAGAAATGGGGTGTGTGTGTGTAATGACAAATATAAGGAAAGATCATATAAATATATACACATAATTTAAAGTGTACTATTTTATAAATTGATAATCCTAAAATTATAGATTATTTCTTGAAAAAAGAGAAGAAAAAAAATGATATGATGCTGCAATCTAGCCAGAGTGTCCGGAACCGAGGTCAATAACAGAATTATATCCTCACTACCAAAATCACAGTCAACAGTACCGCCATCATCCACACATGACAATCATCTGCCAGCAGCAAACCTTCTTCATAATCTACTTTGTACTCCCTTAATTACGGAGTGAATCTTGATTAATGATCTCCTACTCTGAACTCTGAAGGACAGATCCATGAATCAACTGTACCTTCTGTAGCTCTTGAAGAAACATTATCTAAACCCTTTTCATGGTGAAAATCTGATGTAGCTGACGAGTAGTTCAACTTACAGCTATTAACCCGTTGCATATTCCCATAATTCCCATTCAATGACCTCAGGTTATGATCCTGACTTCCATCATTCGATAACCTCATCTCTTCTGTTGTTACATGACTTGTTAGCCCATTAACATATGCATGGCCCACACCCAGTTCCTCAAGGGAAGGTAAAGGCAAACTTGCTCTAGAATTTGCACCCAAACCAGGCACATTAGGTAATGGTTGAAGAGGAGGGGGGTGTAGAAGGGGGTGAATTGAAAGCATATGATTTTGCATGTTTAGCAGATTCTGAGTTTGTTTGTGTAGGCCTGTATCAGCAGGCAGTTGATAGTTAACTGAACTGGGATTGAAAGTACTAGTTGCGGCTGTGGAAATAGTATTGTTATTGTTAGCGGCGGTACTAGTACTAGCAATATTAGTGGCATCAACAATATTATTGTTAAAAAGTGAAGGAAAAGAAGAAGATAAAAACGGGGTTTGCTGATGATGAACCTTTTGAGCTGTGGGACGTGGAGGGTAAAGTGACCCCATTGTTTCCAAATGACCAGACCTCAAACCCGAGCCAGGGCCAAAAAGATCGAGCCTTCGAGTGAACGGTGAGCCTGAAAATGGTGGTGCTGGGATCCCAGTGAACTCTTGCACCATTTGTCTGAAATTGGACGTGTCTGTCGTGAGAACTGTAGTGGGTGCCCTTCTCGATGCCCTTGTTCTCTTCTTGGGGTTTCTAGCTATCCCATGTGTCTGGTCAGACGGTGAAGAAGAGCGCACTCCATCATCATGAACCGATCGCAATTGCTTAGGTGGAGCTTGTCTTGATCCTTGAACACTCGAAACCGCTGGTTGACTTGATGATACCGAGTCTGGTAAGTTGATGCCAAGATCATTGCAATTCGGATCAGATCCCAGGCCTCGTGACTGTACCATAATTGGGTCTGGATGAGATTGAGAGAAAGTGTGGAAGAGACTTGGTGCAGGATCAAACAAAGTGACCGGTTGGTGGTGAGAAAGCAGAGAAGAACCAAAGTTGTGGTGGGTAGAAGGATTCAAGAAAGCTGGGAGTGACTCTGGCCTTGAGTCATACTCTTCACCACCACCACTAGAAGATTGCATACTACCGCTATTACCAGAATCCATAACTTGCAAAAGATGAAACAGCAGAAAGGGAAGAAGATACTGATAATTGCCAGGTAGCAGAGGAGAAAAGGTGATCTAAAAAAGAAGTTGTGAGGATTCTTCAAAAGAACCCATCAAGTAAATGAATATATATAAAAATCAGCCTTTGAGAAAGTTTCCGTATCTTTTAAAGCCCGATCTGAAATGGAGGCAATCTCTTCCTTGTCTTGCACTAACAGCGAAGGTTTCCGTGAAAAAGAAGAGAAAATGCGCACAGATCTTCTTAAATATGATGGCTAGAGATAAAAAGGAACAGAAAAAGAAACAGGAACGAAAGGGTGGGGAGTGAAGGCTAGAAGGTGGGGCACATAGGACTCTCTCTCGCTGTGCGTCTTCTACTTCAGGGTATGCTTTGGGATTAGGGTTTTTGGAGAAGGAAAAGAGAAATGAAAGACGAAGGCTATTTATTTAAACTTTCTTACTCTAAAAAAACAAAAAAGACTTGCAGGACATTAATGTTTCCACTAAGAAGATCCTTTCGAGAGTGCAGGGTGGGGTCTCCTTTGGAGTAGAGAAAGAGTTGCCGGTGGCTGGCAACGGGTCAAAATCAAAGTGAATGAGAAAGAGAGAGGGAGGGTGGGCTAATCGGCCATGAATGTGAAAGCAAGGAAGTGATGTGAATACTGAATTAATTAATGTCTGGAAATACTGGAGAAGATAAAAAAGGAACAAATACTTGGTTCTTGGACTCGCTAAAATACATGGATAATTAAAGTGAGCAAAAATTCATTCCACCGCCCCAATTAATCACTCTTTCTATGTTCACTCCCTGCATTCGCATATACTACCACCATTGAATTTGTTCTTTCCTCTCCAATGGGAATTAACGACACTACTTTTATTACAAAAAAAATCAAAAGGGATTTATTTTTTAACAAGGATATATCTCTTTCATGGAAGAGGTTTTCCCCTCCTCATTTTTTCTCGACCTACGACTAGCTAATATCTTTGGTCGGTAGAGAAAACTAATTAAACAACTTCAATTTGGAAAATAACATTCAATTCCTGCCGCTACTTCTTGTGAAATTCGTAAGCATGGCTTGATGATGATACACCGAGGACTTGAAACCAAATCTAGCTCAGCCTTTGACCGCGTCAGAGCTCAGGAACAAAATCCAAGTTATAATTGTGCAAGATCAGGGAATCTTTTGCCATCTTCGTCATCTGAGATTAGGATTCAAAGGATAATATTCCCCCTTCACCTTTTAACTTTTCAATTCTATTTTTGTGTTAATTTAAGACTTTTAAAAATAAAACCTGTGTTTCATGCAATGATATTCTTTCCTCTTCTCTTGTTGGAGAATTATGAGGGGGGAATGCTGGAAAATACAAGTCTCAATATAATGGTTGCAAACTTGCAATCTCCACTTAATCTTTGATACCCTTGTACAGTATTTTTATTTTGTGGGCTGATGCTTGATTTTATTTTATTCCTTTGAAACTTAAAAGAATGAAAAGAAAGAAGAAACTTTTAGAAAGTATATGATTTAGCTTGGATACGTCGGTTCACCCACATCCAAGTTCGCTGCAACCATCAGAGCTAAAAAGCGATCCATCAATAAATTCCCACTTCCTTTTATACTCTGCTATCTACTTTAAACAAATGCCTACATAGCACTTTAATTTATGTGTAAAACCATACTTAATTGAATGGAAAACGATGATACAAGATCACAAATACAATTTTGTGAGGCAAGTGTCTTTGTCAAATGCACGTGTTATATCTTTTTCTCCCCGCGGTGCATAAGCGCTCCGTATAAGCCAAATTGAATTCTGTTCATGTATGGCTTCACGGCACTTTTTAAAAATAAAAATGAAAATTCAGGTGATCTCCATGTACAAATTTGATTGCGCTGCCTTTCACATCCACCGTTCCACAGCTTTGCTTCGTGCTTCTGTCCAAAAAATGGCTTGCTTGGAGACAAGGGTTTCAAGCTTCTAGGTCAACTATCCATCAATGGAATATATTCGGGACAGAATATTACTAGAGGAGAAGAATTAAACTGCTCATCAAAATTTTGAATACCCGCGTATATATTTAACCTCACTGGGGATCTCGTACGTGCAGGCTAGGCAACCATTTGCATTAAAAATTCTCATTTTTGCTTTTGTAGCCTCCTTTTTATGATTCGAGCCAACATATGGTATAACGCACGTGCTTTCAAGAATATGGTGGTTCAGCTAAATTCTTGAATCCTGCTGTGTGTAGGAGTTGCCCTACCTGTGAGCATGGGGGATTGAAATCTGTTGATTTATACAGTAAGAGAATATGGTGATTAGCTCACCTAGAATTTGAAAGCCATCAGTGGAATGCGATTTTTATGCCGACTGAGCCTCGTTGCATTTTATAAAGTAGAGACTTCTGCGGATGTTAATATGACACCGAGACATCAGAAATTTTCTTTGTTTGCTCTGGCCAAGCATATTATGATCTCCAGAGAAGGGATAGACAGCAGAAGGTTTCCCTTTTCCTTTCTATTTTCGTGATGTTTGTTCGGCATGGAGGATAATTTCTCATCTTTTCATTTAGTTTAAGAATGAGAGGGCTTCGGAAAAGTCAAAAGGAATTTTGAAAAATTCTAGCTCTGATACATCAAGATTATGGGCCTGTTTGGGAGAGTTGTTGCGGTAGCTTTTCAAAGTGCTTTTCATACTGAAATATATCAAAATGATGTTTTTTTATTTTTTAAAAATTATTTTTGACATCAGCACATCAAAATGATCTAAAACAATAAAAAAAAATATTTTTATTAAAAAAAAAAAATAGTACACCGCAAGTTTCTATATCTCAAAAGGATGAACAAGTAATTTTCCAATGCTCTTTTATTGCCGCCGAGAAAAGTCTACCGGTAAGAAAATAAAAGGATAACATTCCTCGATCCCTAATTAAATAAACATTGAAGTATAAACCTTACCGTAGATGTAATCTAATAAATCCTTGATCTAGGATAAATCATGAAATTTATTTTCCAATCCGTTTAATGAAAAAGAATGAAATAAAAAAAATATAAACTTGAAATATTTAACAAAGTAAAGATAATAAAAAGAAGAATGCATATCAAATCTTATAAGAAAACAAATAAAAGTAGGATGAACTCGTGAAACAAAAATGGTTTTATAAATCATTTTAAATAAAATAAATTGTAATAAAAATAAATATCAAATATAATAGAATTATTTTTGAAGGATTACTTTGAAAAATGAAAAGGTTAGTGTTGAAATCAAGGAAAATGAAAAGCATAGGAAAAAGAAAGGATCACAAACACCAAATCACAGATCATTTGGTCACATGCACTCTTTAAAAATGAAAGGGTTATCGAGATAAATCGAATGTTATCATAGAAATCGTTGTTTGTTCACCGAATGACCTTATAAACACTGGTTGAATGATGCTAGCAACTTATACAAGTTGGTATAAACACTAGCTATTTTATATATATAAAAAATAATATTTAACATTTATTAAAATACCAAACTTCCCTTTACTTAACTTGATTCTAAACAAATAATAAAGTTGAAAATATATATATAAAAAAAAACCCTAGTCCCCAACTTAAGATTTATTTATTTTAAAGGTGAATGAGTCATTTCATAAATCTTAAAAAGATAGAAAGATAGAAAGTTCATTAAGTTTTATTTTTATTTTTTAAGAGTGATTAAATCATTTTACCATGCTAAAAAATATATGAGAAAACCAAATAATGATTTGATATTTCCTTGTAGTTTTTTTATTGATTTGGTTGATTTTTTTCAAGAGGTTGTTAAAGAAAATAGAAAGCACAAAAACATATCATACTAGGGATGAAAAAAAACCCCGAAAAACCACTTAAACTGAGAAAACCAAAAACAATTACCCTAGAAAAACTTAACCGAAAAAAAATTATAACACCGATTATATTTTCTTAAAAAATATATTCTGATTTGAAGTAAAAAACTTGTAAAGCTGAACCAAATTGGTTCAAATTAAACAAAAATATGCTATATTTTTATTATTCTTCCGGTTCATTTCAATTTTTTTTGGTTTGTTTCCGTTTTAATTAAACAGGAAAAGGAAAAACATGATTAAAGTTAAAAAAAAAACAAAAATTTTTTTTTTTCCCTTGATTTATTTGTTAAAAAACCAAACGGAACCAAAATCGCTCGGTTGAAACCAGGTTTGGTTGGGTTAGGTTTTTTTGATTTTTTTTTCAATTTAATTGTTTTTATTAATAAAAACCAAACCAAACAAAAAATATTCACCATTATCATACCAATCTTATGGCAATTATCCTCGTATTCAAACTCATACTCTCTTTTTTACATGTAAAAGTGGAATCCATTGGCAAATATTTATGATGGATCAATTTCTATTTTACATTTGAGAGAGAGACTGTCTAATAAGTTGGCCCAACTTAAATTGAAAATGGGCCCTTGTTTTCTCTTGAGGCCCGAGTTTTGAAAGCATTATAGCTAAGCCTTTTAATATCTCGAAGGCCTTAGTTTAGTAAAAGCGAACCTCAATTTATCTGGCAAATGCGTGATATTTTTTATTTGAAAATAAATTAATGTAATATATATTTTTTTATTTTTTTAAGATTTTTTTTAACATAAACACACCAAAAAAATAAAAAAAATGCAAACAAAAAATGAAAAAAGAAACTCAATTTGTTTTTTGAAAATCACAATTCCAGCGTAAAAACAAACGTTACCATATTGTTAAAGGTCAGGTATGATTCAAATAGAGAAGAAACGTCACGCTAGTGTTTTGATTAGCCTTTACAGTCGTATTCCCTTGGGAAAACCTCGCAGAAGTCCTCAAATTATTTTTCATCTCAATTAGGTCCTGTTGTTGAACTCTCAATTATGTTCTTTCTTCTTCTTTTTTCGCATTTAATCGATAGTTAAATAGTCACATAAAACAAGCATGATTTTTCTTCCAGATAAAATAAACCCATTTCCCTGAACTATTGCTCAGGATGCCATTAACCGCTTGACAAAATATTTCACACCTTGTTTGGTTTGATTTAACCCTTTCGTTAATTCAAATTAACACTGACCAATCACCGCATGACACATGTAATTTGCCATTACTAATTTGAATCAGTGAATGGATTAAATTAAGTTAAATAGTTTGTCTAGATTGCAATGATGCATATTTTTGATGTAGAGAATAATGGCTCTTTGATTCATAGCTAGGGGGTGTCGGGGACAGTTTAGCCATTTCATTTTGTTTTCCATAAAACCCCTCGACGAGTTTCTCAAGATCTTCGGCTTCGCTTTAAATAACACGAAACTTACTTGATATAACAAATTATTTATAAGATAAAGTTTTTGCATTATTTTTACAGTTAACTTAGACCAACCGACAGATATAATTGAGAATCTATTGACAAGTGGGGGGCTTAATTGAGAAAACAATAAGTTGGGTTCCTCTAAAGATTGCTAGTAGAGGCTGTGGGTATTTTTTCTTTCCTAGGCTTTCTATCATGTTTTATGTAGTAGAAAAGGTGTATGAACGTTGAATGAGATGAAAAGGCCCATGGATCATGGGCCATCTCCCAGTTATAACCCGTACAAGATCGAAGTTGGGTCCTGGGGTTATTTCAGGATAAAAAAACTGGGTCCTTTTAAAGGAAAATTCAGACACAGTCTTACTTTTATGTGAAATAATACCCGAGGCCCAATTGATGGGAACTACTCAACTACATCATTGCTATGTGTTATGCTGTTAGTCGATTTCTTTTTTATTTTATTTTTAGATATTCATGTGTTTTTAATGTTTTATCTAGTAGAATTTTTTAAAAATTATACGGAGATAATTTAATGTAATTTTGTTGATTTGAAGGGTTCAGATACAAGTTAGGAGACTGGTAAAAATATAATTTGGCTAGAGAAAATTCATGACAACATGTTTTATAAAATATTAAAATAAAAATATATTGAATTGACCTGAGTTAAGCTAGTTTAATATGCTAATTCTAGGACTCGTGTTATAAAATTATAATAACCCCGTAAAAATAAAATCTAAATACATTATAAAATTCAAAGCTCAGTTTATTCAATGTTAAGAGATGATACTAAAAAATAATAGTTAAAAAATAGCATAACAAAAATTTAGTTAACCTACTATAGTTGTGATTCAGAGCATGATATAAAAATAACTTTATAAAAAATTTAAAATAAACTATGAAGTTTAATTTTTAACCAAACAAATATAAAAATATAAAGTTGGAAAGAAAATGAATTAAAAAAATAACTCAAGTTAACCTAGTAAACAAGCGAAGCAACTAATAAAATTATGATTATTTTATAGAAATAAAACATGAAAATCTATTCTCTACCAAATTAATGTTTAATAATAAAATAAAATAAAAAAATTAGAATGAATTTACAAATCAATTCTAATTATAAAATCAAGATACTTTCAAAGAAGAAAAATAAAAACAAATGAATCATAATATCTAGATTTTTTTTTTCAAGAAAAAGAAAAGAACGAAGCGACTTTGTAAAACGAAGTGAACCATGAATTTGCCTCATCTGTTAATAATTATTTTAAATGACGGAACATAGTTGTTTTTATCGCCAGAAGTATTTATATTTACCAGTAGAAATTGCGAATCCATGTAGAGAGAAAAACAAGGGAAATCATATTGGAATATAGCAACGCGAAATGGATGTCCAAAAGTGAAGTCCTTGGTTGTACTTTTGCCCCTGCTATGAACAGCCAGACCAGGGGCTCGGGGGTCGGGGCAGTCCCGTCATGGATGTTAAATTTACTCAGACATTGTATTACGAGTTAATTCAATAAAATTTATAAAAAAAAATTTCTTTAAACTAAAAAAAAAATATTAAAATCAGACAAGATCTATCCTAATTAATTTCATTATACCTAGTTTCATGCAGCCGCCCCAAGGCTTTGTGCAAAGCTAGCCTGATGCCTAGCCCCTGCCCCCCTGCCAGCTAGGACCCCCCCCCCCCTTCAATTAAAAAACAAATTAAGAAAATCAGTGTGAACTATTTTCTTAATTCTCTTTTAAGAAAAAAAATAAAAAATTATTATACACAGACAACTTATAGAGAAAAAATATTTCTTAATTATCATGTATTAATTTTAAAATTTATATGTGAAATTTTTGAAAAATTAAATTTTTTATTTTTATTTTTTACTTTAAATTAATTTTTTTATATATTTTTATATCATTTTCATATGCTCGTGTTGAAATAATTTATTAGGGTTGGAGATAATATTAGCAATATCTATATTGATACTAGTAGTAGTACTAATAATCCTTTCAATGGTAATATTTATGATGAGTGTATTAGAAATAGCGAAAAAGATGATAGTAATGAAACTAATTTTAATTTGCATAACATACCAACATAATAATTGTTTTAAATTTATTAGTTTTTACTCAATAAAATTCTATAGACATAATTATTTTGTAATGTATTTTTAAATTATTTTAAATCATACATGAATCTTAACTAATTAAGTTTTATGGTTATAATTATGTTGTACTGTATTTGAAAATATTTTATTTGTGATTTTATGGTTTTTCTACCTGCACGATTATAGTTGTGATTATATAATTTTTATACGAAAAAATTCAGATATAATTTTGCTATTCGATTTTACGACTTGAGTTTTAAAAGTGCATTTCGTTTCGTGTCAAAATCATGATTTTAACAATCATGATCCCCATGCTAGTTAAGTCTATCTATTTAGAATTTTTTTGGGTTATTTTTAAAATTATCTTTTATTTATAAATATGTTAAAATAATTTTGATATTAATACATGAAAATAATATTAAAATATGAAATGAGTTAGTTTAAAATAGAAATATTATTTTTAAAATGTAGCGTGAAAAACTATATGAATCAGAGTTGTTAGTTTCGCTTCGATTAGTTTTTTTGTTTTTTTAACTGGAACTTAATATTTTGATTTTGGAGAGTTTTGGGGCGGTGTTTTTTAGAATTATATATATATATATATATATTTGATTCATAAATGGAAGTTTGGGAAGCAAGAAAAAAATGCTTTCTGAAAAAAAAAATATTTTTTTGCTCTAAATAAAAAAAATAGTATTTTTATATTATTAGAGTATGTTGATTTCAATTTTTTTTAATATATTATTTTATGTTGATTTCAATTTTTTAATATATTATTTTAATATATTATTAAATCAAAATCACTTTAAAATACAATCATTCTCTCAAATATCATTTTCATCTATTATCTATTAAAAACGGTTTCAATCTACTTCGATAGAATGGCATTTTTATAATCATGCGAGTTGTATTTTCACACATCATAGTCGAGTTTTCTTAATTTTTTTTAGTTCAGACCTTCTTGACAATTAATTTTTTTTTTTGATACTGGTATATATATATATTTTGTATTTGATAATTTTTGTATTTGATTTCACAGAGAGAAAATTTGAGAAGGCTCCGAAGCAAATCTGCAGTGCAACGCAAAAGTTCAGAAAATAAGGGGTTTGGTTCAAGAAAAGGTTAAAGTCAAAGGAATAGCTTTTCAAAAAGTGAAGCGATTATTTTTTAAAAGAATTTTTTATTTAAAAATATATTAAAATAATATTTTAAATGCAAATTTCAAATACAAAAAATCAATAAATTTTAAATATAATAATTGAAGTAGTTCGAGTTATCTACCTCGTTCTGCGTTAATTAAAAATAGTCACGTGTGCATATGTAAATAAAACTAATAATGTTTACTCCAAATCAAACAACAAGCTACAATAGTCACGTGTTCGCAGGACATTCTTTGATTTTTTTTATGGCGGAAATGACACAGTTAATAACTTAATATGATACGGTGTGTTTTGACAAATATTTAGCTGAAAAACCAAGAATAAATTGAAGTATAAACTGAAATAAAATTAATATTATTTTATCTTGCTTTTTTATTAATATAAAATGTTTCGACTATATCAGCCACAACAAAACAAAACAAAAAAAAGACATCCATGCCAGTAATTCCTTCACCAGCTTCGCTTGCAAGTTATGTTTCTTGTCTCGAGTGCGTGAAAAGAGGGCTAAAACATTGGGTGCAGTTTTCAGTGAAAGCTGCAAGTGGAATATGTGATGCCAAAATGTCCAGTGTTTAGAAACTATTAGCTTACAGGTCTTAAATAAAAAAAAAAATCAACGTAAAAATTACCCCTAGAATAAGAATATTCCTTTTCATTATTATTAAACTTAATTTTATATGTCAATTTTAAAATCCCTGGACCGACTCATTATTTAATCTAAGTTTAAATTTAAATAATTTAAGAGTTATCCCGCTATGTTTTAGTCATTTCAGCAAACCTTGAGATAAAGTGGATAATAGGTAAAAAATATGATTTGATTTTTAATTTTTTTTAATATTTAGATTATAATATACTGTATTGATATAGGTTAGTCAACTTAACTTTCAACATTTATAATAGGGTTATATGCCACGTTAGGTTTAAAATTTTGTTTTCTAAATTATTTTTTACTTGAGTATACAATAACAAAAATATATGCATGTAAAATCAAGTATAAACCAAACTAAATATAGAATACTTGTTTGAGACTATAATAATCTTATAAAAAGTAAATTGAAATAATTTACAAAGATAATTCTGAGATAAAATAAAATCTTAAAGGGCAAATTTGAGAAAAAAGAAAAAAAAAGAAAATAGACCACCTCTTTTTTTTGTGTATATGAATAGTGAATGAGCCGAGTTGACACCTAGCTTTTTTTAGGTGCAGTAAATTACTAGACAATTGACTTGTGCTAGGACTCGAGTTACTGATTTAAATTGCTTCATAATGTTGATTAATTTACTAATACGATTCAAAGAAACAAATGATAACAAAAAAAAGCTAATGACCAATGTTAAAAAATGAACGGTTGTCGATCATACCCTCTTAAGTATGCTGTTAAGTTTTCAATGATTGTATTTTTATAAAATAATAATAATAATAAAAAAATGAGAATGAGGACTAGTGTAGAAGAAAATTAAGGCAGAAAGGAAGATTAAGAGAAATCTCTCTTCTCGTCTCCAAAAAAAGGGTGCGAGTTGAATTCATTCATGCAAAAAAAGAAAAAGAATGGGAAAAAAAAGGAAGGAACCAACAATGAATATATAGCGATCATGATAATTTGATTCTGTGATTGTGTAATCCTTAACCATCTGCAGGTTGGCTCGTAAACGTCACGACGTTGACAGACAACACATAGTCCCCTGGTATATTATAAATTATATTTTGAATTTTATTTAATAATTTAAATTTTTAAATAAAATAATTTTTTATATGGTATTAAAATTTTATTGATCCAGTGGCTATGGGTTTGAATCTCACTATTCATTTGATAAAAAATCAAATACAAAATAATATGAATGTATGCAAGTTTTAAATCTAAAGAATTTTAACTTAAGGGTATATATTAGAGAATAATATAAATTATATTATAAAATTTTATCTAATAATTTAAATTTTTAGATGAAATAATTAGTTGATTGCAAATATTAACTTTAGAGCCTCTAGCTTGTGTGCCTGCGAGTGTATTTGCATAAAACTTATCTGAGCATACAATGATTTTGCTATGTAATTTAAACTTTCACCATGCACGCAATAGTGTATAAAACTCTCTCGATCGTCAGTTTTTCTTCATAAAAAAACAAAAGCATTACTGCATGCTCAGATAGCAGCAAAATTAACGCCGGAGATTTGAGAGGAGCTGAGTTGTTAGACATGAATCTGAAAACATCTTCACAAGACAGGAGATATTAGTTCGTGTTTGGTTTAGGATATTTTACGCGTTTTTTTCCCAGTATTTTAACCACAACTTTTATCACGGGTATTGGAATGACACAAACTATCCCAATTGCACGTAGCATGCAGGAAACCAACAACACTTGGGGGTGGGGGGGTTCGTTTCGAACCCTAAATTCCATCATTTAAGTTTTTCTTTGCTGAATTTATGTTTCGTTTTATTTTATTTCTTTTTTATTATCTTTTCAGAATTTGATTCTATGGTGATTTTGGACTTTGCTTCGATTTTTTCGACTAATTACTTGTTTCAGGTAGTATTTTTATATTATTAAATAATCGGAGGTTTTTTTTTTTTTTGTAAAACTTTCAACCCTTACAATATAAACTTGGCTTGTGGGTTATTTCTCTCAGGTACTTTATATTTCAATCATCTTAAAAGTGAAAAATAATGAAATGTATTGTAAATTAAAACTTCTAAACATTAATTATCTCATAATTATAAGAAAACATAAAAAAATAAATTTTAAATTGTTTTTTTTCCATCAAAATAATATTTTATTTTTTTAAAATATTTTTAGTACATCAAAATAATCAAAAACACAAAAAGATTAATTTACAATATAAAAACCCAATTTTCTGAATATATTTTTAAAACACGGTGAAAACAATGAAAAGGGTTGGCTAGAAGCCGTCCCCGACCGGTCATGAGCAGAATTCGTGGAGTCATCGACACATCGTCACCTTCTTTAAACCCAATTTTCTGAATATATTTTTAAAACACGGTGAAAACAATGAAAAGGGTTGGCTAGAAGCCGTCCCCGACCGGTCATGAGCAGAATTCGTGGAGTCATCGACACATCGTCACCTTCTTTAAACCCTGTATGCATGATATTTGAACACCCCTTTTACTATGAACACAAAAAGACACCAGAAACTGCTGCCAATGAAAATAGATACGATGAAAAGAAGACAGGGGGTCTGCGCAAAGAAGAATTAAAGGCAAACAGACAGCTGGTCGGCATTTGATGTGGATCCATTAATTTTTGCGTTGAAAAGTATTCTATATAAAAAATTAACTTTTTTTTGTTTTAAATTAAAGATTTTTATAGGATTTCAGGTTGTTTCAATACATAGATGTTAAAAATAAATTAAAAAAATAGAGAATATTATTTCAAATTATTTCCATATAAAAAACAATTTAAAAAATAACAACTCCTATAACATCAACCAGGTAATAGTTATAGAGACATTTCATTCCACTATCCACTGTAACAGTGCAGTGTCTTCCATGGCACCGACTGCAATCACCGAATATCTTTTCTGGGCTCACAAAATTCTAAGATAATGATCAAAATAGGTTCAATTAGGCCAGCTATTAATACATCTTTCGCTATCAAGACCAAACCAGTAGCTTTCTATCCGTGTATGAAAAATAAAATACAGCTATTGCAAGCTAAGCATAATTATGAAAAAAAGAATGCGTGCTTTCGCTGCAATCAGACCACTCAAAACAATCCCCGAGGGTTTATTTCCGGTCAAAAAAGTCGTGATGAATTGCCGCCGAACTTGATTCGGTTCTATTCAGAAGAGAAAAGCAGGGGCAGTCAAGTCCAGGCAGACAAGCCTGTGTGCCCACTACCTTCCATCGTAAGTGAGTTACATAGTTTCTGGCTCCAAATCATATGAAAAGAGATGTTCTCTCGTCCAATACGCAAGAAAAAACTTTAAATGAAACGAAGCAGTCGCAGGAAATAATGATCGAGTCAAGCTCTTTGCTTTTCACCGTGGAAAAAGTATAAGCCGTGGCACAGAGTATTGGAACAGATTTAATAGTGAGATAGAAAAAAAAAAGATTTAAAAAAAATATTTTTTACAGATTGTTTTTTATGAAGATAACTCTAGATATATAATTAGAATCATTGGTTTCAAAGGTTAACATAAGTTAATTTTTCTTGTTTTTCTTTAAAAGACTTATTTCAGTTTTATTCTTCAAACTTATCATGTTTTTTTAATATTTTCACTCTTCAATATTCGATTGTCTAATAATCCAAATGAGCTCATATTTGGTTATTTTCACTTTTTTTTTGCAATTTATTTATTGATTTTATATTTATTTATTTAAATTATCAATTAGCTCAATGACTTGGTTCTATTTTTTTTTTTTATTTACTCTAACATTTCTTTTTACATAAACAAAAAAAAAAAAATGCCCAACCTATATTGGAGCGCCGGCAACAAATATAGTATAAATCTATATGAAACAAATACCTATACGCCATTGTTTTTTTTTTTTTTTTTATCATTTTTTGGTCGATGCCCCAGTTTCGATTCTCTATTTGGAACAAGTAGATTTCTTGGAAGCCACCCTAGGAAATTAGGACTTGATAGATACATGTACTTCAAAGGAGTAACTTCTATTGCACTGGATCCTTCATATTCAAGCCATTTATCGTCTTGTTTCTCTCTCTGACAATTTCTTCCTCGTCAATTCTTTCAATTGATTCTACCGAAAGAGTTTTAAACCTTCCTTTCCTACAAAATTTCCAGCCCCAGACACACCATACTTACACTAACATTTTGAAAGCTTTTTTTTTTTTTTTGGTTGAGTAACACTTTAATTCCTTCGTCTATAATCTCAAGAGGCAGTATAAACCTGGGGTGAAAATCATGGCAGAAATCGCAACATGCTCGACGGAGCATGAGTTAGGCTGTGGCCTAGGATGGAGAGCTTTCCTTCGCCGGCATATACTCGGCCTTCCCAGTATTGATAATAATTCAGAGAGACAGCAAAGCAAACCACAGCCTGTCTTCCTTGATTCCTCCAGTTTGCCCAAGTCTTCCCCACAGGTAGAAAAGAAACAGAAGAGTTTGCATCGCTCAAGGCCTTCTAATTTTCATCAAAATAATGAAGGTAGAAGACCCTCGGATGCTGTAAGAAGGTCAACGTCATCCTCGTCAAGTTCGGGCAGGATGAAAGTGTCACAAACCAATAAGAGTACTAATCTAAGAATGGACTCCAACAATGACTCCAGAGAGCTTAGCAGGATTGTTATAACCGATCATCAAAATTCCAATGACACCAAGGCTCTTGTTCAAGCCACTTCTGGCAATGTAATGTTACTAGGCCCTCTGGGGAACCTAAGACAGTCAGGGAATGGGGATTTTGTTGGGAATAATAGTCGTAATGCTACTGTTAAGTCTGTGGATCACCGTCACAAGAACCTTCAAGAGGCAACCTTATCGTCTAGACCCAGAAATTGCTACAGTAAACTTGGCATTAATAGTGTTATGGGGAACATTGTGAGGCAGCCTGGTGGTGAATTTGGGCAGGGACAGGGTCTGAAAACCAGCATGGATCCTGAGGTTTTAAAGAACAAGGGAAATGAGAGGTACAAGCAGGGAAGATATGAAGAGGCCTTGGTTTTGTATGATCGTGCAATTTCTCTTGATACAAATAAGGCAACATATAGAAGTAATAGAAGTGCAGCTTTGATAGGATTAGGCCGTCTTGCAGAAGCTGTTGCTGAGTGCGAAGAAGCTATCAGGCTTGATCACTCTTATCAAAGAGCCCATTACCGTTTGGCAACAATATATTTCAGGTCCGCCTCGTTCGATTGCCAAGAGAGTTTTGTGCACTAAACAGCTGACAATTTGACCTCGTGTGATCATTCTGTTTTATTGTATAATAATGTGAATTTCAAAATGCAGACTGGGAGAAACAGAGAAATCTCTGTATCACTACAAACAGTCAGGCACCAATACTGACTCCAAGGAAGTTGCTCAAGCGCAGACACTTCAAAAGCACCTGAACATGTGCACTGAAGCTCGAAAACTAAAAGAATGGAATAGATTGCTGAATGAGACTGAGTGCTCAATTTCCTCTGGTGCTGATTCAGATCCACAGGTGAGCAATCTTGGACCTTTTTTCTCTGCTCAACAGTGGCACAAGTAGAATTGTATCTACTGCCTGTAGTTGTGGAACTCGTAATGCTTAAGCAGGTTGCTTCTGTTTTTCACTTAGGTTTACGCTATGCAAGCCGAAGCACTATTGAGGCTCCACAGGCATCAAGAAGCCTACACGGCCTACCAAAAGGGACCGGGTTTTTCTGCTGACTTGTGTACCAAGCTATTTGGTCCGACCATAGCACCTTATATCTTAATGATCGGGGCACAGGTTTACATGTCTGTGGGCAGGTTGGATAAAATCATTTGCATGAATATATCAGTGATAGAAAAATAGATTTATTTTTATTTTATTTTTTAATATTTTATTCAGATGTTTTTCTATTTATTATTTCTATTTGAAGGTGATGTTTTTTACTAATTAATTTTTTTATTTAGTATTATTGGATTTTTTAAATTTATTATATATAAAATATTTTACTATTTGTTTTTGGCAAAAACAAATAGAAAAAAATTAATTATTTTAAGAGTATTTCCGAATGATATTATTAGTTTATGAAAGTTGTAATGTTCTGTTGGTTATTGAATGAGGTTTGGTTTGTGCATGAGAGAAGAGTATAGTTAGTATTTAGAGAAGTTACCAGAGAAAGTTTTAACTCTTTGGACTTTTATTTAATCAATTAACATCACATCAACAATTAGTTGCCAAATGATGGTATTCTGGTTTTCAAGCTAATTTATGTAACGATAGCAAAATGACTATTTTTTTTAACTTATTCTGTAATGATTGTGAATTTAATAGGTGCCTGTCATAAAATTGTGCAGTTTAATCAAACATATTTGTTGTTTACTAGGTTTGAAGAAGCTTTGGCTACAGCTCAGCAAGCAGCTCGACTCGATCCCAGTAACGGGGAGGTTAACGATACGGTAAAGAGTGTCAGAGCCGTAGCGTCTGCTAGATTGAGTGGCAACTCGTTATTCAAGGCATCAAAATTCACCGAGGCATGTATCGCATATAGTGAAGGCCTAGAATATGACTCCTACAACTCAATTTTGCTCGGCAACCGAGCAGCCTGCAGGTCCAAGCTCGGTCAATTTGAAAAGGCTGTAGAAGATTGCACTGCGGCTCTCGCTGTGCGACCTAATCATAGCAAGGCCAGGCTAAGAAGGGCTCACTGCAATGCTGAGGTAAGTCTTCATTATCACAAATGGCCTAAAATTGTTAAAATTTAAGCCATTGTTCTAATTCCGGTTCATTTTTATTTATTTATCTATCGATTATTATTGTCGCTGCTGCTGTTAGCTGGGAAGATGGGAATCTTCCATTCAAGATTTTGAGATGTTGATAAGAGAAAGTCCGGCAGATGAGGAGGTGGGCCGGGCCTTGTTTGACGCCCAGGTTCAACTAAAAAAGCAACGCGGTGAAGACACCAAGGACCTCAAATATGGTTCTAATTTAGCGGTGGTTTCCTGTGATCAGCGTTTTAGACACTTCGTAACTTCACCTGGTAGGTACAAAATTTAGGCATTTGCTGGCGGGTGCTATGAACCAGACGAGAAATAGTTGATGTTTTTATTTGACGAAGAACATAATTTTTTTTATGCGTGAATCGGCAGGGATGTCTGTTGTACTCTTTTGTAACAAAGAGAATGATGAGCAAATGTTGCAGACGATGGAGCAAGCCTCCAAGAAATTCCCATCCGTCAACTTTCTTAAGGTTTGTTATCTGCAAGCATTTTATTTTAATAAATAAATAAATCCAATTAAAGAAGAAACCCAGTAAA
The DNA here is from genome assembly GCA_015731905.1 of Salix dunnii. Taxonomy (NCBI): domain Eukaryota; kingdom Viridiplantae; phylum Streptophyta; class Magnoliopsida; order Malpighiales; family Salicaceae; genus Salix; species Salix dunnii. The sequence continues at coordinate 6,401,764 of CM027660.1, read as the reverse complement.
TTATCTGCCAACAACAAATTTTTAGAACCCAGGAAAGCCACTTGATAAATTCGGGCAGGCCAACGAATCACGCCCACCATAATTAAGCAGAGGAGGAAATCATCTGTCTAGATTGAGTTCCGTCAAAACCAGAAAGTAGAAGTGGAAACCAAAAAGTTTTGGTAATTGATTGTTGTACTGGTGATTTCAGGTGGAGGTTGAAGACCACTCTTACTTAGCAAAGTCGGAGAGTGTGACATTTCTGCCATCATTCAAGATATACAAGAACGGATCAAGGATCAAAGAAATTACAGGCAGCAACCGCGAGTTATTAGAAAAATCAATCAAGTTATACGGCAGCTGAAGACAATTTGGGGTTGTGTAAACATGAGTTTGTGCTAGCATATAGCATTGACGTAGCATATAACATACGGCAGCTGTATTCTCCCAGCTTCTTCTTCCTCTTTTGCAAACCATCCAGTTTACTAATGATTTGTTGATTTAGTGAGAAAAAGTTATAGTGGATTGGTTACAGAAAGCCGCTGATTTTCCTAAAACAAGTGTTTATAAATATTGTATTTGTTGTTGATTAATGGAACGATCCTGGTTTCCGATTATATTTTTCAATAAAATTCCTCCGATTATTGTTATTGTAGCGTAGTCGCTACCCACTGATTCTCTGTTCTCATATTTTTTTTCCATTATTAGGGCAGCCAGAGAAAAATACTCCATCAACTACTCCAGTGAAAAACTGAAACTAGAGTTCCAAATAAATACTTAATGAACGTTGATCAAAAAGTTTCTTTGAATATCAAGATCATCGCAGGAAGTAGAATTGTTTTCAGAAAATTAATCTTAGTCAATGTGTAATTTATTTCGAATATATTTTTAACAGCTTAGATCAGTTGATTGAAGACATAAAAGAGCATGTATTGACTTTTTTTAGATAACACACACACACTAGCTAGTACCCCGAGTCCATCGTTGCGGGTGACACTATATTTTTTTAATATAAAAAAACTATTAATTGTATATTTTTTTTTGTTATAATATAAATTTAGTTAAAATAATAAATATGTACAAAATTAATATAAAGTGTATGTTTTTTTTTATAAAATATATAAATTTTAAATTGATATAAATTTATCTGTTTAGTAGGTTTTAATAAAATAACCAATATAAAATTATCATCATCATTAAAAAAGCAAAAAGATTCAGATATTTAAATTATTAAATTCATTGTATTAAGATTAGTTCATTTATAATTCAATTTAAATCACATTTAAAAATAAAATATAAATTGTGAGAAGACTTGAAATAATCAAATTAAAAATAAGTATTTAATTTTTTATCCATCAAAAGATAAAAATATGAATTGAAAATTCATCCCTACGTTATCGTCATTTTCATTATCATAACAGTTAAAATTACTATCAATATTATTTCTCAAATCATTAAAATCATTAACTTACCTAAAAAATCAAAACATTGTAACAAAAAACACAATAAAAAAATAATCACTAAAATTATCATTATTATTTCACAAACAATAAAATCATAAAATTATTTATCTGGAAAACAAATAAAATATCAGAAAACACACACAAAAAAAGAACAAATGAAAAAAAAAGAACAATATTAATTTTAAAATTATCACCAACATAAATTAAATTTTCATAATGAAACCTGATAGAAATAAAACCCTGACAAAAAATAATAATCTAAAAGCATAAATGTATAAATAAGGATAAAAACAAACTTTGTCCAAACATTGTGTTTTTTTAATTTTTTTAGATTATTTTCATGTGCTGATGTTAAAAATAATTAAAAAAAACAATTATCATTTTAATATATTTCAAAATATTTTTTTTTTTAAAAAAATCAATCACATTTCTAAGAAAAATAAAAAATATTTCATGGAAAAAAAACATAATCAAGAAAAAAATAAAAATAAAAACTATAAAAAAAATAAATTAGAGAATTAATCATAATACACTTAAGTTAATACAAACATCTCGATTATATATATATTGGGAAAAACAAAAGAAAAAAATATAACCAGAAAATAAAAAAAAAATCCAGAAAAAAACAAAAAAGAACAAAAATAAAGGCAAGAAACGTAAAAGTATAACCAACTCGGCTTCCTCAACATCCCATTTATAATTCACAATAACATATATTAATAGAAATTATTACTGTGAATTTGCATAATAAAAATACAACACGGTTTATATATCACCAAAGTTGACAATATATATGATATTATAATTAGTATACGGAAGCAAAAGCAATGGTCCACTGGGGCTCTTCACTATATCAATACTGAATAGCTTAGGACCGGGGTAACTTTAAGAGATACATTTGATGGTTAAAAATATATCATCGTTTTTTTAAGAGTTTAAATCTTAGAGTAAATGTTTTTCTAAATGCAATAAACTATCTCTGTAATTATCCGAGATAAAAATAACCCTCACTGTCGAACTTAAAAATAAAAGTTTAGAATAGGAGCAAGCGTGGTCCAGCACAAATATATCGTGCAGGTCTGGCCGTGGACCAAACCAATGCCTTTTTGGGTCGGCAGAATCAAACTCCTAAGCCCTCCACGCCTTATTTGGGCCTGTTGGGGGGGGGGGGGGGGGTGCTTTTTTTTTTGGTTTAAATTAAATTTGTTTTAATATTTTTAATCATATATAGATAGCCTAACAAATATATTTATAACTAGCAAGACATGATCAAACCCAGAAAAGATATAGTCGTGCTAAACCAATATGGTAGCAATAACAATTGAATTCGATTCAAACCTTTTCATGTGATATTATAAACCTGGTTTTATAGAAGATGATGTTTAAACCAATCTTGATATTTTTTTTTGGATTTTATTTTTGTTAGAATTCTTATTTACTTTTCTTTTTTGTTTTAGGGTTTTGACTTTTTTATTATTTTGTAAAGATCAATTTGTGATCCATTTAAAAGCGATGAAAACCTGGAGAGAAAAACTTATAATACTTTATTCAAAAATAAAATTACAACATAGGATTCTTTGTGCGGTAACCTATTTTGATCATTATTCCGTCTTTTTTTTGTATCTGTGGCTATCCTTTGTGCTTACTAGAAGACAGCATGTGAGTTTACATTGTGCATGTTTTGGTTTTGCTGGGAAATAGAGAATAACAGGTGACTGTTTTTCCTGCAAATTATTGCTTCCGAGAGCTCTTCTATATATGACCAGTTACTTGTTAACATTTTTCACTGCCTTCTGTTTCTTCTGAGAGGTCAAAAACTGGAATGGAATTGCATAAACTCAATACCCGCTTTACTACCCCTATCCCCCTCCGTTTATGTTCTTTGCATAGACCGAAATATGATCGCTATCCCTGAGTCAGGAGCAGGAGTTAATTTGACAAGGCTGAGCCATGCATTCCTTCAGTTCCCCTGTCTAACTTTTGGACTTCTGGTAGAATTTTACTAAAGATTCTTTTGTTTTCTGATGAAAATATTACTGAAGATTCCTATTCTCTACCGAAAACTTGGATAAGCTCATTTTGTGACAAAACGACCACATAAGAGAGACAGGGAATCTGAATCAAATTGCATGTGACTCTTCAATTGTCTCTAGTCTACATGGACGAATGCACGTGCAAGCACTACAGAATAACATAAACGATATGAAGTTGGTACATGTTCAATTATCGTCATCTTCTATACAACTCAGAAAAGCGCTACTGATAGGAGTTGGAGAGATAGGGATAGAGAGAAAGAACAGTAAAAGCTTTCCTCTGATCAGATTCTGAAATGAGTAAGGTAGTAAGAAGCACAGCAGCAAAATCCTTATTTCCCGGGGAAGAAAAGAAAAGAAAAGAAAAGAAAAGCTGTACAGATGTATCAATTCAACTTCAGTAATTTTGAAAGGAAGAAAAAATATAGTATAAAAAGTAAAGATAATTACTGAACAGAGGGAAGGTAATTACTTGGCAGGGACTAAGAAAAATGGAAAATGTAGCAGGATCACCAGGTTCATGATCATCTCTTCCAACTTCTACTTCTTGCTACTGTATCTTTCATTCCACCAACAACCCATGTTTCCTTGGCTATATCAGTTGAAAGTTTATAGAAATCAGTATCATAGCTCATCACTACCATGCTCTCTTTTTTACTGTTTTTTCCCTCTTCCTCCATTAAAGCCTTCAAATTCTTTCCTTTCTTCTCTTCTTGCTTCCTGTCTTGCTCTTCATCATCACCATCATCACTTCCCTCCTCCTCTTTCTCCTCCTGAACACTCTTTGCCGGAGCAGACCTACACCTCATAAGCAAGAGAGCATTTGGTGGTGGAACAGATGGAGCAGCTAGAGACTCATCATTGCAAGACCTCTCTTTCTGTTTAGCGTCTTCTTTGAAGAACCCAGTAGTGCTATTATGATTCTCTTGCAGCATCATGAACCATTTAGAAAATACGGTTCTTGAATCCTCATTGTCAATTCTTCCCTCAACATCAACGTGGTTTTTTTTATATTCCCCATACTCTTCATCTTCTTCTTCATCATTACTAGTGATATCTGATTGAGCTGGAAAGGAACCAAAACATCGAAAATCGAATCTTATGTTTCTTAAACATGTTAAGAATTGCATTATATCTTTCTTGAATCCCAGTGAGTCAAGCCAGGTTGTTTTTTTGGCGCGTTTCCTGTTGTGAATCCTTTCAATCTCTTCCATTACTGATTGCCAGTTCTTGCTGGAACTTGCCTTGTGCCTGACTTTGATCTGCCCAGCACATGTTACTTTTGGTGAAGTTGGCTCTGATAACTCTGACTCCATCTGCTTGGTTTTGGTCCATAAGAGAGGGCTGGCTCGGCTTCCACCCCTAGGGCTGAATTTCTTCAAATGGTGGGGCCGTTGTTGTCGGTGGCGGTGGCTGTTCTGGTGGGGTTTGCTAGGTTCTGATGGTCTTGCAGGACTGCAAAGGGGTTTGGGCATTAATGTTAAATGGGCTCTAGAAGGAAAACATACTAGCAGATCTGCTGATGGTGCTCTCCTGGTTTCTCTTCCTTTCATTTTGATTATTTTTCAGCTTGATATGAACTAATAACTCAGCTCCTCGTTTTCTTGTCGAGTTCTTCTCTGTAGATATGAGGTTGATGAACTATATGGTTTTTCGGGTTTTGATGGGTCTGTGTAGAAGGATGGTTTTAAAAGAAAGGTGGGAAGAGAATTGACAGCTTTCACTTGCTCTTCTTGCCTTTTTACGAGTCTCCCTCTTTACCTCATTTTTTCCTGACACTCCTTTTTGTTACACTTATGCTTTTCTAATGCTTGCCAAACTAGTTTAAAAATTTAGAAAAGAAAGATGGGCACGAAAGTTGAAACCCACGAGCCCTGTTTCATGAACTAATCATGCCCACAACTCGTGACTTTTGGGAGCCATTGCTAGTTATTACTCATGCTAGTTTGGCTGGTGTCCTCATAAACTCCAATGCCACCCCCCTTCATATAAAACAGTCAGCTTTATTTTTGTTAATTAGTATATCACTGCCATATAATGACAAGCTCTCAACTTAATTAAACTGCACTAAACCAAGGTAAAAGCACAGCAAAAAAAAAGCTATCTTAGAGGGAGGCAGGGAGTGTTGATTTTTTTACCGGAAAAAAATAAAATAAAAAGCGCAGCACCGAAAGTTTCATTAATGGTAAAAAATGGGATTAATTAGTAAAGGGAATAAGTCATGATGAAGGGGTGCGATGCACTTGAGAGCATGGGGGAGATGGCCCACTCCAATCACTACACCTTGCGTTACGATTAGCCTTTCCTTGCTTTTGTTTGGGACCTTCCACGAAAGAGGTGAAGGTCATATTTTCCAGTCTAGTCTTCAATTTCTCTTTGTGATTGACAGGATACATATGAGAAACTGGAACTCTAGATTTTTAAGCGGGGACTGCTATTTCAACACAATCCAAGTTGCTTCCTAACCATATATATATGTTGTGTTTGCTTCTGTTTAATGAGTTTAATTTGCAGTGCCTTGGCAGTTGGAAACACTTTTCTTCATTACTTTGCCTTTTTTCTGGGTAAGGAATTGGTAGTTGAGTTGAGAATGAATGCAGATTTGCTGTTTTATCTCATGATTTGAGTCTGTTCTTGATACATTAATTCAATCTGATGCCATACTAATTGGTGTCGAAGTAAATTTTGTACTCTCATATCAACACCAATTGTAACTCCGAGCCACCTCTAACGCTCGAACCGTCTTTATTTTTTTTAGCGTCCTGAAGATATTATGCCTGCCCGAGAGGTGCTCTTTTTTTATATATATAATAGTCTGATACCCTCATGAATACTCAAAACCTCGTATATATTATTTTTAAATTTTTTATTTAATATATAAAAAAAATCCGACTCAATGGGTTTTCATTACCATCACTATATATATATAATTAGAGTTTTTATTTTATTTTAATAGCTTATTTGTATAAAACATATGATGGTAGGGAAAGAATATATTTTATATAGGATTTTGATAGTATTTACATTGTTATTACTATTGTTAAAAAATGATAACATCTTTAATATTTTAATAATTTTAAAAAGAACTTTGTTCTATTTTCAAGTTGTTCACCACGTATAACTAGTTTTTGGCTCTGATAGATATCTTTAGCTATCCTTTGTCTTTTTCTTTTTTAGTAAGTACGGGTTAAAATGCCTATAATGCGTTGTGGGTAAGAAAATAATTTTTATAATTTAATAATTAAAATAATTAATAAATTTTATGAGTTTAAAAATAAAATATAATATCTATACCTACAAGGTTTGATATAATAAAATTTATCAACACATCTTATTATAACAACAACAACATTAAAGGCTTAACATTTAAAAATATCATTATTATTATTGCTAAAACAATAGAAGTTATTAAATTATCCAGAAGAAAAAAACTAAAAAACATTAACAAAAAAGAAAGTAAAAAAAAATCTAAAATTATTATTATTATTATTATTATTATTGTGTGAACAATGGAAATATAAATTCAATAAAAGAATAAAAAACCCATAAACTTTAACAAAAGAGAACAAAAAATAAAAAAAATATTAGCTAATAAAAATCATTTGACGTGAAAATAATAATAAAAAAACCAAAAGAAAGAATAAAGGGAAAAAAAACAAGAAATATCAATTGTATTATTACTATTATTGCTAAAACAATAAAAAATATTAAATTACCTCGAGATAAAAAACGTAAAAACATTAAAAAGAGGAAGAAAAAAAAACTAAAACTATTATTATTATTGTGTGAATAATAGGAAAATAAATTCAATAAAAGAATAAAAAACCCAAAAACTTTAACAAAAGAGCAAATAAAAAATTAAAAAATGATAAAAAATAACAACGAAAAAAAATAAATTGACGTGAAAATAAAATAAAAAACTAATAGAAAAACTAAAAGAAATAACAAGGGAAAAAAAAAATATTAATCTTCAAATAATCCTAAACACAAACTAATATTTAACAACAAAATTTTTGAAAAAAAAAATTATCTCAACAAAAGAGAAAATAATAAAAAATAAAAATAAAAATTAAGAGCACATGTATATAAATATGGAAAAAAAAATAGAGACTATTTAAGAAATATAAAAAACAATAAAGGAATTAAAATCAAAACTTAAAAGTATAACGACCGAAATGAAAACCAAATATATTTTCAATTTCAATCAAAAGATAAAATTGCAAACATCAAATCTTCTGTACTGAAAATATTAAGGGATTTAAAAACAATTTAGAAATTAAAAGAATAATGACTAAAATGAAAATGTAATATATAATCAATTTTAATCAAATGACACAATTGAAACAAATCAAAACTTACATAACAGAAATAAGGTCATAGAACACAATTCAATGATAAAGGACGGAAATGAAAAATCCATAAAACCAGGGGGCTAACATGTAGTTTAGGTTTGAAGGAGAGAGAAAAGAGAAAAAAAGTTCAACCGCCTATCTTCTCGTCTTCGTCCACCTGTTGATCACACACGCTAGACCAAGCGGAAGAGGGCATAACAACACAACCATAGAGACACCATATGCACATTTTTGGACATTGGAATACACCACACGTGTCTCCCAAAGAGGGCATGAGGTCGATTACCGTAGGGCGCATGTGCCACACGTGCTTACTATAATCGGATAAAAATAATAAAATAATATGATAAATTATCGAGACACCTCTATTACCAACTTTTCAGTTTTGTTTTATTTGGGGGCATATGCGTATTTAGTAATTTTTTAAAAATATGAAATTCCAGTGGCACCCTTCCTAGCCAAAGCTAATTTTTATTTTTTTCAAGGGATAAAATGGTTAATTTATTATGTAAAAAAATATAAAAAAATTAATAAATCGGTGACCCAAACCAGATCAAAATGTGCAATTATTGTGGAATCCCTTCAGTTCAGTACCTTTTTTTTTTTTTATATCTTTTTCAAGGAATAAAATGTTTATTTTATTGTGCAAAAATATAAATAAACCAGTGAACCGAACAGTCTTGAAAACTAAATAACACTATTATAATCCATAGTGATTTATCTCACAATCAACAATAACTGATTTATGACCTCTTTTAACATGTAGTATAATAATCAGAGTACAAATTTGATCATGATTTCAGGGATGACAACCAAGTAAGCTATTGTTCCTAGTTCAACCAAAACCTAGAGTTAAGGAAAATGATCGATTTTACCAGGGGTTTTGCTAGTATTAAAAGTGGTGCTCCTACCATTAAGAAAAAAAAATTGCTCTTTTTTTTTTTTCCTTTTCTATTCAGCCACCTTTTAGTTATCTTTTAACTATCTTTTATTGTATTCTTTCAACATCAATTTACCATTTTTATTTAACATGTAACTAAGTCATTTCATCATTAAATATTGTTGAAATAAAAAATTTGTTGACTCTAGTCATATTACTTGAATTTATAGTTATCCTTTCCAATTTACAATTCAAGAAAATAGGTCGTCGATTTAACTCGTTGGTTGATGGGTCAATCTAAATCTTTTTTTTTTTTTTTTTGTTATGATTGATGTTGATTTAGTTTTTTTTTTCTTAAAAATTTCTTAGTTTTGACCTGGTTAGATTTAACACGTTAATTAAATTATCATGTTTGTTCAAGTCAAATGTTATAAATGGTTCAAAATAAAATTCAAATTGAGTTAGATTATAGATCATCTAGCCATTTAGAATCGAGTTTAATAAATATGCTAAAATCTTAATGTTAGACTATGAATCAATAATTATACATTTCAACTACTTAAATTCAAACCATGTTCTTAGCAAAAGAAAAAAAAAGTAACAAATCATCAATAAATTCTTCAATAAAAAATGAGAATTCAACTAATGAGTTTTAGTAATTTCCATGGTCTAGTTATGCATAAAGAGTAAGAAAAAAAAAAGTCTTAATCTAATTTTATAATCACTATAAACTCTAACCAGACTTTAGAGAATTTTGGATAACAAGTGGTTATGATAAAAACAAAATAAAAATCACTCTAAAACATCAACCCTAAAATAAATTATATTATTATTTTATTTTACAATAAATACAAATATTTTTTTTAACTCAATTTACAAAAACAATAATTATCAAACATGAAAAGAAAAAAAACCTGAAAACATGTGAGTTTATTCAAAACAAGATACACATCAACATACGATTGCAATTTCCAATTTCTAGTTCAACAAAACAAATCACAAAAAGGTGTTCAAATACTAAATAAATCACACATGGGATTAAAAACTGGTGTTTTTTTAGTTGTTAAAGTGGGTTGAAACTAACCGAGAGGATTATAACAAAGAGAAAACATAAATTGGTGTTTTTTTAGTTGTTTATCTAGACTATTTTTTTTCCCTTTTCTTTTCGTGCCCGTTTGGCATTGTGGTTAAAAGTGCTTTTTGCTGCTTTTTGTCTTTTTTTTTTCATTTTTAAAAACCGGCGGTTTGATGTTTTAGATCATTTTGATGTGCTGATATCAAAAATAATTTTTAAAAAATAAAAAAAAATGATTTTGATGCATTTCAGCACGAAAAACACTTTGAAAAGCAACAACAACCATACTCCCAAACATCCCCTATGCTAGGGTTTTTGCAAGTTTATTTTGGAGGAACATCTCCTTTTCAAATCTCTACACGTGTCTTTTGTATATTCTCTTTTATTTATATAGTCCGGGATCACCAACAAAATAGGGAAAATTAAATTGATAAAACAATGTATGGAAATTATATTGTATTTTTATTGGCAATGAATTCCTAATCAATTAAATTTCTCTCACTAATTTACAGTATCTCTCTCACTAAGTTTCCAATCTTGGTGATCCTCCCATTTATTTTTCTTTTGAATAATCTCATCACTATTATTATTGGTACCTAATCACATCACCTCCTTTGTTCTTAAACTATTTTGTTTGCCAAACAATTAAACTGCAATGACTCATCTTCACCATTCAAATATCAAGCGATGCTCAAACGTACAGGCTGTAATGAAGGTCCAATAAGCAAAGCTCCTTTTCAAGCAAGGAGAGGGGGGGGGGGGGGGATGATGCTAATTACTTTGCTGTCGAACCTCACTACTTTTGAGAAAGGCTCAAAAAGAATGCGGGCCAAGCAAGCTAAGCATACTGATTAGCAAACTAAAGCAGTATCTCATGATAAGGCAGTTCCTTTTCTTCTATCTACTCATCATTGAGACATGGTAGGGTTTGAAGTAGATGTTTAGAACTTAGAAGTGGAGAAGCCAGCCTAGTTTTGAAAAACTGATACCTTCCCTATCATGAGTGCTAGCGTCTCTATCTTCTCAGCTTGTGGGTCTTTTCTTTTGCATAGCACCCGTTTGTCAAAAAGAACCTGGTTTAGGACCTCATCAAGTGCTCTTGGCCAGTTTTGGTTGAATTCTAAATGGTTGCTTTAAGAGGAGACAAATGGTGGCATTTGAAAGATTGAGCAGAGAGGATCTTGCTATGAAATGCATTCAAACATACTTGCTATCAAGTAGGATAATTCCACACTCAATGAATTATCATCATGGGAATTAGGTGCGTGTGGATTAGACCCTGTAGATTATACACTGTAATAATCAACATATATATATATATAATTTACTACTAAAATTCCTGTCATTAACCAATCAAATTTCTCCTGGTCCACGGGAATCCAATCCACCTGCTAATCGAGTAGCTTTTTATATGCGCACACAGATTGTGTAAATGTAATCGAAGGTCCTAGGAACAAACCGACAGAAGCTTCCAGGGAGGAGTTCAGTTGAGAATCATTGGTAATCACTTTGATTAATATTTTCACAGATAAATAATGGAGATGGAATCCCATTCGGAAGGGTTCGATACCTTTTTTTGTGCGCTAATCTTTGTTCCTGGTATATATCATGTGCTCTTATGGTAATGACTTTATATAATACTCTCACTCTCTCTTCGTCTCTTTATATATATATATATTCTATTTATCTCTCTTGTATATATTATGGTATTATTATTGAAAATTAATAAAATAACTTTAAAATTTATACTTAAATTTTTTGAAAAAAATATTTTTTTTATTTTAAATTAAATTTGTTGGAGTTAGAGGTAGTACTAACAATATCGGTGTTGATACCAGTATTAGTATTGATAATCCTTTTAATAATAATCCTTTTGATGAATGTATTAAAAATAACGAGAAAAATAACGGTCATGAGACTGATTTGAATTTATGTAGCACATCAACAAAATAATTATTTTAAATTTGTTAGTTTTTACCTAATAATTATATTGTATTGTATTCGAAAATATTTCACTTACAATTTTACGATTTTTCTACCCATACGATTTTAGCTATGATTTTACGATTTTTGTACGGAAAAATTCAGGTACGATTTTACGATTTTACGATCCGATTTTTCGAAGCCCCTTCCGTGTCGTGTCAAAATCGCGATTTTGACAACCATGGTCACATCATGTTCAATGAAAGGAGAAGCAAAGCCCGATCATCGACTAAAATTTTTTTTGATGAATCATTATTTCTCCCTGTTTGATGTAATATGTATTCTTGTTGACATTTTATTTGCATCCTTCCTCTGACATGAGAATTGGTTCTGGACAACTAGTGGGCTAACGACCGGCATAGATCGGATGGCTTGAAAATTCTTATTTCTTGACGTTTCTTATGTTGGGCCGGCCTACAATCGGTTTATTTCTGATAGCCGTTGTCATCATGGATGGGTAAGGTTCCACGGACCATTGTTTTCCTTAATATTCTTTCTATGAATACAAGGATACTGTTGGGTCAATCAGCCATGCAATGTTTAATTTTCAAACTCTACCGATGCAGTTTAGATTAAAACTGATACGCAGTCAGTTACTCGCATGAAGTTTGACTGATTGCATCGAAGCTTGCGACCAAACCGGGTGGTAAAAATTCGAACTCTCACAATTTGCGATTCCCACCTCCAACACATTTTCAATTTCTCATTCATCACGAGAGCCTTAGTTTATGCTTTAGTACTGCATCTTTGACCATAATAACTTGTATCATGAGATCTCAACGCCGGCTTCTTCTCTTTTGGTAAAACACCCGATCAAACTAACTTACTACACCATCATAATGCCTACTTTATTTCACCTTTTCCGTTAAATTTGAGCTTATTTACAGGCAAGTAGCAACTTCAATATTTTAATTGGAAAAGCTTGGGATAATGAACTGTCATTGTCATTAAAATATGATAGATCGATGATAGAATCAGTAGTGAAGATTCAAATTTATTGACACAAATATGTTTCATAGTCGTACAATATATTTTGAACTGTACAAGTTTTACTATTTTGATCTTATATTTATGATTTATCCATAGCTTAAACCTCATAAAACCCCCCCACAGAAATCGCCCTGTCTGCAAATCTCTTACACAAAACTGTCTCCGCAAACCTCCCCTCCCCAACATCTCCTCAAAGCCCCAGCATTCCACTCAATTTCCTTCCTTCCTTCTCTTTTCTGCTTGTAACCGGGAAAAATATAAACACAAATTCACAATCAATGAACTTTAATCATCCCCAGCATCTGCTTTTAAGTCTTCTAATAAAAAACCAAGGTGCCTCGAAAAACCCGAAACTTCGGATTTAATACTATCATTTCTCGGAGAAAGTAGTTTCTCAAATATCCACGTTGATATATAAACCTGTGAAAATAAATTCTCGTGTTCTCTACAGCAATCTTGAGAAAAACGTTAAGCCCAAAATGAAGATATTTCAGGAGTTGGGCTTTAGCTCCACTGACATCGCCGGCATAATAGCAAGCTGATTAGTTGATTTTAAATAGCGGCGTTGATCCTAAGATTTGAACTTCTGTTTCAATATTTGAGGAATGTTTTGGGACTGAATGCCGACCTTTCTAAGGTGTTAAGGATTTCTAGGGATCAGCGTCAAAATATGATATGGAGGTACCCAACATAGACTTCTTGAAGAGCTATGGGGATTAGTTCATCGCAGATTGTTCAGTTTCTGTGTAGTGACTCAGGTTGTTTATTCACAAGCCAAAGAACATCAACAACTGTTAAAAGGGTTGGTGAGATGGGTTTTGGCAGGGAATCTAAGTCGTTCTTCACTCAATTCTTGTACTAAGTTCCATGAGTAGAGAGGGTTAGGAGCTGAAGCCGAAGCTCTTGAAGGAATCAGGATATCCTGCCTGTTTTCAGAAGGGTGCGTACTGTGTTAGGAGTATCAGGGAGGAAGATTAAGGAGTAGCGAAGTAGTTGTTCAAGCTTCATGGAATTTGGGCTTCTCTTATATTTGACCACTCTCGTTTGCTTACTCACAGTGTTCAGAACAGGTTAAAGCCCCAACTAGCAATTTTTATTTTTTAAGGTTTTGAAAGGCAAGGATCATCTTGGTGGAAAACCAGAACCAAGTCTTTATTTCAAGTAAAATAAAATAAAAATCAGTGTACAGTAGATCTTGTGCAAGTTCATGATTCCATATTCAAATGAACTTAGGGGCTCGTAGACCGCTTGACAGGGCTCATAGCCATCATATTTCACGTCGTTGATTTGAGCACGGTGATGAAATTGTATTTTTTTTATAGGCTGTAATATTGGGTTTATTCAAGATATTTATAGATATTAGTCACATTATTTACTATAAAAAATTATATGATAATTTATTAGTGAAAATATTAGTGTCTATTATTGGTTATATTATTTAACATTGTCACTGTTAATGATAAATATGAGTAGCCGCGTTTACATGAAACAACTATTAATAAAAATAATAAAGCACAGTATTTATATAGAATATAGTGTGTTGCTGCACTGCAATGATCCATTAAGAGGCGTATCATAATGGTAGAGAGTTTATGATATGCATAACAAATCTCAAATTTAAGTCATGATGTATATTCCTCGTAAAAATTTAAAACAATTAAGATTTTACCGACTTATTTGGACCTATAAAATATACTTTTCAGGGGCCATTGACATTCCTCCGATTGCCTAAATACAATAACACCCTACCATGAAGAAGAGAATATGATGGTGCACCTGAAGACATGATGACTAAACATTTTCCATCGCCGACTGACACCAAACACGCTACTTAAAAGGCGCAACAGAAAACTACTAGCACGAAGTACCACTATTCCCCAGCACCAAGCCTTTATTTTTGTCAATTATAAGGGTAATTAAGTGGTTTCACTATGCACAAAATATAAAAAACCTGAACTACCCTTGCTTTCATCTCCTTTTATGTGTCCCACCAGAGGACAAAGTCAATATTTCACTATTCAAGATTAGGTAAAAGTCCTAAAATACCTCTAATCAGTCTTTGTTTTCTGGCCAACACCTGAAATAAATAGGTAGTGTCACTATGTAAATAAAAACAGAAAAAACCAAAACACCCCTATATAATATGCAAACACCGCATATCTCCCTATAAATGTCCAAAAATACCCCCACCACTAAGAGTTAAATTTTGTAGCCCCGGGTTCATAAAAGTAATTATACTCTTAGAATCTATAATGATTCCCGAATAGAGACAGATCCAAATAGCGATGTATTTTGTTTTTGGTTAGATATGGCAAAATACCATGAATATTTTTGTTTTTTGTTCTTTGTTAAGTTGGTTTATTCAAAATGAATCCTATTCTCGAATTAATTACTTGAATATAGATAAATTTTCACATGTTTTGTTCAACTCGCTTTTCCATAATAATATTGCTCTAGCCATCTACGGACGCAACTTTTTTAGTCACGGGTAATGTCGACGATTGAATTATAGTGAAAGACTTTTCTTTTTTCTCCTCACATGTATGCGATCTATTATCATCATTGCCTGTGATTTAATTTAAATTATTAAATGGTTAGTGGTTCCAGTATCAGGTTTATTTTATTTTATTAAAAATATTATCGTCACCTTAATATCAAGTTCCACACCTAAAAGTTTTGAATTTTACCAACTGAAAATGACCATAAATACTTTACTTCTAGGCTGGAGGCGCTCCGCCTCCAGGATGTGGATCTACCGCAGCGCGTGTTGTTATGTCCAACACGCAAACTTGATTTTCTCTCCCTCTTGCTATGCTATTGTAGTTTCCAAATTTTGGGCTGGACTGGTTTCATACACACACATCGCCCTATCCAGACATTCAAGTTGAATATCAAACAAGAGGAGCAATTTGCATCGATCTGCTAAAATCTCCATTCAAATGATAAGAAATCTAAAACATATACTGACGTAGATATGGCCTCGATTATAGAATTCTAAACTCAAACCAAAAAACAACAACAATTTTTATATAAAAAAGACATTAGAAGGAATTCATTTCCAACAAATAACTCTCGTTCTTAAGAAGTACCTGTACAACTTCTCCATAAATCCCACCACCAAACGTACAGAATGCCAGCTCGGCATCCTCCGCATCCCCACCACCTCCACCGTCCCCAACACCGTTGCAAGGTCTTACCACCACCAGGGTCACACCTTCCACCCAAACTCCATCCCTCAACCGCACTCTTTGCTCGTGCCTCATTCTCATCCTCACACTTGGCACCACCGTCCGCCTCCCCACCTCCTGCCAATCTACTCCACGCGCCACAACCCCACTCTCCTCCCTGCACTCCCTCAACCCTTCCTTCTCCATCGCCACCGTCCCTTCCCCTTCTCTGTCCACCAACACCAGCCTCTCCATCTCCCGATGCTCCTTAACGACGTCGTTCAACAGATAATGCCTCGCCGATGCCGCAATCAGCGCACTTATTGTCCACACGACCCTTGTTTTTAAGCCCCCCGCAAAATCGATTTCCGCGTTCTCGGAATTTGCTTCGCGGCGAAACCCGAGAATAACGCAGCTTTTCAACGACTTACCGAATTCAGCCCTCCATTTGATGACGGCTCCTTTCTCTAGTTTCAAGTCTCCAGTTGGCAGTTCGATTTGTAGGTCACGGATCCGATCGAACTGGTTGAGGATACGAGCCGGAGAGTTTTGGGCTTGGTTTCGGGACGTGGGTTTGGAGTCGGGCTTGAAGAGATCGTGAATGGACTTGAGGAGAGATTTGAGAAGAGTGAATAGCGAGCCGGAGTCCGACTCGGGGGAGATGACGCAGTCGACCTTGAGAGAGAGGGATTCAGTTTGGGGGACGAGTGAGTTGAAACGTTTCGAAACGGAACGGCAACAGATGAGCGTCTTGATGTCGGAGATCGAGTTGAAGATGAGGAGAATTAACGAGTCCGGGAGCCGATCAAAGCCGTCCATTGCTTGGAGCATTTGATTTTTAACGATGATCATTCGATTTGGATTTAGAATCAGATTGGATTTGTTCTGCGTGTTGTTGCTGCCCTGCTTTGCCCTTTCTTTTTCTTTTTTCTTTTTTATGGAAAGAAGACTTGTAAAATAAGAGAGTGGGTTTTTTTAGACGGGAACTAGTGGTTACAAGAGCGTGCTTTGAGGATGGTTGTACGTTTGACCGTTGACCAGGTGGACTGTGGGACCAACTTCACATCTTCTTTGCTACCCGTAGACGGGAACTACGGGTAACAAGAGCGTGCTTTGGAAGCTCGATACTGCAAATCGGAGCGTCCAGTTAGCTGGGATCTACCACATGGCGCAAATCCTAGGCCCACAGCCAACCGGGACACACCAAACCGGGTTCGGTGCACCTCTCATTCTTTCTCACTTCTTAACAACAGCTAGATTTTAGATGACTTTAGTACTGGTTCCCGTGGGCTTTTTAAAACGACTTCCGATATTCTGAATTTGACAGGCCGCGAAGATAAGGGTTTTTTTTTTTTTTTTAAATAAATAAAATAAAAATGGGATAGGGTTGAGTTTTATTTGAACGAAAACATTAATTAATTTGATCTGCCCCCCCAAAATATCAATAATTTGTTACATGAAATAGCTTGAAGTGAAGCTAGTAATTAACAAGACATCTCTTGAAATATCTTAACCCTTCAGCGCAAGAACAGATACTTTTAAATTCGTCCAGAAACATGGTTAGTATAATATTAATGTTTCGGATATGCGTTATCTCATTGGGATTGTGACGTCGCGCTTATCATTTGACTCGGTCCTGTTGTGGATTTAGCTCAACAACAAAGTAGATAAACCATTTATTAATTAATTAATTAATTAAAAACTAAGAGTTGTGGTCTTTTACCGTGGAGTGTACCATGGACTCAAACGCGTATTTTAATAATGTAGTCAGACATTTCTATTCTTGTTAAATAAATTAAAAAAATAGAAAATGAGACATTTATACTCTGGAGTGTATTCTACCGTAATTTTAGGGCTTGTAGGGTGTAGTTCAAATTATTTTTTAAAAGTGTTTTTTTTTTGTTTGGGAATATATTAAAATAATATTTTTAAAAAGAAAAAAGTTATTTATATCAAAATGTTATGAAAATACTTCAAAAATAATTTTAAAAAATAAAATAAAATTCAATTTCTTTCATCTCTTATTCCTCCCTAACTCCATGTTTCTTCTTTTGGTTGCTTTTTTAAGAGAGAAAAAGAGACAAACCTGGGAAGAGAGATCGAGAGCCCTATAAACCTGAAGAAAGCTTTGACTATTTCCTGAGGCCAGCTAACAATGGTTTTTTTTCGTGGAATGGTTTATCAGGGTTCGAGGTCCTGTGATGGCGTGGCTTAGTGTTCGGTGGTGGACTCTAAGATGTTTTTCGATGGCTTTTATTTGTTACATGGTTCGTGTTTGTTAGTTTCTTAGGTCTTGCCTGATACCTGAAGTTTCTTTGTTTTGCTTTGCAAGTCTAGCGTAGCCTCATCAATTTTGAAGCCTGTTCTGGAGGAGAGGTTTTGTGTGAAAGGTTGTGTTCGTAGCTTGGGCAATGGAGGTTTCACTCAATTTTCTCCTCCCCTGGTTATGCACGTGTGCATTTGATACATTTTGTCACGGCCGCATTAGGTAATATGTATTTTCACTTGAAGCGGTTCGCCAGCATCTTCATCTGTAAGGATACATCCAGGGCTGTGAAAGCATCAGAGATGGATAGCCAGCCATGCGATCCTAGAAATTGCTCAAGAGATTGCATTTCCACATAAATAACACAAAATATATATGTTCCTTAAAGCCTTGAAGTTATCGGGAAAAAATGAAAGCTCTAGCAATTCAGTTCTCTCAACAAATTGTCTTGTAATCTTTGGTAGAACTTGACTTCTCTGCATTTATTCAAGATAGTAATACAGAGATAGCAGCACAAAAAGGTTAAATCATATTGAAGCCCAGATGTATAATTTATACCATAAGAGGTCCAATCCCAAATAAAGTTTATTAATAGTATTCTACAAGAAGAATCCACCATCAAGCTTGAGAGAATCTTCCAATGGAGCGAAGCCCAGTCAGGGGGGAGAGAGAAATTTTGAAAAGTCATTGGAATAATTATATGCCCTTTCCGAATCCAAAACAAATAGTTTTTCTGGGAAACATACACGCTTAACATATTTATCACAGTACTTTCAATCAATCACTTGATCAGATCAACTAAGTGCTGGTTTTGCAATCGGGTGTTTGGTAAATCAAAGAGCATCCATAGAATGACATAGGTAAGGATAAGACAAGCATCCTACGGTATTTTAGCTTGTTGATTTCGTTCTAGCTAACCTCGAGAAGAAGTGGACGATGGGAATGTATAATTGTGAAATTATCAGTAAGACTTTTAAGAGAATTAAACATGACCTCCCCAATTAAACTACTCTTGAAAAGGAACAAAAATGAGACGCACGTCTTAGGTTAGGTTTAGCACCATTGCCAAAGGATCAATTAAGTAGAGATTAACAACAGTAAATTATACTGTCACTGGGACCTCTTTTCAAGGATCCAAAGCTCAAACAATAGACCTGTTAATTCACCAGATATTAGCTTGTATGATGGTGGGTTTAGTGGGAAGAAAGCAAATTTTGCTGCCATTGATGATGCTACCCGTCCCATCTCTCCCTATGATTCCTTTTTGTTGCTCTTGCTCACTTGTTTCTTTTATTCTCCATAAACATTCTTTTGCAAAGTTTCCTACTTTATTTCCTAGAAGTTGGAGGTAAATTGCAACGCAAAGGGGAAGGGTTTGTTGGGAATATAATTTATTCATAAAAAATAAAAAAACAATTTCTTAATTCTTTGAATAAACTACATATGAACATGTACGAAAGCAGTGATGTATTTTTTACTCGCACCATATTATTATTATATCCAAATGCATGTTTTAATCACTGCTGTCTTTCCCGTATTGGAAAATAATCGGGTTGTTGTGGATTCTTGGTGTCAGTGTTATTTTTTGCAGCAATAATAAGAAGGGTATTGAAGCAGCAACCCTAATATACAGGCACGTTCTTCGTTTGTTCCATGTGACCTGGTCATGGCAAACGCTCCCGTTATATAAGTGGGAGGACCTTCTCCCCCAAGATTAGACAGCTGTTGGATGGAGGATAGAGAACTGGAGCCCACGGGTCAACCAAAAAGATTTGGAAGCCATGAAATTTTGAAACACTTGGCAAAAATATCATTTATCGTCTCCCTCTTCTATTTCTTTCTAGCTAACTTCTCTCATTCTTCTTAACCCTTTCCAAGCAATTTCTTGACAAACTACTTGAATCTCTATGAAAATTATGTCGAAGAAATTTCTTTCTATTCTATTTTCACTCCTCCTCCTTTATATGCTTTTTTATTCGGTTTCTATCAAGGAAAAAACAAAACTTGCGGTCCGTATTCTCCATGCCTCTTTCGGTTCGGAGACCATCGGTTAGTAACATTCAAGAAGAGAAGGGGATGGGAAAAAAGAGAAGCTTTTATTAAAGAAAAAGAAAGACAGGGAGAGATGGAATTATCATTGATTGAGTTGTTGTTTTTCAAATTCTCATTTAAGGAGTCATCAGTTATCTTCCAATTCTCATGAGGGGATTTATTTTGGACGGCTTCCAATTTTTTGTTCTGATCCAAGGGCTGAATAATCTGGAGAAGCAGTGCTCCCATTTATTTTCTGGGAGCACGGTAGCATGCCCCAAAAGGTCGTTCGTGTCCTGGGAAATAAATTAAACAAAGCTGAAAAACACCCTGCCATTGCCCGATGCCGTACATTTTCACTTTGATTAT
Source organism: Salix dunnii (assembly GCA_015731905.1). NCBI lineage: Eukaryota > Viridiplantae > Streptophyta > Magnoliopsida > Malpighiales > Salicaceae > Salix > Salix dunnii. The sequence goes on along the minus strand of CM027660.1, from coordinate 6,381,176 downwards.
TCTTGAGGAAACTCCGCCACCTTCCCTCCTGCAGCTTCGTCCTCTGAGCGGAGACCATTTTTCCCAGGGAGAGTACGCTTACGTTATTCAGTACGTATAGATCTCCAGGACAACATTAAGCTTGACATTAGACCACTCTATGGAGAGACCGAATTAGATCAAAACCAGAAAGTTTCGATACCGTAACTATTGTTGCATGTTTGATATGAATAAATTAGCGGGGCTTTCTTTCTTCGTTTTTATGATGGGACTAGGGCTTCAATGGTCGTGAATCACGGGTTTAAGCCCTACTTTTGAATGCTAAGGACTTATAATACAAAAACTGGGAATTATATGCTTAAGAATTACATGTATCTCATCAAGTATATGTCTACTCGTGTTACAAAATAAATCAGTGTCCTTCACATCATACTTCTGATTATAATTTTTATTTCTTGTGTTTTTGTTTGATTATGCTTTCCTTTTCTTCATCCATGCATATGAGTTGTATGCCCCCCCCTCTATGTGTGCTTCTTGGCTGTTGCTCCTCTCAGATTTTAATTTATTTACATGTCCTGTAGGGTAAGATTCAGACTTTACTTTGCATTGATATTTGGTCATTAGTTACTTTTCATCCTTATATAAATTTGGTTATTAGTTATCAAGTGCACAAGATCAAACAACATGCTAATGATAACCTTGAGTGCTATAAGACTTGCTTAATTGCTAGAGGCTTTACTCAACAAAAAACATTGACTATTCAAAAATCTTTAGTCCTATGGTTAAACAAGTTTCTATCTGGATGGTTCTCACCATTTTCATTTTTAGAGGTTAGTCAATTAATCAACTCGATATTCATAATGTTTTTTTCAATGAAATAGTTCATGAAAAATTGTATTTGTACCAACCTGTAATGTTTGTTTATCCCATTCTTTTTTTCTCTTGTAAGTTTTTAGGGTATATAAATTTTTATATAGATTGAAACAAGCTTCTAAAGTTTGGTATACTTGAATGAGTGGTTGTCTTCCATCTATTAGTTTTCATGCTTTTGATGGTTGATTCTTTTTTATTGTTCTATCTATAAGTAAAGATATATTTTATTTTATTTATATTGATAATGTTTTACTTACTATAAATAATTCAGTCTTGCTTAAATGATTTGTTCAACAACTAACTTTAGAGCTTAAGCTTCGCAATATAAGTGGTGCTTATTACTTTTTAGGATTGAAGTTCAATCTACCAATATGGGTGTCATGTTATGACAATATAAATATAGACTTAATATTCTTCACAAAGTAGGTATGTCGTTATGACAATATAAATATAGACTTAATATTCTTCACAAAGTAGGTATGTCATTATGCAAATCAATTGATACCCCTACTTCCTCTTCCAAACTAGATATGTTATATAGTATATAGTCTAGTGATATTATAACTATAACTAAAAGAGCTCAGTGTTTCACTGTAGCTCATGAGTGAAAACACTGTGGATTTCAACAGTGTCTCTCTCTTCTTTTTTTTCGTTTTTTTTTTAACAGTGATTTTTATGATTTTTTGAACAATGATTTTTATGGTTTTTTTAGTATTTTATTGTTTTTTATTATTAACATAATAATAATAATAATTTAATATTTTTTTTCTTACTCACTCTTTTGTTAATGTTTTTTATATTTTTTTATCTCTGGATAATTTGATAAAGTTTTTTTCTTTTAACAGTTATAACAATGATAATTTTTATTTTCATTTTTTTTTTATGTTTTGTTGAAATTTTTAGGATTTTTTTAGTCTTTCATTTTTTTTCCTTTCATTATTAACATAAAAAATAATAATAATAATTTAATTGTTTTTCTAGCTTACTCCTTTGTTGATGTTTTTTAGGTTTTTTCAATGATAATTTGATAATTTTTATTGTTTTGACGGTAATAACAATAATAATTTTTTTTTATTTTATTTTTTTGTATGATCTTTTGTTGAATTTTTTACGATTTTTTTAATCTTTCACTTATTTATTTATTCTTTTATAATAATAATGATGATGATGTTTTTTTTTCTCGGTATAGTTTGATAATTTTTATTATTTTCAAGTGAAATGACTTTTTTCAGGTAATAATTTTTATTTTTGTTTTATCTTTTATTTTTTTATTTGCTCTTTTGTTAATGTTTTTAGACTTTTTTTAGGAATTCACTGTATATTGTGAGTGAAAACACTGTGGACTTCAATAGTGTTTTTTTTTCTTCATTCTTTTTTCATTTTATTTATTTATTTATTTGAGCATTATTTTTATTTTTTGTGAAATATGGTTTTTTGAACAATGATTTTTATGGTTTTTGAACAGTGATTTTTATGATTTTTTGAATATTTTATTTTTTCATTATTAACAATAATAATAATAATAATAATAATAATAATAATAATAAGTTAATATTGCTCACTCTTTTGTTAATATTTTTTAAATTTTTTTCATCTCGGGATAATTTGATAAAATTTTTTTCTTTTAACAATAATACCAATGATGATTTTTAGGTTTTTTGAACAATGCCTTTTTATGCTTTTTTATGGTTTTTTTAGTATTTTATTTTTTTCATTATTAACATAATAATAATAATAATAATTTAATATTTTTTTCTTGCTCACTCTTTTGTTAATGTTTTTTAAATTTTTTTCATCTCGGGATAATTTGATAAAAACATTTTCTTTTAACAGTAATACCAATGATAATTTTCATTTTCATTTTATTTTTTTGTTTGATCTTTTGTTGAAGTTTCTATGATTTTTTTAGTCTTTCATTTATTTTTGTTTCTTTTATTATTAACATAATAATAATAATAATAATAATAATAATAATAATAATAATAATAATAATAATAATAATTTAATTGTTTCTCTTACTTACTCTTTTGTTAATGTTTTTGAGTATTTTTTTTTCAAGATAATTTGATAATTTTAATTATTTTAATAATAAGAACAATGATAATTTTAGATTTTAAAACTTTGATTTTGCTATTGTTATAATAGGGTGTGTTGAGCTATTTTATTATATTAAATTTCACATATATAAATATTATATTTTAATTTTGATTCAGCAAATCCTATAAAAATTATTTGCTTAGCCTGCAATGGAGAACATATATTTTTAAAAATTTTCAAATTAAATGATTTTTTTTGATCTAATAATTTTTATTTTTGTTTTGTCATCTATTATATTTTTTTATTTGCTCTTTCTTTTAGGTTTTTATTGGTTTTTTTTTTATTTTCAAGTTAGATTAATTTTTATTTTTTTATCTGGTCTTCTGTTATAGTTATTAGGATTTTTTTTCTTTCATTTATTTCTGTTTTTTTATTCATTATCAACACAGTAATAATAATAAATTTAATTATTTTTCTTGCTTACTCTTTTGTTAATATTTTTGAGTTTTTTTTCTCTCAGGATAATTTGATAATTCTAATCATTTTGGCAGTAATAGCAATAATAATTTTAGATGTTAAGACTTTGATTTTGCTATTTTTATAATAGGACGTGGTAATTTATTTTATTATATTATATTTTGTATATATATTAAATTTTAATTTTAGACCAACAAATCCTATTAATTTCTTTAATCCCAACAATCATAAAATTTGTTTGTTCAACCCTCAACGTAGTGAGGTCAATTTTTTTAATTTTCAACTAAAATGATTTTTTTTCAAGTAATAATTTTCATTTTTTTTATTATATTTATTATTTTTGTTGTTGTTTTTTTTTTTTCTTTTTTTTAATCTTTGATTTAATTTTGTTTTTTATTAACGCAATAATAATATTAATATTAAGAATAATAATAATAATAATTTGAGTTTTTGTTTTTATTCCTCTCGAGGTAGTTTAATAATTGTTATTGGTTTGACAATAATAGTGATGATAATTTTAGAAGTTAACACTTCGATGTTACTATTGTTATAATAAGGTATTTTGATTTGTTTTATTATATCAAACTTACATATAAAAATATTATATTTTAATCTGAACAATTGTAAAAAAAATTTGCTCCGCCCGCAACGAAGTGCGAGCCTTCAAACTAGTGTTTTCTAATCTTAAATGGTTTTATCAAACCATTTTTTCACTTTAATATCTCACTTATAAGACCATATATATGTTATATTATAAACATATAATGTCAGTTTATGCATGTTTCTATTGATGCATATTAAATTGATATTAAATGCATTTCGTGTTATCTAAATGGTATGATTTTTTATGAATTAAATATTACTCGTAACTCATTGTTTTCACTTTATAGTTTTATTGTACTTGATTAGGTTGATATTGTTAATAATGACTGTCATAACCCAATTTTGGGTCATTCCCCAAAACCATCCAAAAAATACAAAAATAAATAGAAGAGGCCCGGTGTCGGTAAGAAAATCAAGGCAGAAATTATTGGCATTTTCAAAAGCTCGATCATACCTCGTCTATGTCCACAAATGAAGGAAAATGCAGATTTAAGGTTAACGTAATTTATTTTCGGACAAATCTGCGTAAAAAAATTAAATCGAAAGATATAATTATTAATTTAAGGTCTAATTGAAGAATTTAATTAAGCGCAATAACTTAATTAATACTTTAAATTTATCAAATTAATTTTATTAAGGGCTTAGTCATTGAGAAATCAAGTTTTCGAATTTAATTCGAGCTCAATTGATGAGAATGGAATTTTCAGAGACCAATTTGAATTTATCTAAGTCAATTATGCGAAATCGGGGACCAAATTGAATAAATTGAGAATTTAATGGTCGATTGAGGTTTTAAATTGTGCAAATTAGAAATCAAGGACTAAAATAAAAAAAGACGTTCAAGTCAAGGCTGATATTGAAATTTTAACGAGGTTACAATTGCACAACTCAAAACTTTGTGGCACAATGGGAGCAGGAAAAGGCAAAAACATGCAACACTCGCCTCTCTCGCAATACATCCCCCTATAAATACATGCATTACGGACCATGAACAAAACGAAGGAAAGAGGAAAGGAAGAAAGAATTCACGAAAAACTCTAGCATTTTTACACGAGCCCAAAGACCTCAGCACTCTAATATACACGAGCCCGCTTGCCACCATTTTCTTTTGTCAGATCTCAATTTATAATTTGGGCCAATCATTCGGGCGAAGCCCACTCTATGGGATGACCCCATAATATTTTTATAGGAAATATCTAGAATAAAAATGTGGTTTTATGCATGCCAATACACTGTCATATTTTAAAACAAAAATCTAATATATATTACCTTGGAATTTTAAGAAAAAATGTATTTTAGCATGAATTTAGCAAAGATCATTTTTTGGATGTTTACAATGTATTTGTAAAATCCCAAGGGTATTGGCCAATATTCCAAAATTTTAAAAACCCTTTTTATGATCCATATTATTCACTATTGGTATTTGGATAAATAAATCCTAAAATAACAAAAAATATTATTTTGTTATAAATCCTAAGGGGTTAATATCCAAAATATTCGTGGAATGATATGCTATTATTCATTGTCGGTGTTTGGATGAATAAATCCTAAAGGGTCAATATCCAAAATATTCGACGGGGATAATTCGCGGCGGGGATAATACACCATCACCACGTAACCCATATATTTTTGAAAGACTAAAACTATAACAAATCATAAATAGACTAAAATGTCAAGCGCTTACCTTAGGTAGGGCATACATTAATTTTCCCCGCTCACGGGGACGGTCGCCGGGACGCCGTGCCCACATTTTTGGGGGAGCGACAATGACTTTAAGTCAACTAATGTTAGTGTAGTGTATTTCAGCAATATTGTTATCTTTTGTAAGTCAAGCAAACAATGAATGATTGCTAATTATTCTACTAAAGCTGAAAATATGACTTTAGCTTATGAGACTTCTAAAGTTTTATGGCCTCATTATTTATTATCAGATTTATGGATTACTTCTATTTTTGTGTCTATAATTTGGTGTGATAATTTAGGTGCTACTTATTTATATGCAAATCCTATATTTCATGTTATTACTAAACATGTGGAGGCTGATTATCACTGATAAACTAAAAAAAAAGGGACTTAGTTTCATTTTATTTTTTCAAGTATAAACTTATTGGTGCTCATAACAAATCACTTCCTCATACTTTTATTTCTCATCTTTGATTCAAACTTTTAGTTGAGACCTTAACCTAACCTTGAAGGGGTGTATTATAAGTAGTATTGAATAATAAGGTGTATATTATAGCAATTATATTTATAATATATAGTGTACAGATTTGATCTCGTGCTGTACTCTCTAACTTTACTATTATGAAGTGCCCTACATATATAAATAGTCAAGGAGTACTAACTAATTGATTTAACCCTCCTATTATTCTCAACTAAGAGTCTGTTTGGCATAACTTTTGCTGTTGTGGTTAAGGTTGAAAAAAATCAATTTCATGAAAAGCACTTTTAGATGCGGTTCGTAACTGAAATTTAAGTGTTTGGTTAAAACTATGGTTGAGATTGAGTTTAATGAAAAACAAGTTTGTGTGTTTGGTTATCATGATTTTTATATTGTTGTCAACTTGTGAAATTAATTAAAAATACACATGTTTACACACACACTCACATACATACATATATATAACTATTTTGTTAGAATATTTTTTTATATTTATTAATAGTTATAATATCAAAATGTTTGAAAAATAAACTAATTAAATTAAAACTATTTATTCGGGCCAATTGACTGGAAAATTTAGCTTGTTTATTGGTAACCAATAATGTTAGTCCGTTTAGCATGGTAAGGATACTTTCATGTTCATGATTAAAATTTTGGTAAAAATCCATTCATCACAAATAGCAGCATGTCCAATCTAGCATATAGAACATGTGAAAGCAAGATGACGACCATATATATTATTTTACATCTCGTATTCCATTTTGATATATGGAATTCAATCATGTATCAAAAAATGACAATTCAAAATGATAACAAATTTGTTGTGACATTTTTTAGGGATGAAAATAAACTTTAACCTCCATATCCCTGCTTCATTAATATCATTATTTACACCTTTACCAAAAAAAGGAACGAGAAGTAATAATAAGGGCCACATTGGCTGAAGCAACAATTGACAATACTCTATCTCTCAGCCACGATGGATCAATAGGCAAGAATGCTTCTCCACACCTCAAAATTGAGAAAACAGAAATTATGTATTCCACTGAAGGTGGGATATAAATTCCCACTATTTTTAGGTTGTACGCACTCGCAACCTCGGCTTGATTCTTGCTAGGATTATCGTCTCCTTTCCCTAAAAAAATAATTAAAATAAACAAAATTATGAATTCTTCTTGATAGCCTAGCTATCAAGCTCTCTAGTTTCCTAACTGTCAAAATTCCTTAACCACAAAAGAAAAAAAAGACAAATAATTACCTAGAGGGGATTGGGGTTTGTTGAGATAAGGATCATCAGCACCATCAAGAATGGAGTAGAGGCGAGAGAAGAGGAAATCAACGAAGATGAGCATACTAGTGAAAGTAAAACAGTGGTCACCTTCATAAATTGGAGGAGTGGCAGTAGAAGTGATCAATTCTCTAGAGATTTGAATATGGCCTACTAGAAGGAGCAGATGATGATTGTGCTCCATGAATGACAGTGACTTTTAAGGGGTTTTGAGCTGCTACTTGAAGAAAAAGGTGTGACAAGCAGCAATGCTTATGGTGATGTTGCTTCTTTTGTCTTTTAGAGCTTTCATTGCAACTTCTCATGGTTTTCGTTTGAGGTCTTCTAACAAAATTTTGATTTTGAAAGGCATTTCTTGTGGGATGGTAGTGGCATGCCAGAGAGCATGAAAATCCACAAATCCATAAGTCCAAAGATATTTTGTTGGTTACCATGGATTTGGGCTGAGGGAGAAGGGATGCTGGGTGTTGGTGGGATTTGGGTGTGAGGGAGCGTTTATGTGGGGAGAGAGGAGAAGACGAAGTTACATAACGTGTGTGGAGTCTCTGCTCTACATTATGAAAAGATTCTCATTGCGTAGAGATGCACTCTGGCCGTAGCTGCAGAAGCAGCTCTTAACTGCTTTTGCATCTACGGGCAAATTCAATTTTTTTAGTGGGATCCACAATTAAAAACTGGGGTCCTTACTTGGTAATATCTGTGTTTGGGGCTGCAGTTCAACGTAACCGCATGTTGAACCGCCGCCCCAAACACCCACTAAGACTAATAAGATTTTAGTATACCATTTATTATTAAAAGGCATATCATTATGTCTATAATTGTGTGGTTATTCCTTTTGTAATTACAATCTTGTTAAGGCATATAAAATTAGATAAGTTGCCTCATGATTCTGTAGGTCTCATAAAAAATTGTAAATTCATGAGAGTTAAGCTATCCACAATGATTTGTTCAAATAATTTTTATTTGTTTGTCAACTTCATTCTTAAAAAGTATTTTATACCTTTTATAGATTTCAAAATTGGTAAACATTCATAATAATTATTAGAACTTTTTGGTCAATTCTAGATATTTAAATATCAATCTACTTATATATTCAATATTTTTATCAAAATTTTAACCTTTAATTCTATATTAAAACTTTGAATTATTTAAATATTGACAAAATTTTCAAGGATTGAATAAACTGATAATTATATCGTAAAGTGTATATAGACACGTATTTTTTGATTTTTCACATAAAAATATGAAACAATATGTTTATTTTTGTATTTTTTTTTATGAGGCTTGGTCATAGGCAATTAACTATTTTTTAATTAATTTTTTATATGTTTTTATATATTTTATGCAACAAATATAAAATGCAATGCGATACTCACACAAACACACATTCTCTTTTTATTTGTTTTTATTATGTATCTAAAAATTAAACATGTTTATATAACAACATAAAATAAAAATCAAATAAGATTTTAAATACACATTAGTATCTAAAATGATTAAAAATCTCCTTCAATAATATCAAATATCATCTACAATCACAAAATAAACTTAGGAAAAATGCTAGAAATAATGGTGGTGATTGGACCAACCATTTTTTTTAGTTATTGTTTGGTTCTTTTCAAAATAATAATAATAAAAAAAAATCAAAGTAGAATAAAGATGAAAAATCAAATATTTTTAAAATGACGTAGAAAAAGCTAAATGCATTGATTAGACATTAAAAATTCAAATTCTTTTGAGACGATGGTGGAAAAAACTAAAAAAATATATAAATACATCAAAAATATATTTTTTGATTTTTGTTTTTGCTATTATTCTTGGTTTTTCCATAAATAGGGTAAAAATATTAAATACCAAAAATCAAAATGATCATTAAAGCGTAAAATGGCTAGATGAACAAATTTATTGAAAACCATGATTAGAGACTCTTTCATATCATTATTAGAGCCATGATTAGAGACTCTTTTATATCATTATTAGAGGACGCTTTTTGTTGTGTTTTAGAGGTTATTCTTTTTGCCTTCGAGGGTCCCTATTGTTGATATAATTTTTCTATTTCTGAACTCTCTTTTCAACCATTAATAAATTCTAAAGTTGTTGTGTTTTGGAATTGCTATCGCTTCATTTTGTAGCTACATTTTGAAGCTGTTGCTGATACATTTTGTCGCTGCTGATTTCTTTTCTTATAGTTGTGTTTCTATCTCGATTTGAGGTTTGTTCGCTGCTGCTGCTGCTAGAAAAACTCGGTGGCTGCTGTTACGAAGAAGTCTTTGTTGTTGCGATAGGACACCATTATATCTGGTTGCTGCGAAAACGTGGTAGCATTTACTAATATCAAATGGAGAAAGAAGAAAATTGTGCTTTTATCTCCCAATCAACCCTTGCTAGGGTACCAATTATAACAAAAAAAAATTCAAATTCTGACATCAGATATTTTTAATCTTTTAAGCTCTTCTTCATTGACATTAAACACGCACACACTAAAATTCTGCATACATGACCCTTATATTTTTAGAAACATTGCAAGCCGAGACTATCATAATCTAATAAGTTTTTTTTTATTATTATTTTATGATAATCGAGAGTATTATTGATATCATGCCATCTATTTATAAAACAATTAACTAGATACACAATAATATCAAACACATGCGTTATTTCTTATATCTCAACAACAAGTGCCTCCCTCGCACCAATAATTAGAGATTTCTAGTAGTTTAGTTAAGTTTAAGGCACCCAATGATGGATTGCATCTAGTGGAACCTTTTCTTTACAGGTTTGATCGAGGCAGAGAGGTATTTTCCATTGTTTGGAAGCATGTTGGATGTCGCCATATAAAATTTATGTCCTCTTCAAATCAAGCACTTTAAGTGGATTCCAACTCCTCTTCAACCATGGATTCCCTTTCACCTTATTAGTGGTTTTCCCTTTCACTACCTAACCCTCGAAAATAACCATTAAACTAGAAACTCGATCTATCAAAAAATATCTACATTCAGATTTGTTTAATCTAAACTGGATGTGGGCTCTCGCAGATCTAACTGCCCAATGGTTCGGCTCGACTTTTCTCTTCGTGAGCAATCGCCTTGTTTCTACTGATTCAGATCTATATCTTGAAACCTGCATGGTTTTGCTATCTTTTCCTGCTAAGGGTGAAGAGGAACATACGATAAATGACCCTTCAGTTTTTTAAAAATCAATAATAACGGATAATGAAAGAAAATAAAACCATCTCCCTGTCTTTATTAAATATCTGCTCACGTTCCATTAATTATTGTGTCCCTCGCGGCGGCCTATACGGGATGACAACTCTTTCCTTCCCCGGCTTTCTTTAGCTTATCAGATTTAGCTGTTTTTGTCACATAGCAATGCTTTTGTTGCCTTGAAACTATGTCGATCGCATATTTTGTGCTTGAAATAGGCAGCTGATGCAGGATAGGATTAAGAGTTGTGACTTTAATTAGGATGAGAATATTGACTGGAAAGGCATCAAACAATTTAAAATGTTGTCATAGTGCTATGAAGGGATGGTAATAAATCATGGATATGTGCATATAAGATGTTTACAATACTTGCTTGAAATATCAAAGGAAAATGTCTGCTGATCTTGGGTAAGGACAGTGCAGAAGGATGACAGGTTAGCGTGCATTGAAGAATAGGATCATTATCGACTATAATATATCAAGGTTCTTGAAAATTGTCAACACTGAAGAATCAAAGGGAGATAAGGATGGCCTTTCTTGTGGTATAGTTAGGTGACAATATTCGAAATCGATTGTCCTAGTTCAGCAATGTATCGAATGAGCAAACATAACTAGCAGTCGAAAATGAAAAACCAAAGGAAATGGAATCAATAATGAGAAGAAAAATCATCCAACAACCTTTCTTTCAGTCTCAATGAGTCACATCATGTTTTTATTTGTAACTCTTATAAAGTTGGCATCGTCTTCGATGGGAGGGCCATGCATAATTTGGATGTTTTCATTTCTAAGTAAGAATTGTAGGTAGCTCAAAGATGTACAATTTGCTGTTTATTGCAACATATGGCTGGTTTATACGCACGATACATTCTCGCTAAAAGTTGGTTACATGTGAATATGAACTTGCAATAAAGACACTGAGTTTTTACACTCATAATTGATGCAATGTCGCCATGTATACGAGAATGGTACTCCCTTTTTTTAGAATTAGGTCTCCACTTGGATATAATTGATTGAAATAAAGTGTCTGCACTACATGTATATATATGTGTGTGTCTGAGAGGAGTGTAGTCATCAACTTGCATATTGTAAAGGCTATTGATGGGGGCAATTCCCTTGTGTTCCTTGTTTTTTATACTAAAATATACATAGCAAAACCTAGACATTTAAACCTTTTTTCAAGAAAATTATGCCTATTTAATGTCCAAAGAGTGCCACGATTCTGACTCGCTTGATATCCTTACAACTTTTATAGATGCTCTCCATTATTGAGTTTTCAACACCGTGTGTGTTGGTGTGGACACCACGGTGAAGAGACACTAGTTTCAAGAGCTAGATTCACATCGAGTTAATTTGACTGCCAACAATTCCATCTGCCAATTTGTTGGTGTCGAGGAAATAAACAAAACATGAGACCACAGATCTCCAAGAGAGCATGGTAACAGCTACTTTCATGCTATAGTATTATTATATATCCCACCTTATGCATGAGGGATTGCTAAATTATTAGAGCACGAGGCACATGCCATTCAGGTTGACATCACGTACTGGCAAGTAACTTGACTTAATTAGATTGGACTCGAACAAAGCACGGTTATCCATAAATTAACTCCATGTTTCGCGTTGCACGATCGAGTCATTCGATAACCAATTGAAAGCTAGCCGGTTCAGGAAAGTGTTCCATTAAACAAATATTTGTAACCCTCTGTTTATCGCGGACGATTCATTTCGTGAAAAAAAGGTCTTCCACCTTACATCTGACAATTCCTATTCTTTCAGACGCTTCAAAAAATATTGCACACAGCAAGGAATGGTTTTCTTGTCGGTTTGTTAAGACAGTGATAGAACGATGTTTGTGGTTAATAATTATTTTCGTATATTCAAACTAATTTTCTCACTTTTTCCAATAGTTTATCGTTTTTCTTAGGACTATGTGTCTCTCTCTCCCATGTTATAAGATCATGTGCGCCTCTCTTTCGTGTTATATCGCTTTTCTTAGCTTTGTCTAAAAAATAATAGCTGGCTGTTAATTGATGCCTTGACCTGCCCTGGACACACACACACACACAGAGGGGAGAGAGGGAGAGGGAGAGAGCGAGAGAGACTGCGTTGGGGAACCTTCTGTGTTCCATTTCCCCCGTCCATTTATACTGTTTCGATAAACAAGAGAACTACATAATATTCCAGGCCACCCTAGCCTGACTTTTAGCCAGGGGGGTGGGGTCAACTTGATCTACTATATTTTTACACTCTACATTGTCCTTGTAACGAAGATCGCTTCCACTCCACCAATCGTCGTAAAAAGTCTTTAACCTGTTACGACATGTATGATTTATTAGTCCAGCTTGTAAAATTGAGAATTTAACAATAATTACATCACAAATTCAAATAGAAATGATTGTAAAAACTATCCTATAGTTGAATCTAAATTATATTTTACATCCAGATAAATTCAAATAAAATGCGCTGTTGAAGATGCAACCTGTTGTTTGACATATAAACTGCATGATAAAAAGTGCTATTTATATATATAAAGATAGGAAGAGGAAAAAAAAATCCGGATCAAATCATAGAAGAGTTTTTGTAATCTTCACATGAAAGCATAACAATTTGCTTGTTACGTTAAAGAACTTGCCTCTTTTGGATCCTGTAGAGAATAAGAGGCATTTGTTTCCTTAGGAACTTTAGAAACAAGAATCCCAAGCCCTTGCCCCCTGTTTCTCAGAACCTGTAAAGCATTCATACACGTGCCAGATTGTTTAGCAGAATTGAAATTTGGAGATAAAATAGAGCTGTTAGTAAACGAAACGACAACAATTGAAGAATATAGCGTTGCATATACCTTAAATGCATCCTCATCGGTTTGATCATCTCCAATATAGAGCGGTAAAACGTCAGTAGAATTGGCATATCCTGAGGAAGAAACAAAATCAAACCATCAGGAATCTACCGTTGCATGAGGGATTAGCAACAATATAATTGATGAGTTGAGAAAATTGTATACTCACCTAATGACTCTAGCAAGAATTCTAGAGCTTTGCCCTTGTCCCATTTAATGGTGGGCCGGATCTCTAAAACCTGTTTTAATTATTAAAAGATGGTTAGGCACATTGATTACATGGTATAATTAGTTACTTTTTATGACAATAAAACAAGCAGTTTCCTGTAATTAAGAAAATGAGTGAATACCTTCCTCCCTTGAGTTAACCTAAGCTTGGGATAATCACTGAGAACTGATCTAACTTGCTCTGCTAATATAGCCCACATCTGTCCCGGAGATAGAAAAAAATCAAGGCAGCTATGCATGTTAGTAACCATTCACATTACCCATTAAAGTAGACGGGGTGAAGAGAAAAAAGGAAAATGTACCTTTTCCTCAACACATCGAAAGTGTACGGATGCGCAAAATTTGTTGTTTTCTACTTTGGCTCCTGGGATAGATTTTGTTCTCTCCAACAAAATATTGTAAACCTGTAAAAAAAATAAACTTCACAGATTTACATTGTTTCCTGAATAAAGTTCTTGCTTCCTGATTTTTCACAGAAGGTAAAGGGAATCAAACCTCATCGATCATGGGTAAGAACTCGCTGGCAGGTTGAAAGAGTACACCACCCTGAAACAAACATCCATGAATTAATTAAATATAATACTGTTCAATGAATAAATACATTTAAAACTTAAACATCCACTAATGGAAAGCAATGAATAGAGAAGCATTATTGGTGCTCACTTTTTTGTATTTGCAGTTGTTTTTAGATGGTCCCTTGATGTCCATGCCATGGCTACCAGCATAATAAAGCTCCGACAGTCTTACAAAGCTATACACCTGCAAGATTTATACAAGAAGAAGAAAACGATACTATTTATTTCAGTATGGGAAAAAAACACTCCATCAAAAACAACTGTAAGTTTTATTACTTTCAAAATAATAATAATAATAATAATAAAAGCAGCAGCAGCAAGAGATACCTTATTTCTACACCTTCCCGTCACTATAGCCGTGGGAAAGTATCTAGCAACGTCCTTGACAGCTTCTCTCATCTACAATTTTGGAGGAAAATGAAAGGAAAACAGCATTTAGTATAGATGGGGGGGAGTTCATAAAACTAGAAAAATATATCCTGCATATATAAAAGCACTACTAACCTCATTGGTCATGAATGCTCTGTCAGGATCTTCAACAATGGGTGACAGTGTACCATCATAATCAAGGAACATCACAATCTGCTTTCCCTTTGAGCCTTGCACTATTTGCTCAAACATGTTCAAAGCAGAAGGATGGTTAACCTGTTTGATATTTTATTAAATTCACAAAGATATAGAACTGTTAGTAAAGTTTAAAGGGAGAAAATCAAGGACCGATTTGAAAGAACGAAACAAGAGTAGAGGTAGTATTTCGTCTTTGAACACTTACAATCCTAGAATTTTTATCTTCAGTTTCTGATAAAGAAGTGGTGGATTTGACACGGGTAGGCGAAGAATCTCTCATAGAATCAACCCAAGAACTGTTTTTGCCTCCAGTTTCTGTCATCTTTGTGAACCTTTTTCGGGTTATTGTGAAATACCCCCCAGGAGCAGCTGGCAATGGCTCTGGCACAGCAGGTGAAAACAGAGACTTGGGCAGCGCCATTGTGATGGTGATATCAATACCCTGTTTGGCATCAGGCACAACCACATTCTGGTTTGTCATCTCCGCTTGTATAAGCTAAACTCTGCACACGCATATATACACATTAACATAAAAAGAACCGAAACTGAATTTAGAAAGAAAAGAAGAGGCAAGAAACATAGAACGAATCTAAAAAGAAGTTGATAGATGTGAAGAGCACCTGAAAGTTTGAGGAGAGTGGAAGGAACAGCGGAAGTGCAGAGAAAATACACGGGCGAGTACAAAGGCAAGTAATGAATGAAGTTGTTCTGGTCTTAGGATTCAATGGGATACAGAAGAAGAGTTAATAAAGGCCTCAAAAAGGTTAGAATTATACGCGCCCTACACACACTCGCAGGACACAAACTCAACTGGGGTTATAGACTTGGTTTTCACGGCACTAACTGACTAAATAAATAAATAAAAAACACTCCCTCCTTAACCCTTTCTTCCCCGTGCAACTTTTTGTTGGCCACAAATATAATAAAAACTTTGAATGTGTTGAGAATATCTAAATCTCTTGATTTTTTTTTATAAAACAGAGAGACGACTCATCGATTGAGAACCGTTTGACAGGTTAAAATGGCATAATAAATTCTCTAATTAGATTATAATAAGATTTTTTTGCTTCGTTCAAATTCTAATTTGCTTAGGACTTTAGACATAAAATAAGTTTATAATTTAATAATACACACCTTCCTCTCAAATTCCATCTTGTTTTATAAGTCTTGCATTTTTTTCTTCAAACAAATGGACTCTTCAGGACCACTCTGATCTTACTTTACTCGATATAAATTAATCTCTTACTCATGTTGAAAATGATATATATATATATATATATATATATATATATATATATATATATATATATATATACACATGCAATACTTAAATCAAATTGTTTTTTTATCATAAAGGCATCAAATATATTATTATTATTCTTCTTCTTCTTATTATTATTATTATTATTATTATTTAGATACTTTTTGAAATAACGTTTTATAATTTTGATTGGCTAATTAAACAAAAATATAATTTTAATTAAAAAGTATTTTACAGAAGCACCACCCATCCCATCCCATCCCATCCCATTACCAGACACACGGCGAGTGTCAAATTGCATTCCTTACTTTTTATAATGGAATTTAGGCCAGATTTTATAAACCAAGTATGATTTGTATTTCTCACCTTTTGCTATTGCCAAAAGAATCTCAAGAATATTGTTTAACGTTTTTTGTTTGGTTGAATGGGATCATAAGTAAATTAATTATGTCTCCTTTTGTTTATTTATCCTCGCATAACCATTGGCTTTGTTGATAATTTATTTATTTATTACGAATCTTTTTCGTTCTCCGATTGAAAGTTAGAATTTGGAGGGCATGTACAACGAACACGACTCCTCTTCCCATCTCTAATTTTTTTTTTCAATTGTTTAATAATTTGAAATCGAAGCCCTTTGGTAAAAATCTCTCGATAGGACATGGTAAGAATCTTGATTGTTAACCATGGGACAATCTCTTCTTAAAGCCAATTACTAATCATTTTAGTTATATAATGGGAATATTCTTTTGAAAACTACATGTAAAGGTTACTTCATGAAAGGAGGAAGAGCACTTAAACTTCGTGGATGCTGATTTTGTGAATCACAAGGGAGAGGTTTTTTGTATACGAAAACACACCATGCACTAAAGCTATAATATCAGAGAACGTTTTCTCCTGGCTTACCCCTCCAATGAGCACGATGGTGATTGCGATGATCAGCAGAAAAGGAAATGGATTCTGATAGCAGGGGATTTAGGATTGCCGGGGCATTTTTTGAATTGAAAAGAAAAGGACCCGTTGGAGCAATATCCCGAAGCACTTAAAATTTGGCATTTTGAAGGACCGCCTTAACTCACGTCATTTATATCTTTTCTGGTTTACGGAAATCAAATAAAAACAAAGAAATGGAAATGAAGTGTTGAGAAGCGGCACGGTAACTTGTGCTTCGGTTTGAGCGTTTTCCCTCCAACATTTACAGGTCCTATCAGGCAAAACGCAAGCCGGACAGATGATTTATGGGATCCAGCTACAGTGTCTTTGAAAAATTCCTGATCCTAACATCACCGCTCGCTTATAATTCCTGCCGAAATCCGGAGCTAGCTAGTAGAAGTCCTACTTCAGCTGGTTCTTCATTAAATCAATAATAGTTTAGAATCTCTAGTTTTGATCTTTCAATTAAGTAACTATTTCAGAAAATGGCTCAAATATTTTGAAAACTTCCAAAGTGCTATATATCGTTGTACAATAGAGTAGGTAAGATGTGAGGAGGAAATTTTCTTAACATCAGCTTGAGATTCGAGTAAGACTGGTAGTATAGTGACTATTGGTGATGTTGGCAGTAAAATCATGAGCGAAAACAAAATAAAAATGTCAACAAAACAAATTAATATCGGAGAAAAATAAAGCTCTAAATAAAAAATTAGAAGAAGAGAGTGTTTTAGAGTAGGTGATTGGATTCTTCTCAGCTAGATAAGTGACAAAAAAATCAATTCCAAATAAAGTTTTTTTTGTCTCATTTTTTAATTTTTTAATGTGAGCTTCATTAATTTTATTATCATTAACAAGTTCATGAGAGGTCTTTTTATTTAATTGATAAATATGTTCAAATAATTCCCTTTTTTTTTCAATAATAGTATTGTAATACTTTTTAAAACTAGAAACTTGTATATAACATTATTTTTAGCATATCCAATAAATATATAATCATAAATTTTTTAACGTTTCTTTTTTTATTCAAGTAACATAATCTTAGCTAGACACCCTTATACTCTAAAAAATTTAAATTAGAAGAATGATCTTTTTCACAATTTATAAGGTGTTGAACCTGATTTTTTTTATAAAAATTATATCTCATTTATTCGACGGGTTCTTCCTCAAAAAATAATGAGGAACACGGGAACAACAAGAATATAAGTGAAATTGAACACTAGGAAGTTCAAGTGCAAAGAATTATGGCTCGGGTTCTTGTAATTTTATTCAAAGAATGCATGGTCGTTATATAGGCTATTAGCTTGCAATAGAAAGGAAGAGAATAAATAATAGAATTATGGAATATTTGTAGTTGTCACAAAATTACTATAAAAAATAAAAAGTTTAGAAAATATAGATATTATCTCGCATGTGAGGTGGGATCAATCAAATGTTTTTCTCTTGTTTAGTTCAATCTTATACGAATGAGTTAACTGTTTTTTTTCTGAGTAGTTACTATCTCGTATCGAAATTCATTATATAAATACTAGATGAAAATCCAATGTGTGATAAGAAACCATATGTATATTCTATACTCACAAAAAGAAAATTATATTTTTATAATTTAGGATAAAAGAACTTTTGAAATATTCTACATTATTCACAACAGGTAATATTTGTAATATATATGGCATTCGGTAATTATTGGTGGAAAGGGTCAGAAAATAGACTATGTACCTATCAATGACACCAAATATATAAGCTTGTAGTACTAATTTCTTTCCGTGGAAATGCAGTACAATCATATAATCAAACTTAAATTGTATTCTAGTCGTCAAATAGTACAAGCATGGCGCGCCCCTTGTAAAGGAAGGTGAAACTAGATGCTGAAATTCGTAGTTTGCATTAAAACCAGCAGCAGCGTTGATGTTTTTGGTTTGTCTCTTAATTTTGATGTTGTTAGCATTTGATTCTAGCTGTACTCTGTATAGTGCAAGTTAATAAATCAGCCCGATAGTGTAGCCTTGCCGTTTCCACACAATGTTGGGCAATAAAATCAGTTGATTATACTCTAGTCCAGTTATTTAATAATAAATTGCGGGGTGCTGTCCAAAATGCAAAAAGTTAAGAGGAGAAATTGCCCGAATGATTGTCAGATGGTCGACATTGTTGAATTTATAATTAAGGTTCGAGAGAGCTGTGCTATTTGAAAGCTTCGAGAGAGCTTTACTATTTGAAAAGTTCATCAGCACGACTTATGTTTGTCTGCAAGTCTCTTTTAACATATGCTCTATCTGCCGATGGCAATATTTTAGGAACACAGAAACATGGTCGAAGTTTCCCAGTTCTGTCAGTGAAAGTTTCTTTCCTCGTCACTCGGCGGTCAATTTTAAAATTGATTTTACTCGGTCTGCATAGCAGTAGTGGGTGTAGACTTTTCTGCGATCTATTCCTTTAGCACCCACATAGATTAAAGAAAGTATTTCCCGAAACATACTTTTCATCACCGATGTTGATTTTTTTGCCATCCCATTTGAGCGTAAAACCGTAAAAGCACAGCTGTGAACCCCAATGACAAAATAAGACAGTCACTTCCACGATACTTGTCCTTGTTGACTCTGTAATTATGACACGATTTACAAAGTGTTTCCACGTGTGTTTCGACTCGAGTTTTTGCATAATCTTATTAATGGTTTAAGTAATTTTTTTTATTGCTGTGATATAATGATATTAAAAATAATTTAAAAAAAAAAAAAGGCATCCACCGTCACCATCTCAAACACACCCTCTTGCACAGAGAAGAGTGGTTGAGAAAACCATGGAATTTAAGCACCGACTGAAAATGCATGGGTGATCTCTGGAATCTACGTTTAATTGTGTGCCTTGACTAAACATATTTTGCCGCCCTCAAGAAAGAATAAGCACGAGATACGTCGGTCGTCCATTTCACGTCTCATATAAAACCAAAACGCATGAATGCTTGAACTTGTTTAATTCCAATGGCATAAAAAGGATTCCAGTTCAATTCATCTCATCACGTAGGCTATAAATGGTCAAAACCGGAGACCATGGAGAGATGCTTCGAAGCTATACCCATGTGCACAGAGGTTCGGTTTCAAAATCTCACGATGTTAGATATTGTCAAAAGAGAAGAGTTAGGCAAAACAAAAGGTAGACCGAACGGGACGAAATCCTTTCTTTATTTCAGGCCTTGGAAAAACAATGTGGAATAACTTTCTGGTTAAGAAATTCCCCTCCTCCTCGTTATTTTAACATAAAACTCTTCTTTTCCCAAATTATAAAACCAGTTTCCTAATATCTCAAGAAACAGTCGCTAATTCTAACGAATCTAATTTAGTAGTCTCCTTGTGCATTCAATGAGTTATATTCTAGCCCAGCAATCTAGATTTGCATTTCAGAGTATAAGGTATAAATTCTTCTTCTTTTGTGCGTGCGCGTGTGTGTTTGGTAACGTGGTATAAATTATAGTCAAGAGGATGATCTTATATGGAGCCATTAATCAGTCTAGTCTTTACGTGGAAATAATATAAGAATCTTGTTAAAAAATTAAATCCGTATAGTTAATGCCATAAACCCCTAATGTAGACACAATTGAAGTCTTTGAATTGTTCTATGTTAGGTTTGGGACTACTACTCTAGGAATGGATCTCAACTTTATAGTCATGTTATTACTTCGGCTTATTCTGGGAATGAGTAGGCGAGAGATTACCACTATCTTATTCATGCTGGCAGATCCTGATGGCTCTTACCTCGGCTCATGCTTTAGACTTGCATTATTCATCTATTCTATAATATTTTGTGTTTTTTTAATAATTTATAAATTATATTTTTTAAAATTTAAATATTTTATATAAATTTATAATTTATAACTAAATTATACAATGATCAAAATATAAATTATGAATTACAATATAAATATGATATTATGAAAACTATTTTCCTCGTACGATAGAACACCGGTATATGTTTTAAATATACAATTTTCTCTTCAAAAATATAGCTTTTTAAGTCATCAAAAGACATGATGTGATGACAGAAAGTTTATGATCAGTATAGTAAATCTTGAGTTCAAGTCAGGATATGCACTATTTGTAAGAAGCTCAAACAACAAGAGTTTTACTTGCTCATTTAGGCCTATAAAATATATTTTTTTGAAGGTAGAGTTTTCTTGCATCTAAAAAACATATAGCTTTTTGAATGGCTCAATTACTAAAGTCATAAGAAAGTTAATTTGATAGTATGATTCAGTAAATACGACCAAATCACACACAAATATGATAATGAATAATTGAATAATCTTTTGAAACTTTGATTTTGATTGTTGATATCACAAAATATATCTAATTAAAGATTGTTGCAAAAGTTTAAGAGAAAATAAATTAGATAAATCTTGAACCTTATAGAATAATATTTACAGTTTAATATTCAGAAATCTTTATATTGTTTTTTCCAATCTAAGTCCATGCAATAGTTCTGACATGGGAATCTTTTATGACACCACCACGTAAGCGTGTTGCAATAATCCATTGCAGGCAAATAAGCACTTCGGTAGCACAGTAGAAGAAATTCAGGGTGTGGCTTTTCTGTTTTTGGCTTCATTGTTTTCGCGTGCGGTTCTTGGAAACTACTCGATTCAGAGAGGAGAATGTGGAGACTTTGAGGCGTTTGTGGGGACACGTGACACGCGGTGGGGCTTCCAAGAAGTGCATGTACATACAGCGAGGGAAGGTGCCACGTACCCCCCCGTTGCCTGGTCTTAAAAACCACAAGATTTTAGCCTGGTGATTCCTTTTTCTCTGTGGAGCTTGTCGAGGGGAGGAACTAGCCGAACTTTCTACCTAAACAAGTAGGAGCAGAGGACGACTTTTTTAGTATTCCTTTCTTGCTCAGAGCTCTCACCAATAGCAGTTTCTCGCGTGAAACTTTTTATAATATAAATTATTTTTTTTTATTTTTTTTAACTTGGAATCTGAAGTTGAACAGAAGTTGGAAACTTAGTTTTGCTGAAGGTCAAGATTTCAAAGACAATGACTCACTCATCTTTGACGTTTGTGTTAGGTAGGGATGCGCTTTCGGTTTTCTTTTCACCCTTTGTCGTCTTTGAATAGGAAAAGTCTGAATGCTTCAAATTATATGTTTGAATACCAACGAAGCCTCTATTCCCTGTAAGCCACAAGTCGAAGGTTTAATTGTTTATAAATATAATATCTTTTTCAAAATATTTTGTTTAAAAAAAGGACAAAACTCGTTTTGTGGTTATAGTAATACAGTATATGTGTAGGTATATACTATTACTGAGTACTGACATTGTCTCTAAGAACATAAGCTATGATCTCAGCCTCTTGTCTAGAAGTTATGACCAAGTTATTGTCTTTAATTTGCTGGGAGGCGAGAATTTTTGCTGTTTATAAATACAAACAGCATCTTTTTTAACAAGACATGTCTCTTAAAATGACAAAACTTGCTACGTGATCCCAGCAAAATAATACATATTAAAGTGCCTACAATATATGGATATAAACATACATCATTGAGTTTTGAATAATCACACAGTAAGTTTTATCCTTTTAAGAAGAATGTATTGGAGAGAAAAAAATATTTTGTGCTTACTAAAATTCTCACCTCCCAGCTGATGTAAAATAATAGCATTATCAGATACAAATATTAGGCTGCTTGTTTGGAATTTTAAATGCACTTGTACAGTAAATTGTTAAATTATATCTTAAATTGAATAATAAAATCTTTATTGAAAAAGAAAAACATAGTTGTTCTAATTCGAAAAGTGAGATAAACACAATTGTATAGTAAATTGCTAAAATTATTTCAGATGTGTGTGTTCATACTATGGAGATTTTAGTGCCCAATTGGCATTGCGGCAATGTTTTTTTAATTATTTTTTTTTGAAAATATATTAATTTAATGTTTTTTAATACTTTTTGTGTTCATGTCAAAAATTTTAAAAAAATATTTTAATATATTTTCAATTAAAAATGATATTATAGATATCATGAAAATATATCTTGTTGAGGTTGCAGCTTGGTAATTAATTTCTTTCAAAGGCTTCAAGTAATAAATGTGGCTCTTGGATGGTTTTATCTTAATTCTATGATAATTCAAATTAATGCAAAAATAAGAGAAATATTTTTAAAAACTTAAATCAGTTTACGTGACCTTCCTTTTGGTTTGAAAATAAGATGTTGCCTGTTATCGTGATTTTTTCCCTAATAACCTCTTGAAAGAATATACAAAACTTACACATGGATATTAGCAGTAAACATTGAATGATATATTGAAGAATTTTTGGAGAGGTATATTGAACTTATATTACAAGAGGTATCATTACAAATTAAGATTTTAATTGGACCTCGCTATAAATATTACATGGGATGATGTTGCATCTCGTTGTAAGTTTTTTATTACAAAATTAAACATTTTAATAAAGCAATTAATCAATGACATATTTGCGCTCATGCCCTCTTTTCTTTTCTTTTTTTATCACCCACGGTGTATTTACAAAGAAAGGGTAGATGCCTCATCATTGTTCACTTTCCATTACTTGTATAATCGTGTCAGTAACACATCGCGTGACAGGGTTCTATAATTTTTAAAGTTTTAAATTCTAGAGAAAGGAATTAGAGATATTAAACATAAGGTATCGACAAAGAAAACTCTGAAGAGCTTTGATAGTTTTCAAAACGTTTTTGTTTTATAAATTCTCTTAGTAAAACACATTATAATTTAAATAGAAAAAAAAATCTAAAATAGGAAGGGTAATTCGGATTTAAAAACTAAAACAGCTAGCAAGTCGATTTTCCCTATCTCCCCCATCTAGGAAATAACTCATGGAATATTAATCTTGACCCACGGGGCATCAAATGGTTTCTATAATTTATTCTTACAAGAGGCGTACAAAATCCCTCGTATGATTCGGGGAATGTATGATATTCCAACGATCATGAAAGCGAATGTCGGCAGGGGAAAATTTGAGAACCATCGATCAAGTGACTCTCCAAGTGTGGCTAGGGTTTCTAATCTTGTTTATCTCCCCTAGGTACAAAGTCCACATCCATGGAAAAACAAATGTGCAGCACGGGCAGATCTTCTATTTTCAGCCAAGATATGGAATAAGGAAAAGAAGATCTTTTCTTATCATTCTTCATTTCTCACATCCTGAGTGTATATTCTTCTTAAATTCGAAGAAGATAACCCGGCATTCAAAACCCTTTCGCTGATATTGTTCTTGTCGAAGCGAACAAAACCTGGTTTGGGCTTTAAGGCCAAGGCATTGCTACTACGAAATTAAGTCTCACGGGAGTTCACTAGCAAACTGCCTCTCATTCTATATATATATATATATGACGAAAGCTTGAAAGCATGGAAATATTACAGTTTAATTCTGAAATAAACGCGGCTGTAACAAGAAATCGGACATCCTTCAAAGAAATCTAAAAAAAACATTTACGAGAAAATAAAATTGCTAGGCATAATTTTGCTGCGTATTAAGTATATAATAATTAAAACTCTTAATATTATCATAAAAACTATAATATATTTAAAAACCATTGAGAAATTAAATAGTAATTTAATTATTATTTTAAATATTTTATTTAAAGTGTATCTTAATTAGAGAGAGAGAGAGAGAGAGAGAGAGAGAGAGAGAGGTTAAAGTCCATTATTAACACCTGTAAATTGTTTTTGCGAATTTTATGACATCTTTATAAATAAGATTAACTTAATACATATATGAAAATTCATTTTAAAAGATTCAAATATCAAGCTTGATAGTCGGTAAAAAAAATTATTTATGATTTGAACCAAATCAAGGAGCTTCTTAAGTTAAAGATGAGAGAATGCGATCTTAGCCCTCCAATTGAAAAGTTTTCACTCGTCAAGAAAACATGTCCCAAAATAGAAACCGTGTCCACAAACTCTATACAAAAAGGGCAAGCAAAACCAACCGAAAAAACTGCCGCGACAAAATGGGCCCCTTGGAGGAAGGAGAAACCAGACGCTGCAGAAGGTACAGCAGCTTCTTTTTTTTTCTTTTTTTTTTATATTATTATTTTGCTTTGTGTGATGGGACATGCCATGTTGCCTTGGCAATGATTCATCAAGGGTCCACAAATCGTGCAATTAGTGCTTAACGCACTAATACCCACCACCCCACTGAAACTCTAATCTGCAGTTTCTTTGCCCCCACCCGCACCTTCCTGTACTCTGGATATCCCCTCTTGTTTCTTTCAAGATTTGTAAGGACTCATGTTTTGCTAAGTGGGGCATGGGGTTAGCTTATAACTTGGTTTTCTCTTCCGTTATTTTATGTTCCATTGCATACATACAATTTTAGCCTAACTTCTTTTCTTGCATAATCATTTAGGGGGTGTTTGGAAGCCACCCAAAAGCGTTTTTGGGTTTTTGGTCCTTTGTTTTTTTTTTTTGAATTCAAAAATAATTTTTAAAAAATAAAAAAATATCATTTTAATATATTTCGGCACGAAACATACTTTGAAAAGCTACAGCAACAGCTCTCCCAAACACCTTCTTAGTATCACTTGGTTACTTTTATTTTATAAAAAGTAATTAAAAACTTAGTATCACTTGGTTACTTTTATTTTATAAAAAGTAATTAAAAACGTAGGAAAGAAATGGAGTGCTTTGTTTTTATGCGAAACCACATATTCAACCGTCAGATCCGATCGAGCAAGCATCTGGAACCTTGACAATCTAAACCATGGCCACTAATCAATATCAGGGTTTAATATTGTGATGGGGTCATTATTTGGTTTAACTCGTGCAAAGGGATTAAGAAAAGTGTAATACAAGATTCAAGCGATCTTCGCAATTTCATACCCTAGGACACAACTTTGTGTGTGTGTTAGCGACCTGAAGTGATCTATCCTCGCACGCAGGCCTAGATTAATTAGGTGCCTAGATGCTGATAGGAGAATCATATATAAGGATGAATATCTTGTTATTGTGATTTTTTTAAAAAAAAATATTTTATTTTTTTATGTTTTTATATAATTTTTATATGTTGAAATTAAAAATAATTTAAAAAAATAAATAATAAATATCATTTTAATATATTTCTAAATAAAAGATAATTTCTAAAACAATCTCAATCACGTTCTCAAACAAGTCATAAAAAATAAACTTTAGCAATAGCTCCGATACCATATAATATTGTTTGTTTCATACTTGTTTCATGTACTTTTAAATTTGGAAAAGAAAAAAAAGAAGAATTTAATTGTACTTGGATGAATGTGAACACCCATAGAACATAATTATTCTACTATAAATCCCTCTTATCTAACTAAGTTTGGCAAAATAGGATCATTTATTATATTCATATACTCTTAAAAGAGGATCTTGAAAGGCTTGTCTTTATTTGTTATTTTTAAAAGAAAAGGCTTGTAGTGCCTATAGCACCAACTAAGAGCTACAAATAGAATGGGATAGTCCAAAGTTGAATTGATTGCCCGCAGCACTGTCAATGCCAGCAAAATATCGCAACATCAACATGGTGATCGCAGGTTTATGTCTTCGCCAGCATCATCATTAGCACTGGCGTACACGCTCCCTTGTTCTCTCATCTATTTTAACGTCGGACATTTTCCCCGGCCGATTTTTACTTCAAATAAAAAACTTTTCCATCTATATCTTAATCAAGCTATTAATATTTAAATTGATGCACTCATGAGGAATTATTTTTCTACCACCTTCCTTAAATCCCTGTTCTTATTATAATGTACGATCAATACGCACTTAACAACTCGATTAGACCTCTCGGAGTAGATTCCATGGCATAAATTTTATCTCATGTATTTTTATCCCCCCCCACCCCCCAATTATTGGCTCATGACTCATATGAAAGAGAAATACATGTTCCAGCCCTGTTCTTATTGTCATCTCAATAAAATTCAATGACAAATAATGGGGTTTTTTTATGGATAAAATATCCTCGGCATATTACCTCATTCATAATATCACCCCTTGTCAATTCCAAGAGTCTATTTCACAACTAACATTATTTAATACCTTAATGTCATCCTTCCATCAGTCTTTGTTCAAAATAGTTAATCGAAGGGTTGAATAAATGACGTGTCAGACAAAGGTTTCATTAGATTAGAAAAACCGAGGGGAAACCCCCACTAACATCGCGCATTGATGGATTTAAATTCCAATGAGTTAAATTACAGGTTAAAGAGGTTTATTCACTTTCTCGACTTTCCGAGCTCAAACCCTGAAGCAAGAAGAAGAAGAAGAAGAAGAAACAATTATGTTCATCTACCTCTTCTCTGTTCACGATATTGTTGTTGTATGCCGTTTTCATCTTCCTTTTTCTGTGTTATTAGTTCTTTTTTTCCCTATTAATTTATAAGTTTTGCGTATGGTCCCGTCAAGTGTGTCGTCTCTTTCATGTAGATAAAGTTGTCACCTAGTTATTTGATTATAAATACTAAAAAACTTGAATATTCTAACCTTTTAAAAATTCAAAAAGTAAAAAACTAATTACGATGAATAAGTGATAACATACACTATTTTTGGGTGGTTCTAATATAGTTTTAAGATTTAATGGTTTTCTGGCAAATGGTTTTGGTTGGAGTGAGTGAGTAGATGTATACCTAAGTTCTCCATGTAAGTACTCTGATAGAGCTTACCAAGATTGGATTAAAGAGGATATGATTATGGAGGTTAGAATACTTTTAATTGATGAATATTTAAAATAACTTCTTATAATTTTTGAAGATAAATTATTGATATTGACATATAAAACTAACAACATACCCAACATTTTATCAATATTTTTACTTATTCTTTCACATAAATTAAATAGCGAAAAGTTAAGATATTCTCAATTAAAATTGATATATATTTAAGATAATTCCAAGAATCTTTTGCCTTGTAAATTATACATATTTTAAATATCAGCGTACTAATAGATCCAATATTTTAAATTGTGGTTGGTTGTATTTTTTGAAATATTTGTCCAATCCTCAAGCATTTAATAAAATTGTTTATTGAAATCTCAAAATGTATTAAAAAAACATTTTAACTAAAAAATGCATGTTATCTTTTAGATAATCGGATATAAAAATATTTTTTTAGTTTTTATAACATCTGGTTTGGCAAGCTATTTTATTTCTAAAGATAAACTCTCCAAATAGATTTAAGAGAATGTTTGTTAAACATAAT
Source organism: Salix dunnii (assembly GCA_015731905.1). NCBI lineage: Eukaryota > Viridiplantae > Streptophyta > Magnoliopsida > Malpighiales > Salicaceae > Salix > Salix dunnii. Next base: position 6,352,962 of record CM027660.1, on the reverse strand, counting down.
TTTAAATCCAAAATTTCAACACAAGCTAAGGGTCAAAACAATTAATTTCAAGCCAACCTGGTCAAGTTGATTTGGTTGAGTTAACTCAGTCAGCTGATTGGGTTGATCAACTCAATTGAGTCAACTCAATTAGCTAACCCAATTGACTGAACACACCTATTATACTCTCTGACGATTTTCAATACAGTTGAATTTTATAATTACTAATTAATGAAAACAAGCCACATACTCGAATTAATTTCATGAATTATATATTAATCACACCAAATACGTACCTGTCTTGACCACTTGCATCAGCATAATGTTTGTCGACCAGCATTCTTTTCTTTTCGAGAATTTAACAAAATTATGTAGCCTCGACGCAGAAGGCTCTCGTCGGTAGCGCTCATGTGAATTCTTTTTCTCGGTTGTCTTATCCCGCACCATAACGTTTTTGGACTTTTGCTCCCCTTTAATTTTTTTACGAGCAGAGATAGTCCAATGCAAATATTCTGGGACTCCTTCGCATAAATTCCAGGTCAAAATGATGAACACAATTGGTACGAACAATTTGACAATCATTTTTCAATTGAAACTTTGCAAATACTCCACGGAGTCGGATTAAAGAATAGCTAGTTGAAGCAGATTCGGCGAGCGAGATAGAGCAAGATTATTTATTTTGATTTTGATGTGATGTGATTGTGAACTTCGGAATGATCTGATTAGATTTTTGTGCTCCATCCAGTGACTAAAGGTTGATGGGAACACTGGGGCTTAATTTCACGTGCTTATTGGTTGCTAAAAACGTGGCAACGCGAAGGAACCTTCCGCCAAGAACTTCACCTTTTACGATCCAATACGATTTCAACAGTTTTTCCTTGCAATTTTTCTCTTACCACATCGTTGCAACTGTTTTTAAGGAAGTGTAGCTTGTGGTGTTGTTTTCATTGATAAGTGGCTTGATTCACACGAAGTGATGTTTTCTTTTCATTATAATTTATTTTAGATATTTTTTATGGTTATAATCTGTCAAATATATGTGTGTGTATAATTTTAATGTATTTTCAATTAAAAAGTCCCTAGCAACATTATATTAAACACACAAATTTAATTAAAAACGTTTGTTATTGAGCTACTAGGTGTGAATCCCACCTCCACCCTTACAAGGTGTTTGACACAACTTCGACTTTTATTTATATGCTTTTTAAAAACGCTTACAAGGTGGTTGAATTTTATTTTATTTTTTATATTCATATAATTGTAACCAAATATTTGAACCAATGAGATCGCTCATCGTGTTAATCAAAATTGTGGGAGGGTGTTGTCATATTCTTCACTCAGCCTCGATTTAATCCTCGATTACACCGATCTTGATTCGGGACGCCTTGAACCTAGTTAATTAAAAATCTCGGGTGTCTTTGACCCCGTATCGTCCTAACACTTTGCAGCCTCAAACCCGATCTAAACTCAATCCTACCCATATCCTCGGACACCTTGAACTTGCTCTAACTCTCAAACGCTCAGGATTCGATCCTTGCCCGGTCCTCAGATACCCTGGTCTCGTCCAAACTTAACCCTTAAACACCTATACCCCATCTTCACCCCAACCTGGGTATCTAGGTCTCAACCCGACCTTGGTACTCTAGACTAATTCTTAATCTAATCAAGACTTGATTTATAGTTTAACTTTATATAATTTTGGAAAATTATATATTTCAGACAAAAGATTTTGAAACCAGTTTTTATTTTGTCAAAAGTAAAAGATAAAAACAAATAAAAATAAAAATGATATTAAAGAATCGTACGAAGATGTCACTTTTAGCATCGAATTCCAATATAATTGAATTTTTTGCCGTCGAGAATAATTCCGATTTCCGTCAGTCTATATATAGTTTCCATGCGAATTAAAGAATAATTAATGATTCTCAAGTAGTTGCCTTAGTGTTCCAGACCAATATATTTTCTTTGCATCCAAGAACAACTGGCATGAATGGCTTTATACTGGGCAAGTAGATCATGATTCGCTCGATTTCATTTCGCAAAGAAATCAGTAATTAAGCATCCAAATCTTTGATAAAGAGCGGAAGAGGATGTCATGGCCCCCATCTTATCTTCTTATGACACGAAAATCTAGGAGTATACTGTAACATGTTTGACTTACTCAAGAAAATTCAAGTGTAAATTCAAGTTACAAGAACAGTTTTATTTTATTTTATTTTTTTGTGGTCGTAAATCCTGCATGATTTCGAAAGTGATTGAAACAAGGTTGGAACCCAGCAACATTATACCAATCAATATTCTGTTCTGATACGAGATTTGAATTAGCACGCTGACCTCTGCATCTGTTCTGGGATCGGGGAAGACAGCAGCTTCGTTAAAAGCTGATAGAAGACAGTACGCAAGCTGAAACTTGAAATGGCATATGGGTCCAGTTGTTGATGGTCGCAAATGGGCCAAACCCTTATCTCATGCGTTATCTACTTATGCCAATATCCTTGATGTCTATATTTCATTTTCTCATGCTCTATGGATTTATATGAAACCTGTCTACGGGTCTCTCTGATTTATTAATCTAAATAATATAAATGGTCTAATACTGTACGCAAACCTCTTTGGAGCCGAATGGTAGATTATTATTATTGAATTTATACGAGTTTTGAAGGAAATGTCTACAAGAAAAGCAGATCTTTATTAATGAATTCATGAGGTGGTTGGGTGTTGGAGTTCGCTTCAATAAGTTTTAGCTTTCTATTTCAATAAAACAAATAAAATCTAAATTTATCATGTACTTTTTCGAGTAACCAAAAAGAGAAGAAGAAGGGCACGATCAAAAAATTATAAGAAAAATAAATATAAATTGTTATGGGAGAAGATACTACATTCCAAAAGAATCAAATTATCTAAATAACCAATTTTTTTGCTTCTCTCAATTAATTATAAATGCATGCCTTTGAGGTGGTGGTTTACTTCCGTAGAGGCCAGAGGTAATGGATATTTGGTGTTTATTTGGAAACGTGATTAAAATTATTTTTAAAGTTTTTTTTGTTCAGAATTATATTAAAATGATATTTTTTATTTTTAAAAAATTATATTTAATATTATCACATCAAAATTATCTAAAAATACTAAAAAAATTAATTTAAAATAAAAAAAATCATGTTTTTTCTTAAAAATACTCTTGAAATGCAGTATTAAACACCACTTATTTTCACAAGTAAAATAGATGAAAATATTAATATATTAGCAGAGATTGTGAGCACATGGACAATATTATTTTCACAAGTGTGTCATGTTTTTTTGTTGCTAAGAAAATAAAATAAGGAGCCTTGTTAATAAATAAAAAAATGTAGTCATAGGCGTACGAGCTTGTTAATGATAGGCTAAGTATTTTGGGCCCGGCCCTTTGTTGATTATTTCTTTTTCTTCTTCTCTTCTTTCATTTGTTTTCTTTACACTTCAAAAAAAATAGAAACTATCATATTCATCAACTTTTTTATTTTTATATGGTTCTTAAATCTTATTATAAGTTTTTATTTGAGTTTTAATATCTTTTTTTTATTATTCTGTATCTGATATAATAATAATAATAATTTTATGAAAAATAGTTTGAAATTGTTTTTTATTATTAACATTTTAAATAGGTTTTTAGTATTGTTTTATAGTATTTATTATTTCTTTTAGCTTTCGATCATGAATATATTATTTTAATATTTTTTATTAATTTACTTTAACAATCATAAAATTCCTTAGTTTTTAAGTAAGAAAAAATAATTTTAATTAAAAATATTATGATAGATAAGATAAATAAAAAAGTATATTTATATTTTCAACAATATTTTATTAAAAAAATATATTTTCATGTTAATAATAATATTAAAAAAACTATTGAGATCTATATATTTTTTTATGTTTAAAAATATTAGATTCCTTCCCAGCACGGGCATTCAAACTAAATAAAATTAGCTAATAGAGCCTTAAAAGACAAAAGAACCCAAAATATTAAAAAATAACATGCACAGATAAGTAATATCCGAAGGACGCGTAATTACCGCGGGACTTGTCTCGGTGAAATCCGAAGCGAAGGGAAAACGAAACGAGGCGGAAAATAAGTAAAAAACAATCAAGAGGGAGAGAGGTCCAAAAATTTTTCTAAACGCCTCGTTAGGAAAACAATCGATGAGATCGGCGAGGCGTTCACAGGCTGATTGGAAATTTCTTGCCTTTTTTCTTTATACGAAGATGGGATAAAGAGACCAGTTCAGAACTAAAATATCTAGTGCAAGACACCAATGTGCGTTAATATTTAATTTTAAAAAATAAAAGCTTATTTGTTTATTGTTTAATATTAAACAAAGAAAAAGGATGATTTACTGAATTCGATTGCACTAATGTCATTCCATGCTGGGAATGTGAGCTCCAAATCAATAAGTTTCAGTTTTACTGTCAGAAATTATTTCAATTTCATCTTGGAATTGGTTCCAAACATGGTGTTCGATTTTCCCTAAATAATCTTCTGTATGGTAAAATCCATAGATTAGGCTAAGAACAAGAGCCAGGAAAAAGAAAAACCAGAAAATTATCGATGTAATTGTTGAGAAATGGACGGGTTTGATCAATTTCTTTTTTAATTCAGTGAGTAGTTGTGTTTTTATAATGTCTGATTTTTTATTTTTTTTGGCAGGATTATATTTTTATGCGGGAACGGAAACGAAACTGGCTGTGGATACATCAAGAGGAGAAACTCTACGTATCAATGTAATGTTTCTTTCAATGTGATGTTTTTCTTTGTCTGTATATCAGGGGGTCTGTTTCTCTGGATGAATTGCTCGAGTAATTGATTTATGTGATTCTTGAAACTGCAGTTTGATGTCACTTTCCCTGCTCTTCCGTGTTCTATACTTAGCCTCGATGCAATGGAGGCTAGTGGAGGGCAACATTTGATGTAGTATGTTCCATAACACCTCACTTTTCTGTACTTGCGTTCATGTGCTCATGACCTGGTGGTTGGCAAAGTTTAGATTTTTGCTTTGGACGGTGGCTTATATGCCTTGCAGAAACATGATATAATCAAGAAAAGACTAGATTCTCATGGGAATGTAATAGAAGCACGGCAAGATGGAATCGGTGCCCCTAAGGTTGGTATATAGTTTTGCTTCAACTTTCAATGTTGGAAACGCCGTCGTTTGTGATCTGTGAACTTTGTGCAACGAACTTTGAGGGTTTTTTGAGTGCTACTAGCTGTGCATATTCATTATGAGCCAGCAGTAATTGTCCACTCAGTTCCAGGGTTTCATTAATTTGTGCGATGATTGATATGAATGGAAGAAGAGAATCTGTCTTGATGTTCTGAATTATGTGAGGAGTCAATAGAAGGAATGAAAATAATGATTATCGAAAAGTATCAAATCTGTCTGCTGTGAAGAAGTTTTGTTTCACACACAGAACAGCATGCTTAAAAGGATGGAAGTTAAAACTTGGTATCATTTTGTCGGGCTGATATTGGTGTCCTTTGTCTGGAGATAGAGATATCTGTTTACAAGAAGCTTGTATTAGTCTCATGGCTGCATGGAGCTTTGTCAGATCTAATCATTCTATATGCCAGAGGTAGAAAAATTGAAATGTTTAGACTCTGCTTTTTTCTCTTTGATCTCAAGCAATGTTTATAATTCCCATTGTTCTCATAAGTGTGATTCGTAAGATATTCTTTTTTTTACCCAGCTGTTGAGGCTATCATTTCTGGACTTGTAACGACTGATACCCCACTTGCTCTCCCAAATATCTCGGACTCCTTTTCCTGCTTGGCACATATTGAAAAGCCCTTGCAGAGGCATGGTGGCAGGCTTGAGCACAATGAAACATACTGTGGTTCCTTCTATGGTGCAGAAACAGTAAGTTTTTCTAGCATCAATGCTAAGAAATAACAATCTGGTTTCATAGTTGTTACTGAACTGCATACATGTGAGACAACCCACCTAGCAATCTATAATATTCTTGTTCGCCTGGACGCATGTTTACCTATTTAATGCTTTTCAATGTATTATGTTGATAGCCAAAAGTAATACTTTTTTGCTTAAGTTTTTTCTTTGTCATGTTTATTGGATAAGTGCCACTTACAGCTTCTAGTAATAATTATTTAGCTGCTTCTGATTTGATTGTGCAATTGGCAGATTCTCTCCATTATTTATCTACTGTGTTATTTCTTTGTTATGGTCTGTATTTGTCTTTCTAGAGGATTCTTTTTTGATCCAATCAGAATATGTCTCCATCCCACTAGAAACAATCACACGTTTATTCTGTTCTTTATCTTATCTGTAGTTTCACTCTCTATTATATCTCCTTTTATACTGCAGTCAGCTGAAGACTGCTGTAATTCTTGTGAGGAAGTTCACGAAGCATATCGAAAGAAAGGTTGGGCGATGACAAATCCAGATTTGATGGACCAGGTAATATAGTGTCATTTATTAGAATTTGAGATTCAATTTGCAAGAACAAACTGTATGTATGTGATTAAGAATCACATATATTGACTGTTCTGACTCTCTAAGATTGTATCTCAATTGCCAATTTTTTGGATCTTTAATGCTTCATTTTTCCCCATCCTTTTCTTCATTTACTCTGGACCTGTCACAATGTTGAATCTGATGTTTGGGTTACCATCTCCCTCTCTTTCTCCTCCTTTCTTCCACCTTTGGGGATATTGAAAGTAGGTAGGAGGACTAGAAGCATGTTAAAGTGTGGCAATTCCTTCACAAGTATCATGGTAGAAAATTCCTCTCATTCCTCTAATATTATCCAATAATATTCAACTAGGATTTTTGAGTACTGGTGTTGCTTGGGAATACATCCATACTAGCGCTGCTGGCTATGTTTTTGCGCTGTGTGGGATGCATGGCTAAATTTTGTCTTGTATTTGTCAGTCTTCTAAGATTCAGTGTTCCATATGTGCACTGTTGACATGTGTAGGTTTAATTTCAAATTACAACATCCATGCTTTCATTTGTTTCAATCCTGGTTGTGCTCTCTGCTTTACATGTAACATTCAGTGCAAAAGAGAAGGATTTCTCCAAAGGATTAAAGATGAAGAAGGAAAGGGATGCAACATTTATGGGTTCTTGGAAGTTAATAAGGTGGCTGGAAATTTTCATTTTGCACCTGGGAAGAGTTTTCAGCAATCTGGTGTTCATGTACATGATCTGCTGGCATTTCAGGAGGATAGTTTATGTAAGCCATGATTTTACTTCCTGGCTTATCTCTACATATGGAATTCAATCACTGATCTTGTGATTGCCAAAGAAAATGAACTTATCAATTTCTTCTTAATTATGCTATGGTAAGCAAACCATCTGATAAATGCGCACAATGTTGGTACTGATATTCACAAGATTAATAGGCTAGCTTTTGGAGGATATTTTCCTGGTGGTGTTAATCCTCTTGATGGGTAATTTTCTCCTTGCACCATGGTTTAATCTGCCTATTGGTTGGGCTTGAAGATTAACTTGTTTGCCTCTTTGGCCTTTGCTGTAAATCACATTGTATATTCTGGAATATTAAACTCACTTTTTTAACATTCAGTGTGCAATGGACACAAGAAACACCAAGTGGGATGTACCAGTATTTCATCAAGGTCATTCTTCGGGACAACTGCCTCTGCTGTTGCTTTTTGTCTCTTCTTTCTAAGTGGTAATAGTTTAGGAAATGCAACAAGTTCTCAAGCATTTTACCCAAACGGGCCTTTTATTTTGCAGGTAGTACCTACTGTATACATAGATGTGAGTGGATACACTATCCCGTCAAATCAGATGTGATAATGCTCCAAAAAGTTTTCACTTGTTATAATGTCTCTGTTCATCTGAATTGATGTAAACATGGTAGGTTTTTTTTTCAGTTTTCTGTAAATGAACATTTTATGGGGGCAGACATAGGTCGCCTCCAGTCCCTTCCAGGAGTTTTCGTCTTTTATGACCTCTCTCCTATTAAGGTATGTTTTTTTTATGCCTGTTATGCAAGGTCAAGAGGTAATGCATCTACAATGCCAGGTCACTGGGGAATTCTTTCCACCTCAGAGATTTTTCTTTTTATCTAGACTCTGCATCTGATTTGCATTTTGCAGGTGACTTTCACAGAGGAACACGTTTCTTTCTTACACTTCCTCACAAATGTGTGCGCCATAGTTGGAGATTATACTCTATCCCTTTACCAAAACTCCAAACTAACGTGATAAATGACTGGGGCTCACTTTTATGCTTGTGTTGGTCTCTTCCGTAACTTGCACTATAGGTTTGATAGAATCTAATGAAATGTATAGTAATGTAAACAGAAAAAAGAAAAAAGAATTTCCATTTACGCTATGGAACGACAGATTCAAGAAACCATGATACAGAGTTTCCAAATCCCAACTTCTATGTTTTTTGTGCATTTATATTAATTTATTTCTTGATTGGGTCTGTTCATAGTGTTTGATTATTTTTTTACTCAGGTGTTTTCACTGTCTCTGGCGTGCTGGATTCATTTATATATCATGGTCAGAAGGCAATCAAGAAGAAGATGGAAATCGGTAAATTTAGTTGATGACATATTGACGGGCTTGGGTCGTTGCTGTATTTAGTAGTTGGCTTCTCAGATGGAATTGGGTTTGGACGCCTATTTTGAACCTGCCAGTTTCTTAGAATCAGAACTAATGTTTGTTTTTTAAAGTTTTTTTTTAATATATATATACTAAAATAATATATTATTTATTTTTAATATCCTCTTCTACAGCTTTCATCTTATTATCCTCCACCATTTTCTCAAGTTTTGAACAATGCGAGAATTGGTTATTGGCCTTGAACCAGCTCTAAAACCAATTATTAAAGTATAACCTTAACAAGATGCAGAAAAGAAGAGTGTAGAGAGGAGAGATAGTAACTTAAGATTGAATTACTGTTCTTGTTCTTATTACTTGCATTTACGTAATGATTTACGATGCATGCTTTATACACAAAATGGGTTCTTCTTCTGCTAATAGTTCTAACTAAGACCCCCGCCGATTGACTCCAACTACTTCTCTTACCAAACTATCTTTTCCAACTGCCAACTAACCAATTACAAGATAAAGCCACGTGATTAATAAGAATTCCCTCTAAGCCTTGCTTCACACTTTTCATAGCTTCTGCTAGACTCTACCAGACCTGCAGGACTTCATAATCCTGCTCGCGTGAATTGTAACGTTAAAGTATCGCAGTTCTGTCCAGTAATAAGCTGAAGCATAGCCCATATCGTGGACGGAGCTATGGGCTTAGTTACATTTTGCTATTGTTATTATTAATTTTTGAGAAGCTGATAATGGATTGTTACCTGAAGTGGCATGCTATTTACAACTGTCGAGTATCTCGGCACCAAAGCTGAAAACTTGATTGTAGATCCCCACACCCCACCTGCTGTTGGGCCGAAATAAAGCCGAATCGAATCACGCTCAAATTTCTGTCTGCACTGCAATGGGTCAGGATGTAACCCAAATAACTTGGGCGATGCCTTCAGCGGTGTTCAACTGTAGCTCAGGGGATTAACTTCAAGTTGGGGTCACGCGTCTGGACATGTGTGTGAAATCCAGCTCTAATTCTGCACGATATATAAATCTGTTCATGTAGTTGTTTTTGTTTCTGTTCATATACGAGTTTGTTGTTTAATGATCGTTGTAATATTAGGATAACATCCACGTAAAATAAATCCACTTACCTGAATCATTTTTAAAACATTCTATATCTTGCTCTAAAGCATTCTAAGAAAATTCTTTGATTTATCATGTATTTTGGAACATGAGATTATTTCATTTTATTTTCTCATCGTAGGTATGATTAATGATTAATTTTTAATGTTAGAGGGGAGAGGGGGGCAGAGAATAAGATTATGGTAGCCCTTGGACTTTAAGAAGCTCCTTCCATGCTGTTCATGTGAAGTGTGAACTCGTCTTTTGCGTTATGGAAACAAAGAACAAGAATAAAGAGAGACTGAACGGTTGGATCTAAAATAAGAAATAGAAATTGCTTACATGCGTCTAGTATACGGATAGAATAATCCATATACCACACACATGTATGATAGAATAATCCACGACGTGTGAACTCGTCTTTTGCGTTATTAAAAGTTTTGTTCGACATAATTTCGTTGAAATAGAATAATCTATATACCAGACACTTGTATGAGCTTGGCTTACTGTTCCTTTAACCTCAAACATATACACTTTCAAGACTAATATTAACCTCAAGAATCTTAAATAAATAACTCTTTTAATATAAAACCTCAAAATACTTGTTTGATTTTGTATAAAAGAGATAAAAATGAAGAGATGTTTCAAACAACATGAAAATTTGTATTTATAATATTGAACGATGAGTAACCGACATCTTACAGTTATTGGTCTAGAGGGTACAATGAATTATTCGAAATATAATTTTTTGGATAAAAGAATATGAAAAAACTATTTTCATAATCGAAAGTTTGGTCAAAACCTCAACCGAGTGTTTCAGAAATGCAATTGAAACTCGACCGGATATCCATTCTTCTTCTTCTTCTTCTTTTGCTCTCGATAACACATTTGGATGAAGCTTCTACCGGATGTCATAAAGCACAAGCTTGAAAAGATACATTTTCAACCTTTATTTTTTGCACTTTTTTCTTCAAACTTTTACATTCTTTTTACTTGGATAATTAACTCTTTTAATTTTACAATCTAACCCTTGATTTGTTTTTTCTTAAACCTTGAATTCAATAGTTTTTTACTCCGGTGATTTTTATAACGTGTTGTATACATATGTAATAGTATCAATGGCCCGATAGGCAAGGCTTTTAAATTCTTAAAGTGATGGACAACATTATATGTAAATCTTTACATACATTACAAAGATATAATGTGATGATATAAAACTTGTAATTTGTACAAGTCTTGAGGTTGAGTTAGAGTATATATCTCTTATTATAATTTAAAATAAACAAAGTTTTACACATGCACTTGAATTTATAAAATATATTTTTTAGAAAATAATTTTTTTTATATTTGAAAAAAATAAAAAACAAGCCTAGATAGGAGCTAACATAACTCTCCCATGGAAATCTCGCCAATATTTTACACCTTTGGATTGGTTTGTTTCAAGAATGTGATAATTCCTAGGATATTTCATTGATCTTGTTTTGTCTCGATCATCATGCTTAATTTATGTATTGGATTCTTAGGTAATTTATGTATTTAATTTTTTAAAAAGAAAAAACTTCACAGATTTGGCGATGAAATGAATCTCAGATCCATCTGGAAAGAGATTTAATTTTGAAACACGACAGCCAGAAGGAAGAAACTTTCTAGAAAACAATTAAGGCTGCAATGTGCTGTTGATATTTCCTTTCCTCGAACACTATTTCAACAGAACTTTTAAACCCTATGAGAAATGAGTGGGCGATAGCTAAAGCAGACGCTGGCTAGAGTTGCTTGTTAAAAAGGGCAGAAGACAATTTCAATTGTCCAGGGGAACGATCCACGCCTTTTGCTTTTAAATCATGAGCATATCGTGCATACAATGATTTCGATCACAGAAAAAGTGCAGCTGTGAATATCAGTGTCTCGATCAAGCGTGCTTGCACTGTAGCTTTTGCACCATCATATCATGGATGGCAACGAAGAAAATGCGTCTCCCTGTGCATCTTTATTATCAGAACCCAACTCCAAGGCAAAGTTTTGGAAGCTTGTGGAGATGGCAAAGTTGAATGTAGCTCCAGCTCCATTCGAAAGACTTTTTTCGAGCCCGCTATTGGACTTCGAGGCTTCATTGAGACTCCACGGCACATGACTTACAGCTTGGCAGGAGAAAGAGTAGCTGGAGTATAAAAAATAATTATTATATAACTATTAGAAATTAGTATGTGCTTGAAAATTGTTGTTTCAGATCAGAAGTAAAAAAAAAATACAAAATATTGTTGATAAGAAAAAGGTTTATGGACAATTAAACGTTTTTTTTGCTGTTCAGCTCAACTTATGGGGGTACTGTTACTATTTCATATTAAGACTTACTATATAAATATTAGAAGAATATATTTTTTTTGTTTTAATATAGCATAGAAACTTAGAAATTGCAAGTTAGAAAAAACTTGGTTATCAAAAATAATATATTATATATTTTTAAATTATTTTTATGTATAAATATCAAAAATAATTTTATTAAAGAAAAAATTATTTTAATAAATTTTTATATAAAAAAATATTTTTAAAAATAACTTATTCTTTAACCATGCATTTAGTAACTATTTAGAAATAGAAATATGAGTATTTTTAAAAATAATTTTTATTAAAAAATACATGAAAATAATATATTTTTATTTTTTAAAATTATTTTTGGAATCAGATATAAAATCATCTAAAATCGATAAAAAAAATTAATTTAAAATAAAAAAATCATAAACAATTTTAAATCCGCTTTAGTCAATTACTGGATTTGGACGCAAAACAAGATTACCGATGGCTCTCTGAATAATCATGATGGATGGGAGGGAGGCAAACAAGGGAAACAGGGGACGACCTCTAAACCCTGAGCCGAGAGGAAACAGAATATCTTTTAAGAATTCGCTCCGCGCAAGGCAGAAGAATATCCATTTCACACGTCACAACAAGAATCGAGAACCACGAATCGTTGCTTAAGATTGGTAGGCAATTATCAACGGGAAATCATAACACAGTAACGCCGGTTTCAAGCAAGACAATCCAGGTGGTTTTTGAGTCCCAACTTCAACTTTGCGTATACACTCTTCGATTCCATCAATTGACCACAGATCTACCATTTTCGTCCAAAGACCTTCACTCAAACACCGTCAGGTTTTCTTTAGTTCATCACATTTAATTAGGTTAGATCAAATACCAGAGCCAGGGCAAATACAACAAGCAAATACAGTAAAATCTTAGTAATAATTAAGTACAAGTACATCATGACCATGTACACCGACAAGAAAATACAAATGTCTCCCATGGCTCAGCTAGAGATAAAAAGACCAGCTAACCATGGATGGAGACTTACAAGATACCAACATTATTTACCTATCATTACCAACAGCTAGTAGAATCTAAATCTCCCAACTACAAACTTGATGACTAATCATGGCCCTGCTGCAACTGCCAAAAACTTGATTGCAGCGACCAAATCCCTAAATCTAATAAAAAAAAATAACAATGACAGGAGCAGAGAATAATCTAAGATAAAATTGAGGCCCAATCAATCTCATAAGAAGGATATTTCTGCAACATAAAATTTCCCGATTCAAAATCCAACGGTGCTTCCTCAGAATCCTGAAACGTTAGATCCGACAAAGGCGAAGATCCACCCGACCCGACACTCTCTGTCAACGCCGGAGACTCTGTCTCAGCCTTAACAACTTCTTGCTCCTCCCGAGTCACCACTGCCGAGTTGGCTTTCTTCTTCGTCGAGTTACTTTGCCTCTTTGTTTTCCCTCCTTGTTTCTGCTGCGAAGAGTTCTCCAAGCTTTCACAGATAGCTTTAAGTTTCGCATCCACTGAGGAATGGAGAGGCTTGTAATCGCCGATGTAGGACCCTTGGTGGAGTAAATTTGGGAAGTTAAGTCTGGCAAAGTCGCCTCTGAGTTTATAAGCTGCTCTGTCATAAGCCAAAGCTGCCTCCTCTGCCGTGTCGAATGTGCCAAGCCAGAGTCGGGTTCGATTTTTAGGCAAACGGATCTCCGCGACCCATTTGCCCCAGTGCCTTTGCCTCACTCCTCTATAAAGTTTTGTGGGTTTTGGTGGTGTACCAATTTGTTTCATGGGAATCGGCTTTGGGGATAAAAACTTGTGGGGATGGGGTTGTTGGTAAGCTTGAAGATATGAGAGGTTATTCACGTGGGTCTGGGTTGATGCATAGTGGTTAAGCTCATATGAGCTGGATGGTTGCTGGAGACCCATTGGGTCGTCGAACGAGAACCCAGTTGAAAATGGATAGGTCGTCGATGTAGAGCAGCAACCATCCGGGTTGAAAAAGGACTGCTGATGTTGCAGAAGTGATTGTGGAGAGAAAGAAGAGTAATTGGATGATGCAGAGGGGGGAGAAGGATAATTAGGGGTTTGAGAAGGAGATGGGGTAGTTGAAGAGGAAGCACTTTTCATAAAAGGTTCAAGTGCTTCCATTAACTCACCCCCAAGGAGGTCTGATTGAAGCGATCTACCACTATGGTAATCCATTATAGCTGCCATGGCTTCAAGAAAAAAAACCAAAATTTACAGACAAAAGGCTGAAGCGAACACTAAAAAAGAAAACGAACCTGGTTCTTGTTTAAAATCAAAGAACAGGTTTCTGTTTCAGGAAAGAAAAATATAAGATCAAAGAGATTTTGAAAAAGACGACCCCTTTAGATTCAAGAAACTAAAAAACCAACCTTGAGGGACCAAAAAACAACCCTTCAAGCTGATTCAACTAAACAGAAGAAAAATGAAATGATAAAAAAACACTAAAATTCAACAGAAAAGGGAAGATTAAAACTTGATAGAGATATCAAAATTAAAAAACTGGATCTCGATTCTGAAAACACCTGGCTTTCGATAAAATTCTTGTTAAGATTGCTTTCTAAGCATGCTATATCCCAAAAACCACAACCTGAAAGACAGATGATTAACAGAAAGGGATTCAGAGAAGCGGGGTGACACAGAGGGGGGAATTAATTAAATTTTAAAAAATCAAAAGCCAAACAGGGCTCGCTGCCTATACTTTTCTCTCGCTGTGTTTTTGCGTGTACCACTCTTGTTCTTTCTTGATTTACTCCGGTGGCTCTCCTGCCCCTTAATATAGGACCCCAAGAACTTAATTTTCCACGGGGAGTACATTGTTAATTTCAATTAGCCTCTCTCTTACCTCACTCCATCTTGCTTAATTAATAATTGCAGCGTTTTTAGGTCACTCTCCTATCCAGCTAGCTTCCACTCGTGACGTCAGACTTCTTCAATCAATGCTATGGAGCCGTTAGATCAGAGACACGTGTGTCTCATCCTCTCCACCACCTACACCTGTCCATCTCTTACCGTCAGGAATCAGTGGAATTTTGAAGGTTGCCCATTTGTTACATTATCTCGAACCTTCTTGACTTTTAATTATGCGTTCACATTTTCTTTTTGGAAGCTAACGCTAAACCTTCATCATGGCTATATACTATTTTTGTCGAGTGTTAAAGTTTTTTTTATTAGAGTATTTTTTTGTTTTAAAATGTAAATGATATTTTTTTTATTTTAAAAAATATATATCTTTTAATATAAATATATAAAAAAAATATCATAAAAATATTAATTTAAAATAAAAATTATTTTAAAAAAAATTATTTTTGAAACACAAATCTAAATTGCTCACTGTTGATCTGTTAAAAAATTGGGTTATGAATTACACAGGTTAGGTTTACCAGAATCAACCTGGTTTAGGGCAAATCCAACGCTTGAGCTATATGAAAAGTTAAAGCAAAAAATTTGTCATTTTAACTTTTTGTGTCAAATTTTTCATCTCCAACACAAGAGGCATTTAAGTAGCCAAAATAACTATTTTCATTATCGGTGCTCATTTCTACATGTATCAATCAAAGAGCCAAAAAATAAAATAATGTTTAATAAATAAAACAATGTCTTACTTTCTTTTCTGCCGCTACGAGCTTAAGCTCTCTCACAAACTTTCTCCTTTTGATTTCATGAATTAAAGATAAAATTGCAGAAATTAAAAAATTAAATAGAAATTGAGAGATCTAGAATTAGCAAAGAAAAACTAAAAAAGGATATGAGTTGCCGCTACTGTTGAGAAGAAATGCAAATAATTTGTCTAGTGATTTGCTGAAGAGGGAGAAAGGGGGAGACTTAATTTTCTGGGGAGTGCTTGAGGGCTAGTGTGTTTTATTTTGGTGGGGGGAGGGGGGCGTAGAAAATGAAGATGGGAATGGGTGAGAATGGATAGGGTTTTCATCGGGTGGGGGCGGGGTTAAATATAATTAAAAATAATATAATTATAACCAGGTAGGGGGTTAAATATAATTAAAATATAATTATACTATTATTTTAAATTTATTTTTTAATTTAAATATAATTATAATAATAATAATTTTATTGGTAGAGAGTTTTTTAAAAGTAATTATTTAATTATATAATTTATTTATATTAATTAATTAATTGTATAATTAAACTACATATAAAATAATTGCATTATATTTAAATAATATAAAAAAATAGCTCTCCAAAATAGTTTTTACCATTGGAGCACGCATTAACAAAAAAGTCATATACACACTATTCAAATAGTCATTTTAAAAATTTGGCTCATAAAAATAGCTCTTGCTATTGAACTTGCTCTTAAATAGGAAAAAATTTTAAAAAATCAAGTTTTAATATCCTATATAGAAAAATTAAAAAATAACTTATACGAGAATAGAATATATTATAAAATTTAAAGATTATTTCAAAATATTTTTTATTATGTATTAAAAAAATACAATATTTTTCCCTGGAAAAAAAATTATATATTAATGAACTTTTAATCTTACATATAGAGAGAGAGAGAGAGAGAGAGAGGGTCTCTTCCTGGACATTAAAAAAACTACATCTCTATCAGATTTTGTGGAGTCGGGCGGTTTTTTCAGGGCTAATTGTAAGCCCATGTTTTGCTTGATTCAAACTGGCCAGACCCGGTCACCCGGGTCACAAATCAACCGTCAACCAGACCACATTTAATAAATAGGGTACATGTATTCTGACAGTTGCCAGCTAGGCGTATGTTGCTTTAATTGATGTTTTGACGACGACGGAGAGATGATGGCATTATTAAACAGTTGGTATATTTAATTCGGTGACATAAGGTTGTCCAAGGAGCGAGGGTCAGTCGATAAACTTCAAAATATTTGTTTCAAAAATATTTTGAAAATAATATTTTTATTTTTTATTTTAAAGTAATTTTTTTAATAATTTTAAATTTAATTTGTATTATCATTATTAACTTTTTTTATTAATACATATATTCCTCCATCTATTTAATTGCAAATAACTTAGTTGTGACTTAAAACTTTGCATTCTTTTGTTGTTGTTGTTATTATTAATATGGGTATCAGACTAATTTAAATATAAATATTGACTAATTCTATAAATATTAAAATTAATAATTATAAAAAAAAATTAACAGCTATTAGCAACTATAAAATTTCAACAGACAACACGTTGTATTCGTATTTAATAGAAGGCATGCTTTACCTAACGTACTCTGTCCAGCATGATGTATTATTACAGGTAAACCGATTATATTAATGCGTGCTCACTGATCGTGCTATCATTAAAATAGTGTCGTGAGTATACATGCGATAATATATATATATATATGAATATGAATTTTACATTTTAAAAGTGATTTTCAAAAATTTTGAATTTTGTTTTTATTTTAAGTTATTTTTTATTTTTAGATCATTTTAATATATTAATATCTAATATATTTTTTTCAAAAATATTTTATTACACTTCAAAAAATTCCAATACCTGGTGTTAAAAAAAAAAGTCTCTTGTTAAAAAAAAAAATCTTTTAGGCCTTTTTTATTGTTTTAAAAGTGTTTTTAAAAAATAATAATTTTTTTGTTTTATATTTTAAAATAAATTTATATATTTTTATACGATAATACTAAAAAATATTTTTTTTAATAATTTTTAAACAAAAAAATATTCATAATTATACAACTATCATCAAATCCAACGTCAACGTGCGAAACCAGACAGTCCCCGGCATTAACCTTACCGTGGTTATGTTTTGGTGGCAGTGGTTAAGTTACCACGGACAATACGGCGCATAGTAAGAAAGAAGAAGTAAGTCAGCATATCACGTGGCGGAGTACCAGTGGACCTCGCTCTTTCTTTGCGGCGCCTGTAGCTGCAGGAAGCGTCTTGGACTTTACGAGAACCATTTTAAGATCTTTGACCCACGCGCAGTGGGACTGCGAGCACTGGGACTACTGTTCCATTACGCTTCTATGGACAAGAATTTCTTAAGTTTTTTTTTATACTCTGGACAGAGGAGAGTTCATAGAAATAAAACTCTGCAGATCCGGTGGGTTAATTTAGTTACCTGCCCGAATCAAGATGAGTTTTATTTATCAGATCAGTATTGTTTTAATTTTTAATTATTTGTTATGCAAACAAAATCATTTTTTTTAAGAAACATGTTACACATTGAAAGCACATATTGATCAGCATATTAATTTAATATCAATGTTAGAGTTTATAGCCATTTAGCAGATTATATGTATATTGTTAACATGGATATTTAATTAAATCGAGGAAAGGAAAATGTTGTGCTCTTTAGGAGAAAATAAATAAATAAAGACATGTATACTTGAAATGGTTAGATATATTATTATTTTTTTTCCCGCTCAGATATTGTTGAGACCAAATATATAAGTTTATCAAGTTGTTGAATTCAATATTTTTAAACTCATTACACGCTAAATTTGAATGCATTAAAGTTTAAAAAACTATCAAACTCGACACTCTTAGATCTAATTAGATGTTGAGATTGAATGTGTTTAACAAGTTGTCAGACTTATCATTTACTGGTTTAGAAACATGTTAAGCTCAGACACGTGAGTTTAGCAAGCTATTAAACTTAACCTTTTAGGGTTCAACATCTTGCAAAACTGAAATAAATGTAGAATTGATAATCTTTTGAGGCCTTATATTGGATCACAAAACTCCATTTGTTTTTTTCATAATTTTTAACGGATATTAATAGCAATAATTTTTTAATGTGTAACTAAAAATAAAAAATGACTTATGAAATTTGTCAAACATGTTTTATATTATCTTTTTGTCTTGATTTTAGGGGTGTTTGGAAGTGTAGTTATGGTTGTTTTTCAAAATATTTTTCGTTTAGAAATACATCAAAATAATTTTTTTTATTTTTTAAAAATTATTTTTCATATCAGCATATCAAAATAATTTAAAAACACTAATAAATTTTATTTAAAATTAAAAAAAAACAATTAAACATCAATTTTATCGCAGTGCCTAACAGGCACTTTATCAATACTTGGATCCAGGTTTCCATGTGCATTCTTTTAAGGAATTGATTTGTTTAATTATGAGCAGGTGTGGTTTTCACGCGCTATAGGAATGCGTGATCTTATAAGCTGGAGATAAAATCTTCCCATGATAGAATCTCTGAAGGTGCTGCTTAAGATAGTTCACCAACTGGAGTGAGAAATGAAAATCCCGGGTCATGTCGGCAGAACCCAGACCCGGAAACGCTTGCTCCGGATGATGGAGTCCCGTTCAATTCTTCCACATATATAAATATTTAAACATTTCTTGTTGATTTTTTTTAAGATGATGTAAATTAGTGCACCACAACAGTACGGAACACAGTAAACAATTGTTTCTCCTCGTCGCCGGCCACTAACAGCAACACTTGCCACACCAGCCTCGACCACCGTGGCAGCAGCAACGACCCAGCCACCAGAAACGACCCAATTCAGCAAACACCAGCCACGGTTCTCTCCCGCTTCCAACTGAGAAAACCCTTTCTCTTACAACTGTGAAACCAAGTGTACTTTATACGAGGATTTTAAGTTTTAATTTATATGGGGATGTAAGAACCGGTTAAAACTTTTATCGAGTGGAAATTATAGAATTTATTCAATCTGAAAATAAATGGGATAGCATTAAATAAAAGAACCTTAGATAAAGAAGAAGAGCGAAATCGGATAAAATAAAAGTGACAGGGCATTAATTAATTAGGAAGGAATAGTGGGCAAAATAAGAATATGGGATAAATACGGTAAATATGATATTATTAAAAAAAATAACTATAAAGGCTCCTTTTTTCTCTCTATTTGTCCAGCGTTTTTCTGCACAAGGAGAGGGGGAGAAATTGCTGGCTTTTTTTTTCCTTTTTAGTTATTTTTTATTATGTAAAACAATAAATAGAGTGAGCAGGGGATAGACAAGCAATCATAAGAGGAAATTGAATGTTTTGGTGGATTAATTTGAAGAAAATTTAAAGATTAGGGTTTTGGAAAGGGAATGGGAGGGGAAGTGAAGAAAGCTTTGGTTTACTAATTATTATAAGTCACTGAGATGTTTACTTGCACAATTTTAT
The DNA here is from genome assembly GCA_015731905.1 of Salix dunnii. Taxonomy (NCBI): domain Eukaryota; kingdom Viridiplantae; phylum Streptophyta; class Magnoliopsida; order Malpighiales; family Salicaceae; genus Salix; species Salix dunnii. The sequence continues at coordinate 6,332,863 of CM027660.1, read as the reverse complement.
ATATTTAAATTATACACGGTATTAATTTTTATATATAACCAAGAGAAGTAAAATAATTGAAGAAACGTGAGATTGTTTGTAATAATTTATCTTTCTTGCAGGGTATTAGTTTATCAGAATGCTGTGTGGCGTTATACAAGTTTTTTTAGGGGAAAATTAAAAAAACAGGTAAAAAAAAAAAACAAAATCAAAATGGATATATACACAACCCGTTTATTTAACCCTATCCAAACAAACAGGATTCTGTGGATGTATTGAATTGGCCGCGGACGCGTATCCGAACCCTCACCGCCGGTGATCGGAAGCAAAATTAAAAATTGAGTATCTCGGGAAGGGGAGTTGACAAGCTGTTCACCAACACATACCAAGGTGAGCAGCAAACAAAGGGGGTCAAGATTCTATAATCTTTTGTGGGACCCTGACGCTTTCTTTACACGCGGTTTCAGTCAGGCCGCTGTTTTGATTTCACGTGGCCGTTTTGTTTCTTAACCAAGCAAGCGTTATCTATCCGCCACGTGTCCACTCACCTTGATGCAGAATTTATAGCTAAAGAGTACCCGCAAGAACTTTTCAACAGCTACCAGCTCCGTATCGGTGCCGAAATCAACCCGTCTCCCCTTTTTACGTCGTGTTAAACTCAACACTCCCCGAAACAAGACGCGAGAGACTGGAAACAAATCATAACAATCAAAGGCTGTTTTTGACACCAAAAAAAGAAAAAACAAACAGTTCTTAGTGGTGCTGACTATATGGGCCCATATAGATTTAATTCCTTTGATTCCGGAAGCCCACGACAAAAAATATCCCCCATGTTAAAATCAGTTTAAGTTTTTTCAAGTGAATTTCATGCAAGAGAAGTAGGTAGAGAAATAAATATTTTTCATTTGTGTTTAGATAAAAAAAAAATTATTCTTCTCTCCTCTAAACTTGGGAACGTATCACTTGCCTTGTAAAAATTATAAAGTTATTTATCTTATAAAATAATAGTTCAACTATATATAAAATAACTCGCTAATATCACTTATATCTCATCTTAACAAGTGATAGTTATAGCTAAAATATAAATAAAATTGTAGCTTGTACAACTCTAACATGTTTACTTAAGAACATAAAAGATAGGTGATAAAAAAACAAAAACAGAAAAACAAGAAATATGAAAAGATGATTGCTAGTCAAAACTAAATCATTTGATGCTCAGTTGGGCTTGTAATTAATATATTAAAGAATAATATAAATCATATTATGAGACTTTACCTAACAACTTTAATTTTAGATGAGATGATTTTTTAACATAGTATCAGAGTCTTATTGACCAAGTGATCACGAATTCAAATCTTACTTTTCTCGTTCTATTTGATAAAAGTCAAGTACAAGATAGTGTTAACTCATGTAAGTTTTAAGCACAGAAAGCTTTTACTTGAGGAAATGTATTAGAGAATAATATGAATCATATTATGAGTTTTATTTAACAGCTTAAACTTTTAGATGAGATAATTTTTTGACATCATGATATTATAAAAAAACCAATAAAAAATTACAAAGCTTGATTTGCAAAAAATCTTATGTTGAAAGTTAAAATCAAGAAAAAATAAACTAAATTCTTGAGATCAAGATAAAGATAACTCTATAATAAATAACTCAAAAAATACTATAAATTACAAGTCATGAACTAACAAAATATCACCGGTTGGAGTGCCATAAAAACTTGAAGCTTTGGAGGGTCAAATTTTAAAAAAACATTTAATTAAAAAAATTTATAACAATAAAACAAATGATCTTGTATCAACCTATAAAGCATGCAACATCATAGGTCATAAAATAAGAATAATCTCATAAAAAACAAACTAAAAATACTATAAAGCCCAATTTTAATATATATAATTATAAAAAAAAGAAGCAAAGATAATTATTCATGAAATTTAGATAACCTCATTGGAAAAAAATTAAACTTAATTTTCAACTAATTCAATATTAAATAATAGAAATAGAAAAACAATTAAAAAATGACCTTAAAAAATTATTCTAGTTCCTATTAATTCTGCAAATTGGGTTATAATATCTATAAAAATTCATAGAAACAATCTAGAAATATTTATAAAACCTAAACAAGGCATGTAGAATCATGATTTTAGACCAGGAATCAAGTTTGATTTTACTATTTTAAGTTTTTAGTTTATTTTTCGTTCAAGTTTATACGTCAGATATATGTGGGAAGGCACTCGTGAATGATCATGCTCTGATTTGACAGGAAATTCAGCAACCTCAACTTCAAAGACTAGAAAAGCTCAAACACTAAAAATAACCTTAAGACGTACAGCACTTGACCAAGTTGAACTAGAATATGGAGTCCAAATAAAAATTGCAATGCCTCCTGTTAAATTCTAACAAGCTACCATAAGTACGGTCAGCAATACCAATAAAAAGAGCTTCTGTATCGGGGCTGAAAGAAATGCCAGCAATCTCCCCAAATATATCAATCTCCTGGCATTTGACGTAATCAGATCGTGTATCAAAAACATGAACGAAGTCCGCAGGCTCAGCCATTGCCAAAAATCGACCATCTGAGGTGAACTTTAGGCCTCTTATTGCCCCCATATTCCCTTTTAATACTGCAAGGGACTGGGTCGGATTCCTTATATCCCACAGCCTGCACGTAGTGTCTTGGTTTCCAGTGGCCAGAATTTGTCCGTTTGGGTGCCAGGCAGATGCAAAGGAATAATCCAGATGCCCTTTGAGGCTGCCAGTCACTTTCCCCGAATTGGCATCCGCAATCAAGCATTCAGCACTGTCCCCAAGCACTGCAAGCAGCTTACCATCTGGGCTAACAGAGGTGTTCTGAGACGAACAGTTTTAAGGAGCCGTGTAAGCATGTCATAAATAAGAAAAACCACAAAAGAATTAAGAACTCCCAGTCAGTATCTGATAAAAGGCACTCACATTTACAGACCAATCAAAGGAGAAAGTATTCAACGAAGCAAACGTTTCAGCATCAAATACTCTGATTTGAGCATCGTTATTGGCAACCATGATCCTCATTGAGCCACTGCAAAAAACACGAGTTAGTTGTCTCCTTTTGGGGAAAGACAAAGGCTTTAAAACTGTGTATTGGCTAGTTCCTCACTTGTGGCTGTGGTATACATCAACTGCATTGGTTATGGCATTTTCACCTGTCGTTATTCTTGTGCAGAATGCAACTCCAGGTTGATTCAAATACTGACCAAAATAAAGAATAAATCAGAAGATACGTGAGATATAAAAATATCAAGTTACAGGTTCAAAAGAAGCAGATATACTCATCCAGCCACTTCGATACCATGCAAATAAGTTCTCCTTGGAAACCGCCTGCTACCATTAAGTTCTCTTTAACAGCCATAGTGCTTATCTGCACTCTGGAGAGTGACTTAGACAGAAGTCCTGGGCGTTGCTGTAAAAAAGAACAGGAAAATGCTTCAGGCAAGAGAATTAAGTACAGAACTAAATTATGGTAGTCATGTTCATCCTAGATCCCAAAGTCATACCCGGGTTGGAGCAATTGGTTTAGCCAAATTGAGCACTTCTTTGCCACGCTGTTGTAATGACGACCAATGCATAACTGAGTAATTTTGCATAAGATACACATCATGTTTTGATGTTGCCCACAGCAGATTCCTCAGCTGCACAATGCAAAAGACAAACAGAGACCATAACATCAATTACAAAACTCTGATTTGAATATTCAAAACTCCTGTTGGATTTTTTTTTTTTTTTAACAATATCAAGAGCTAAAATTAGAGCAGGTCTTTCAAGCATGAAAACTTGAAGCATATATTATGCTACATACATATAGATGCTCAGTCTGCACCTTTACAAACAATTACGCGATTGACTTATGCTTATATTGTATAATAATTGTAGGCAGTTCCAAAATGAGGCTTTTGCATTGAAGTACATGTGGGAAAATTTTTTATAGCAAACACAAGATGAAATTGTCATATAGATGCACGAGCAGTAAATAACAGGAACGGGTGATGGAGCTAATCAAACATGAGAGAAGTATACATATAATAGAAGGCCACCTGCAGAAATGCCGCATGCAGAAATGCAAATTGTGTTAATTTGGCCCCTAGAGCTTGATACAGGGTAGATAAACTACAGGAATTTGTACAGAGGAGGCCTCTTAAATGCTCAGATATTTTCTTATCACACCATATAAAAAACGTACTTTAATTGCGCCAGCTGCTCAGATATAACTTCCACCCTGCTTAAAAGGCTGAAATAAAGAGAGATAACATTCCTAAATGCCACAGATTGGTTAAGCCACACAATATATTCAACAACTCAAAAAACAAACTATGATGAGTGCACATAAATCACAGGTCAACAGACCATAGAAGGCCAGACAAGCATATCATGGTAAACACCAAGTAGCATGTGCGATGAAAGGCTCAGCCAAAAATATATAGCAAGAACATCCAGCAGATAGATGGTCTAGAGGAATCATGAATGACAATAAAAATCATTATTCCACTACAATTAGCCAAATACGATAGTTTCACAAAAAAATTCAGCTCTTGTAGAGTTAGCAAACACACAACAGTAATGTAAATTCACTTACCCTGTAATATCTAGCACAGGGATCGTTATTGATACTAGCTAATGACTGCTAAGAATATATGAGAAATGATGGATCCATGATCACACAGATGCATAGAATGTGTATGAGACCACATCTATGGCGTAAAAAAGTCATGTACAGTCTCAATTTTCTTAGTTATCTGAAGCACTCATGTATTCAGTAATCACATGTGAATATCAGGAATTCCAATCCATACCATAGTTACCATGCATCATAATGTAATCATGGAAACTGTAGAGAACTATCAGGCACACATTCAAAATGTACCTTATAAAATTGATATTTCAATTTTATAACATTTGAGAAACTGTTAACCAGCGGATGTACAAAGTAAGCATCCTTCAAAAATCTGCAGCAAAGAGTATTAGTATACATGAACCCCAGCTTGGTTCTATTTAGTTTGGGGGCATTCAAATATTTCCGGAGGCTGAAGGTTTGTTAACGAGTGAGGAAATATTTCTCACGTTAACTTCCAAAAATATACTTTCAAAATCCAGGATAGATTCAATCACCATCCTGTAGGCCTGCAGAGGAATTGTTTGAAGGCCTCACTAGATGATTATTTATGCTGGAAAACTAATTTCAGTTGTTCATAAGTTGATAGCATCCCAAATAATTAGAGAAATGCTAAACCTAGCATAAAGTTGATCAATTTTAATCTTCGTACCTCTGACAAATTCAGGCAGAGAGCTATAACCGCATTTAATTATATCCACATAGGATATGATATAATCACAATACCTGCAAAACTATAATGATTTTGCAATTATCGACGTTTGAAGCATCTGTCAGAGGAGATCAGTTTAAATAGGGGTGGTGAGTTGTATTACTCTTCGGAAGATGCATTAAGCATGGATCTCATGATATGTAGAAGTTTTATAAACTAACAAATATAAAATATGGAGGGCTTGGGCAATGAGAATGTGAAGTTCTTATGCATCAAGACTTCTGACCATGAAAAAATGTGGGGAAAAAACAAAGAACTCCACTTTAAATAAATTTTTAGAACAAAGAAATGAGAAATTCAACACTGAAACAATGCGATGAATTCGCCAAAAAAGATAAAACTATTTTTGTTGATGAAACATGAAATCAATTAAATAGGAGAGCATAAAGTAGAAAAGCCTCTACCTGAAAATGAACAATTGTGCATTTGACAAGCCTTGTGTTGTACTGAAAGTCATAAAAAGTCTGTCCCTTCTCTATTTCCAAGCATTCCTGTCAATTAAATTTACTAATAAGCAATTCTCCTATTAAGTTTTTGCTCAAGAAAATAAAATAACATCATCCTCCACTCAACTTTAATACTCTAATCACCTCCTCTTTTACCGGATAAACCAGATATAAACTACCGAGAAAACAATACAAGCTAGCTAAAAACTCTAGCAAACAGACCTTATCAAGCTCGAAACGAGGAAGCGAGAGGTTCTCGTAATTCTTGTACTGCTTTAAACGCGATCCACGATACTTATCTCTAGTAACATTAAGCCTCTCCCAGGGTATTCCCTGCATATCCTTGCCATTTCTTGCCTCTAAAGCAGAAGTATCCGTCTGTGGTTTACTCTGCAACACCATCACTCACCATCAATCTCTTTTTTCATAAACCAAAAATTATATAGGAACAAAAACAAACGTACCGATTCGAAGTCATCTTCCAATTCAGAGTCCACAGCATCATCCAAATCGTCGTTTCTTTGAGGTTCATCTTCTCCGAATAAATCGTCTTCAAAAGGATCATCAACTACGTACTCAAGATCGTTGTTGTGGAAGTGATCCATTATCCTACAGTACCAGAAAATCGTAATTCAATCAATCAGTAAAAAAATAATTTGAAGTTAATAATAGTAATAATTAAGCACCTAATAAAACTTAATGATTCGCCAGAACCTTTTAAGAAATACAAAGGTTGGCCTCCAACAACTTTGCAGCTTGGTAAATAACTGATTAGATGATGTTTGCATCAAGCGTGATTAACTAAACAGGAGTTAACATATACATATAATTTAAGGAAACAAGAAAGAGTAAAAATTATGGTAAATGAAAGATGTTTTCATCTTCACATTAACCAAACGCGCAAAAACAAGTAGCCAGATAATCAAAAGGAAAAATTACACCCGAATTTCGGTAGACCTTGAAAAGAGAGAAAATAAAGCGCAAATTAAAGGAAACTCTCTTAACTTTTTCCCGGGAAACGAGCACGAAAATGACAGAGGTAAGGGATTTCTGATTGGGAGACAGGAATCTTGGATTCCAGAAGAGAGAGAAATGTGAGTGTTTTTAGACGAAAAGAACGGTTTCTGTTGTAAGAAAGAAGGAAGACTCTAGAGAGTTGCCAGAACAGCGGACCCTGACTGGGTACTTATAATTGTGATTTCTGAGTGGGAGGGAGTGAGCTTGGACCCACTGAATGTGAGGTACTGATTTTTTTTGAAAATATGTTTTAAAAAATACAATTTTTTTTTTTTTTTGCTTTTAATACAATTCTAATAAAATTATTAAAAATTTAATATTTTTTCAAATACAGGTTTACCTTCAAAAGTATACGATAATGTTTATTTTTAAAATGTTTTTTATTTGAAAATATATTAAAATATTTTTTATTTTTTAACATTATTATATTAAAATGATATAAAAATATAGAAATTATTTAATTTTAAATATAAATACATACGATGACAAAATTAATTGTTTTTAGAATATGATCATAAGAAAATCATTGTTTTAATTTTAAATATAAATGCATACGATGACACAATTAATTTTGTAATATTTCAAGAAATAAAGCTGCAGTAACTTAATCTATAAATTATTAGATGACTGCAATATATTTTTCTTTGCGCAATTAAAGTAGGAAAAATACTCGAAGAGAAGTAGAGAGGGTGAACCAGCTTCGGTCATCACACACCACTCAACATGCATTTTCCATCCACTGGAACAGAGGGAAGAAGACGAGCACGAGAGCATCTATGGCCTCGTTTGTTTGCTGGAAAGTGATTTCTTTTTGGAAAGTGAATTTCGAGAAAAATAAATTCCTGGAAAGTGAATTCCTGGAAAGTGAATTCCGATGTTTGGCAGTGTTATGGAAAATGAACTGGAAAACACCTTCCAGTGTTTGTTTATGTTATGGAAAATGATCTGGAAAATAATTTATTAATAAATTAATTTTTTTTTCAAGTTTATTAAAATAATGAGGAACAAATCTTACAAATTAAAAAGTTGAATGAGAATGAAATTGAAAAAAAATATAATTTCATAAATTATCTCAAATAAAATAAATAATAATCAAAATAATAGGGATCAAATCTAAAATTTTTTTTAAAAAAATAAAAGGTGAATAAATTAAAATAATAATAATTAACATTTCATAAATTATTTCAAATAAAATAAGTAACAATAAAAAAAAATGAGGACCAAATTTGATAGATAAAAAATTTCAATAAAAAAATGATAAGAAAAAAGCAAATAGCAATTATAAAAATAAGAACCAAAATTAATATTAAAATTAAATTTTAAGAGATGGAATTGAAAAATAAATATTCAAAACAAATTATATATAGCAATCAAAAGTTTGAGGATCAAATTTGATATAATCAGCAAATAATGACATTTCTAATTTTTTCACAACTTCCGGAAAGTGTTTTCCGCCCAAATTTTCCGGAAAACACTTTCCTGAAAACCAAGCCCAATTCTTCTTTAACTGGAAAGTGTTTTCCGTTGACCGGAAAGTGTTTTCCGTTGACCAACTTTCTAGAAGACAAATAAACACAGGAAAGTTTGGAAAGTGGTTTCCCGGAAAGTGAATTCCGAGAAACAAACGGGGCCCTCTCTCTTGCTTCGAAATTTCATTTTCGTAAATTAGGAATATCAAATAAAAAAGACAGCAAATTCATACACTTTACCTCTAGGTTGTATTTGCTATGAAACAGGACTTCCACCCCTTTTAAATTTAAAATAATCATAATTTAAATTAACAATATATATTTTCTAGAAGGTAGAATTTTACTTAGTTTATTTTCTAGAAGGTATGGTTAGGGGAAATTTGTCACTGATTTTCAATAATATTTTTGAAAAAAAAATTATAGTTTTTTATTTTGAATTATAAATTTTAATATTTTTAGATCATTTTGATATATTGTGTTAAAAATAAAATTTTAAAAATAAAAATATTTATTTTATTATATTTTTAAATAAAAAAATATTTTAAAAAACATAACTAAATCCTCAACCAGCGCTAAGCATAGCCAAACGGTGCCGAAGGAGGATAGAGAGCTAGAGATTCTGCAATAATTCTTCTTGTTTTCTTTCAACTTTTAGATCCATGATTATTATTATTATTATTTCTCTAGAAAATGCCACGATGCTTTTGTTTTTTAAGGCGCAGCCAACTTTGGTTGAATTCCATCTGTCCTCTGCGGGATTTTTTCAAAAAAGTTTTATCGATCCTTGAATCGAGTCTCCATCCAATTTCATGATCAACCTTAGCGCCTGTGCGAGAGCGATTGGATGATAGCAGAATCCGTAAAAATATTGTCAGCGTGAGAGCAGACATGATTTAAATTGATCGATTTTATACCTTCAAAGTTAATTAAAAATATTGCCGCATGAGAGTTGCCATGATTTAAATTGATTGATTTTATACCTTCAAAGTTAATTTAGATTTCGGGTAAAAATATTATTTCAAAAAAAAAACAATAATACGTTGGATGAACCCGATCCTTTCATAACCTGATTTCTGGATTATTTTATTTAATTATTTGATAAAAATATATACTCAAAAAAATAAAAATCAATCCTAGAATAGATATTTATTCGAGAATATAATATCTTTATATAAAATAAACAAAAATAAATCATATAATCTATTTTCTAATTAATACAATATAGAATGATAAAATTAAAAATATATTAATTAAAAAATTAAATAACAAAAAAAACAATTGGTGGATAAACTCATCAAATCCCTAGATCAGGTAACCTGAATCAATATGTCAAGTCCATGAACCGGACCATGGATTCCATTGAGATTATAATTTATTTATTTTTAAATTATTTTTTCATTATTTATGTAATAATAAAAATAGATAATCACAAAATTAAACACTAATCTAATACTGTGATATTTTTTGAAAATATAATAACCTTGTAAAAAAAAATTATAAAATTGAATCTCCACTTAACCTAGTATTTATAAATGAAATTGAAAAAAAAAATCACAAAACTAGCAGACCATGTCAACCAACTATAATTGTGAACAAGTTTATGGACTTTATAGAGTTCAATAACATTAATTTTTTAAAAACTATTTTTTTAGTTATATGATAGAAAAAATGGATGATAATAAAATAAAATTTATTAAAAAAAAAGAAATATTATACCAAACTTGCAAATAGAGGAAAACTGTATTACTCCAGCAAATTTGCAAACAAATTTAAATATAGAAAAAGAACTTAAGAAAAAAAAAATTATAAAACTAAAGTTTTAATTAATTAAATATTAAAAGATAAAATAAATAAATAAAATGATAAAAAAATCAATACACTATGTATTGCTATTTTAATCGCTAGTGCAATGGATATGAACTAGCAGCAATTTTATCGTAACTTTTGGCTGATATGTTTATATAAATGTCACATTCAGCTTAATTATTTTTTTACAAAAAGAAGTTATATTCTTAACAAAAAGCAACCGGACAGCTATTCTTATCCTCCTCGATGCTGTCTAAATATCTTGTTTAATGCAACCACACGATCGACGCCACCCTTATTGATTGTCTTAACAAGGGACAATGGACAACAAATCATTTTCTGTAGCCGGTAAAATATTTTTTAATAAGACACGTCAAAAACTTGAAAAAAAATATATTTTATAAACTCAAAAACGACGTCGAAGTCATGCCACTTTCAAATGGATGCCAGAGTTTGCTAATTGGTTGAGAGTAGGGTTAAAGATTGATTTTTAAAGAGGTTTTTTTAGAAATATATTAAATTAATATTTTATATATTTTTTAAATATTATTGATATTAATATATTAAAATAATATAAAAATATAATTTAAAATAAAAAAATATAAATATAAATTAAAACGAGAAGTAAACTGAAATTTTATGGCAGCTAACAAAAGGTTGCTGGGCAGTTGTTGAAGTCTTTATTATTGACAGTTGCTTATTCACATAGACTGTCAGAAACCTTAGATAAAAATACCTGCCAAGGGATTGATATTCAAACATCAAAGGAGACTTGCTTTCAACTAATTAACTCTACATGTCTATTCAAATATAAGGTATGTAATTAAAGTTGTTTTTAAATATTTTTTAGTTTAAAAATATGCTATAATAATATTTTTTTTAAAATTATTTTTGTAATCAATATATAAAAAATATATAAAAAAATCTTTATTTTTTTTCAAAAAAAAAACTAGCAGGAAATAGTCATAGATTATATGATAAAGACGAGAGATTACTTGCTACAAGCACTCTGTTTTATTTTATTTCATTTTTCCCACAATAATCACCCCATCCCACGGTGTTGAAGGATACAAATGCGATCTGGGTAAATCAAGATAAGATAATTTATTGCGAGGACTTGGTAGCTTGTAACGACTGGCTTGGAATGAATCCAAAGACATTGTGGATAAGATAGTTTTGTGAACTACACTATTTAGATAACACCCACCCATTTAACTTTATATATATATATATATATATATATATATATATATATTAATTTTATTTTTCCTGGAGAAACTGACGTAATTTGAGAAGGGCTAAGCATGGTTAGTATTTCTAAGGGCTAAGCATGGTTAGTATTTCTAAGGGCTAAGCATGATGAGATGGTGACGTGGGATCCTAACGATGTAATATCTATGATAAGTATATGTTACATCCGGCACCGCCTCTTCGATCATTTCATCCGATGTTAGAATTGAAATGTCGCAGCAACTTGATGGTTGCTCTTTTTGAAAATTAATAACCTCGTGATTGGAATTCTGATAAAGATTATCTTTAAATTTAAAAATATATTATTTTTTTTTTATCTCAAAAACCTGTCTTGATATTAGCATATTGTATTACTGTAATGTAGTGCATGTTTGGAAATGTTTTTGAAGTTTTTTTTTTAAATATTTTTTATTTAAAAATATATTAATTTTTTTTTATTATTAAAAAACTATTTTTCATATTGGCACATCAAAATAATATAAAAAATAAATTTTTTAATAAAAATAAAAAATTTATAATTTTTTTCAAAAATATTTTCCAAAAACACTACAAAACACCTCCTTAGATGCTAGTTTATTAAAATATCGTGCAGGCTTGGGCTTATCCATCTTTCTTTCCCATTTTCAAAATCATGGGTATTTTGTAGGGTCAAGGGCTCGCAAAAATCTCCTGGAGACCAAACGACGCCTGGACCAATTTATGAACACTTGTTTCCAGAGAATACCAGGTTGGTGGTTCACGCAATGCCAAAACTGGGCTAAATATTTTTTAATGCAAATAAAAATATTAAGTTGATGCTGGTGTTTTCAAAAAAACATGAAAATTAAAGGCCTGTATTATTGACTGATTTGGTTCAATAAGCATGATTAATTTAATAATACAATTAAAAAAAGACAATAATAGTAAATAAATCGAACTACAAAACAATACACAATATCAACTTAAAAAATAAACACCTTTCAAAACCAATTGCAAATTAAATCAATTTTCAAGGATGATATTAGAAGACAGAAATTGAAGTATATAGGTGTAAAAAACCCTACCGACTATATGTGAAAAAGCATCATGCTTCTTTTCACGCACTGCTATTAGTTTTATATAACAAGGAGTCTAGAACAGTATAACCATGGCCTGGACATAGAGATCCAGCTCCACGCGGCTAAGTAAAAATCTGAAAACCATAGAATAAGCTTGAAAATTAACCTAACACGAGGGAAAATATCTTGTACCATACTCCCCGAATCGTTATGGACTTAAGGCCCAAGTAGGCCTTTTCATTTGAACAGTTAGCCTTTCAGAACTTAAGAGAAGACGGATCGAAATGCAACACATTTCTATGAATGGGCCGAATCAAAATGCTTGAGCCCAAAACCCGTTATAGTTTATTGACCGAATACTTCTTGCTGATATTGTAAATCAAATCGTGAAATACAGCTGATTAATAACACCATACACAGACTATAATATTTCCTGAACAATAACAACATATCTTTTCTCGAATATTATTCTCATTTTTTTGTTTTTTGTATTTAAAGACAAATACATAATTTCACAGTAACAATTGCACAGTATTTAGACAATTCAGGAGTTGAAAGGGGCTAATGGTGGGCTCCAGCTCATCAAACCTGAATAAATTTTACCATCGAACTTTCTTTACCTGGTCCATAACCATTGTTAACACACACACATGACCAAGGCCATTAGAAAAAGAAGAAAGAGGAAAAGAAAGAAAACATCTATAGATGTTCACAGCAGACAGCAGTTCAGTGGCTTTTGCAACTTCAGCTTTACTTCACATTCTCACTTCCGCTTCGCAGTTTCGTCTGCATGATATTCCCACTATGACATCGAGAATACTCTGTTTCTTCACATTCACCTTCTTCACTCTATCTGTCCTCCGAGCTCAATCAACTCAGCCTCCATTCTCGTGCGACTCATCAAACCCATCAACAAAGGACTACCCTTTTTGTGAAACCACACTGCCAATCAGCCAAAGAGCCAGGGACCTGGTCTCTAGGCTCACGTTGGATGAAAAGATTTCTCAACTCGTCAACTCAGCTCCACCAATTCCAAGACTCGGTATCCCGGGTTATGAGTGGTGGTCCGAGGCATTACACGGCGTTGCTAATGCGGGACCCGGCATTCATTTCAATGGTAATATTAAGGGTGCCACTAGTTTCCCTCAGGTCATCCTCACTGCCGCTTCATTTGATGCCTACCAATGGTATCGCATTGGTCAGGTAAGATCATTCTAGCAAAACCTTAATCTTTCTTAATTCTACTTGCGAAGATATTAGTGCGCAAGTTCACTTTGTTAGTCTTATTTTTTTTCTTTCAATTTGCGAAGGCGATTGGAAAAGAGGCTAGAGCACTCTACAACGCAGGGCAAGCTACAGGTATGACATTCTGGGCACCAAATATTAACATTTTTAGGGACCCGAGATGGGGGAGAGGACAAGAGACACCCGGAGAGGATCCATTGGTGACAGGGAGATATGCAGCGTCATTTGTGAAGGGGGTTCAAGGGGATTCCTTTGAGGGAGGAAAGATTAAAGGGCATCTTCAAGCTTCAGCTTGTTGCAAGCATTTTACTGCTTATGATTTGGATAATTGGAAAGGCATAAATCGCTTTGTGTTTGATGCTCGTGTAAGTATGTCTTGCCAAATGGCCCTCACCAATTTTTTTATGTTCTGGCTTTCCTTTTTTATTTTGTGCCCTGAAGTAAACTGCAAGATACTTCCTTGTTTCAAGTGCTCTACAGTTACTTTTATCTGATTCAAAAGATTAGATTGGTGGATGATATCCTTTATTGGCTTTTGCATTTATGAAAGATTAGATTGGTGGATGATATCCTTTATTGGCTTTTGCAATTATGTTAATCTGGTCATTTGCTTTGCCGACATTCTTCAGGTTTTGGAAATTAGCAAAAGCCAGAACATAAAATTACAATTTCAATCTGTTGCACTTTATGCCAAGCCCCCTTTCCATTATATAATCTGAACCAAAAAAATTACTGCAGCAGGTTATTTCTTGGATTTAGGTTTGCATCAATTTTGAGCGAAAATGTCTGGAAAAAAAAAAACTTTTCTTTGATTCTTTTCTTAAGAAGTCACTTCTAAGACTTTCTGGTTATCGCTGTACTGTACTAGTAGGTAAATCATGATTATTTTTTGTTTGTTTTAAAATCAGGTGACCATGCAAGATTTAGCAGACACGTATCAACCACCATTCAAAAGTTGTGTTGAACAGGGGAGAGCCAGTGGGCTGATGTGTGCTTACAATAGAGTTAACGGAGTCCCTAGCTGTGCCGACTATAATCTCCTATCCAAAACTGCCAGAGCGCAATGGGGTTTTCGTGGGTATGTATTAAAACAGCACATACATTTGCAGTGCAAATTCTTGCGGTGAATGGTACGCCACTCAACATGAAGTGTTGATTGGTGTCCATTATTGTTTTGTTCATTACCAAAATGTCTTAATAATCAGGTATATCACATCAGACTGTGATGCTGTTTCCATCATCTATGATGATCAAGGATATGCTAAATCACCCGAAGATGCTGTGGTTGATGTGCTTAAAGCTGGTATGGGACCTACCTCCTGATCTCCTTGTCTATGTTACAAAGTAGACATGTGCTTGTGTTTCCGTCTTAGGTTTGTGGTATTGGCTACCTTTACTTTTGCTGGGAAAGAATTATTCGATTCTGGACCCGTTTAATCTTATAGGTCCACCAGTAAAAAGGGAGCCCGTAGGTGCACCGAAGTCAATATTTATCCTCATTTTGCTGGTCACTCTTATCACTATACCCTTGTTAACTTTTCTGAGGTGTTTTGGATGCTAACTATTTCTCGCTCTGTGTTTTTCAATGCCACTGGTCCCTCTTTTCTGTCTTCTGGCAGTATGTGAAAAAAATAGAACTCGCATGCGACATGTAGCATTCAATCTGCAATTAGATCATTGACTTCAATGACTGCAAATTAAGTTCTACAGAGCAAGAAAGCAATCACTTAATGTAATGAGTTGCAACCCCTCTGATTAGTAAAAGTTGACACTCTTATTTTTCCAAACGCCATGTTACTTGTATGGCTGAGAGCTTCTAAATAGTAAAAACTTAAAATAACTCCTAGACTCGAGATACTCCTCTATCGCAATGTCACTTTAACAATTTAGTTGTTCTACATGGTAATGCTTTGTCCAGCAAACATGATAAATCCTTCTAATTGTTTTTTGAAATTATTTAGTGTAGCTTTAGACATGACAAAAATCAATTTTTGTCATGTCCAAGACTTTTTTAGTGGAAAATTGTCATACTAAAAAAGAGTGAACAAGTGCATCCAATTCCTTGTATAATAGATAATCTAGTTGATTAAGATTCATATAAAAATGAAAATAATTATTCTTGTTTTAAAACTTGACTAGAAAGGGATCCGGAGTAAGGCTCGGGTCACGAGTCGAGTTGACCATTGACTTGGATAAATGTAAAAATAAAACTAGTTATTATTATAGCTTTAAAACCCGACTTGTGAGCCATATCCAAGTTACAGGTTAGGTTAACTTTTGATTTGGATCAAAGTAAAAATAAAAATAGTTATTGTTATGGTTTTAAAACTTACAAGTATAGTTACTGTTATAGTTTTAAAACTTTACTTACAGGTCAACTCGGGACTAGGATATCCCTGGAACCACTTAGGGGGTGTTTGGGAGTGTGGTTGCTGTTGTTTTTCAAAGTGCTTTTCGTGCCGAAATATATCAAAATGATGTTTTTTTATTTTTTTAAAAAACATTTTTAACATTAGCACATCAAAATGATCTAAAAACACCAAAACATATTCATTTAAAATGAAAAAAAAAAAGGGCAAAAGCAGCCAAACGCAGGTTTGGCCGTAGTGCCAAACAGGCACTTAGCCTAAAAACTTTAGCTATTAGATTGGAGAAGTCTCGGGAATTTGGTTTATATAGTTTTTAACTACAATTTCTTTATTTTACATCTTTGACTCTTAGTAGAACAAAGATGCTGTTCAATCAGTTTAATAATGTTGATCATAGTTAACTTTACTAGCATTCAATAAGAATTTTAGGTTCATTTCAATTAGATGGAATTCAGCTGGTAAACCAAAGTAGCCTTTTATTTTGTGTTTTACCTTTAAACTTAGTCTAACATATATGTACAGGTATGGATGTCAACTGTGGATCATACTTGCTGAAACACGCCAAAGTAGCAGTGGAACAGAAAAAACTGTCTGAATCTGATATTGACAAGGCCCTTCATAACCTCTTTTCTGTAAGAATGAGGTTAGGCCTTTTCAATGGACATCCTGAAGGCCAGCTTTTTGGAAACATTGGTCCTGACCAGGTCTGCTCCCAAGAGCACCAGATACTAGCTCTTGAAGCTGCCCGTAATGGCATTGTCCTTTTAAAGAACTCTGCAAGACTCCTCCCACTTTCGAAATCCAAAACCAAGTCCCTGGCTGTTATTGGCCCTAATGCCAATTCTGGGCAAATGCTTCTTGGAAACTATGCTGGCCCTCCATGCAGATTTGTGACCCCGCTTCAAGCATTGCAGAGTTACATTAAACAGACTGTTTATCACCCCGCTTGTGATACAGTTCAATGCTCTTCAGCTTCAGTTGACAGCGCAGTGGATGTAGCACAAGGTGCAGATCATGTAGTATTGATGATGGGTCTAGATCAAACTCAGGAGAGGGAAGAGCTTGATCGCACAGACTTGTTGCTTCCAGGGAAGCAACAGGAACTCATCATCGCTGTTGCAAAAGCAGCAAAAAACCCAGTTGTTCTAGTGCTTTTTTCTGGAGGTCCTGTTGATATTTCTTTTGCCAAGAATGATAAAAACATTGGAAGCATTTTGTGGGCTGGTTATCCTGGTGAAGGTGGTGCCGTTGCCCTCGCAGAAATCATTTTTGGTGATCATAATCCAGGTAAAGTTATCATCGTTGTTTTAAAAGGAAAGGCTGTGCTTCTTTATTTGTCAGCAAATGCATGAGTGATGGAAAGTTCTGTTTATTTTCGACGTCTTATGGTACTTTGGCACTTGACCTGGAATGAGTCGGTTTCTTTTTGGGTCAGTAGATTTTTTCCAAGAAATTCGCTGTTGGAAAGTTTTGTATTATTTTTCGATATCTTATGGTACTAACAGTGAATACATGATGCGATGTAGGAGGGAGATTACCAGTGACTTGGTATCCTCAAGAATTTGTGAAAGTTCCAATGACAGACATGAGGATGCGACCTGAAACTTCTTCAGGCTATCCTGGCCGTACATACAGATTCTATAAAGGCCAAACTGTTTTCGAGTTTGGTTATGGCATCAGCTACTCAAAATATTCTTATGAACTAACAGCTGTCTCCCAAAACACACTCTACTTAAATCAGTCGTCAACAATGCATATAATCAACAACCTCGACTCTGTTCGTTCCAC
The DNA here is from genome assembly GCA_015731905.1 of Salix dunnii. NCBI lineage: Eukaryota > Viridiplantae > Streptophyta > Magnoliopsida > Malpighiales > Salicaceae > Salix > Salix dunnii. Next base: position 6,315,093 of record CM027660.1, on the reverse strand, counting down.
ATTGATTTCTGAGCTGGGCACTGAGTTCTGTGAGCAAAACAAATGCCGTGCAAGAATTGGAGTGAAGAACCATGGAGAGATGGCAGGCAAGCATCCAGTTTTATTATTTGCGAGGCAGGAAAAACATGGAAATGGTAGGCCAAGGAAACAGCTGATCGGATTCCAAAGTGTGATATTAGGTGCCGGGGAAAGAGCTGAAATTGAATTTGAAGTTAGCCCTTGTGAACACCTTAGCAGAGCTAATGAAGATGGCTTGTTGGTGATGGAAGAAGGAAGACATTTCTTGGTTGTAGAAGGTGACGAGTACCCAATCTCCGTTGTAGTTTGATATGGAGAACGGGTTCTCAAAACTGAAAAGCCAGCATTTACTGGTTTGATGGTGTCGATACCATGTCAGTGAAGCCAAAGAAAGGGGCAAGGCACACACCCAGAAAAATTATATATTTCAGGTGCATCGATAAATGCCACTCCCTGTTTCATAGTCATCATTTGGATTTGAATTCTCACTCTTTTCTTGTTTCTACTTCATAGTGTGTGTGAGTGGTAAGTCGAAGCTCTCACGACCAAATCTAAGACCTTGAGTTCCTTCGTTTGAATATCTTCTCCAAGGCCAAAACTTCCAAGAATTAATAAATAAATAAATTAGAATGCATGGAGAATTTATTGTGTATTTGGACACATGATATAATTATTATTTTGCTTTCTATAAAAAAAATATAATGGCATAAATTATTTTTTAAGGGTCTATTTGTGGGGACAAAATCAGAATTTTTACTTTTGAAAGTACCCCCAACAAAATATTTTAAAAGGTTGCATGAGAATAATTCAATCTTAATATGAAGATTATATTATTTTTATATGTAAAAATTGTAGAGCTTATGAGGGTTTTTTTTATCATTTTCACATATATATCTTTTGTAATAAATAAATTGACAAGGAAAGCTTGATTTTTTTAATATTTTAAATATTATTGAAAAGAATTATCGATGGAAGGGGTGTGTGTGGTGTTATTTTATTTTCAAACATCGCTTTCTAAGGTGGTGTGTTGCCATTTCATCTTCAAACATCACTTTCTAAGGTCGTATTGAAAGCATCTATTGTTTCTCTCTCTCTTCTTTTTTATTGACATCATGCATGTGTAAGATGGAGCAGTGTTTGGATCTTGATGATTTTTTTTCACCCTCTCTTTTCTCTCTCTCTCTCTTTCTAATTTGTTCTTTTAATTCTTGTATATATATATACACACACTTATTTTTGTTTGTTTATTTTTAATTATTTTTCTAATTGAATTTTGTTTTCAACTTCATCTCTCATCATTTATTTTAAAACTTTGTATCAAAATTAGTTCTCCTTCTTTTATATATATACTAGCTAAAGTGCCCGCGCATTGCCGCGGGTATTTTTGTGTATATAATTTAACATAATTAAATCCACAATAATAAATTTTTATGATATAATAAAATAAAAATTATAGATTAGTTGATAAAATGTATAAATTTTTAGGTAAAGTTTGTTGCGCAAGCATAGATTACATCTTTTAGAATGTAGGTACTGCGTCATAAAAGATCACAAAAGAGCACGAACAATATAACTTGCGAATTATTGCAAAAAAGAGACATATTGACATGAAGAACGAAGTCAAAATTTTTCTTTAAAATGAGACATTTAACCTCCCTGCTAATTCTCCTATTAAAAAAAACATCATAAACTATTAAATGAAATGAACAAAAATTGATGCGAATAAATTGAAAATGTAGCAAATATTTAAAAAAAAATTGGTGAGGATGATCTATGGTGTTAATTGTAAATTTAGTAAAAATAATAAATTTATTTGAATAATTTTTTCATAAAATATATGAATTTTAAATCATTATAAATTTATTTGTTTAGTAGTTTTTAACAAAATAATCAATATTAATTTATTATCATCACTAAGAAAGCAAGAAGATTCGGATATTTGAATTATTAAATTTATTGCATTAAGATTAGTTTATTTTATAATCTAATTTAAACCAAACAAAATATAAAGGGTGAAAATAGTTGTAATAATCATATAACAAAAATAAATAGTTAATTTTCTATGTACAAAAATTTAAAAATATAAATTGAAAATTCATCCCGACATTATTTTCATTATTATTGCTATAAAAATTAAAATTATTATCAATATTATTATCAAAACAATTAAAATAAATAAAATCCCTGGAAAAATATTAAAAAAATAAACAAAAGATTTTCATAAAAAAGACAATTAAAACAAATAAAAATTATCATTATCATTGCGCAAATAGTAAAATAAAAAAAATCATATAATCCAAATAACAAATAAAAATAAGAGAAAACAGGGGAAAAAATGAATAAAGGGAAACAGGGAGTAATATTAATTTTAAAATGACTACCAATATAAATAAGAATTTCAGGCCTGAATAGATTAAAAATAAAACACAAAAAAAAAAATTAAAAGCATAGATGCATCTAGACGTAAAGAATAAACATCATTGAAGAATACTTTAAAAAAAAACTAAATGAATTAACACAAAATAAAAATCTGCAATAATCAAATAACAAATATAAATAATTATTGTTTTTACTGATAAAAAACATGAAAACATACATTGAAAATCTATTCTCACATTATTATTATCATCATTGTTATAGCAATTAAAATTATTATGAACATTATTGTTAAAACTATAAAAAAACATTAACAGAAGAGTAAGCAAGAAAAAAAATTATATTATTATTATTATTATTATTATTATTATTATTATTATATTTGGGCTAATAATGAAAGAAAAAAAAATAAAAGACTAAAAAAATCATAAAAACTTTAACAAAAAATCAAACAAAAAACATAAAAGAAAAATAAAAATTATCATTATTATTACTGCAACAACAATAAAAATTATAAAATTATTCCGAGAGAGAAAAAAAACCTAAAAAGCATTAACAAAAGAGTAAGCATGAAAAACAATTAAATTATTATTATTATTATTATTATTATTATTATTATTATTATTATTATATTTGTGCTAATAATAAAAGGAAAAAAAATGAAAGACTAAAAAAATCATAAAAACTTTAACAAAAGATGAAACAAAAAAATCAAATAAAAATGAAAATTATCATTGTTATTATTGTCACAACAATAAAAATTATCAAATTATTCCGAGAGAGAAAAAATCCTAAAAAACATTAACAAAAGAGGAAGTAAGAAAAACAATTAAATTATTATTATTATTTTTATTACTATTAGCATTATTATTATTATTATTATTATTATTATTATTATTATTATTATGTTAATAATGAAAAAAATAAAAAAAAATGAAAGACTGAAAAAATCTTAAAAACTGTAGCAAAAGATTCAACAAAAAAAAATTTAAAAAAATTATTTGGTAAAAAAAGTAATTTGACTTGAAAAAAAAAAAAAGGAACAAATGAAAAAACTAAAAGAAAGAACAAAGGGAGAGAAATTTAACATAATTAAAAAACATTGCCGCAGGCATTTTTGTGTATATAAAAAAAAATAGCTATATTGCCCGCGCGTTGCCGTGGGCATTTTTGTGTATATAATTTAACATAATTAAATCAAAAACAATAAATTTATATGATATAATTAAGAAAAAATATACATTATGAGATAAAATGTAGCAATTTTTAAGTAGAGTTTGTTGCGCAAGCATAAATAACATTTTTTAGAATAAAAAAACACTGCGTTATAAAAGATCACAAAAGAAAATGGGCTTGGTGATCAGGCGTGTTGTGTTTTTTTTCTGGGGGTGTTTTCGGTTTTTGGCTCTCTTTTTTTTAATTAGCCGCAATGTGCACAGTATAACCACGAATCAACCCCTCGAAAATGACAAAATAATTATTAAATTATCTTGGAAAAAAACTCAAAAACATTAACAAAAGAATAAATAAGAGAAACAATTAAATTATTATTATTATTATTATTATTATTATTATTATGTTAATAATGAAAGAAACAAAAATAAATGAAAGACTAAAAATATCTTAGAAACTTTAACAAAAGATTAAAAAAAAAAACTATTATTGCTATTACTGTTAAAACCAAAAAAATTATCAAATTATCTGGAGGGAAAAAAACATTAAAGAAAGAGAAAGAACGAAAAAAAAATTAATTATTATTATTATTATTATTATTATTATTATTATTATTACTATTATTATTATTATGTTAATAATGAAAGAAAAAAAACAATGAAAGACTAAAAACATGCAAGAAACTTTCACAAAAGATAAAAAAAACAAAAACAATTATTATTGCTATTACAGGCAAAAAAAAAATCCGTCCCCCGCGGTTTTGGGGAGACAACGGCGCGCGGTAAAAATGAGAGGGTTTGTTTTATAGCCATAAAAATTTACGACTTTAATTATTAGGAGTCGCCACCTAGTATTACGGTCACTAGGAACCTAATGGTCTTCGAGAGTCTTGGGTAAGGAGACTTGTTGTGCAAGGGGAAGACGCGTCACCCCCAGTGCACCCTACCTAAGGTAAGCTGCATTGTTGTTTGCTGTTTTTTCCTAAATCATTTTTACTAGTCTCTTCCTAAAGTTTGCGTAGATTTTTCTCCGAGAGAAAATATCTACCTCATTACAGGCTCATTGCGGGTTGAAAGACTAACCACAAAAATAAATTTCACATTGCATTTTGAAAATCATGATTTTACCCATCTACGAGTGTCTTTACATTGTAATTTTATATCGCGATAGATAAAACAAAATAATTGTTAAATTATTTTTGACGTTTTGGCCGAATACCAACGAATAATCGTAAACTCGTTACGATATCCAATTTTTGCTTTTAAAACATGGAAAAATCCTACCGTATGCATGAAAACATTTTTTTTTTGTTTCTTTTTTTTTTTTTGAAATGTCATTTTTATGTGTTTTTTTTTATTATTATTTTTTATGCAACTCACACACCCATTCTCTTTTTCATTATATTCTTTTTTTTTGGTACATTTTACAATTACATAACATTTACAAAAATAAATAAACATAAAAAATAATTTAAATACAAATACAAAATAAAAAATAAAAAAAAATCACAAAAGCAACTCTGGAAGCACTGCTAACAGCCGGAGTCATGCAAGGCAGTGGTGGCGCGTGGTTCCACGGGGCACAACAACAGGGAGTGTAGATCGGCCTCTCCCCTTTCTTCTCTCGCCGGTGACCTGCAAACACAAAGAAAACACACAAAGCAAGCACACAAAGCATCAATGTTTCGGTTTCCCCTTTTTCCTTTCAGCTCTCGGATTCTGTTTTTTTTTTTCTTCAAATGGTGTCTGATCGGTGGCCGATCTGTGGGCTGCTTTCGGTCAGGTTTGGCTGGGGACCCGAGGGGGTAGCCGTCGGTGGTCAGCATTGTTGCCGAAGAAGGAGATGAAGAAATGAGAGCTGAGGGGTTGCAGCCTTGGCTGCTGATGGCTATGAGGCAGATCTGCCGAGAGAGGAAGAGAAAGGAGAGTGAGCTCGCGGGGAGGAGAGCTGGTGGGTGAAAACGGGACAGTGGTTGACGGGAAGGAAGAAAAGAGTGGAGGGGTGCCGATCGGAGGTTTAGAGGCAGAGGACACTGCAAAAGGGGGAAGAGAAGGGAGATGACCGGGAGTGGAAGAGCTGGACTGGCCGATGAAGGGCTGGACAACAAAGGAGCAAAGGGAAGATGGAAGGAAGCTTGCCGGCGAGGGGAAGGGCTGATCGGCCGGAGAAAGGAAGAAGAGAAGTGGAAAAATGGGGGGGGTTGCAGCTGCCTCTAAGGGGCGATTTACAGGATTCCCCTTTTCTTTTTTTCGTCCCCTCCCCTCTCTTTTCTTTAATTTTTCAGCCCTTTTATAGGTGAAAGAAGCATGGTGTAGGCATGGGAGAAGCATGGTGCAGGCATGGCCAAACATGCTTCCCTTTTTTTTTTTTTTTTGAAAATTTTGAAATAAATAAGTTGTGAAAAAAAAGATTTTTTGATGGGAAAAACCAGGAAGAAAGATATTTTTATCTTTAATTTTGGCTTCCGAATTCACCCAAAAAATTTCGTCGCCGAAAATTCCGATCGTCTCAATTTTAACCCAAATTAAGCTTTCAAACTTAATTTTTCAGCAATCAAGCCCTTAATTAGGTTAATTCAACCCATTTTAAGTATAATTAAGCCCTTGCGCTTAATTAAATCCTTCAATTGGGCTCTCAATTAATTCCGAAGAGTTTCGTCACCGAAAATCCTGATTTTCTCAATTGAACCCAGATTCGGCTTTCAAACTTAATTTCTCACTAATTAAGACCTTAATAAAATTAATTCGACCCATTTAAAGTATAATTAAGCTCTTGCGCTAAATTAAATCCTTCAATTGGGCTAATTTCGAAGAGTTTCGTCACCGAAAATTCTGATTTTCTCAATTGAACCCAAATTCGGCTTCCAAACTTAATTTCTCACTAATTAAGACCTTAATAAAATTAATTTGACCCATTTAAAGTATAATTAAGCTCTTGCGCTAAATTAAATCCTTCAATTGGGCTCTTAATTAATTCTGAAGCATAATTACACTTTACATCGGCCAACGATTAAATCAAATTGACCCATAAAAATATAATTATGTCTTCCGACTTAATTTTACGCAGATTTATCTAATAATAAATTATCTTCGCCTCAAATCTGCATTTTCCTTTATTTTTGGGTAAAAAAAATAGGTACGACCGGGCTTTCGAAAATATTCAAAATTTCCACATTAATTTTTCTCCGACACCAGCCCCTTTTATTTTATTTTTGTTATTTTTTGGTATATTTTGGGGATTCACCCAAAAATTGGGTGATGACAGTTGCCCCCCTCTTTACAATGCTTACGATTAAAGTCTTGTAAAAGACTTTAAATAGTAAGCGTTGTAAAGAAAAAAAAAAGTGGATTTATCAAACCAAGAAATGGTCAATCCATCCAAAAATGAGAATGAGGACTATAAAGCGCACTCAGAAAGGAATGGTAAGATAGGGCTAGAAAGCGCACTACCTAAGAATTGGGGCCTAAAGAGGACACTCAAAAAGGATGGAAAATGGTGATGTTTGTGAATGGTACAGGAAAATGGTCTTATTGTAATGGGTGACCTACCCAAAAAATGTAATGAAGATGGTCTCGTTGTAATAGGTGACCTACCTAAGTGAGAATGGTGAAGGTGGTTTCATTGTAGCGGGTGACCTGCCCTGGTGAGAATAGAGTTGTTGGTCTCATTGTAATGGGTGACCTACCCAAGAAAGATGGTGGCGATGATCTCATTGTAATGGGTGACCTACCCGGGTGAAAAATGGTGAAGACGGTCTTTTTGTAATGGGTGACCTACCCAAGTCAGAAAGGTGAAGATGGTCTCGTTGTAATGGGTGACCTACCTAGGTGAAAGTGATGAAGATGATCTCATTGTAATGGGTGACCTACCCAAGTAAAAAAATGTTGAAGATGGTCTCATTGTAATGGGTGACCTACCCAAGTGAAAAAAAAAGGTGAAGATGGTTTCGTTGTAATGGGTGACCTACCCGGGTGAGAGGTGAAGATTTCATGGGATGGAAGATAGGGCTAGAAAGCGCATTATCTTAGTTAATGGCCGAGGGTTAGAAAACGCACTCAACGATGAGGGGAAATAGGGCTGGAAAACGCACTATTTTAATTGATGGTCGAGGGTTGGAAACGCACTCGAAGATGAGGGGAAATAGGGCTATAAAGCGTACTATTCACATTGATGGTCGAGGGTCTAAAAACGCACTCGAAGATGAGCAGAAAATAGGGCTGGAAAGTGCACTATTCACATTGATGGTCGAGGGTCTGAAAACGCACTCCAAGATGAGGGGAAAATAGGGCTGGAAAGCGTACTATTTTAATTGATGGTCGAGGGTCTGAAAACGCACTCGAAGATGAGGGGAAAATAGGGCTGAAAAACGCACTATTTTAATTGATGGTCGAGGGTCTGAAAACGCACTCGAAGATGAGGGGAAAATAGGGCTGGAAAGCGCACTATTTTAATTGATGGTGGCTAGAAAGCTCACCAAGTTCTGGAAAGAGATAGGACTTAAATGTACATTATCTGAGTTGGTTGATGGCTAGAAAGCGCACTCAAATAAAGGAAGAGATAGGGTTGAATAACGCTCTATCTGTGTTTGTTGAAAGGCTCGCAAGCACACTTAAGGATGTGAAAGTGGTAATGGCTCTACGGCGCGCACAAGAATGAGTGGAGGTTTGTAAATTACAATTCCACCAAAACATTTATTAGATTATTAGTGAGGAGATGCCATGCATGATGACAACCAAATTCAGGAAAGAAGATGAGGCTAAAAAGCGCATTACAGAGGTACGAGCCTGAAGTCGTACACAAAAATGATGAATGAAGGTTCGTAAATTACGGTCCCTCCAAAACATTTCCTAGATTCTCAGCGGGGATGGAATGCATGATGACACCAAAATCAGGAAAGAGATAAAGTTGGAAAACATGCTCAAGGACATGAAAAAGGTGGGAGCGTGAAAGCGCACCAAAATGATGAATGAAAATTCGTAAATTATGATCCTTCCAAAATGTTTCCTAGATTTTTAATGGGGATGCAATGCATGATGATGCATGTATACTTACCTGAAAGATATAGGTCCCCTTTCTTCCTGACCTTTCTTTCCTTAGGTTGGATCTTTGGCTTTGACGGCTTCTACTTCTGCTTACTCGAACCGCAACTTAAGATTCTGACCACTGGAGATGACAGATTTTCCATATCAACATGCCCCCTGAGTTTGATCCAGATTCTTTGAAAAAGAATAATGGAGCTGGCTTCAATTGTATTTGTAGATTGCCCCCCAGTCTGGTCATGCCCCACAAGTATTTTGGGCTTGAAGAGTAGTGTTTGCATGAAAAGACTTGGTTATTTGCAAAGATTGTGTTTTCATGCGGGATTTTTAGAATTTCCAAGTCATTCCAAATACAAAAACCAATTTGATTGCCGCATTCAAGTCATGCCACAACAGTGTTTTGGGCTTCAAGTGTTTGTAGGAAAGAGATGGTTATTTGGAAAAATTGTTTTCATCTAAGATTTTTGAAATTTCAAAATCATTCCAAGCATAAAAACCATTTTGATGTTTGTTTAAACAAAAATATTCTCGAAAGAGTTCAAGTGATCTCATTGTCAGGTTTTATGTTGACTTTGACAAGAATGTGAAATGATATTTGCAAGTCTTGTATGTCAGGAAGGCTTCGATCAGGTTTGGTGAAGCATTTGTAAGGATTATCTCGAATGGAAAAGCATTGCCTATCGATCCAGATTACTTGTATTTGATCAGAAAGGGCTTTATCAGGCTTGTAGCGTAGGCTCAGGCTAATGGCTACGAAGAAAAGATATTTGCAGGCTCAAAAAGTGTTTGAGGGTTTTCTAGACTAAGGATCACTTAGTGCTCACTCTTAGAACTCTTTTTAGTCCTCATGATTGATTTTCATGACATGCCATGCCCTCCAGCATTTTGTTTGGGCTTTTACGTAGACATGCCCCCCAGTATTTTGTTTGGGCCTTTTATCATTGGTTTTGAGTACTATCATGTTGACTCGATTTGTCGTAATGCACTAAAACTCCTTTTATGTTTATGGCCCACAATTTTATTTGGGTATCTCTTGACATGCCCCACGGTATTTGTTTGGGCTCTTGATCATGGATTTTTAGCAATGCCATCATGTTGACTTGACATGCTCCCAAGAATTTTGGGTTTTTTATTGTGACATCCCCCTAGAATTTTTGGGTTTTTTATGTTGGGTCTTTAGTACTACTAAATTGTTGAATTGATTTGCTAGTGTACTAAAAACTTTTTTATGTTTATGCCCCCCAGCTTTCTTTGGGCATCTTTTGTCATTGAGAACTAATTTGTAATTGAGAGTTTTTTTTTCTTCGCACTTGCCCCCTAGTGTAGGGTGTGATCCTAGTCGGGGTTAATTATCATGAAAAATAATTATACGGCTCAAATGGGGACTGCAATGGATATTTAAGATTTTGTGAAGGCATATCAAAGATGGCCTCTCCTCATTTCAAAACATGCAATCTAAACCGATAAGCTTTGCTTTTCCATGCGAAATATTTTTTTTTGATTTGTTTTGTGGGTTATCTGTTCAGCTAAAAGATTGGCTTATTATGTGGGTTTTTTTTTGGATATGAGATCACCTTCAAAGAAATCCTTTGAATTCCCAGAACACATTTGTTAAACAAACAATAAATTGACATTTATTTTCGTACTAGACTTTGATTTGCCAAAAACCTTGATGAAATTATGGGATCATGTATAATTTGGATGGAAAAGATATACGACATGTTTGTGTTATTCAAACAAAAAGCAAGAACACGTCATAGTCAAAGAAAATACATGATATTATTGGAGAGAAAAGATGGTTTAACAAAAGGTCTTGTGGCATTACAAACAAGATTGTTGATAAATCAGAGTCAAAACACCATGCGAAGACATGATCAAAATAGAAGGAAATTATGAAGCAATCTTCATTTTTCAATGTTGGCGCACTCCCTTTTCAATTGCTTTTGTCGGGGTAGCTTAATTAGTTGCAGGACCTGGATTTTCTTCGAATATTATCCACTCTGCTTTGATCAATTGCATGAGCCTCTTCTTGAAGGCACCACAAGTGTGAATGCTATGTCCTGCAGCACCAGCATGGTATTCGCAGGTGAGGTCGGGTTTGTACCAAGCGGGGTAAGGCGGCTGCAAAGGTGCCTGAGGTTCCGGAGCTATTTGCCCAATGCTTACCAACTTTTGATACATCTCATTTAAAGGCAATGGTAGCGGAGGTAGTTGTTCTTGGATTTTCTGGTAATTTCTTTTTGGGAAATTTTTAGGTGGATCTTTGGCTTGAAGATTAATGTTGGTAATTTCAGATGAAGGGTTATGGTAATTTTGAAATTGGTTTTTCCTACCCTCGTAGTCATCTTCAAAATGCTCAACTATTTTTCTCTTGTCTTCAAAGCCATTTTTCTCCATAGGTACAAGAATTCTCCCACTTCGGATTCCCTGCTCTATTCGCTCCGCCACGGCTACAACATCCGTGAATTGTTGTGCCGAGCTGCCCATTACATGTTCGTAATAGGGTGCTCTTAGCGTATTGGCGAATAATGTCACCATTTCTTTATCTAGAAGCGATGGATGTACCTGTGCAGCGAGATCTCTCCATCTTTGAGCATATTCCCTTATGCTTTCTCTGTTCATCTTTTCTAAGTTGGACAAACTCGTTCTGTCAAGAGCAATGTCCATGTTATATTTATATTGCTTGATGAAAGCATCTACCAGATCTTTCCAGCTACGAATCCTGGTATTGTCTAGTCTCATGTACCAATTCAAAGCTGCCCCACTCAAACTGTCTTGGAAAAAATGCATAAGCAACTTTTCATCATGCACTACTTCTGCCATTTTGTTGCAGTATGATTTTAGGTGAGTGACGGGGCACTGTGTCCCAGTGTACTTGATAAAGTCAGGAACACGAAATTTTTTTGGTATCACAACATTCGGGACTAGACACATTTCAGCAGCTTGTATCGGGTCGTATAGGTTCAATCCTTCAATGACCCTTATTCTGGCCTCCAACATCGCCATTTTATCTTGGTCGATACCCTCTGATGTTGGTATAACGGTTGGGGTTACGGCAGGTGTCGGCGCTGCTGCTTGAATGAAAGCTGGATTTTGTTCCGGACCTTGAACCCTTTCTCCTGTCACCTCTTCATGGTGATTCGTTGTTTCTGTTTGAGCAACTGCAGGTCTAGTTGAAGGACCCTCGCCAGAGGCATTCCTTAGTGCCTGCTCGAGTAAGCTGGTAAGACTAGCCACGCTAACTTTCAGGGAATCCAGTTCTTCTTGAAAATGAGCATCACGACGTGCACGATCTTCATCCTCCATATTTCTTTGACGAAGTCGAGTGTTAGGAGCTCTTCGGGGACCTATATTTTGACCTGTTGATAACATGTTATGTACAGTGATGGATGCGTGTGCATGTGGATGTAAATGTATGTATATACATGACATGTGAATTATCGGAGGATTTGTATCCAAAGACAGGTTCTAAGTCATTACATGAGGGGTAAGCTTTCTACCTGGTCTCAAAGGGTCTATGAACTGCCCAGTGACCGCCTCACGTGAAGGTGGTGTAAGGGTTTACAAGAAATGGTTGGGGCACTATGTGACCGCCATTATCAAGTAAACACTCAGTTCATAGTTGGATGTTTCACGAATCTGAACCCCGACTGAAAGTCATGAGGCAGACCGCTAATCCCCACCTAACCTAAAATTGGGTTTATTTGCAAAATTAAAATGCATGATGAAATTAATTCACACATGATGTTATGCATGGACTTAAATTAAAATCGCACACTAAAATAGTAAAAATACATGGTAAAATATGAACTAAAGAAAAACAATCAAACAACAAAGCTCGGTCCAGCAAAGTCCCCAGTGGAGTCGCCATCTGTCGCGACGACGATTTTTTTCGCGCTTCGCGCCCCGCCATCCCCCACGGTTTTGGGGAGACAACGACGCGCGGTGAAAATGAGAGGGTTTGTTTTATAGCCGTAAAAATTTACAACTATAATTATTAGGAGTCGCCACCTAGTATTACGGTCACTAGGAACCTAATGGTCTGCGAGAGTCTTGGGTAAGGAGACTTGTTGTGCAAGGGGAAGACGCATCACCCCCAGTGCACCCTACCTAAGGTAAGCTGCATTGTTGTTTGCTGTTTTTTCCGAAATCATTTTTACTAGTCTCTTCCTAAAGTTTGACGTAGATTTTTTTCCGAGAGAAAATATCTACCTCATTACAGGCTCATTGCGGGTTGAAAGACTAACCACAAAAATAAATTTCACATTGCATTTTGAAAATCATGATTTTACCCATCTACGAGTGTACTTTACATTGTAATTTTACATCGCGATAGATAAAACAAAATAATTGTTAAATTATTTTTGACATTTTGGCCGAATACCAACAAATAATCGTAAACTGGTTACGATATCCAATTTTTGCTTTTAAAACATGGAAAAAGATGCAACAAATTTTTTCGGCGAAAAACAGTGAGAAAAATTTGGGATCCGGCCGTATGCATGAAAACATTTTTTTTTTGTTTCTTTTTTTTTTTGAAATGTCATTTTTATGTGTTTTTTTATTATTATTATTTTTTATGCAACTCACACACCCATTCTCTTTTTCATTATATTCTTTTTTTTGGGTACATTTTACAATTACATAACATTTACAAAAATAAATAAACATAAAAAATAATTTAAATACAAATACAATAAAAAAATCACAAAAGCAACCCTGGAAGCACTGCTAACAGCCGGAGTCATGCAAGCCCCCCCCCACGACAGGGGCACAACAACAGGGAGTGTAGATCGGCCTCTCCCCTTTCTTCTCTCGCCGGTGACCTGCAAACACAAAGAAAACACACAAAGCAAGCACACAAAGCATCAATGTTTCGGTTTCCCCTTTTTCCTTTCAGCTCTCGGATTCTGGGTTTTTTTCTTCAAATGGTGTCTGATCGGTGGCCGATCTGTGGGCTGGGGGCTGCTTTCGGTCAGGTTTGGCTGGGGACCCGAGGGGGTAGCTGTCGGTGGCCAGCATTGTTGCCGAAGAAGGAGATGAAGAAATGAGAGCTGAGGGGTTGCAGCCTTGGCTGCTGATGGCTATGAGGCAGATCTGCCGAGAGAGGAAGAGAAAGGAGAGTGAGCTCGCGGGGAGGAGAGCTGGTGGGTGAAAACGGGACAGTGGTTGACGGGAAGGAAGAAAAGAGTGGAGGGGTGCCGATCGGAGGTTTAGAGGCAGAGGACACTGCAAAAGGGGGAAGAGAAGGGAGATGACCGGGAGTGGAAGAGCTGGACAACAAAGGAGCAAAGGGAAGATGGAAGGAAGCTTGCCGGCGAGGGGAAGGGCTGATCGGCCGGAGAAAGGAAGAAGAGAAGTGGAAAAATGGGGGGGGCGTTGCAGCTGCCTCTAAGGGGCTGGCGGCTGCAGCCCCAAAACGAGAGAAAATTAGGGTTTCTTAAGTTTTTTTTTTTTTTTTCGGGTCCCCCCCTCCTTTTTCCTCTCTTTTTCTTTAATTTTTCAGCCCTTTTATAGGTGAAAGAAGCATGGTGTAGGCATGGGAGAAGCATGGTGCAGGCATGGCCAAACATGCTTCCCTTTTTTTTTTTTTTTGAAAATTTTGAAATAAATAAGTTGTGAAAAAAAAGATTTTTTGATGGGAAAAACCAGGAAGAAAGATATTTTTATCTTTAATTTTGGCTTCCGAATTCACCCAAAAAATTTCGTTGCCGAAAATTCCGATCGTCTCAATTTTAACCCAAATTAAGCTTTCAAACTTAATTTTTCAGCAATCAAGCCCTTAATTAGGTTAATTAAACCCATTTTAAGTATAATTAAGCCCTTGCGCTTAATTAAATCCTTCAATTGGGCTCTCAATTAATTCCAAAGAGTTTCGTCACCGAAAATCCTGATTTTCTCAATTGAACCCAGATTCGGCTTTCAAACTTAATTTCTCACTAATTAAGACCTTAATAAAATTAATTTGACCCATTTAAAGTATAATTAAGCTCTTGCGCTAAATTAAATCCTTCAATTGGGCTAATTTCGAAGAGTTTCGTCACCGAAAATTCTGATTTTCTCAATTGAACCCAAATTCGGCTTCCAAACTTAATTTCTCACTAATTAAGACCTTAATAAAATTAATTTGACCTATTTAAAGTATAATTAAGCTCTTGCGCTAAATTAAATCCTTCAATTGGGCTTAATTTCGAAGAGTTCCGTCACCAAAAATTCTGATTGAACTCAGATTCGGCTTCGAAACTTAATTTCTCACTAATTAAGACCTTAATAAAATTAATTTGACCCATTTAAAGTATAATTAAGCTCTTGCGCTAAATTAAATCCTTCAATTGGGCTCTTAATTAATTCCGAAGCATAATTACACTTTACATCGGCCAACGATTAAATCAAATTGACCCATAAAAATATAATTATGTCTTCCGACTTAATTTTTACGCAGATTTATCTAATAATAAATTATCTTCGCTTCGAATCTGCATTTTCCTTCATTTTTGGGTAAAAAAAATAGGTACGACCGGGCTTTCGAAAATATTCAAAATTTCCACATTAATTTTTCTCTGACAGCAGCCCCTTTTATTTTATTTTTGTTATTTTTTGGTATATTTTGGGGAGTCACCCAAAAATTGGGTGATGACAACAGGCAAAAAAAAATATTATCAAATTATCGGGAAAAAGAAAAAAAATGTAGAAGAGTAAGAACAAAAAATAATTAAGTCATTATTACTATTACTATTACTATTACTATTACTATTATTATTATTATTATCATTATTATTATTATTGTGTTAAATACACTTATATATACATGGACAAAAGTAAGGATTATTCTAGAAATATAAAAAAATAAAAGTATAAGGACTTAAATGAAAATCAAATATAAAGGGCTTAAATTAAAAAATTAAACGTCAAAGGGCTGAAATGCAAATTACATTTATTCTCAATTGAAATCAGAGGATAAAATTTCAAAATTCGGAACTTGTGTACCAAATTAATTGAGTTATATACAGCCAATCCGGAAATTGAAAGTAGTAGGACCGAAGTAAAACTTTGACATTCAATTAATTAAAATCGAATGACCCAATCGAACAAAATCAAAACTTATATAACAGAAATGAGGACCCAAAACGAAATTAAAAGTTGAGGGATCGAAGTGCAAAGTCAAACAATATGGGGGACTCTCCTGCATATTGACGTGCAGGAGAGAGAGAAACATGGCTGGCGACTTGAACCGGCCTCCGCCGCGTCCACGGACATTTGGTGGTTACACGCACCACTGCGGGAGGAAGACCACGCGGCGGCGCATCGAAATAGCCTCCGGTAGACAATTTCCGGACACCTTAGGAGGCGGCACGCGCCGCCTAAACAGGACGTGAGGCGGCAAACCGCTGGTGCGAGCGGCTCACGCCCTAACAGTCACCGTTTAAAAAATTCGAAAAATAGGGCCAATTACCGTTCTAACCCTGCATTCAATTCAATGTTTTTGTCTTATTAGGGGCTGAAACCGTCTTTAGCCATTTCAGAAAAAAAAAAAAAAAAAGTTGCGGCGGACCGGACCCTGCCGGTCCGGGCGCGCGCAATTACGCCGGTGCCCCTCAGCCGGATGCCTTGTTTTGTCTTATTATCAAGGGTTAAAGCGTGAATACTGTAAACACCCAAGAGAATATATATATATATATATTAAAGGCTGACTTAGGTTTTTACTGCCAAGGTCAGTATTCCGTAAGTAGTTTGCAACAAGATGAACTTGCAAAAAAACCCAAGGAATAAATTAAAAAATGAGTAAAATAAGTTGAGAGGGGTGAAATTGAAAATGATAAAAAGATTATGATTGGAATTATAAGAAGAGAAGAGGTGGGGTAAAAATATATATTTAAAGAAAATGGGGGGGCTCATTTGTGCACTTTTGGGAGAGAAGTTAGAGAGAGGTTGGAGAGAAAAAGATAAGAAGGGGTGGTGCTCCGAGAACAATATCTCCTCCGGCCACCGTTGGATCGGGCTGGAATTTGAGTATGTTATGCACCTAACCATTGTCTATAATCTGACCGGAGGGATTGTTATTATCTGAAGCCGTTTGAGAAATCCAGTCATCTGAAGATTTCTGGAAACCCCCCCAAACTCGTCAGAGTCGCCGGATAGTTTTCTCCTCCGTCCACCGTTGGATTTCTCTGAAATTTTGGTATGTTGTGCGTATTTATATTGCCTACAAGATTACCGTAGGGATTTGAGTCATGTTTAACCAATTGAGATATAATTTGGTTTGAATGAATTCTGGATCTTGTTGTTGCAACTCTCAACCAGTTTGAGTTGCCTTCTGATTTTAGAATCTATTTACCGTTGGATCAAGCTTAAATTATAGTATTGTGTGCGCCTTACTTTTTACTAAATGTTCACCAGAGGGATTAGCCTGGTATTGCTCCGGTGGAGACGTGTAATCTTTTGAACAATATAGCTAAATCTGTTTCTTCGGCCAGTCAGAGTCGCTAGCTAGTTTACCTTTATTGCACCGTTGGATCAATCTGAAATTTGGGTATGTGGTGCATATGAGTGTTATTCAGGTTCTGAACGGTGAAGATGAGAATGATACACTTCAGAAAGGAGATATTGATGCTTAACAGTAGCTCTCCAGTTTAAGGTCAGTCTCCGGTTTAACTCCGATCTGGGTAGATCCAACCGTTGAAATACCCTGAAATTTAAATATGTTTTATATAATGGGTTTTTCTACATATTAACCGTTGGGATTTGATAATTGTCTAGTTAATTGTGATTTATTGCTATTACAATTACTGCTGAGTGCTGCCTTAACAGAAGATTTGTTTGTCCTTACATGGCTTCTAATCCAAAAACCTATCCCTTATAAGCCGATTGGTTCTCGTCTTCAATTGAATGGTAATTTATGGGAGAAGTCCGCTGTGGATTGGCGCCGGTGCCTGGTAGGTTTCTTTCCCGGGTATAAGTTTTCTTTTCATGCTATGAATTCAATTGCTAACAGGATATGGAAGAGGTTTGGACTTGAGGATGTGACATCCTTGACCAATGGTTTTACAATGTTTCGTTTCAAAACAGGAGATGAGTTCCAAAAGGTTGTTTTTGAAAATGGACCTTGGATGTTTTGGGGGAAAAGCTATTATTCTTCAGCAATGGCACTCCAGGTTTGTCTTTGACATGAACAAGATCACCAAACTTCCAGTATGGATTCGGATTGTAAAATGTGGAACACTTAAATGTGAACATATGAACTCTTGAAATGAGTGTTGTGACGAATGTGATTCCAAAAAAATACAAATGTACTGATTTATGACCATTGATGTTGTAGGTGGGGCGATCGGGATTGGACCGTCGTCAAGACAGGAACGACCCACAGGTGGAGCAGTGTAAGTGACTTACACCTTCCTTTTTCATATGTTGAATAAGGAAATACTTTAACATGAATATTACCTTATTGTGTTAGAATCTATATTAGTTGTCGAATGTTTAAAGGTTGACGAATGATTGATTAGCTTCGGCTAATGGCATCCGAATGGATGGCCGGGATAAAAGATTGATTAGCTTCGGCTAATGGCATCCGAATGGATGACCGGGATAAAAGATTGATTAGCTTCGGCTAATGGCATCCGAATGGATGGCCGGGACAAAAGAATGATTAGCTTCGGCTAATGGCATCCGAATGGATGGTCGGCACATTTGAATGATTAGCTTCGGCTAATGGCATCCGAATGGATGGTCGGCACATTTGAATGATTAGCTTCGGCTAATGGCATCCGAATGGATGGCCGGGACAAAAGAATGATTAGCTTCGGCTAATGGCATCCGAATGGATGGCCGGGACAAAAGAATGATTAGCTTCGGCTAATGGCATCCAAAGGGATGGCCGGAACATTTGAATGATTAGCTTCGGCTAATGGCATCCGAATGGATGGCCGGAACATTTGAATGATTAGCTTCGGCTAATGGCACCCGAATAGATGGCCGGAACAATTGAATGATTAGCTTCGGCTAATGGCATCCTAAAAGATGGCCGAGATGAACGATTGATTAGCTTTGACTAATGGTATCCAGAAAGGATGACCGGAGTGAATGAACGGTTAACCTTAGCCAATGATGCCTTATGAGGATAGCCGGGTTTAAGATTCTGGTTGATTACAATAGTTGGTGCATATATATTGCATTACAAGCTATTTGTACCAAATATATGAAGAAATTATAAATGTTGATGCCTCATTTAACTGCCAGACCGTTTAGTCATCGTCATTATTATTATCATTAAGTAATTATATTCTCTTAAAATGTTTAATACTGCTGCAGGGACGTCATATCCACCAGATGTCTAGGGAACCCGACACTCGGGAATCTACTTTTGTAAAGAATCACGTAGATGCATACTAAATCGCAATATACTTAGTATGAATTAATGTACTGAACACATAACTTTCATTAAACCTTTATGTATAAATTTGTAATGGTTGTTAGTACGATAGGAATGCAAACTCATGTCTTTGTAGGCATATTTTTAATATGAATTTCTAATTATGCAACCATAATACTACATGTTTATGTATGATCCACTTTTAATGAAATGTTGATCGTATGGATGGTATTTTGATGATGTGAGGTAATCAGGCTCCTTGATTTCTGGCACCATGCGTGTTGGATATATATATATATATATAAAAAAAATTAATAAAAAAAAAAAAAAAAACCGGGTTGTTACAAATACACTGTTCATAGCTGATTATTTTTTTTAAAAAAAGGAAAAATCGAAATTAGCCCCGGTTGACAGCCCCACTTTACCGCGCGGCCGAGGGCCATTTTCGCCCCTACACTGCTCGAATCCACAGTTAACTGAGTCTGGTTATATAGTAAAAACGTCACGCCCTTTATTTGTTTTGTAATATATATATATATAGCAAATTCTAAATCTTTACAAAAACAAGGGATGAAATTGAATTAAAAAAATATAGCCCAAAAAGATCCAAAACAAAAAATAATTAAAAGAAGGAGAACTAATTTTGATACAAAGTTTTAATATATATATATATATATATATATATATATATATATATATATATATATATATATATATATATATATTGCTTTCTATGGACTACTCTTGTGCTTATGACAAAAGATACGAGTTTTGAAGGTTAACATGTGTTAATTTTGTTTTTTTTTTCAAGTGCTTTCTTTTAAAAAATCCAATTTCATCATTTTGTATTTAATTTATCATGAATTAATTCTCATGATTTTTTTCAATATTATTTATACAATGTTATCTTAATCTTGTATCCATAGTCACGAGGTTTGACTTAATTTTATTAATTTTTTTTATTTTATCCTTTAATGAGTAATGATAATTGAATTTCATAGTTTCATTTAATTTGTTTTTAATGATATTACCTTGATATCATGATAGGTAAATAATTTAGCATGCTAACTGTCATCACCCAATTTCTGGGTGATTCCCCAAAATATACCAATAAATAAATAAAATAAAATAAAACGGGGTTGGTGTCGGCTGAAAAATTAAGGTGAAAATTTTGGACGTTTTCGGAAGCCCGGTCGTACTTCTTTTTTGCCCAAAAATGAAGGAAATGCAAATTCAAGGCCAAAATAATTTATTCTTGGATAAATCTGCATAGAAATTAAGTTGGAAGACATAATTATATTTTTATGGGTCAATTTGATTTAATCGTCGGCCGATGTAAAGTGTAATTATGCTTCGAAATTAATTAAGAACCCAATTGAAGGATTTAATTTAGCGCAAGAGCTTAATTATACTTTAAATGGATCAAATTAATTTTATGAAGGGCCTAATTAGTGAGAAATTAAGTTTCGAAGCCGAATCTGGGTTCAATTGAGAAAATCAGGATTTTCGGTGACGAAACTCTTCCGAATTAATTGAGAGCCCAATTGAAGGATTTAATTTAGTGCAAGAGCTTAATTATACTTTAAATGGGTCAAGTTAATTTTATGAAGGGCCTAATTAGTGAGAAATTAAGTTTCGAAGCTGAATCTGGGTTCAATTGAATCGTCGGGATTTTCGGTGTAACTTCGAATTAATTGAGAGCCCAATTGAAGGATTTAATTTAGCGCAAGAGCTTAATTATACTTTAAATGGGTCAAATTAATGAAGGGCCTAATTAGTGAGAAATTAAGTTTGAAGCCGAATCTGGGTTCAATTGAATCGTCGGCCGATGTAAAGTGTAATTATGCTTCGAATTAATTGAGAGCCCAATTGAAGGATTTAATTTAGCGCAAGAGCTTAATTATACTTTAAATGGGTCAAATTAATTTTATGAAGGGCCTAATTAGTGAGAAATTAAGTTTCGAAGCCGAATCTGGGTTAAATTGAGAAAATTAAAATTTTCGGTGATGAAACTCTTCCGAATTAATT
The DNA here is from genome assembly GCA_015731905.1 of Salix dunnii. NCBI lineage: Eukaryota > Viridiplantae > Streptophyta > Magnoliopsida > Malpighiales > Salicaceae > Salix > Salix dunnii. The sequence continues at coordinate 6,294,093 of CM027660.1, read as the reverse complement.
GAGAGCCCAATTAAAGGATTTAATTTAGCGCAAGAGCTTAATTATACTTTAAATGGGTCAAATTAATTTTATAAAGGGCCTAATTAGTGAGAAATTAAGTTTCGAAGCCGAATCTGGGTTAAATTGAGAAAATTAAAATTTTCGGTGACGAAACTCTTCAGGATTAATTGAGAACCCGATTGAAGGATTTAATTTAGCGCAAGGGCTTAATTACAGTTAAAATGGGTCGAATTAATTTAATTGAGGGTTTGATTGCTGAGAAATTAAATTCGGAAGCCTAATCTGATTTAAATTGAGAAAATCAATATTTTCGACGACGAAACTTTTTGGGTGGAATCGGAAGCTAAAATTGAAGGTAAAAACATCATTCTTCCCGCCGAAAAAACACTTTTTGTGATGAATCATTTTTTTAGTGTATTAAAAAAAAAAAAAAAAAAAAAAAAGAGAGAACAGACCTGAATCGACTGGACATGGCACTGCCGGCAGCCATGCTTGTGGCATGCCGGAAGCCATGCCCTGCAAGCCACCTTACCCTGCAACTTACCCACTGAAAACACCATGTTGTGGACATCAATCCCATACCTGCAAGTTGCAAGGTTAGCCTATAAATAGGGAGAAAATTGAAGAGAAAAGGGAGAGAAAAAAAGACAAAAAAAACGACCGGGAAGTTAGATTTTGATCGAAAACAAACCAAATCTCTTCTTTCTCTCTTTCTGGTCGCCGGCAAGCCCTCGACCACCAGTCCACCTCCCTTTCCCGTCACAGCCCCCCTTTCTTTTCTGCCATATCACTCTTTCTCTCTCCTCCAGTGGAATTTCTCTCTCTAAACGCAGCATACTCACGGCGGCTGTCCCTCCTCTCCACAGCGACCGAACACACACCCAACACCACCATCTTCACTACCACCAGCTCATCCATCACATAAGCCACCCCAGCGTAGCCTCCGGCAAGGTAGCAACAGCAGTAGTGGGTGCAGCGGCAACAGACCAGCCTTCATTCCGGCCACCACAGGCCTCCCTTTCCGATTACACCACGACGAAATCATCGCCTCGACCTCCTCTACCCAAAGATACTAACAGTAAGCCTTTTGTCACACTTGAAAAATCACTATTCATTGTCTTCTTCCTGCGTAGGTGACGGCGCAATTTTACATCACAAAAAGCCGATTAAGTGGGCGGCTTTCATGCCCTACCACAAAGCCTAAAACTTTGGGCTTCAGCCATGAGGGCTGGAAGCCCCAATAACACATGGGCTTCCACGCTCTCACAGTTGGAAGCCAAATTTCAAATGGCATGACATAAAATATTAAATAAAAAATAATAAAAAAAAAAAAATAATAAATAAGGAGTAAAAAAAGGTTTTTTTTACTATTATTATAAAGAAAAATAAAAAAATTCAAAAAAATATAAAATATTTTGTTTTCGTGCATACGGATTCCAAAATTTTTCCATGTTTATTTTTCGTAAAAAAATATGTTGCATCTTTCTCATATTTTAAAAGTTAAAATTGGGTATCGTAACCGGTTTATGATTATCCTTTGGAATTTGGCCAAGATATAAAAAAATAAAAAATATTTTTTTTTATTTAGTTATCTCGGTGTAAAATTACATTGTAAAGTACACTTGGAGATACTAAAAAAAATTTCATTTTATTGCGGTGTAAAATTATATTGTAATGTACACCCGTAAAAGAAAAATAAATAAAAATAAAAATAATATAAAATATAAAATAAATAAATAAATAAATATTTTTTTTATGCAATGCAAAATTCTTTAGGTTAGCCTTTCGAACTCCTAACGAGGTAGAGATTCTCTCATGAAGAGAGATCTACGTCGAACTTTAGAAAAGACAACAAAAAAATCAAACTTAGGAAAAACAATCAAGCAACAATGCAACTTGCCTTAGGTAAGGTGCACTGGGGGTGATATGTCTTCCCCTTGCACAACAAGTCCCCTTACCCAAAACTCTCGTAGACCACTAGGTTCCTAGTAACCTTAATACTAGGTGGCGACTCCTTATAATTATAGCCGTAAATTTTACGGCTATAAAAACAACCCTCCATTTTTCACCGCGCGCCGTTGTTTCCCCAAACCACGGGGGACGGCGGGGCGCGAAGCGCGAAAAATCGCCGTCGCGACAGATGGCGACTCCACTGGGGACCATAGATGGACTGAGCTTTGTTGTTTGATTGTTATTCTTTAGTTCATATTTTACCATGCATTTTTAGTGTTTTACCATGCATTTTTATTTAAGTCCATGCATAACATCAGGTGTGAATTAACTTCATCATGCATTTTAATTTTGCAAATAAATCCAATTTTAGGTTAGGCGGGGATTAGCGGTCTGCCTCATGACTTTCAGTCGGGGTTCAGATTCGTGAAACATCCAACTATGAACTGAGTGTTTACTTGATAATGGCGGTCACATAGTGCCCCAACCATTTCTTGTAAACCCCATACCACCTTCATATGAGACAGTCACTTTTGTGACCAGATAGAAAACTTACCTGCATGTGGTTAGGACCTAGGTTACAATATCTTTGATAATTCAATCATTATTAAAATAAATTGCAGAGATTATCAGGCCAAGACCATGACTTCCATGACCTTTTTGGAATACGAGGAAAGATCTGAGATGACGCAGATAACTGAGGGGGATTGTCCAAGAGCTAGAATCAATGAATTGCCACACATGACCAAAATTCACTGCTCCACGGAAAATATAAAGAGACTTATGCCCATCATGGGGTATGTAGAGGAGGCGTCGTTTGAAGTAAGATATGGAAGAATCGCTCATCTGATGAAAATTCCGGTTCAGATATCAGCAGTCAAAGCCCTTATGCACTTTTGGGATCCCAGCTACCGGTGCTTTACCTTTGGGGATATTGACATGACCCCTACCATAGAGGAGTATGCTCAAATCCTGAATTTCCCCCACGACCCCACAAAGTTTATTTCAGACAAAAAATTGAGAATACAGTCCAAGAGGTTGCTAAATTACTATGCCTGGATCAAGTAGGCCAGTACATGACATCTTCTAGAGGTTTCAAGTGGAAGGCAATTGAGAGTAAATTGAAAGCAAGTAAAGATAAAGGGAAGCTTAGAGAAGAAGTCCATCGGTCAGTGGCTTTTGCAATCTTTGGTTTAGTTTTGTTCCTTTCAGAAGCCGCTGGGATAATTAGCATGGAAGCGGCCAATGCTTTTGTTGAATATGAGCAGGGAAAGAATAACCCCACTCCAGCTATCTTGGCCGAAACATTCCTGTCCTTAAACCATTGTAGGTTACATGGAAAAGGTGCAATGCGGTGTTGCATCCCTTTGCTTTTCATGTGGATCGTTAGTCACCTAGAAACCCGAGGAAGTCTTCAATAATTTTTGGTGGTTTAACATGAGACCTCTCGGTTTGGTTGTAAGTGAAGATTGGAAAGACCTAGATGAGAAAGCTTGGATGGAAAAATACAGGCACTCCCTCAAAGTAATTTCAGATGGAAAGCTCCTTGGATAAATAATTCAGTTTATCTAATGAGCTGTGGTAATAAGGCGTGGGTCCCGCTAATTGGCTTAACCGGTTATGTCAGTTATTCTCCCTCTCTGGTAACCAGACAGTTTGGGGGAACACAATATGTACCAAGAACTAAAGGGTTGACCGGATATACTGGTTCTTTCAAAGAAATTAACTCATTGGCTGAACTTGAAGTAATTAAAAGAGACTGGGGGCAACCTGTTTTAGTTAGCAGAGAGCCCCACCCAAAGAAGCCTTCTGTTAGCCCCGGTTACTTGGTATGGAGGAACTATGAGATACCTCAAAACGCCGTAAGACAAAGCCTGGTACGAGATAAAACACCCGTCTTTGTCGAAACTAAAAGAAAGAGAGTCGATGACAGGGACCTACAAGAAGAGCTGGATAAGCTAAGGATTGAGCTCAGCAACAGCAAAAGCAATCAGAAATTCCTAGAAAAGCAACTACTAGAAGAAGAACAGATGAGGATTTCTTTGAATCGTCAACTGCAAGCAAAAGAAGAGCAGATTAACAGGTTGATCCAAGAAAAAAGTCAGTTAGAAGAAATGAGTTCTCGATATAATGACCAGATGAGTAAGTATGAAATGTTGAAAAAGGAATTGGTCACTTTGAAGGCATCTGAAAATAAAAGGCATGCAGACCAAGAATTGGTAGCCTCGGTAGTAAAGGAAAGAGACCATTACAAGATGGAATGGGAAGGTGAGAAGGAGAAAGGAAGGGTGGCCGGTCTTGTCCTTGAAGAGGAAAAAGATTTGAAAACCCAGTACAGAGTGCAAGCGGAAAGTGAGTTTGAGGCCAGAAGGGTAGCAGAGTCTAATATAAAAAGATACTTAACCCAGATCAACAACCTGAGAGACCATATTTCCACTCTACAAGCTGAATTAGAAACTCAAGGAGAGGAATTAAAAATGGTGCAAGAGCAGCGCAGTGAATGGAAAGAATGCACCGCTGAAATCGAAGCTCAGTTAAACTCTGAAATAACAGGGCTCGATGCAAGGTTACAAAAGGCTAAGGATCAAAACCAACAACTTGAGAAAATGGTCCTCATATTAACGAAAAATAATGAATCATTGGCTGCCAGTAATGAAGCGATACGACAGGATAATTTTGTATTCCATCACAAGATAGAGCAGACCGATAAACTAATCGATATAGTGGCTAGGAAGGCAGATGAACTATGTGTAAAAGCTACTAGGATAGGTGGCAGTGCCCGCAAATATGAAATGTACTTGGATGAACTCTCCTCTTTTGTTAAGTTTGTAGCTAACAGAGGAGTAGCATTTGAGTAAATATTTTGTATGTCTCTATTTTGATGAATGAAATGGACAAGATCCACCTTTTGTTTTGTCAAGTGTGTATGATTCAATTGATTCGAGCACAAGGGCGAAACTTACACAAGATATCTACAGATCTTACCCGGCACAGAAGTCATGGATTGGTTTTTTTTTTCAAAAATAAAAAAAATCATCATGCATATGCTCATTCATCATAAATAACACATATCATCAACAGGTTGAAATATAGGTCCCCGAAGAACTTCACCTCCTAGAATTTACAACACTCGTCTCCGTCAAAGAAATATGGAGGACGAAGAACGCGCACATCAAGATGCTCACTTTCAAGAGGAGTTAAATGCTTTAAAAGATAGTGTAGCTCGCATCGCTAGCTTACTTGAGCAGACACTGAGAAATACTTCCGGTGAGGGTCCTTCCACTAGACCTCCAACAACTACTCAAACACAAGCGGTAAACCACCCTGATGAGTTAATTACAGATGGCGTCCAAGATCCTCAACAAAATACTGCTTTTGGGCGTACAACCACACCGACAACCTTGCCAACACCAATTGTTGGAATATCTATAAATGAGTCCCATAAAACACAGTCATCTGATGGTGTTGAGCAAGACAAGATGGCAGCATTGGAAGCTAGGATAAGGGCCATTGAAGGAGCAGAGTTGTATGATCTTGTGAGGGCTGCAGAAATGTGTTTGGTCCCAAATGTTGTAGTACCAAAAAAGTTCCGCGTTCCTGAATTCATCAAGTATACTGGAACACAATGCCCTGTCACACATCTGAAGTCATATTGTAACAAAATGGCGGAAGTGGTACATGATGAAAAATTATTAATGCATTTCTTTCAAGATAGTTTGAGTGGGGCAGCTTTAAGCTGGTACATGAGGCTTGATAACACTAGAGTTCGTAATTGGAAAGACTTGGTGGATGCTTTTGTTAAGCAATACAAGTATAATATGGATATTGCTCCTGATAGAACTAGTCTGTCCAACCTGGAAAAAGGGGAAAAAGAGAGCATAAGAGAATATGCTCAAAGATGGAGAGACCTGGCTGCACAAGTACACCCTCCCCTTTTAGATAGGGAGATGGTTACTCTATTCGCCAATACACTGAGAGCACCATACTATGAGCATGTGATGGGAAGTTCGGCACAACAATTTACGGATGCTGTTGCTGTGGCAGAGCGTATAGAGCAAGGAATAAAGAATGGAAGAATCTCTGCACCTATGGAAAAGAAGGGTTTCGGTGGAAAGAGGAAAGAGGTTGATCATATTGAAGGCGGTTATAAGGGCAAGAACACCCATTTCCCAAAATACAACCCCTCATCATCTCAAGTCGCCAACATTAACTTCAACTCTCCATTCTCCACCAAAAGACCCGAGAACCAAATTGGGAATTTACCAAAAAACCAAATCAGAAGTTTCCCCAAAAAGAGTTACCAAGAACTTCAGGAACAATTACCTCCATTGTCAATGCCTTTGAATGAGATATACCAGAAGTTATTAAGTATTGGGCATGTAGCTCCCATACCCTTGACACCCTTGCAACCGCCTTATCCCAATTGGTATAAACCGGATCTCACTTGCGAATACCATGCCGGAGTCGCAGGACATAGCATCCATACATGCATTGCTTTTAAGAGGAAGCTCCTCCAATTAATTAAAGCTGGATGGATAACATTCGAAGATCCCCCAAATATAAGCACCAATCCACTACCTAGTCATGCTTCGGGTAGTGGATCAGTAAATATGTTGGATGTCGAGTCTCCAAGAAGCTTAAAGGTGCCGATAGAAAGAATATACCAAATGCTGATAAAAGCAAAGTATGATGACATGAGATGTTGTCAATATCATAACCAGAAAGGTCATTCTATTAGTCAGTGTCGAGGCTTCTATGAAAATGTGATGCAAATGATAAATAGAGGTCAGTTTCGAATAGAGACAATTACAGATGATAACGTGTCTGTGACAGAGATGTCAGATAAAGAAGTATGTCGGGTCCAGTTCACTCCAGAAGGGATACCCAAATTAGTTTTGACTAAGCCCACCATTACACCTAGAAAAGACTATAATGCCATACCATACAACTATGGGCATTTATCTCAGGGTGCAAGACAACCCCTCGTCTTTCTACCCGAAATTGGAGGCTTGACCCGAAGTGGTAGATGTTTTACTCCAGAGGAGTTAAAAAGGATTAAGGGAAAGGAAGTGGTCGACGTGTCCGAAGAAATAAATAAACCCGTAACAGAAGAGGAGACCAATGAATTCTTAAAGTTGATGAAGCATAGTGAGTATAGTGTGGTGGAACAACTCAAGAAGACCCCCGCCAAGATATCATTATTTTCCTTGATTTTAAGTTCTGAATCTCATCGGAAAGCTTTGCAAAAGGTGTTGAATGAGGCATATGTACCCCAGGACATCAACCTAGAGGCCATGGAGCATTTAGTGGGGAGAATACAAGCTTCAAATTATGTGTATTTTATTGAAGATGAAGTAGATCCCGATGGTACAGGGCATAATAAGCCATTATACATCACAATACGATGTAAAGATGTTTTGATTGGAAAAGTATTGATTGATAATGGCTCCGCTCTGAATGTATTACCAATGCATATGTTGAAAGAAATGCCCATCGACGAGTCACACATAAAGCCTAGCACCATGATGGCAAGAGCATATGACGGGTCACCAAGACAAATAGTGGGGACTATTGAGGTGGAGCTATGTATAGGACCGCAGGTATTCTTGGTAACGCTGCAAGTGATGGATATCCATCCATCCTATAGTATATTACTGGGAAGGCCATGGATTCACGCGGCCGGAGCAGTGGCTTCTTCGTTACACCAATGCTTAAAGTATATTGCAAACGGGATGCTAATCACTGTAAAAGCTGAAGAAACCATATCAATGATAAAAAATGCGGCTGTACCGTTCATAGAAACAGAGGCTTGTAAAGATGGAAACATCCATGCATTCGAAGTAGTAAATGCGGAATGGATCCTCGAAGGTGCTCCGTTGAAGAAGCCGAGGATCCCAGAAGCTGCAAAGATGGCTGCCAAATTTTTCTTGCGGAATGGAATCCCTTTTCAGTTGGACCCTGTCAGTGGAATGCCAGAGCAAGTCAACAGAATAAAATTAAAATGTGCAGATCAAAGGTTTGGGCTAGGATATAAGCCGAAGAAAGAGGATTTCAAACGGGTTGCTCGGATTAGAAGGGAGGCCAGAATGGCAAAAATCGAAGGAAGAGAATCGAAAGATGAAGACCTTGCCATCCCACCGCTTCAAGAAACCTTTCACAGTTCAACAGAGATAGTCAAAGCAGGCATCAGAGATCTGCACATCAGTACTCTAGAATACCAGGAGGTAGAGACAGATTTTCCGCAACTCTCTATATATAACATCGAAGCCCCCTCTCCAAGGTCCTTTGTGCGGAAATTAGCTGAAGGGGAAGTGTTCCAGAACTGGAAGATGGAGCCAATTCATATTGTGTTCAAAAAGTAATTGTTTCTGTTTAGTCATGAACATGTGTTTTATTTTGATCATGGCGGTAATCTAGCTCACGATGCCGCAATATTTTGCTTTGTTAAATGAGCACTCTTTTCAATAAGATCATGCATTTTGTCATCATATTCATTCCCATTTGCAAATAGCACCTTACACAAACACACCTTACAATTTCAGGGATTTTTGAAATTTCCAAACAAAATTATCACGCTAAGAATAATTGGCCAAATTTCAATAACATCACTGCATTGGATGATGAAGAATGGGCAGAGGAAGATATAGAAGAGTTCACTAAGTTGGTGGAAAATGCTGAAAAAGTTTGGAAACCTTTGAGTGAAGAGCTTGAAATCATCAATTTAGGAACTGAACAAGAAAGAAAAGAATTAAAAATCGGTACCCTTATTGCAACTGAAGAAAGAGGAAAATTGATTTCTCTTTTACATGAGTATATGGATGTTTTTGCCTGGACTTATTCAGAAATGCCTGGTTTAGATACTGATATAGTTGTGCATAAAATCCCTTTAATAGAAGGAAGTATACCAATAAAACAAAAAACCAGGAGAATGCGGCCGGATATGCTCCTAAAGGTAAAAGCTGAAATTCAAAAGCAATGGGATGCTGGATTTTTAGAGGTCGCTCATTATCCTCAGTGGGTAGCCAATATGGTTGTGGTCCCCAAGAAAGATGGAAAGATCCGAGTTTGTGTGGATTATAGAGATTTGAACAAGGCAAGCCCTAAAGATGATTTTCCATTGCCTCATATAGATATATTAGTGGACAACGCTGCTAAAAATGCCACATATTCATTCATGGATGGGTTTTCTGGTTATAACCAAATTAGGATGGCAGAAGAAGACAAAGAGAAAACCACCTTTGTCACACCATGGGGGACCTTTTGCTATAAAGTGATGCCATTTGGTTTGAAGAATGCTGGAGCTACGTATCAACGAGCAATGGTCGCTTTATTCCATGATATGATGCACCAAGAAGTTGAGGTCTATGTGGATGATATTTTGGCTAAATCCAAAGTTGAGGAAGACCACGTACAAATATTAAGGAAACTATTCGAGAGATTACGAAAGTACCAGTTAAAGTTAAACCCTGCCAAATGCTCCTTTGGAGTAAAGACGGGAAAATTACTGGGTTTTATTGTGAGCAGCCGGGGAATAGAAGTCGATCCGGATAAAGCCAAGGCCATACAAGAAATGCCGACGCCGAAAACTGAAAAGGAAGTAAGAAGTTTTCTCGGGCGCTTAAATTACATATCCCGTTTCATATCCCAGCTAACAGTAACGTGTGAACCAATTTTTCGCTTACTCAGAAAGAAAAATCCTGGAATGTGGGATGATGATTGTCAGGAGGCCTTCGACAAGATAAAGAGATACTTACAAAACCCTCCTTTGTTGGTACCTCCGGTACCAGGAAGACCGTTGATCTTGTACTTAACTGTCACAGAAACAGCCATGGGTTGTGTGTTGGGACAACATGATGAATCTGGAAGAAAAGAGCAAGCTATATATTACCTGAGTAAAAAATTCAACGATTGTGAGTCTCGATACACCAGGATTGAGAAGTTATGTTGTGCTTTGGTATGGAGTGCAAGAAGACTCAGGCAGTATATGTTGTACTACACAACATGGCTAATTTCCAAACTAGATCCACTTAAGTACATTTGTGAGAAGCCTTATCTGTCAAGTAGAATAGCAAGATGGCAAGTGTTATTAGCAGAGTACGACATTGTTTTTATGACAAGGAAAGCCGTCAAAGGTAGTATAATCGCTGACCATCTTGCAGATCATGCCATGGAAGAATATGAGCCTCTAGATTTTGATCTCCCTGATGAAGATGTGTTGGTGATTAGGGATGATACGAGAACGAGTGAGTGGTGGACACTTTATTTTGACGGAGCAGTAAATGTATCAGGAAATGGGGTTGGGGCAGTAATAATTTCCCCAGATGGGAAGCAATACCCCTTTTCAGTAAGGTTACAGTTTGAGTGCACTAATAACACGGCCGAATATGAGGCATGTATCCTTGGTTTAGAGGCTGCTTTAGAACTCAGAGTTAAGAAGCTTGAAGTCTTTGGGGATTCCATGTTGATCATCTGCCAAGTAAAAGGAGAATGGCAAACAAAGGATGAAAAGTTGAAACCCTACCAAAACTACCTTGTAAAATTAGCTAGTGAATTTGAAGAGATCAAGTTCACTCATATGAGTAGGGACAAAAATCAGTTTGCCGATGCTTTGGCAACTTTAGCTTCAATGGTACAAATTGTCGCTAGAGAAAAGATGCACCCAATTGACATCAAGATCCGAAATCATCAAGCCCATTGTTGCACACTTGAGGAGTCACCAGATGGAGAACCATGGTATAATGATATTAAGAGATATATCAAACACCGAGAATACCCCCAAAAAGCTTCTGAGACAGACAAAGAGACCTTGAGAAGGTTGGCTGCAAATTTTTTCTTGGACGGTGAAATCCTATACAGGAGGTCATTTGATGGAACTCTACTCAGATGTTTGGATGAGAAAGAAATTGGGCAGGCTTTGAAAGAAGTCCACGAAGGAATTTGTGCCACCCATGCCAATGGTCATACGATGGCAAGGCAAATGCAAAGATTTGGATATTTTTGGTTGACGATGGAGAGGATTGCGTGGCATATGTTAAGAAATGTCATAAATGCCAAATTTATGGTGATAAAATAAATGCACCTCCAAAACCTTTATTCAACATGACTTCACCATGGCCGTTCCACATGTGGGGATTGGATGTCATAGGGCCAATCAACCCGAAGGCAAGCAACGGGCATAGATTCATTCTAGTGGCAATTGATTACTTTACCAAATGGGTTGAGGCTAGTTCCTATGCCCATGTAACACAAAAGGTTGTCAAGAAGTTCATTGAAAGGGACTTGGTCTATCGCTATGGCCTACCTGCAAGACTGGTAACTGATAATGCACAGAATTTTAATGGAAAGTTGATTGCCGAACTTTGCACCAAATGGAAGATTAAGCATCTCAACTCCTCTCCTTATAGACCAAAGATGAATGGGGCCGTTGAAGCAGCTAATAAGAATCTTAAGAAAATCATCCAAAAAATGGTTGTTACTTACAAGGATTGGCACGAAATGCTCCCATGCGCTTTGCACGCATATCGCACTACTGTTCGAACTTCTGTAGGGGCAACCCCGTATGCCTTAGTATATGGGATGGAGGCAGTCGCACCTTTAGAAATGGAGATTCCATCACTAAGGGTCTTGAAAAATGCAGAGTTAGATGAATCGGAGTGGGCAAAGGTGAGGCTCGAACAGTTAAATTTAATTGATGAAAAAAGATTAGCAGCTATTTGCCATCACCAATTATACCAGGGCAGGATAGCAAGAGCTTACAACAAGAAGGTCAGGCCGAGGGTATTCAAAGAGGGAGATCTGGTATTGAAGAAGATGTCAGTAGGAGAAGACCAGAGTAAATGGGCGCCAAACTATGAGGGACCATATGTGGTAAAGAAGGCTTTTTCAGGAGGAGCTCTAATTCTAACTAGCATGGATGGAGAAAATCTGCCCAGACCCGTAAACTCTGATGTTGTGAAGAAATATTATGCTTAATGTATTATTCATGACATCTAATGAAATTGAAATTTGGCCATGAATTTTTGGTGTATTCTTTTTCCTCTATTGTTCTGCATGATCTTATATTTTCATTAGGATTTTTGGCAAATCAAAGTCTAGTACGAAAAGAAATGCCAAATTAATGTTTGTTTAACAAATGTGTTCTGGGAATTCAAAGGATTTCATTGAAGGGTGATCTCATATCCCGAAAATCAGCATAATAAAGCTAAGTCTTTAGCTAAATAAAAACCCCAAAAACAAATCAAAAAATATTTACATGGAAAAGCAAAGTCTACCGATCCCGAATGCATGTTTTTGAAATGAAGAGAGGCCATCTTTGATATGCCTTCACAAAGTCTTAAATATCCATTGCAGTCCTCATTTGAGCTGAATAATTGTTTTTCTGATAATTAACCCTGACTAGGATCACACCCTACACTGGGGGGCAAGTGCGAAGAGAGAAGAACTCTCAATTACAAAATAGTCCTCAATGATAAAAGATGTTCAAAAAAAACTGGGGGGCATAAACATAAAAAGGTTTTAGTACACTAGCAAATCAATTCAACAATTTAGTAGTACTAAAGACCCAACATAAAAACCCAAAATTCTTGGGAGCGTGTCAAGTCAACATGATGGCATTGCAAAAAACCCATTCTCAAGAGCCTAAACAAATACCGAGGGGCATGTCAAGAGATACCCAAATAAAATTGTGGGCCATAAACATAAAAGGAGTTTTAGTACATTACGACAAATCGAGTCAACATGATAGTACTCAAAACCCATGATAAAAGGCCCAAACAAAATGCTGGGGGGCATGGCAGGTCATGAAAATCAATCATTAGGACTAAAAGAGTTCTAAGAGTGAGCACTAAGTGATCCTTAGTCTAGAAAACCCTTAAACACTTTTTGAGCCCACAAATATCTTTTCTTCGTAGCCATCAACCTGAGCCTACATTACAAGCCTGATAAAGCCCTTTCTGATCAAATACAAGTAATCTGGATCGATAGGCAATGCTTTTCCATTTGAAATGATTCTTACGAATGCTTCGCCAAACCTGATCGGAGCCTTTTTGAAATACAAGACATGCAAACAAGCACTATTTCACGTTCTTGTCAAAATCAACATAAAACTTGACAATGAGATCACCTGAATTCTTTCAAGAACAAGTTTGTTTAAACAAACATCAAAATGGTTTTTATGCTTGGAATAACTTTGAAATTCCAAAAATCTTACATGAAAACAATTTTTTTCAAATAACCATCTCTTTCCTACAAACACTAAAAGCCCAAAACAATGTTGTGATATGACCTGAATGCGGCAATCAAAATGGTTTTTGTATTTAGAATGACTTTGAAATTCTAAAAATCCCGCATAAAAACACAATCTTTGCAAATAACCAAGCCTTTTCATGCAAACACTACTCTTCAAGCCCAAAATACTTGTGGGGCATGACCAGACTGGGGGGCAATCTACAAATACAATTGAAGCCAGCTCCATTATTCTTTTTTCAAAGAATCTGGATCAAACTCAGGGGGGCATGTAGATATGGAAAATCTATCATCTCCAGTGGTCAGAATCTTAAGTTGCGGCTCGAGTAAGGAAAAGCAAAAGCCGTCAAAGCCAAAGATCCAACCCAAGGAAAGGAAGGTCAGGAAGAAAGGGGACCTATATCTTTCAGGTAAGTATTCATGCATCATCATGCATTGCATCCCCATTAAAAATCTAGGAAACATTTTAAAAGGATCATAATTTACGAACTTTCATTCATCATTTTTGTGCGCTTTCACGCTCCCACCTTTTCCATGTCCTTGAGCATGTTTTTCAACTTTATCTCCTTGATTTTGGGTATCATCATGTATTCCATCCCCATTGAGAATCTAGGAAACATTTTGGAGGGACTGTAATTTACGAACCTTCATTCATCATTTTTGTATACGCTTCTAGGCTCTTACCTCTTTAACACGCTTTTTAGCCTCATCTTCTTTCCTGAATTCGGTTGCCATCACACATGGCATCTCCCCACTAATAATCTAAGAAATGTTTTGGAGGAATGTAACTTACAAGCCTCCACTCATTATTTTTTTATGCGCCTTTGAGCCTTACCACTTTCACATCCTTGAGTGCACTTGCGAGCCTTTCAACAAATACAGATAGAGCGTTATTCAACCCTATCTTCTTTATTTGAGTGTGCTTTCTAGCCATCAACCAAATAGTGCATTTTTAAGTCCTATCTCTTTCCAGAACTTGGTGAGCTTGCTAGCCACCATCAATCTTCATCGTTGAGTGCATTTTCTAACCCTCAACCATCAATGTGAATAGTGCGCTTTATAGCCCTATTTTCCTTTTCATCTTCGAGTGCGTTTCCAGACCCTCGACCATCAATGTGAATAGTGCGCTTTATAGCCCTATTTTCCTTTTCATCTTCGAGTGCGTTTCCAGACCCTCGACCATCAATGTGAATAGTGCGCTTTATAGCCCTATTTTCCTTTTCATCGTTGAGTGCATTTTCTAACCCTCAACCATCAATGTGAATAGTGCGCTTTATAGCCCTATTTTCCTTTTCATCTTCGAGTGCGTTTCCAGACCCTCGACCATCAATGTGAATAGTGCGCTTTATAGCCCTATTTTCCTTTTCATCTTCGAGTGCGTTTTCAAACCCTCGACCATCAATGTGAATAGTGTGCTTTATAGCCCTATTTTCCTTTTCATCTTCGAGTGCGTTTTCAAACCCTCGACCATCAATGTGAATAGTGCGCTTTCCAGCCCTATTTCCCCCTCATCTTCGAGTGCGTTTTCAGACCCTCGACCATCAATTAAAATAGTGCGCTTTTCAGCCCTATTGTCATCTGCTTGTTCGAGTGCGTTTTCAGACCCTCGACCATCAATTAAAATAGTGCGCTTTTCAGCCCTATTTCCCCTCATCTTCGAGTGCGTTTTCAGACCCTCGACCATCAATTAAAATAGCGCGCTTTTCAGCCCTATTTTCTTCTTCATCTTCGAGTGCGTTTTTCAACCCTCGACCATCAATGTGAATAGTGCGCTTTCCAGCCCTATTTTTCCTTCATCTTTGAGTGTGTTTTCTAACCCTCGATTATCAATTAAAATAGTGCGCTTTCTAGCCCTATCTTCCCTCCCCTGAAATCTTCATCATTCTCACCTGGGTAGGTCACCCCTTACAACGAGACCGTCTTCATTGCATTTCTTGGGTAGGTCACCCATTACAATAAGACCATTTTTCTATGTCATTCACAAACATCGCCATTTTCCATCCTTTTTTTTTAGTATCCTCCTTAGGCCCCAATTCTTAGGTAGTGCGCTTTCTAGCACTATCTTACCATTCCTTTCTGAGTGCGCTTTATAGCCCTCATTCTCATTTTGGATGGATTGACCATTTCTTGGTTTGATAAATCCATTTTCTTTTTTTTCTTCTTTACAACGCTTACTATTTAAAGTCTTTTACAAGACTTTAGTCGTAAGCATTGTAAAGAGGGGGCATCACCCAATTTATGGGTGATTCCCCAAAATATACCAATAAATAAATAAAATAAAATAAAACGGGGTTGGTGTCAATTGAAAAATTAATGTGAAAATTTTGGACGTTTTCGGAAGCCCGGTCGTACTTCTTTTTTTTGCCCAAAAATGAAGGAAATGCAAATTCAAGGCCAAAATAATTTATTCTTGGATAAATCTGCATAGAAATTAAGTTGGAAGACATAATTATATTTTTATGGGTCAATTTGATTTAATCGTCGGCCGATGTAAAGTGTAATTATGCTTCGAAATTAATTAAGAACCCAATTGAAGGATTTAATTTAGCGCAAGAGCTTAATTATACTTTAAATGGATCAAATTAATTTTATGAAGGGCCTAATTAGTGAGAAATTAAGTTTCGAAGACGAATCTGGGTTCAATTGAGAAAATCAGGATTTTCGGTGACGAAACTCTTCCGAATTAATTGAGAGCCCAATTGAAGGATTTAATTTAGTGCAAGAGCTTAATTATACTTTAAATGGGTCAAGTTAATTTTATGAAGGGCCTAATTAGTGAGAAATTAAGTTTCGAAGCCGAATCTGGGTTCAATTGAGAAAATCAGGATTTTCGGTGACGAAACTCTTCCGAATTAATTGAGAGCCCAATTGAAGGATTTAATTTAGCGCAAGAGCTTAATTATACTTTAAATGGGTCAAATTAATGAAGGGCCTAATTAGTGAGAAATTAAGTTTCGAAGCCGAATCTGGGTTCAATTGAGAAAATCAGGATTTTCGGTGACGAAACTCTTCCGAATTAATTGAGAGCCCAATTGAAGGATTTAATTTAGCGCAAGAGCTTAATTATACTTTAAATGGGTCAAATTAATTTTATGAAGGGCCTAATTAGTGAGAAATTAAGTTTCGAAGCCGAATCTGGGTTCAATTGAGAAAATCAGGATTTTCGGTGACGAAACTCTTCCGAATTAATTGAGAGCCCAATTGAAGGATTTAATTTAGCGCAAGAGCTTAATTATAATTTAAATGGGTCAAATTAATTTTATGAAGGGCCTAATTAGTGAGAAATTAAGTTTCGAAGCCGAATCTGGGTTAAATTGAGAAAATTAAAATTTTCGGTGACAAAATTCTTCAGGATTAATTGAGAACCCGATTGAAGGATTTAATTTAGCGCAAGGGCTTAATTACAGTTAAAATGGGTCGAATTAATTTAATTGAGGGTTTGATTGCTGAGAAATTAAATTCGGAAGCCTAATCTGATTTAAATTGAGAAAATCAATATTTTCGACGACGAAACTTTTTGGGTGGAATCGGAAGCTAAAATTGAAGGTAAAAACATCATTCTTCCCGCCGAAAAAACACTTTTTGTGATGAATCATTTTTTTTAGTGTATTAAAAAAAAAAAAAAAAAAAAAAAAAAAAAAAGAGAACAGTTTGGCATGCCGGCAGCCATGCTTGTGGCATGCCGGAAGCCATGCCCTGCAAGCCACCTTACCCTGCAACTTACCCACTGAAAACACCATGTTGTGGACATCAATCCCATACCTGCAAGTTGCAAGGTTAGCCTATAAATAGGGAGAAAATTGAAGAGAAAAAGTGGAGAAAAAAGAAGACAAAAAACGACCGGGAAGTTATATTTTGATCGAAAACAAACCAAACCTCTGCTTTCTCTCTTTCTGGTCGCCGACGAGCCCTCGACCACCAGTCCACCTCCCTTTCCCGTCACAGCCCCCCTCTCTTTTCTGCCATATCACTCTTTCTCTCTCCTCCAGTGGAATTTCTCTCTCTAAACGCAGCATACTCACGGCGGCTGTCCCTCCTCTCCACAGTGACCGAACACACACCCAACACCACCATCTTCACTGCCACCAGCTCCTCCATCACATAAGCCACCCCGGCGTAGCCTCCGGCAAGGTAGCAGCAACAGTAGTGGGTGCAACGGCAGCAGACCAGTCAACTTCTAGCCTTCATTCCGGCCACCACAGGCCTCCCTTTCCGGTTCCACCACGACAGAAATCATCGCCTCGACCTCCTCTACCCAAAGATACTAACAGGTAAGCCTTTTGTCACACTTGAAAAATCAATATTCATTGTCTTCTTCCCTGCGTAGGTGACCAGCGGGACGCAATTTTGCATCCCACTGTTCACGCGGGCCAAAGCCGATTAAGTGGGCCGGCCCACAAAGCCCAACAACTTTGGGCTTCCAGCTCTCACGGGCTGGAAGCCCAGCGCACTCAGGCTGGGCTGTCAGCCCAGCCCACTCAGGCTGGGCTGGCAGCCCAGCCCATAAAATAATAAATAAAAAAATAATAAAAAAAAAGTAAAAAAATAATAAATAAGGAGTAAAAAAAAAGGTTTTTTTTTTACTATTATTATAAAGAAAAAATAAAAAAAAATTCAAAAAAAATATAAAATATTTTGTTTTCGTGCATACGGCCGGATTCCAAAATTTTTCCATGTTTATTTTTCGTAAAAAAATATGTTGCATCTTTCTCATATTTTAAAAGTTAAAATTGGGTATCGTAACCGGTTTATGATTATCCTTTGGAATTTGGCCAAGATATAAAAAAATAAAAAATATTTTTTTTTATTTAGTTATCTCGGTGTAAAATTACATTGTAAAGTACACTTGGAGATACTAAAAAAAATTTCATTTTATTGCGGTGTAAAATTATATTGTAATGTACACCCGTAAAAGAAAAATAAATAAAAATAAAAATAATATAAAATATAAAATAAATAAATAAATAAATATTTTTTTATGCAATGCAAAATTCTTTAGGTTAGCCTTTCGAACTCCTAACGAGGTAGAGATTCTCTCATGAAGAGAGATCTACGTCGAACTTTAGAAAAGACAACAAAAAAATCAAACTTAGGAAAAACAATCAAGCAACAATGCAACTTGCCTTAGGTAAGGTGCACTGGGGGTGATATGTCTTCCCCTTGCACAACAAGTCCCCTTACCCAAAACTCTCGTAGACCACTAGGTTCCTAGTAACCTTAATACTAGGTGGCGACTCCTTATAATTATAGCCGTAAATTTTACGGCTATAAAAACAACCCTCCATTTTTCACCACGCGCCGTTGTTTCCCCAAACCACGGGGGACGGCGGTGCGCGAAGCGCGAAAAATCGCCGTCGCGACACTAACCTAAATGAGTTTGAATTGAAAACTTTTGGCTTTTTTTATATTATTTTATTTATTTTATGAGTTTATTTATAATGATTATATTTTTATTAATATCATTTAAATTAATTGGATTTATTAAATATAATTATTTAAAAAAAATGTTTTAAAAAACACGTGTGTTAAGATATTTTTTCACCTAAAAAAGCTTAGCGCGGTCCCTATCCAGTTAAAGGCTATTTCCACGTGCTTACTGGCGCATGTTCATCGTTTTTGGCTCCGCTTCAGATATCTAGCTGGCCTGGTTGAAGGTAGGATACCTTCGGGACGTCATGCAGGGTTTATCTCTATCCACTATCAGGGACCAAAACAACTCGTTAGAGCATATATACTTTTGTATTTTTTTAATAGAAATTGTCAAACCGCTACCTAATTTCCTTATATGACCACTCAATTTTCCTTTAGCCAGTGTAAATTATCCAAGGTGCTATTTTGGTAAAAAAAAAACTGGCTTTATCACTGCCCTTGTTCCCACTCCCTCTCGTCAAAAATAATTATCTCCATTCCCTTTGCTCAGCTCTCCTCCACCGACTTGCAGAATGAGACCTCAAAACTGGTGTCTCGGAATCCTCATCATCATCCACACTGCTTCGCTCCACTTATATGTTGAGCCAACACAACCACCATACTCTTGTGACTCGTCTGACCCATCAACAAAGGTGTACCCTTTTTGCCAAACTAAACTACCCATAAGCCAAAGAGTTGAAGACCTCGTCTCTAGACTAACATTAGATGAAAAAATATCCCAACTTGTTGACACAGCCCCAGCAATCCCGAGGCTTGGCATCCCTGCCTATGAATGGTGGTCTGAAGCATTACATGGGGTCGCCCTTCAAACCACGGTGCGCCAAGGCATCCGTTTCAACGGGACCATTCGGTTCGCCACAAGCTTCCCTCAAGTTATCCTGACTGCTGCTTCATTTGATGTTCATCTTTGGTATCGCATTGGTCAAGTAAGTAACTTCATCTGCTAATACTTGTGTTCCTTCATTAGCATTTTTTCCCGGTTCAGTTCCTGTAGCTAAAGATATCTAGCTCTTTGTCACTTGGATTTATTGAAAAGAAAAGAAAACGAAGGTCTAAATCCAAAGTAATCGTTATTGATTTGTGAGCGGATTCTTGAAGGTGATTGGAAAAGAAGCAAGAGGGATATACAATGCTGGACAAGCTACAGGCATGACATTTTGGGCACCAAATATCAACATATTTAGAGATCCAAGATGGGGAAGAGGACAAGAGACACCTGGAGAAGATCCTTTGGTCACTGGAAAGTATGCAGTGTCATATGTGAGAGGAGTTCAGGGGGATTCTTTTGAAGGAGGAACCCTTGGTGAGCAACTTCAAGCTTCAGCTTGTTGCAAGCATTTTACTGCTTATGACTTGGATAATTGGAAAGGCATGAATAGGTTCATCTTTGATGCTCAAGTAAGTGATACACAATGATCATGATTGTCTGTTTTCCTTTCACTGTTCGTTGTTATTGGAAGATCCCAAATTGGTCCAGCTGCCTGATGTGTTTAAATAGTTTTTAATCAGGAAAAAAAAACAGGCTGGTGACAGATCAAAATGTTGGGTACTGCATTTTATATATATGATTTTTAATCCATGGCTATGTCATGTGTTTTAACTTTAACTAAAAAGTAGATGAGAAATTCAAGGATAGCTGGCTAAAATGATCATTAAGCGACAGAAAATCTTTGACCATTCAAAAAATGCAGGCTTATCAAAAAATCTATGGCCATTCAAGGAGAGAATATAGAAGTTAAAGAAGCACAATATTATATATTCTTCAGTTAAAGAAGTTGTTTCTACTTTTGCGCAGTAGTTTATTTTCCTTTTTTAAAATTAATCAAATCCATATTTAAGAAATTCTCTACCGTTTCATTTACATACCAGCACCTTTTTCTGGGATTAGGTCACATTGCAGGATTTAGCGGATACGTACCAGCCTCCATTCCAAAGCTGCATACAAGAAGGGAAAGCTAGTGGGATAATGTGTGCTTATAATCGTGTTAATGGGGTCCCAAATTGTGCAGATTACAATCTCTTGTCTAAGAAGGCCAGAGGACAGTGGGGCTTCTACGGGTAATGAGATAAATGTTGAAAAGATGGATTTTTTGTCTTTTTATTTTTTTAATAAAGATCATTGGTGTTTTGTTCTTGGAAAAATAATCAGGTACATCACATCAGATTGTGATGCAGTCTCCATAATTCACGATGATCAAGGATACGCTAAATCACCAGAAGATGCTGTTGCAGACGTGCTTAAAGCCGGTATTGTGATTCTCTTCTTTTCCATTGCCATACTAGAGCTTGTACTTGTTTCCATGTTAAATATTCATGCACGTCAAGGAACAGGTCGCAATTCACAGTAGAATGATATAGGCTTGTATTTGTCAACTACCAAGCCGCCACAACAGCTAGTTAAGGAACTAGTTTCAACTTTCTAATTTCAAGAGAAAAAACACATGAAGTGCATAAACAGTTGTGGTTTTTACTTGGCTGTCTTCTAATTTCTTTGAGAAACAAAAAACAAAATTCAGGGATGGATGTTAACTGTGGTGATTACTTGAAGAACTACACCAAATCAGCTGTCAAAAAGAAAATATTGCCGGAATCTGAAATAGACAGAGCCCTTCACAACCTTTTCTCTATAAGGATGAGATTAGGACTATTCAATGGCAATCCCACTAAACAACCTTATGGCAACATTGCTCCAGACCAAGTCTGTTCCCGTGAGCATCAGGCTCTAGCCCTACAAGCAGCTCAAGATGGCATAGTCCTGCTAAAGAATTCTGATAGGCTTCTCCCGCTTTCAAAATTGGAAACTAAGTCCCTTGCAGTTATAGGCCCCAATGCTAATAATTCAACGATACTTCTTGGAAACTATTTCGGTCCACCCTGTAAAACTGTTACACCACTGCAAGGATTGCAGAATTATATCAAGAACACTAGGTATCATCCAGGTTGCAGTAGAGTTGCATGCTCTTCAGCTTCTACAAATCAAGCAGTACAAATTGCAAAAGGTGCAGATCAAGTGATATTGGTTATGGGACTAGATCAAACTCAAGAGAAAGAGGACCAAGATCGTTTGAACCTGGTGCTCCCAGGGAAGCAGCGGGAGCTGATAACTGCTGTAGCAAAAGCTGCAAAAAAACCAGTTGTTCTGGTGCTTTTTTGTGGAGGTCCAGTTGATGTATCTTTCGCTAAATATGATCAGAGAATTGGAAGCATTATATGGGCTGGCTATCCAGGTGAAGCTGGAGGAACTGCACTGGCACAAATTATATTTGGCGACCATAACCCAGGTGAATTGTTAAGTGCTTGTGCAGTTTAATTTGATCAAGTATGGCTTAGGAAAGAAGGTATGAATGCTTTACCGCTAAACGATTTTCAATTAAATGGTGTTCATCTTGTTGCCGTGCAGGAGGGAGATTGCCAATGACTTGGTATCCACAAGATTTCACCAAAGTACCAATGACAGACATGAGAATGCGTCCTCAACCATCTTCAGGCTATCCTGGCCGTACTTACAGGTTCTACAACGGGAAAAAGGTTTTTGAATTCGGCTATGGTCTCAGCTACACCAACTACTCTTATGAGCTTGCCTCTGATACACAAAACAAGCTCTACTTGAGAGCTTCAAGTAATCAACTAGCTAAGAACTCAAATACTACAAGACAAAAGCTAATTTCAGATATAGGTACAGAACTCTGCGAAAAAAATAAGTTTACAGTTATTGTCAGAGTTAAAAACCATGGAGAGATGGCAGGTAAGCATCCAGTATTGCTTTTTGTGAGGCAAGCAAAACTTGGAAATGGAAGGCCAATCAAAAAGTTGGTTGGATTCCAAACTGTGAATTTAAATGCAGAGGAGAATGCTGAAATTGAATATGAGCTGAGCCCTTGTGAACACCTTAGCAGTCCTGACGATCGTGGTTTGATGGTGATGGAAGAAGGATCTCAGTTCTTGATTGTTGGAGCCAAGGAATACCCGATCACTATAATATTCTAGTAGTCGGCGAATGATTCTTCAAACACAAGGGATTGCAGTTATGAGTTATGTATTAGACTTTTGTTAGCGCATGATGGCTCCCAACAATGTATATCCCATTTTAAATGAATGGAATGAATAATATCACACTGGAACAATATATTCACATAACACAGTTTATGGCATGACCGTGCCATGGAACGTGTTTGGGAATTGGGATACAAAGGCTTCGTCATTGCCCAAAAAAAAGTTCTCAGAATATGTTTCTTCAATCCATATTTTCCCAAAATTGGTAGTCTAGGTGAAAAAAAAAAAAGTGTTTTTATTGTTATTTCTGCTTTTAAGGGGTGTTTGGGTGTGTTTTTTAAAAGTATTTTTGAAAAAAAATTAAAAATATTATTTTTATTTTTAGACTTAAATTAATAAAATTTAATATTTTTAGATTATTTAAAAATCATGTTTAAAAATTAAAAAATATATAATTTTAATATATCTTTTAATAAAAATATTTTCAAAAACAGACTCGTTTCTCTCCTTCCCAATCAGGCACAATTAAATGCTTTAAAGCTGCCAAGTTGAAGGTGCATGGTAGGGATTTCGGCCGACATTGAACAAGGAACCACTGCATGATGGAAACCTGGAGATCGTGATTAGGTTCAATTTAAAGGATTCATCTTTTTATTCAGGCACCATAACAGTCCAGAAAGTTATGCACTGCGCAGATATACCTATTTTAAAGTCACAGATCCTCAATATCAACATCATTGCGGGACCTTTGTCCCGATAAGTTTAGTTCATCATTGTCCTATAGCTATGACCAAAACATTAAAGCTAATGCAACAACAAAGTGAACCCCTGGTTGGTGAAAGACACCAAGAACAACCCAATGAACAATTTCAGTTCGATTGGGTTTTCACTTGAAAAAACAACCAAACCAAAATTATTTTTAAGAAAATCAACACCAAAACCAATTTAAACCGACAGTTTCAATCCATTTTGGTTCAATTTATATTGTTAAAAAAGGGGCAAAACCAGGAGTGAAAAAAACTAATCTCTTAACTTTTATCTCACTGAATTGAATCCAAAAACTAAACTCTCAAAACTGAATTATAACCATACATGACAATATCAATAATTAATGAACTAATATAATTCTAGCACTTGTACAAAACAAACAAGAAGAACAAGACGGCAGTAAGATTAGAGTGCATTATAATTTATAATTATAGAAAGAGAAATGCATCCAGTGGGATACAAAAGCCAATAAATAGTATTGAATTGGTCAAATACATCATTTGCAAGTACTGAATTTGCAGGTGACTGTCATAACCAGAATTTTCCCTCGTGAATCTCAAATATTTCAGGACATTCATTTGAGAACCCATCAAGCAACTCAAAGACAACAATTACCTTCGTAGCGGGCAGCAGGATTCCCTGCCCTCCAGTAGCCTTTGTACTCTTGCATAATCATCTCGCTTTACTTTGTTTTCTCAGCAACTAAACAAAACATATTTAAGAGAAAGAAAGCTCGTGAAGGGCTACTTTTGGGTTAGGACATGGAAGAGATGAGAGGCAAAGAGAAAAGGGGGTTTAGGTTAGGCTGGGAAGAAAATTGAGGTTTTATACTCTTATTTTTTATGCGATGGTTGAACCAATCTAGTTCAGTCCAGTTCCATCAGTTTCAAACTTTTGAAACCAAAACCGAACTTGAAATTTTTTAGGTTTTATAATTGGTTAATTCAGTTTTTTTTCCTAATTCAGTTATTTTTTTTATATTCCCAGTTTATTCAGTTTTTCAGGTTTTTGCTCACCCCCACCACTTAACACTCTTTAGTTAAGAGATTAAGCACATCCAAGCTTATATTAATGAATTTTATTTGATTTATTATTGGACTTCAACTTGTATTATTTTGTTGAACCTATGCCATCTATTCATTTCTTATCAACAAACTCGCAGAAGCAAAAATCCAACAGTTGCGTTTCATAATGTTGAGTTGACAGTTTCATCTCATAGTCATTCACGGCATCCTTACTCATGTCCATCATCATCTGAACCACAGCCTCCATGCTCATGTGATTCATCTGACCCATAAAAAAGCAGGTATGCTTTTTGCAAAACTATACTGCCTATAAGCCAAAGAGCAGAATAACTTGTCTCTAGGCTAACATTATATATCATACAATATATCATTATATAAACAGCAGAATAAGTTTTTGAGTATTCAAACTTGCATGGAAACCAAAATTGACTTGCTTAAGTTGAATTTTATCATGTACATATTAAATTTTATGTGATTGGTGCACATAACTAATTGAATGTAAAAAAAAATAGAATGAAGGAAAATTTATTGAAGCTGACCATTTATCTCTAGAAATTTAGCATGCCGACATTGTATAGTACACAACTCTTAGATTATTAGAACTGCTCAAGCTTCCTTGTCCTATGAGGATTAGGAGACACGTCATGTGTGTGTGTGTGTGTGTGTGTGTGTGTGTGTGTGTCACTATTTGAAAAATATGATTATATCGCAACTTTTATTTTCTGCCTTTAAAGAGATGTAGGAGCACACAAATAATTTGACAAATAGGACTGAAGCCGCAAGGGGAGATGGGTTTTTTTATCCACAGTGAATTTATTGGCATCAAAATTGAGGTATATTTATCCAAAATACCTAGTGATGAATAGTGCATTGCAGAAAAATAATAACTGGAATGAAAAATAGTGATGCTAAATGAGAATTTCCCAGACAATTGGCCTGCCCTTGCATCTCTGTTTCACTGATTCTAAAGAAATGACTGTTTCATGATTAGCAGTGTGAAAAAAGAAAGGCCATAATTTTGAAGAATGCAACAAAAATGTATAGAAGAGGGATATCCCTGTCAATATCTTATAGACACATATTGTAAGGTTTATTTGCCAAAAGCCATAACATGAGTAGCAGAAGCAAAATCAACGTGTATGCTATTAGTACATGAGATTCCCTAGCAAGGGAACAGTAGCTGACACTTACAGTATTCCCACCACTTCTGAATGTGGCAAAAACAAACCCAGGGTCATCCCTTGCTTTCCATGTCATTGCAGGGACAGTTATCTCACGTGTCCCATCAGCGTGTGTGTGATCACAAAATTCATGTGTATGCGCACTGAAAATGATCCTGCAAACAAGGGCAAAGGCCACAGGTAATCTTAAGAAGTTACTGTTTAATGCACTCTGGCAAAATACCAAAATGCATCAAGAATCGACAATACTGGTATATCCGCTTCATCTGCCCTTTAAACTAGAGATGAGCATGTGAAACACAATATCAACCAATAATCTATTTTCCACAATAAATGTAATTAATATCCATCATCAGCATAAATAAAGATTTGTAAAAATACCTTGGTTTAAGAGCCTGAAATATGTACTGCGTGGCATTTGGAGGGATTGTATGGGATAACTCATAGGGAGAACCAGTAAATCCCCTAAAGGAAACATTAAGGAAACTTTTAGAAGCAAAACTCCCAGTCGTGTAAGTTCAAGCAAGCAAATTCATAAGACAGAATAAAAGGCACAAAGAAAGGACTATAAACTCCCATTGGAAGACAACCAAGCATTGCAAGACTTAAGAAAACATGGCTTCATATCTTGGCTATCGCCCAACAATAACACTGGGAGCTCAACATCACACTTGCACCTCGACATTTAACACGAAGTGATGAGTGCATAAAAAAATATTGATTAAATGACATGAAAAAAGTGTGCAAAAATACTGTTTACATGACAGAATCCTATCACTATCAGCAGTGAAAACTTACGAAGAATAAAAATCCATTGATATCAGCATATGCAAGAATTACACCCACCTGCTACTCTCTAATGCATTCAAGTTCTGACGCAGGGGCACAGGAGCTTTTCTAACAATATTCCCTTCCTTGCAGCCACCATTATTTGCCGCCCTATGCAATGGAAAATGAAGTAAGAGGACGGGACCTAATCCAGATGACACTGAATCCTTTCTCCGCCCAGAACTATCAGATATTTTCGTAAATTCTACATAATCATCCATTTCTTTCTCCGTATCCATCCACGAATCTATTCTTTCCATCTCTATAGCCTTCTCAACACTAAACCTCAACGTATTATTGCCACAAAGCAATGCAACCGCATTAAGGGAAACAAAACTCACATTGTCAATATCAAACCCACCACAACCAGATGAATCTAGCCCCGGAAAACTCCTAGCTATCCAATAAACAGAATTTGAGTCGAGCCCACTACACCCCCCAACATCCATATCACCAAGAACAACATGAAATGGAAGTTCGATAAATGGCCCTAACATTCCATGAAACTGATGCAACACTGATACCCATTTACCCCTCGTCAATGTCGACCCTCTCGCCGAAACATCCCCCATTACCAGCAGCATGTCAGGCTTTAAAGAATAAAAGGATTTCTGCTTCACATAGAAAAAAATAGAGTCATTTTTTTCTTCCAATTAATCATCAAGGTTAAACTTTGAAGAGAGATGAATTGTTATTACCTTGAAAACCTTGGACATGTAATGATCTCTAAAATAGAGGTTAAAAAAGCTCGTGTCGGATCCTAAGAGTAATAAATTGGCGACCAGCATGACTTTCAAAACCTCATTGTTGTCGTGTTCCTCTTCAACGACGTCGTTTTCCTGTCGGTTGAGATTTGAGTCGGGTACGATTTTGCAAGAAGGGATTGAAATCCAGTGTTCGAAAAAGAATAGGGAGAGGAATAGTAGGAGGGGTTTCCATGGAAATAAAGGGACCATTGTTGTTTTTTTGGGAGAGTAACACGGGAAGCTGAAATTTAGGGTTTCCTTTCGATGCCATTGCTGTTAATTTTTTACTGTTTTATTTCATAGTCAATGCATTTGTTGCAGATTGGGATGAGATTCGATTTCTGTGGATATCAGATTTGGTGCTCTTCGTTATTGTCAAGTTCGTCAGCTCGAAGCCTTCCTCTTTTAAAATGGGCTATGTACGGGCTGTATTGTCCACTGACGGATTCAAAGCCCTGGACTTTTGACTTTGGGCCTAGACCTGCAACCCTAATATCCAGCCTACTACTGAGCCTGGTTGTGGATAACTCTGGCAGCTCAACAAACAGTACAAAATTTAAGGGGGGAAAAAGAATTTATAGATTATTATTCTCTTACTCTAAATATACTCAATATCCATTTCACGCGGGCATCTCAGATCACTGCGACCATGTTGGTAAGCATGTTGTCCATCTCATTTCCATAACTTCTCTTGACATTTTGGTACAGCTATGAGGTAGGCTCTCCAGTGTCATACATGACATTGTGACTTTCAAATATTAATAGGAAATTTGAAAAGATAAATCTAGAATATACACCGATTCACTTGTTTAAGAAATTAATTAATTATGTTTAAAGAAAGACGGTTATCACCTTTATCATCGTGTCCTTTTGAATTAAAAGTTATGAAATTAATTCACAGGTCAATTATTACTAATAATTATTTATCGAGTTAAAGCTGGATCTTAAATCACGAGTCTCTCAACTCTGCTATTTTATTTTTTTCAATTTATTTTAAATGCATTATTTCAGGTATATATTGAAATCTAAAACTAGAAAACTCTTCGATCTTTTACTGTTTTGAAGTGTGATTAAAATTATTTTTTAAAATATTTTTTATTTAGAAATATATTAAAATAATATATTTTTTATTTTTAAATAATATATTTAATGTCATCGCATGAAAATAAACTAAAAACATAGAAAAATAATTTAAAATTTAAAATAAAAATAAAAAAATACTTTTTACTCTAGTTTAAACAAAGAATGTCTATGACTTGATGAAAAGTCATCAATGTATTTTTTAATACATGTATTTATTTGATAATATGATTAAATTTATTTTTAAAAATATTTTTTATTTAAAAATATATCAGAATATTTTTTTTAATTTTTAAAAAAATTATTTCTATTTTTTTTTTTTCAAAATAACTTTTAAAATATAGGCAAACACCCTCGACAAGTTTAAAACATTGCGTGAGGCCTTTGGTGAGCACTAAAAACTTGAAGGCATGCTGGCATGATCATTAAAAATCAAGCTTTGATCAAAACGAGGCACAAAACTTGAAGAAAACTCATCAACACTGATTTTATTTTTATATAAAAAATAAATAATTACACTCACACACATGCATAGAAACATGACAACTAAGTTATACAAAATTATACTGTTTAAAAAAAAGAATATTTTATTTTATTTTTTACTTTAAATTACATATTTTTATTACTAATATTAAAATTAATTTTTTTAAAATAAAAAAAAAATATTATTTTATTATTTTTTCTAAATAAAAAACACTTTAAAAAACAATATCAACCACACTTCAAATTCAAATAGCCAATCAGTGTCTTCAAGACTTTTAAAACCCCTCTTGTATTCCTTCTTTATGAAAGAGCATGACGTCCATTAATTTTCATTGTTTTATTTTGTTAGGATATTTGAAAATTAGAATACTTGAATTGTAATCTACATTTCACAAACACCTTTAATAGTTCCCTTTGCTATTTTCTAAAACCCCTCCGAGTTATTAAAAGAAAAATAATTGCATATATAAAATTCAGGAAGTAAAATGTGATAACTTTAAGTCAGTGGAAAAATAAAATTCTAGAATATTTTTTTTATAACATGCTTAAAACAAAAGTTCACAAGTGACAAGCTGATGATTTATGAATATGTGAGTGTGTTGCCCTCATGCGCGCACGAGAAGAAGATGGCACGATATTAGAAAGTAGATGTGACATTATTCTAGAGCCATATCAATAAAAAATTAAAATAAAATAAAAAATGCATGGATAAGAAAGTTATTGGCTTTCATGTATGAATCTTTTCACGCACGTACATACATAAAACGGCAACATCGCAATTGCAAAACAAAAAACAAAAAAACCACCCTATTGCAAATTCAATAAAAATTAAAAAAAAAAGGCACGAGTGAATAATTATCAGAAAATAATGTAAATTATATTTTGGGATATAATTTAAATTTTTTGGTGAGATGTTTTTCTGATATAGTATCAGAATTTTATTGATCCAATAATTACGAGTTTAAATCTCATTATCTCTTTTTATTTGCTAAAAAAATCAAATACAAGATAATATATACATGCATAAGTTTTAAAAACAAAAAAAAATATTTTAAAAAAATATTTTAAAAAATAATATAAATTATATTTTAAGAAAACATGTAATAACTCAAGATTTCAAGTAAAATGTTATAAAGAACAGTGACTATGTGAGAGCATGTGCAATTTTTTCATCTTATGGATAGAAATTGTGTTAAAAAAATGGTTACGGGAGAAAAAAACAAAGGGAAAAAGGTGTGGGGGCAATGATAACATTTTTCTCTTTTTATTTTTTTATTAATTAGATATTTTTTCTTCCTTCTTTTTATTGTTTTTAACTTCAATAACTCGGTTTTTTTAACTCATAACTTTGTTGTTTCTTCACCTTTTCTCTCCAACTCAAGCTGCTTTGTTTCTTATCACGACTCTCTATTTAAAGGAAAGGGTGAAGGTCGTGATATCCTATATGTGGCATGGTCATTGACATATATTGGTTTCTTTATATTAATCTTCACCCCATGATGATTTTACACTTCTAGCGAGATAATTCAATTGGGATTTGCACCATTTAATTGTAAACCCTAGAAAAAAATGGAGAATAAATGAGCAACACGTAAAGGAAAATAACAAAAAGTCAAAAAATATTGGTGAGGATCTTGATTAAATTGATAACGATACGTAGAATTGAGAATAAATTGTACTTAAGCATGAGAGTGAAAAGGTATAATAAATTAACATGGAAAAAGAAAATGATATTAAGATTCAATACGGGAAAATTAAACATAATATATAGAAGGACGAAACAAAAATTTAAATTTCTCGTGCAAAGTCGTCTATCAAACAATTCTACATTGTCAATTCAACATCCAATATAATCATTGGATTAAACTTAAATTTTATGGCAAGTCTTAAAACATTTTAGTTTGGAAAGGTTTCAAAAATAATGAATTATAAAGGACTTATTAAGAGTAAATCCATATAAGATCACATCTCTCGTTGCATGCTTGTTTGAGATTGTGATTAAGATTATTTTTTAAAGTATTTTTTTTATTTAACAATGCATCAAAATAATATTTTTTATTATTATTAAGAATTATTTTTGACATCATCACATGAAAATTATCTATAAATACAAAAAAATAATTTAAAATAAAAAATAAATAATTATTTAAAAATATTTTTAAAATACAATATCAAACAGAATACATAGCCATTGTAAACCCTTGTTTAACAATGCATTTTAAAAGCATCCATATAATCCAAAAACTTTTAAAACCCTTACCTGCAATAATTCAATGGCATATACAACATGTCAAAAAACAGGTCAAGAAAGTTGAAAAAACCCCACTCATTGGCAATATTCCAACTGCGTGGAATAGAAGTTCCTAAGAGTTACACACACACACACGTATATATATTAAAATGCCTTCCAAAACGAAACAGAAATTACTTGGAATAGAAGTTTCTAAGAGTTACAGGTACAACGTCCACGATTGGAACTAAAACCCAGAATTATACCATATGGATTTTAAAGAGACATTTTAGCTAGAAGCAATGAAATAGGGTGATGAAAGGAAGGGGGGAAAGCAAGAGCAAATAAGAAAAGGAAAACCACTATCCCACCACTATTCCAGTCTGTGATCAGAAACTCGCCGTACGGCATCGCTATTGACTGAATAAATAAATATTTTTTAAAAAAAACGAAATAAATAAATAAATAATGACCGATGTCGAGTTGAATCGAATATAAATTCGCTTTCCCTTCTGGATATTTGTTATTAAAAGTCTAACAGGCGATCATTCTCCACGTCAAATTGACCTTCAAGACAATCAAAAAGTCATTTGGCTTAGCTTGACCTGTTGGAGCACGCCAAATAGAAGCGAAGGAGTTGGTGGATGCATTACTCAAACTCCCTTTTCCAAGCTCGCGTTCAATGATGATACAGCCAACAATTTCTTTCAATTACTGGCCGGGTCAACTCGTCCGGGTTAGGTTCAGTAGATTTCGGGCCTGCCCAACCGGGGCCTCCAGTCTCCATCAAGACCCTTTCACTAGTTGTTTATTCGTATTCTCTCGCTGCATGCTAAGGACATGTACTGTTGACTTTATTTTTATTTTTTTAAAAAAAATATATATATTAAAAGAAAATCCCCTCCAGAAACTTTTCACGTGTTTTGTATTCACTCGACAAAATAAACTCGTACGAAAGAAGAAGAAAAGGTAACTATTCTTCTTTAATAAATGAGTGGTAACTATTGTATAATTTAATGCAATTTCATACTATTTCATAGCTCGTAGATTATACCCCCCACCCCCAGGCCCCAACGACCGATTTAAGCAGTGAAAGCATGCCCTTATCAATGTTGCCTCCAACTTTATTTTTAGTTTAACAAACGCACTGAGAGGAAAGTGTTGTCACGTGTTTCATGAGGATCGTGAAAATTACACCTTGGATGAAAAAGAAAAAGAAAAAGTCCTCATCACGCGTCTTAAGTTATGGGTTAATTGAAGTATATGTGGCATAATCGAATTTATATATATATATATATATATATATATATATATATATATATATATATATAACTTCTTGAGTTAAAAAACTATTCTCAGAATCAAGAGCATTTTGAATATTTTCAGAAAATATGTGTTGTGTTTTAAGATTGTCATATATATATATATATATATATAACAGGGCATTCCGGTCTTACAATATTACTATACACATGTCGATGTGAATTTTAACAATAAAATTATCCTCTTACTTCTTGAGTTAAAAAACCAATTCTCAGAATCGAGAGCATTTTGAATATTTTCAGAAGATATGTGTTGTGTTTTAAGATTATCTAGGGTTTTCTGGTATTTTTTATTTTAATTGACAAAAAAATGATGGACAATTAGTGATATTTTAGATTTTTCACATATTCATGTATAGTGAAAATAAATAAATACCTTGAAAAAAGACAGAAACGAAGGCTTGAAGTTGGGGGCATTGTGGTGCTTTCATGTCTAATTTTTTCATGGTTATTGATCGCTGGGTCTAAGGGTATATAGGTAATTTTGTATTTTTTTTAAAAATCAAAATTATTATAGGCTCGTCGTACAA
This sequence comes from Salix dunnii, assembly GCA_015731905.1. Lineage (NCBI taxonomy): Eukaryota > Viridiplantae > Streptophyta > Magnoliopsida > Malpighiales > Salicaceae > Salix > Salix dunnii. Next base: position 6,261,283 of record CM027660.1, on the reverse strand, counting down.
ACATGCTAATGGTGTTTCACGCTCAAACACTTCTTAGACGACACGTGCGGTGTCTGTACATGGTGTAAAATGTCTGGTCACCGGGTGCACTTCCATGTCCCTTTCCTTCCGGTACGACACGTGACAAAAGACAATCAACGATAAATCATCAATAGATAATTTTTCATCTGCCCCCCTTTCTCTCTTCTAGGGCCGACAATTTTGGTTGTTTTATTTGAGTCATTGCTCTTTTAATTTCGTTTTCATTTTTGATTTTTTTTAGTGAAAATTTTGATTGTTTTCAATTGTGTCATTCAATTGAAACTGATCATATATGTTGATTTTCACTACAATCATTGTTATTTTAATTTTTAATTTGTTTTTGGTTCTTTTATTTTTTTTTCTCTGCAGGTTTTAGTTTCTTTTAATTTTGTCCTCGCTTGAGATTGATTATATATGCTACGATTTATTTTGGTCCTTGTTCTTTTATTTTTTCTAATAAAATTACACTATATTTTTTTTAAAATCCCTTTATTTTTTTGATTTCAAGATTTTTCTCTTCTTCAATCTTGTCATTCTATTATAACTAATTATCTATTTTATTTTTTATTTCAACTTTTATTCTTTAATTTTTTTTATATTAATTCCTTTAACTTTTTTTATTCTTCTTAAACAATATTTATTTTTTTACTCGTATCCACTCCTTGTAGTGTTGATTTTGTTTTGTTTTTTTAAAGTACAAAAAAAAAAACATGCTATACGTGGGTTATATTTGAGAGAGTGATAGTAAAATAATCTATAAATATTAAAAAAAATTCAAAATAAATAAATTTCATTTTTTATTCAAAAAGTTTTTAAAACACAACATGAAACAAACTCTTAGCTGTACGTATCTTAAATACCAATGTATAGAATAGTAACCATTCAACCACAAATTTTGAACATTTATTTCGATTTTAAAGTTTACCTATAGAATAATAACATGTCATTTTTTTTTTCCTATCCGTAAGTTGTCGGTGCTCTTACGTATCCAGTTTCATATGTTTTGCACACACACACACACCATTTTGATGAATCGACGTAAGCTCAAATGTCTTAAGAAATCCACGAAGGAGGGAGAGTCTTGGCATATTGACAGGTTAGGTTCGTGAATGAAACGATCCTAGCATGAAATTATAAGGATAAATACGATCCAGAAACCTACACCGATGCATTCCACTCTTAAGTTCGCAAAAAGAATTAAACAGGACCGAGTTTCTTTCATTTTTCTGAAGCATTAATTTTATACTTGTTAAGTTTATAAA